>OX276335.1:112703871-113427621 GCA_946251815.1 Dasysyrphus albostriatus
AAAAGCGTTTCACCTTGAAGCAGTATCTGATCTATCAACAGACACATTTTTAACCGCAGTCGATAGAATGAGTTCAAGACGAGGACTGGTAAGTCACCTGTACAGTGACAACGCCACAAACTTTGTAGGAGCCAGTACCAAAATCATAAATCAATATAAGAAACAAAACGAAGAGTTCAATGAGGCCATAGAAAACCAAGGAGTAACATGGCACTTCATACCACCAGCATCCCCACATTTCGGCAGACTCTGGGAAGCTGGAGTGATATCAGTAAAGCTTCACCTAAAAAAGACAATTGGCGACACTCATCTTACTTATGAAGAATTTTCAACGTTACTTACAAAAATTGAGGCCTGTCTCAACTCCAGACCATTATGTCCAATGAGTGGGACCCAAGAAGATTTAGAATCTCTAACCCCAGCACATTTCCTGATCGGCTCAAACATGTTCTGCAGAGATACAGACAACGTTCTTAATACAAAGGAAAACCGGCTGACACGATGGGAATATCTTAACAAACTAAGCCAACAGTTCTGGAACAGATGGTCATCGGAATTTCTTACAAGACTACAAAAACGACCCAAATGGACGAAAACATCAGATAAAATTGCAGAAGGTGACCTGGTTCTCATACGAGAAGATAACGTTGCTCCCGCAAATTGGTGTATGGGAAGAGTTCAAACAGCATACCCTGGAAAAGAAGGATATGTCCGAGTTGCTACAATTAAAACGCCGTCTGGATATTTAACTCGTCCGATAGCTAAAATATCCAAATTAGTTACAGATGAACCAGTAAGAACTAAACCAAACAAAGATGCAATAGAGCAAAATCCAACAATTAAAGGTATAATCGAGAATCCAGAAACTAAAAGTATAATCAAGAATCCAGAAATTGAATGTACAATCGAGAAGAATCGAGCCGCAACCCAAAAAACACAAAAACAACTAACGTGTCACTATCTCCAGTCAACAATATTAAAACCAAGAAAACCCATTAAAAAGGTCAAAATACGACCAACTTCAATCCCCGTCAGACCACCAATAGAAGAACTTATCGAAAGACATCAAGCCAGAAAACGAAGAAACGAAACAACACTCGGAACTGAAACAAAAAAGGCGCGCACCACAATTCCCTCGCTGATTGTGTCAATTGCACTCTCTTCAATCATATGGCCATTACCAACACATGCCCAAGTTTCTAATGTACCGGTCACAAGCCATCCAGGACTCTACTTTGAAAATAATGGTAATGTAAATCTTATCTCATCTAAATGGCAAATGTTGACATATTACAATTTAGCTTCATACAAGAGTCAATTAGTGGGATTACATAATATGGTATACGAGATAGGAAAAGGATGCAAGACTTTGAACTCTTCAGAGTGTTTCAACATATTATCAATCTTAACGACACATGTAGTGAACATCGAAGAAAGAAATAAAATCCTTTATGAGAGAGGGGGAAGAGTCAAAAGATCACCTTTCTACATTGTTGGGAAACTATCAAATCAACTATTCGGAGTACTAGACCAGGACTATGCTCGTGACATTGAAGGACAGATAGAGAAAACTAAACAAAATGATGAATATACCCGAAGACTCCTGAGAAATCAGACCTCAATAGTCGAAACTACTCTGAACATCTTAAAAACTTCAGGTCAACAAACGACAAGTCAATTTAAATTACTACAAGAAAGAGTTACTAATATAACTTCCACAATGAAAATTACCATAGACAAGGTTCAACAAACTCAACTGTTAACAGTTCTAGTTCTCACCACCCATATGTATGTCACGAACATCGAAAACATTCAAGATTCATTGCTAGACGTTGTACTTAACACTTAGCATGATATTCGTCAACACATACCTGCAACTATGACATTACCAGCCAGTGAACGCCCAGATCAATTACTTCAGCTATACAAACTAATGAATGTTCACGGGAGAATAACTACGAGTTATAATATCTTCGAATGTAAAATTCCCATACTAGACTCGGAAATTTACCAAGTGTATAGGATAATACCCGTTCCAACGCCATATCAAGAACAATTTACCTTCATTGCCCCATCATCAAATTATATTATAACCAACCTAGGCCGAGACAAATACTATCCAATGCAGCAGAGCGAATTTGATAAATGTATACCAATGGAAGAAGATCTACATTACTGTTCAAAACTCCACCCATTACACAACCTACAATCCGATACATCCCAATGCGAAATCAATCTTCTAAATCACAACAAGGAAATTGAAAGAAAGTTTGAAGTAGTACGAATGAAACCCAGAAAAGTGTGGATATTACTGCGGGATCTAAACAGTTGGTTATATGTAATGGATAAAGAAACTACCTTCAACTTGATTTGCAGGGGAGAGACATCTTCGATTACCCTAATCAATGACGGAATACTAACGTTAGAACCGTATCGTTCACTACTCCAGTTACACCATACTCATAATAATATTAATCATTGTGATTGTAAGACGACACCAGCAAACTCGTAAGCAAATTCAACCTCCGGGGCCAACACCAAGAACTTCGGTCTAGAAGACAGGGGGGAAAATGTTGAAAGTACCTATCAACAGTAATCAACAACAACATTAAACATAACACCAAATTCCCACGGCAGCAACAGCCGGCGCAGTATACTGACTTACAGCGATATACCTTAACTGTATAATGTGTTGCATTAAAGCGCAGTGTCATCAATAATTGTATTTCCGGTTATTATTTATGTTTTGATTTGCTTTCCGTGTATTTATAATTTAATCGTTTAATAGGTATTATTCATATAAGCAATATGTTGTAATAAATTGGGTTTCAAAATAGGTATAAGAAATGTATGTATTGGAGTTAAAATAAAGTAAAAGTAAGCATTAATTCTAGTATAAATAGACATAAGTTGCAGACAATAAATCAGAATAAGTTTTATAACCAAAAACGCGCATTCTCACTCTTTGCTTTGATCCCCCACCCGTGGTAAGATCGATTCAAAGTCAACATGCTAGGGGCTCAACCAAACAAAAAAAAAAAAGCGTTCTTAGGGCTAACACTAAGAAATCAATCAACCGACAAAGGCGTCACAATTGAAAAATAAAAACAGAAGCACCAGCATCAAGCGAATTCAGCAAAAATGGAAAAAATTGCAGCAAAACAAAGTGAGACTGGAGAGTTAATCAAAAGTCTACTAAAAAACTTTAAAAAGGCACCAAAAAATAGAATAACCCGACAAAGCAACGCCAAGCTTTAAAGGAACATTGGGATAAATTCGTTCTTAATGACACGGTGATCCATGAAATATATAAAGAAGAAGAACACCAATATAATTCAGAAGGTTATTTTGATGAAATAAATAACCTATACGAAGAAATGTTAAAATTAATTGAGGATGCTCATGGAGCAATCCTTGATACAATAACATCAGAAGATAAATCAAGCAAAAACAAAACTAAAATACATCCATAACAACAACAACGATACAAACGGCAGGAAAATAAAATAGCCGTATTTGTACGCCTCTACAACAAAATGAAAGAAGGCCTCACACAATCGCTCTTAAATATTGCATACGAACAATATCTTAAAACATTAGAGCAATATTGGAGAGACATCAGGGCGAATCACGATGACATCATAGAAAACGCGATGATTCCAGACGAGTCAAACTACCTTCAGGAAGATAAATATGCTGAAATAGAAACCTTGTACCAGGAAATAACAGTCGCAACCAAGGAAAAAACGAATAAGAAAAAGCAGCAGGAAAGCAGCAATGAGATCAAACTTGAGCGAATAAACATTCCAACATATAATGGTCGTTATGACTCGTGGCCATCGTTCTATGATCTATTCAAGACTCTGGTACACAACAACAAATCTTTAAACCCTATCCAAAAAATGCAATATCTAAAGACACACTTGACAGATGAGCCAAGAAACATAATCCAACATCTGCAAGTCACAGCAGAAAACTACTCAACTGCATGGCAACTTATAGAACAAAGGTTCAACAACAAGCAGCTTATATATACAACATATTTTCAAAAGCTGATGAACCAACCATGTGCCACAACAGACCAACTGGGGACATTAGTGGCTTACATGATTCTACAAAAATTAGACAAAGAATCACAAATATTATACGAACAGTCACTAACAAAACCCAGGGATATTCAAGAATTGGAACCATTGCTGCAGTTCATCGAAAAAAGATTCCAATCAATGGAAACAACTAATGAAAACCCGTTTCGAAAAGAATTCAAGAAGCTATACCAACCAAAGACGTACCATACAACCATACATCCCACCAAATGCGAGGCATGCAGAGGAGATCATCCGATATACAACTGCAAAGCTTTCTTGCAAAAAGGAGTACACCAGAGAAATGAGTTTGCCAGAGACAAGAAGCTGTGCATAAATTGCTTGAAACCAGGACATTTTACCTCCAATTGCTTGTCAAGGAAACGTTGTCAAAAATGTCATAGGAAGCACCACACGTCCGTGCACCTTGAACAAATCTCCGAAATACCGAGGCGTGCAATGGCTCTCGAAAAACCAACGCAGTCAGGTAGACTGCAGTCCCACAACTGCACAACGGACAATAATGTCCTCTTTGCAACTGCACTTATCAAAATAAGTGGGCCTAACAACAACGAACAATGTGTCAGAGCATTGATCGACCAAGGTTCGCATGCATCTTTTATCACCGAAGATGTGGCAAACAAACTGCAGCTACCAAAAACAAAAGTGGGTGCAACGGTATCCGGACTTGGCTCGAACGAGGTATCAATAGTAAAGTACAAGGTGAATATCACACTAAGCAGCAATCCAAACATTTGTACCACTGCATATGTCCTTAAAAACGTCACAAAAACACTCCCATTCACACGTATAACAACCGAATGGGAGCACTTGCAAAAATTATTACTAGCTGATCCTACATACAACGTCCCAGGCAAAATCGACATGATTGTGGGTGCAGAAATTATTGCCGAAATACTCCAGGAAGGAGTCATCAAGCGAAAGCCAGGCTCACCTATAGCCCAACAGACAATATTTGGATGGATTATATCTGGAAATACTGGTAACAACACTCAACAACTATCATTGTCATGTCATATAACACTGACTGATTTGGACAGTCAAGTACGCAAGTTCTGGGAATCTGAAGAACTTGGAACGGAAACACAAGAGGACCAAAACAATGAATCAACATGCGAAGAATACTACAAGAAAACAGTAGCACGTAACAAAGAAGGAAGGTATATTGTAAGGATACCTTTCGAAGTTCAACCCGAACACGAAATTGCAAACAATCAATCAAAGAAGAGAGCAATAGCAAGATTATTACACATGGAAAGAAGCTTTGCAAAAAACCAGAAACTAGCAGAAGATTACCGAACCTTTATGAAAGAGTATATCGAGTTAGGACACATGAGCAAATGCAGAACAAGCAATGAACAAGGAGCATACTACCTACCACACCACGCTGTTAGCAATCCAAACAGCTCAACTACAAAATTAAGAGTAGTATTTGATGCCTCAGCGAAATCTTCTACAGAAAACAGTCTTAACCAACTAATGCATACAGGACCCAAAATACAAGAAGACCTCACTTCAATCCTCATACAATGGCGAAAACACAAAATTGTGTTCTCAGCTGACATACAAAAGATGTACCGACAAATCTTAATCGACCTCCCAGATCGTAAATACCAACGGATCTTATGGAGAAACTCCCCACAAGAAGAAATCATGGAGTATCAACTAAACACTGAAACAACTAGCAGAAGATGAAGGAAAGAATTATCCACAAGCCGCTCAAATTCTACAAACAGACTTTTATGTAGATGATGTCATGTCAGGTGGAGACTCAATTGAAGAAGTAAGAGAACAGAAAAAACAACTTACCAATCTCCTTAAAACTGGTGGATTCCATCTGCATAAGTGGAATAGCAATGTCAATAGATTACTGGGAAAAGATGTTCATTCCATGAAGAGTCTCGAATTAGACAAAGAAGAATACGTTAAAACACTTGGCATTCAGTGGCATCCATTGAAAGACTACTTTTCGTTCGAAGTCAAACCATATGAAGCAAAAACTACCTGGACAAAGAGGAATGTGCTATCAGAAATCGCCCGCATATTCTGGCTAGCACCAATTGTTCTACGAGCAAAATTATTGATGCAAGACATTTAGATGGAAGAAAAACTTGACTGGGATGATCCACTCCCCACCACACTGAAAACGAAATGGGAAGATTATCGAAGCGATTTCAACAGTATAACAAATATCCAAATAGAAAGATGGACAAAATACTCACATACTGTAAACAAGATTGAAATTCATGGATTTTGCGATGCATCTGAAAGAGCTTATGGAGCCACTATATACATCCAAACAATAGATAAGAATGACAAGATTACAACAACTTTATTAACCTCCAAATCAAAGGTGGCACCAAACCAAAAGAAACAAAAGGGCAAGAAAACTCTAACCATACCCAAACTAGAATTATGTGGAGCGGTTCTACTTGCAAACTTGCTATGGAAAGTAAAAAAAGATCTGGATATCGAGAATATAGAGACATATGCATGGTGTGACTCAACAGTTGGTTTAGCTTGGATAAGCGCAGCTCCAAATAAATGGAAAGCTTTTGTTTCGCACAGAGTACAAGAAATCCAAAATTCAGGATCACGATCAATAAGGGTGATAGCATTCTGCACCAGATACATCCACGTCATAAAGGCAAGAATAGAAGCGCTAAAAAATTCTAAAATGTCTAACAGAGAAATACAAGAAGAAAAAGGAGCTTTACAAAAGCGAAATCTATTACCATTGAAGATTAAAATAACACATCTTTTAAAACTTAACACGGCTGAGCTAAGGAACGCTCATATCAACATCATAAAAATAGCACAAAAGGCCTTACACGAAGAATACAAGGTTCTAGAAGAAGAAGGCTCACTTCCGATTAGAAGCAACATAACTAACCTAAATCCATTCATTCGAGAAGGTATACCACGGGTTGGAGGAAGACTACACAACTCACAACTGTCTTCAGATGCAAAACATCCGGTAATAATCCCACATAAATCACATTTGGCAAAGTTAATCATAGACTGGGCGCACAAGGCAACACTCCATGGTGGAAATGATCTAACCATGGCATGCATTCTAACTCGATATTGGATCGTAAAAGAAAGAGGTGATGTGAACAACTTCATTAAGAAATGTATCAAATGCAAACGATTTAACATACGAAGCCAGACACAATTAATGGGAAATCTTCCTGCACCACGAGTATCTATATCAAGACCTTTCACACACACTGGAGTAGGCTATGCAGGCCCGTTTATGATGAAGACAAGCAAACTTCGGAACGCAAAACTAACAAAGGGATATATCGCTGTTTTCGTATGTTTAGCAACAAAAGCGTTTCACCTTGAAGCAGTATCTGATCTATCAACAGACACATTTTTAACCGCAGTCGATAGAATGAGTTCAAGACGAGGACTGGTAAGTCACCTGTACAGTGACAACGCCACAAACTTTGTAGGAGCCAGTACCAAAATCAAAAATCAATATTAGAAACAAAACGAAGAGTTCAATGAGGCCATAGAAAACCAAGGAGTAACATGGCACTTCATACCACCAGCATCCCCACATTTCGGCGGACTCTGGGAAGCTGGAGTGAAATCAGTTAAGCTTCACCTAAAAAAGACAATTGGCGACACTCATCTTACGTATGAAGAATTTTCAACGTTACTTACAAAAATTGAGGCCTGTCTCAACTCCAGACCATTATGTCCAATGAGTGGGACCCAAGAACATTTAAAATCTCTAACCTCAGCACATTTCCTGATCGGCTCAAACATGTTCTGCAGAGATACAGACAACGTTCTTAATACAAAGGAAAACCGGCTGACACGATGGTAATATCTTAACAAACTAAACCAACAGTTCTGGAAGAGATGGTCATCGGAATATCTCACAAGACTACAAAAACGACCCAAATGGACGAAAACATCAGATAACATTGCAGAAGGTGACCTGGTTCTCATATGAGAAGATAACGTTGCTCCCGCAAATTGGTGTATGGGAAGAGTTCAAACAGCATACCCTGGAAAAGAAGGATATGTCCGAGTTGCTACAATT
The DNA here is from genome assembly GCA_946251815.1 of Dasysyrphus albostriatus. Lineage (NCBI taxonomy): Eukaryota > Metazoa > Arthropoda > Insecta > Diptera > Syrphidae > Dasysyrphus > Dasysyrphus albostriatus. The sequence continues at coordinate 112,712,035 of OX276335.1, forward strand.
AAAACGCCGTCTGGATATTTAACTCGTCCGATAGCTAAAATATCCAAATTAGTTACAGATGAACCAGTAAGAACTAAACCAAACAAAGATGCAATAGAGCAAAATCCAACAATTAAAGGTGTAATCGAGAATCCAGAAACTAAAAGTATAATCGAGAATCCAGAAATTGAATGTACAATCGAGAAGAATCCAGCCGCAACCCATAAAAACCAAAAACAACTAACGTGTCACTATCTCCAGTCAACAATATTAAAACCAAGAAAACCCATTAAAAAGGTGAAAATACGACCAACTTCAATCTCCGTCAGACCACCAATAGAAGAACTTATCGAAAGACATCAAGCCAGAAAACGAAGAAACGAAACAACACTCGGAACTGAAACAAAAAAGGCGCGCACCACAATTCCCTCGCTGATTGTGTCAATTGCACTCTCTTCAATCATATGGCCATTACCAACACATGCCCAAGTTTCTAATGTACCGTTCACAAGCCATCCAGGACTCTACTTTGAAAATAATGGCAATGTAAATCTTATCTCATCTAAATGGCACATGTTGACATATTACAATTTAGCTTAATACAAGAGTCAATTAGTGGGATTACATAATATGGTATACGAGATAGGAAAAGGATGCAAGACTTTGAACTCTTCAGAGTGTTTCAACATATTATCAATCTTAACGACACATGTAGTGAACATCGAAGAAAGAAATAAAATCCTTTATGAGAGAAGGGGAAGAGTCAAAAGATCACCTTTCTACATTGTTGGGAAACTATCAAATCAACTATTCGGAGTACTAGACCAGGACTATGCTCGTGACATTGAAGGACAGATAGAGAAAACTAAACAAAATGATGAATATACCCGAAGACTCCTGAGAAATCAGACCTCAATAATCGAAACTGCTCTGAACATCTTAAAAACTTCAGGTCAACAAACGACAAGTCAATTTAAATTACTACAAGAAAGAGTTACTAATATAACTTCCACAATGAAAATTACCATAGACAAGGTTCAACAAACTCAACTGTTAACAGTTCTAGTTCTCACCACCCATATGTATGTCACGAACATCGAAAACATTCAAGATTCATTGCTAGACGTTGTACTTAACACTCAGCATGGAACAACTCATCATCTGATAATAACTCCCGAACAATTGAGAAAACATTTAACTGATATTCGTCAATACATACCTGCAACTATGACATTACCAGCCAGTGAACGCGCAGATCAATTACTTCAGCTATACAAACTTATGAATGTTCACGGGAGAATAACTACGAGTTATACTATCTTCGAATGGAAAATTCCCATACTGGACTCGGAAATTTACCAAGTGTATAGGATAATACCCGTTCCAACACCATATCAAGAACAATTTACCTTCATTGCCCCATCATCAAATTATATTATAACCAACCTAGGCCGAGACAAATACTATCCAATGCAGCAGAGCGAATTTGATAAATGTATACCAATGGAAGAAGATCTACATTACTGTTCAAAACTCCACCCATTACACAACCTACAATCCGATACATCCCAATGCGAAATCAATCTTCTAAATCACAACAAGGAAATTGAAAGAAAGTTTGAAGTAGTACGAATGAAACCCAGAAAAGTGTGGATATTACTGCGGGATCTAAACAGTTGGTTATATGTAATGGATAAAGAAACTACCTTCAACTTGATTTGCAGGGGAGAGACATCTTCCATTACCCTAATCAATGACGGAATACTAACGTTAGAACCAGGATGTCAACTAAGTTTGGATACTATGGTCATCACAGCTCAAGCATCTTATACAACACGATTAAATGCATCATTTACACCACAGCTCAACTTAAGCACAATCATCAACCCAAACTCACTAGTGAACCAGTCGCTCACCATTTAAGCATACTAAATGTTTTTCATTATCCAGACGAGCAAGTTAGGAACCTAGAACACTACATAAAACAATTCACTATTCCAGTTACACCATACTCATAATAATATTAATCATTGTATATGTAAGACGACACCAAACTCGTAAGCAAATTTAACTCCCGGTGCCAACACCAAGAACTTCGGTCTAGAAGACAGGGGGGAAAATGTTGAAAGTACCTATCAACAGTAATCAACAACAACATTAAACATAACACCAAATTCCCACGGCAGCAACAGCCGGCGCAGTATACTGACTCACAGCAATATACCTTAACTGTATAATGTGTTGCATTAAAGCGCAGTGTCATCAATAATTGTATTTCTGGTTATTATTTATGTTTTGATTTGCTTTCCGTGTATTTATAATTTAATCGTTTAATAGGTCAACCAAAAATTATTCATATAAGCAATATGTTGTAATAAATTGGGTTTCAAAATAGGTATAAGAAATGTATGTATTGGAGTTAAAATAAAGTAAAAGTAAGCATTAATTCTAGTACAAATAGACATAAGTTGCAGACAATAAATTAGAATAAGTTTTATAACCAAAAACGCGTGTTCTCACTCTTTGCTTCGATCCCCCACCCGTGGTAAGATCGATTCAAAGTCAACATTTATAATTAGATGTTAATAGTTTTTAGTAGCTTCAAGTAGTTTTAATTAGCTGTAATTAGTTTTATGTAGTTTGTAAGTTTTATATAAAACAAAAAAATAAAGACAGATACCGAGTTTTCTTTCCAATTCTTCTCGGTAAAATATAAAAACCGACCTGGATTTAGTATTAAGATAGTTTTTATGTCGAAAGTCATAAGCATAAAGTTATTATTGTTTAACTTATAGCGCCCGATTGGGGCCAGTAAGTTAGTTGTAAGATATTGATAGGTAGGCTAGTTTTTATGAATTATTGTCTAGCTTTAAAATAGTTTTAAGCAAATTGAAAAATAAAAATGAATTATAAAAAAAAAGAAAGGTGGCGGACCGTCAATCGGAGGGTCACGGGTTCGAGTCCCATTCGGGCATCAGAAATTTAGAAGCTTTTTTTCACAACAGAGAGGTGGAAAATTTTATTATCTGGGAGAACCAGCAGATGGAGAGGGAGAAAAGTGCGGGTGCGAAGGTGGCCCAGCAATGATAGAGGAAGCTGCAATGGCACCAGCAGCAGGTACATCGAAAGATGTATCAGCAACAGGCAAGTACATCAAAAGCAACGGTGACATCACACGATATCCCCGTTAAAAGAAGGAAGAAGATAAGATGTGCGCAGAGCTTGGTTAAGCGGCGCTCTACTTCCACTTCAGCAGAGCTGCCAGCTGGAGGGAGAGAAGCGTCGTGACAAGCCAAATCATCAGCAGCAATAAACATACAGTGGCAACTAAATACTTCGCCCTCAGATGAAGATGCAGTTCAATATATGTCCGAAGGTGGAGAAGTGTTATACACTACGGGTGATAGCAATACCTTAATTGATATAACTACACCAGAGGTGTCCTCAGAAGACGATGATGAGGCGCAAATGCAAAGCCGAAAAAAGCACAATGTTGACGATTAGCAGGCCATCAGCGAGAAGATCGGTGCCATAAAAGGGGAGATGGAACAACTTAATGCCATCCTAACGCCACTGATTGAAAACTTAAAACTAAAACAAGAAGCTCGCCGCGAAAAAGAAAAACAGGAGCGCGAGCGGAAGAAAGCAGCACAGGCGCCACATAGGGGGGCACATCAACAAGAGATGCAGGTGGCATCACAGCAGCCAAAGAAAAATTTGCACTCACAGCAGCAGCAAGAACAGCTGCTACAGCAACAAGCTAAGTAGCAGCCCAAAGAAAAGCCGACAGTGAAACAATCACAGCAGCAGCCCGAAGAGCAGAGAAAAGAAAAAAAACATGAGCAGAACCAACAGCAGCAGACACAACAGCAAAAGCAGCAGGAGGGGATTCAGCAAGGAGAACACCAGCAGCAGCCATAACCACTCAAATGCAAAAAAGAAAAGGTGCCGCCAATAAATACGTATAAGATGGATCTCCAAGAGACTATTGAACTATGTAAGTTGGCCATAGGCCAAAACTTCACTATTAAGAGTGTTGCGAGTCAGTGGTATCACGGGGACATTTCTTCAGGGGTTGGAAAAGGGCTGTGGCATGCTTGCTCTAGCTCGGCTAAGCTCGACGGGTTGGGGTGGTTCTTGCCCCTTTCCAAGACTCCTCCCACTCAGCAAACAAATAAAAAAAAACATGCCGGTGTCAAAGGATGAGGTTGGGAATAGTGAGGAGGGTATGGTTGTAGGAAAGGAAAATAAAATAGAAGGAATTGCACAAATTAAGCTACCTATGCCACTGTATTGATGTAAGGGTGTGGTCTCGTCATATCTTTCAATGGATTAAAAAAAGTAAACAAAATAATTAAATTTGAATATACCCCAACCTAAAACTAAACCCTTAACATCTAAAGATTATATCTATAAAGATATAATGAATTAATCTAAATCTATCTAATCTAAGAAATCTTTTTTTTTTTTTTTGCCATCGAAAAATCAACATCTGCCCCACTGTCGCACCAATACAGTGGTTCATCAAATCTTCAAAGGCCTTGTCTGGTGTTATTGACAAAAGTTTGGCCTTCCCACCCTTGTATCGAGGATACAACCATCGCTATCTCCTTGGCCAGTATTCTGGAGATAGCCCCTTTCTTAAACCTCCAGTCACATTTCATACTATGGTCTAGGTCAGTTCATGTCGAAGTAGGTAAGTATTATTGTAGTAAAATTCGTATATAAAATCCATCAGGTAAGTAGGTAAGGTAAATTTTGTTCTATTTAGGCAGCAGGGTAAGTATGAAGTAAGCGTAAGGTAAGTAAAGTCAGGCTGGTAAGTATATGTGTAGCTGTTGGAAGGTAAATCTGTATGGTAAGTACAAGGTTAGTATAGAGAAGACATAGTCAGTTAGGTAAGTACATCGTTAGTAAAGAGAAGACATAGTCAGTTAGGTAAGTACATCGTTAGTAAAAGGTAAGTATAATCATGTAATCAGTATAATAAGTATGTGATATGTATGTTGTAGTGAGTCATGGATAGTTATTTGTATCTAGTCATTGTCCCATCGTATCTTTCTTCTTTTTTTTTTTTCCTCATTGCTGAGCCTCCACACACCCTTTAAAATTACTAGCACACCATGTTAATGGAGTGTATGCAAATATACCTCCGCTTTAGATATAAGAAAAGTAAAGTGAAAACTATGAATTAAAAAAAAAAAAAAAACTGGATATAATATGAAGTACCGGAGTGTAGATATTTCCTTCCCTTATTCACGAAAGTGTATTTTTTTTTATAGATATATTTGTATGTGTAAAACAGAAATTCAATATGTTATAAAAAAAATTTTCACTTACTGATTTCAAGACGTCCCTCGATGTCCTGCCGGCAGCACTTTTCAGGATTCGTTACAAAGGTGGCTTTATTTGTATAGCCAGATATTATTAATGTCCTTGTATCACACAAATATCTATTTTTTTTTAAGGTCCAGACACTCAAAACACTCTCCGCTTCACACTTTCCACTTTGATTTCACTTTTCTTCTTTACTTTCTTTACTTTTTCCCTTTTTTTTTCTTCAATTTGAATTTTAATTTTTACTCACTATCTTTCATTAATTTCCTTTCCTTTTTTTTAAATGAATTCAATGTAGGAAACAAAGAAACAAAATCAAAAAAATCAGATATCAAAAAAAAACTTAAATTATGTAATTACGTCCAGAAGGGACTTAGACAAAAAAAATTCACTGTCCACTGCACCCTATCTTTTCTCCAAACAGGTTTTTTGGATTACCACTCCTCCTAATGATTTTTGGCTAATCCCTCAAGTCCAATTTGGTTTCGCACTTATCCCTTTCTTTTTTTTTGCTTATCAACCAGATTCCTGATGGTCAATGTAGAACCCGAAAAGGGAGCAGAGGCTCGAACCAAGTATCGGTATACACTTCTAGGCTTCTATTAGTATATATATATATATACGTATATATGCGACGAGTTGCCTTTGAGAAGTACCTATCACCTAATTGATCGAACCTGGGAAAGAAAAACGTGAACTACCCATAAATATTTGGATTTATCACTTCGCAAGTTATTGACTTTATACCTCTGCTGTTATTACAGAACGGGGTCCCAAAAAAAATCCCACAGGGTTTCCCTTCACTCGAAACGCTTTTGCGTATCACCTTGTGTTGACCTTCGTCTTTTCTGTATTTAAATTTCAACAGATATTATAATAATGAAAACGTTATTTATTAGATTTTTTGTTTTACCTTTATATGATCTTTGGATTATTTTCCAATTAATTTGTTTCCTTTAAAAAAAATTGTTCCAAACAACAATTAAAAAAAGGAACTTTCGCGGTACGAAAAAAAATCGACTTTTGTTTTTGTATATAAATATAATTGCTTTATATGGCACTTCACGACAACTCGATAGCTGCTACAGCTGTTAAACGCTTTAAAAAGAATGATAAATCAAATTGCCAATATGAGGTCATTGCCCTATTGCTTAGTTTTGAAATCAAAGTTTATTTCAGTATTAGTGTGCAGACTGGAATTGTGAATTTCACTTCTCTAGTCAGCAATACCTATCTACTATCCTGTTAAAAGCTATTTTGCATATCTGTATAATCGTATATTTGTATTAATTGACTGTTCTGCATATATCTTATGTGTGTAGGTGTGACTATTTTGCTTACAACTAATATTGCACTTACTAAGAATATTTATATAATTAAACTAACAATAAAATAAATTAAAACATGAAATATAACTGAAATATAAAATTTTTCATAAATATAGTACCTAATACTAAAATATTGCACTAACTTCCTAAATAAATAATAATCCTAATATTTGGTATCACAGCTTTACTAATGACTACTTTGTGTAAACATTGCAGATTATTGCAATTCAGCACATTTTTGCTAATTCAGCCTGTCACGACTGACAAGTGACCGCGATCGTTTATTTTGTTTGTGAATTCTTACTTTCGGTTGTGTAATTGTTTTATTTTCTCTAAATAAGTAAATAATAATATGTAATTAAATAAACAAACGCGCAAATAAAACATTTAAAATGGAAATAAAACAAAAATTATTACAAGAGAGTATTCAACTGAAGTGTAACACCAAGTGGAATTTGGAGTGTCCCAACCAACAACAACCATTATGGATTGCCGGTGGGATTTTTTTTTTTCTTTTACTGTCTACAATGTTCTTGATTTGTTTATTGTATGTTTTTTTTTTTTTATTTTCAGATTCATCACCCAAATTAATGTTAAGTGTGCTCAAGTAATCAAAACCAAACAATCACGTTCGCGGTTACAATCAGACTCGCCTCTGGTTCTGGCGACCTACCTGGAACTTCTTGGTTTAACTTCCAAAATGCATTACTCAGCTTTGACCTACTGAGTTGCATTCTGGAAGTTGACTTGTCCCACTAAGCCATGGCGTCACAATAAGTGTGAAACCAAAACTGTCACTATGCATAATATTTAATTGTTATGCATTCTGACTCAGTGGGTTAGGAGGTGAGACATTTAAAGTTAATAAATATACGTATGTATAACATCCCTCCCCCCTTAGGGAGTTCAAGCCAGGTCTCCAGAAATAGGTTCGTCTTTCTTTATTAAATAAATACTAAATGTTAATACTAAATTATACATACATAGGTACATGTATTTGAATTAATTAAATTTATATCATATTTTCATATGTTTATTTTTTTTTTTTTTTTTTTTATAATACCTTTTAACTTTTTTTACAGTTACAATTCTTAATTTACAAATGTTTTTTTCTTTTATGTCGCTTACATTTGATTTATTATTTTTTTTTGTGTTTTATTTATTTGACTTTAATTCATTTCTTTTAACAACAAACTTTATTTTCAATAATATTATCTAGTTACATAATTATAGTAAAATAAATTTGCTATTACAATTTTAAAGTTTCAATATTTTCTTTTTTTTATTATTATATAAATGTCAATTTATTAATTTACAATATACTTGTTTACACCCGGGCAGAGGTGACGCTGAAACTCGCTATGTCTGCTTTAGGCTGTGGCGTTGATGGTGCACGTTTCCTTGGCGTTCGGTTGACTGTCAGCTCACGGAGTGGTAGAATAGTTGATGGTGCTTTGGCTCGGATGGAACGAATGGTTTGTGCTCTGGATCGGAGACATCGGACTACACAAATGACAATAACCGCTACCGCTGCTAAGGTGACTAAGGTCAACATGGAGTAGCGATGTAGTGACAACTCCCATTCATGATCTGTCACTTTTCGCTCTGCGTTCAGAAGGTTCCATCTTTGTTCAAGCTCTTCCATACTCTTTTTCCCAAAATTAAGTTCGTTGGCAAAATGCTTGTGGTTGCCAATAAGAATGGGAAGAAGTTTTGGTGTGGTTGCTTGTTTAACTGGAATGGAATTGGCTTGAAATGCTTTCACAAGTTCTGAGTGGTCCACCATTGGTTGTTTGTATTCAGTAGAAACCTCAGAGTGAAATTCGTACAGTAGCTTAAATCCTTTGGCACTGGCTTCGCAGGGCTGCTCCATCTTAAGGATTCCTGAACCGTTGAGGGTGGCTGTATATTGTTGGTCAGCACACTTCAAGTTCAAAACGAAGGAATCCTTTACTTTGAAAAGCCACTCGTTCGGTGCCGTCATCTTCAGGAATATTCCTTTGCTTCCTGGAACCGCAGTGTATTTACACGAATCTTTTGATGAAGCTGCGTGTTGTAAGAGTTCTACTAAGCATTCATTTGATCCAGATGTGAATACCGGGGTCTCGTATCGGCATACCGCAATGTCTTTTTTAGCATCTCTTATTACAATATGTGAGCATCGGGAATACTGTTCCTCATTTAGCATTACGAAAAGGTCGTGGTTATCAGATTCTGCGACGTATTCATACTTTGTATCGATAACCAGATCCCATCGTTCCTCTAAGACTGTTGGTAAGGCGTACACTTTATGGATGTCAAAATGCAAGGAGTCTGGAAGTGGAAGCGTTACCTTAACAAACAGGTTTCCCTCATTTGCAAAGACTGCTGTTCTGGCCGCTGAATTAATGATGCCAAGGTTCTCGAATGAGAATCCTCCTTTGACCGATTTTTTAAGCAGGTCAGTAATGTTTCCTACGTCCAGGATGAAAGGGTGGAGTTTATTTTGGTTAAGGTCATCAAGTATAGAAAGCTCCAGGGATTGCCGGTTTTGGACCTCCATTATTTTTGCGGTGATCACTGATATCATTGCACTCGCTTCGCTCCTCATCTTAAGCATCGAAACTTCCTTGTTTATGAATTGGCTGTAATTTAGGAAAGATTCACAAGATTTCCCACACCTGCAGTCACGTTTTCCATTTCCTCCGCTAGTTGTGAAATTGGCTTAGTCAATGTATCGAAATTTGATTTCATGACGGATAGTTGTCGGTGCATTAATTGGAACGAATCCTCATTTCGTTTATGGAGGAATTCCAACTGATGGTAGACCTTTCTAGCATCTTCGCTGTCCATCGTTCCGAAGGCCCATTTTGAAAATCCTCCGATAAACTCTAGTGCACGCTTTTGACGCCTCGAGTGAATCAATTGCCTCATACGATTTGCTGTTTGTCGTAAGTTTACGATGTTTGTCTCTGTCTCCTGGGCGACCAAATGGCAATGGCGTTGAAAGTCATCGTCCGCAATGCTTCTGCACATCGTTTCTAGCCTATTGTCACATTTTTGCACCATCTGAATTACCATTTCGTAGTCCATTGGTGTGAACTTCGTCAAAATTGTCCACGTATCACTGTAGAATGCGGCTTGTTCTACCGTTTCGAACACTACTGGTGATGTTTTTTGTAATGACTGGATCTTGTATGGTTTCTCATTCTGTGTCTGCCCGGGATAGAAGTTAATAACTATTTGTACAGTTAATGCAAAACACCGTAGGTTGAACATTTTCTTTTCAACTCGATAATTAACTATGTATGTGTTTAAAAAGTATTTTTAAACAAAAAAAAAAATTAAATAGAAAAATTACTTATAGTCAAAGACTGTATGTATTCTTAAAAATTTTATATAAACTAGATTGATTGTATATATGATGTAAATAATATGAATGTAATGTTTTTTTTTTCCTTTGTAAATACTGAAAAGAGAAAAAAAAATATTAGTTAGGTGAACTAAATTAAGCATATTAGAACTTTTCCGTTCCCTTTTAAATTTCCTATATTTAAGGCAGTGGGTAAAGCTTAAGTAGTTTTACTTAATTGATATAAAAAAAAAAATCCGGTCCTATCTATACCTGTTAGCGTCGAAGGTTAGTGAGTGTAATTATAAGTGGTGAAAAAGTTTTAGTTTAGGATATTATTCATAGTCTGTGTTCAAATTTAACTACCATTAACTTGATTGTGATAAGCCTTAAGTTGGTTGTTGTGTACTCGTTTTTCTACCTACTCGGATATTAGTATTTACAGAACCATTCACGGACACCACTTCATAGGGTCCCAACCAAATAGGTGAAAACTTATTCTTTCTAGTAGGATTTTTAAGCAAGACTTTTTCCCCGACCGCAAACGAGGCAGGATTGGTATGATGGTCGTATAGTTGTTTTGATTTTTGTTTTGCCAGTTCCAAATTTTTCCTCGCTAGTTCGTGCGTCTTCTGTAGTTGATGCTGAAGGATTTTTGGATAATCTTCCGCATTTTACAGAGGTGTAGCTGTTCCTTTTAAATTTGTTGGCATTTCGAATTCAAAACCATACAAACTCTTCGTTGGTGTCAGTTTAGTAGCTGTATGCACGGTGTTATTGTGGACATGCATCGCCTGTCTCAACCATTGGTCCCAGCACCGATCGTCATTGTCAACAAAACTCCTTAGATATTCCGCTAAGGGTCTGTGACTGCGTTCGAGTGAACCATTAGCTTGTGGATGATATGCGGTAATGTGAACTTTTTTAACTCCTAGAAGCTTACAAGTTTCTGAAAAAAGTTTCGAAGTAAAATTAGTTCCATTATCTGTGACGAGTGTTTTAGGTATGCAGAACCTTGTAACAATCTCCTCGTAAAAGGCTCTTGCTACCGTAGATGCTTCAGCATCTGGAATGGCCACACAAGTCATATACTTTGTCAGGTCGTCCTGGAATGTTAAAATATACCGGTTACCGGAATACGTCAAAGGAAGAACACCGACCATGTCCATGTATACCTTATCGAATGGGAGGCATGGGGTGTCTGTCAAAACCATTGGCATTTTGGTTAGTTTGCCTGACTTATTCTTTTGACATTTTTCACAGTTCCTGATATAATTTGCAATGTCCTTTTGCATATTTTTCCATCTAAACTGACGACGAATTCGTGCATAAGTCTTCGCCATTCCCTGATGTCCTCCAAGTACGGATTTGTGGAAATCACGAAGAACTGTTTGTATGTCTTCTGGATTTTTTAGAACCTGAAAATCATCTCTACTTGCTTGCTTGTTGCTATCTTTTTCAGTAGTTTGTTTATTATTCTTTTCAGTATCCAGATTTTGCTTATTTTTTTGGGTCTTACTTCTTGTCTGTACAATTTTAATATTATGATTTTCCTTATAAATCCTACTTAACGCATCTGCATTGCAATTTGTTTTACCGGGCTTATAAATAATTTTATAATCGTATTCAGACAACTTGTGATGGAATCTAATAAGTCGTGTGGTTGGGTCCTTAACATTAAATACTCCTATGAGAGGACGGTGGTCCGTGTAGACTGAAAACGGTCGACCTAAAAGATACGTTCGGAAGTGCTTGCATGCCCAAACTATGGCAAGCAATTCCTTTTCTATAGTCGAGTAATATTTTTCTGATTTATTTAGTGAACGGCTAGCATAAGCTATAGGCTTGTCTTCACCCACATTACCCTGGGATAAAACAGCTCCTAAAGCTTCGTGGCTGGCATCGGTTGTTAAAATAAATTGTTTTGTAAAGTCTGGATAAATAAGTATAGATGGTGAAGAAATCGCTTCCTTAAGGAGCTTAAATGCTATTTCACAATCTGGGGACTATTTGAAACTATTTTCTTTTCTCAATAGCTTTGTTATTCGGGCAGCTATTTTAGAAAATTGTCGAATAAATTTCCTATAATAATTCGTAAGTCCCAAAAATGATTGCACTTGTTTTATTGTTTTAGGTATGGGAAAATCTGAAACACATTTGGTTTTGGCTGGGTCAGGCGAAGCTCCGGCTTCAGAGCATATATGTCCCAAATATGATACTTCACGGCATAGAAAATTACATTTCCCGGTATTTAATTTGAGATTATGCTGCCTGAATTTAGCCAAAACCTTTGAAAGCTTTTCATTGTGTTGCTCTAGATTTTTACCATAGATACCAATATCATCCAAATATACAAAACAATCAATGCCATGCAACCCAGTCAGGATGTGATTCATTATCCTTTGAAAAGTTGCTGGAGCACCGGTCAGACCAAAGGGCATTCTATTGAATTCGTAATGTCCTGTGCTGGTACTAAACGCAGTTTTCGCTCTATCAGCTGGATCGATCAACATCTGATGGTAGCCACTTGCTAAATCCAAGGTGGTGAAAAATTGGCAGTGTCCCAACTGATCAAGAATTTCTTCGATTCTTGGTAGGGGGAATGCGTCTTTAATTGTTACTTCATTCAGTTTCCTAAAATCTACAACCACCCTCCACCGTTTTTTACCTTCAACCGATTTTTTGGGTACAATAAGCAAAGGCGAATTCCAAGGAGATTTGCTTTCCGAAATTATGTTTTGATCAAGCATCTCTTTCACTTGCTTCCCAATTTCTTTTTTATGGATCTCTGGCGTTCTATATTGCTTTGTGTTGATCGGTCCTTGGTCAGATTTGGTGGGAATGTTGTGGGACAAAACGGGTGTATAACTTAAATTATCACCTTTTAATAGAAAGACATCAGAAAACTGAATGCATAACTCCTCTATCGATTTTTTTTCCTCCTTGGTAAGGTTTTCATCTATTTTAATGGAGCTTAGAAGGCTTTTTATCCGTTCATTACTGGATTCCTTTTTAAAATTTGTAAATATTTTTCCTCCGTATTCATTGTTTTCAATAATTTTGTAGTTTTTGAAATTTGAATAGGTAGGCATGAAATTTGTGTCCATGACATAGTCCTCTGTTGTGCAGTTTAAAACAGGGACATGCACGTAATCGTTATTTGCCTTAACAATTGTGTTTCCCAAATAAATTCCATTATCAATTTCCTGCGAATGTATAAGCAGTTCATGTGATTTTGAATTTGGGATTTGGATCTTCACAACTGTCCGTGTCCGAGCTCCAATTTTGCACTGCACAACTTTTTCGTTCAGTGAAGACATGGTAGCTAGACTCGAAGGCAAACATTTCAGAGGTAAATCAATTAAGACTTCCCTTTTCCCATCTAAAAACGTTATTCGTTTGGAAACTGCGTCGATGATCGTGTGATTCCATAGGATGTCACGACCTAATATACCATCCGCAGGTATATCATCGTCAGCGACTATGTTCCATTTAGTCGAAAATTTTTTTGGGAAAAGTAAATTAGTCTTAATTGTACCCAATGTTGTGCCTACACCACCAAAAACACCACCCAGTTGCTTTGTTTCTCGGGTGTTTATATTGCCAGCATTTTCTAGAGAACTTCGTTTAAGTAAGCTCGAGTCTGCCCCTGTATCAACAAGAAGAAGTACTTTTCCGTACTTAGCTAATGATGTGGGCAGCGAACACATCGTGCTTACGAATGTTCTTAAATGTATACAATATTTTCTTCTGTTTAGTTTTTTTTTTTCGTCACAGCGAACTGGTTCAAATACTTACAACAAAAACTAAAAATAAAGTTCTTAAACGTATCCGCCAAAAAGATAAAACATTTATTAAACATTACGCGACACTTACTCACAACCAATCAAATATTCGCAATCAATAACCATAAATTTACTTGACCTAGGACAACTTTTGCCCAGATACAGGTTCCATAGTTTTTTGCTTCGTTTTGCTTACCGACTGAAAAGTAAGGAAATTTAGCTCTTTTGAGTAAGTCTTACGATTTATTTTTATTTTTTGTTGTTTTTTGTGCTGTAATGAATTCTTTTTGTTTTCTTTTATTTTTAAAGTGTCTTCAAATTGCCTTTTTGATGTCATAGGTGGTATTTTGCTGCCTAGCTCTGATGTCATCATTTTTTTATTTGAAGAGGGATTTTTTGGCGGTGTTTTGTTTGTGGAGAGTAAATTTGGTGGGGCACAGTTAATTGAATTAAACTGGCCCCCGGGCCGTTTCCCGATTGTTCCTTCAGATAATTCCTTTTGGAGAAACAATCCTCCTCCACATGCCCCGTCCTAGAACACCACTTGCATTTTATTCTGGGCTTTTGTGATGTTACTCGTGTAACACGTATTTGTGAACGTTGGCAACTGTTTTTATTATGCCCATAATCTTCGCAAGAATCACAGTATGGTGTTCTTTTGCGTATTTGACACTCGGCATAAGTGTGATTTTGTTTTCCACAAAATCCACATTTTGTAACAGAATTTGCCGTTCTATTTACGTGTCTAGTACTTGGATGGAGGGAGTCTAGATTTACCTGATTATTTGATTGATGTAATGGAATGTTGGATGGTTGGAAGTGATTATGATATTGTGGTGTGTATGAGTTTTGAAAACTATGTATATTTGTATGTGGGGAATGTTGGCTGCGGTGGAATTTGTTGAGGCCAGGTGGGTGGGTACGCACATGGTGAGATAGCACTGAACACATTTGATTGAACTCCCCAGCTGTTTTGAGTTCCCATTAAAAGGGATGTTCTCTGCGCCAAATCAGCCAACTTTGACAAGTCAGTTTCAGCGGTGGTCAGCATAAACTGACGCAAAGCAGGATCATACAATCCCATTTTGAAAACCTTAACTAAACTATTATTGAGTTCAGCCACCAACGCTATTGATTGAGCTTCACTGTAACGTGAATCAATAATCTCTTTTGCTTTCATTTTCAGCGTGAATAAGCGTCGAGCGAATGACTGGAAATCTTCATTCATCATTTGGTGTGAATGATTAATTTCAAGCATCACACTGTCAAGAGTTATAATTGCCAGATACGCTGTTTTTATAACTGACTCCAGTTCTGCTAAGGTTTTGGGAGGATTGGATCTAATTAGTTCAAATGCATCCCCCGTTAG
This sequence comes from Dasysyrphus albostriatus, assembly GCA_946251815.1. Lineage (NCBI taxonomy): Eukaryota > Metazoa > Arthropoda > Insecta > Diptera > Syrphidae > Dasysyrphus > Dasysyrphus albostriatus. The sequence continues at coordinate 112,727,164 of OX276335.1, forward strand.
CCTTGTGGAAATGCAGGCCACATACAAATCTTCGGCTTCACCTGCCTCTAGGCATTTCAACCCTAAATGGCAAGCGTTTATAAATTCGTATACTTTGCTTGACAAGTCCGGTGTCCTTTGCCCTGAAAATAGGGGTATGACACGGGAAACAATCTTTGTCACCTTTTCGTATGACATGTTGTATTTTTGAATTCTAATTGGTTGCACCTCCACCAATTCTTGTCTTAAGTTAATATGTGGATTTTGAGATGTCTCCACTAATTCTTGTTCTAAATTAATATGGTGTTCGATACCTGTGACAGGAGTCTGAACACCTTTATTTACAAGATTTTTAGTGACAGGGGTTTTTGGAGAGGATGTAAAAAACAGGGGTAAAAGATTTTTCGAAAAATCAGATGAAGCTGATTTTGAATTTTTTCTTTGCAACTCCTTTTGGGCTGACAAGCTTTTATTCAACTCACTTGTTAGTTGGTCAAGTTGTTCGTCAGCTTCGTCTGCTACTTGCAGGAGTTGCTTTTCAGCCTCCTTACGCAATTTCTCGCTTTTTTCAACTTGCTTGACTAGCTGTTCTGTCTCTTTAGTGTGTCTATTTCTAATATTCTGTACGGCTTTAATATATTCCGTCAGAATCGCGCCTGTCGTTTCAATACGCTGAAATTGACCCCACTGAGAGCTAAGCTGAGACTTGACCAAATTAAAAACCTCGGGATTTAAAATATCCTTAAGTTCTGAAAGGAGTACCTCGTTGAGTTCTTTAAGTTGTCGCCGTTGCTCTTTTTTCTCTTTTTTAAGAGTTTCTAGTTCCTCTATTAAATCATTAAGTTGGGCCTCAATTTCTCTCTTGGCCATTAACTTTATTGATCTTTGCAAGGAATTTCGAGCTTCAACCCAAACTCAACCCAAAAATACAATCAAACTAGTCTTATTAATATTTAAAAAAAAAATAAAGTTTCTTTAAAGAAGAGGAGAGGAGGGTTGTGTTTTAAAGTCAATTATATGGAAAAAAATGTAAATTATTTTTAAAAAAATGTGTAAATTATATTAAACTTAATTATATTTAAAAAAAACATCAACACAATATAACCATTAAAATTCTTACCAGACCTTTTATTAGTTTTGATTTTACCTCACTTGATCAACTACACTTTTTCATTTATGTATACTTGTAGTATAAACATATATGTTATTTTTTGTTAATTGTCCTTTTTTTTATTCACTTTATGATAAAATTAATTTATTTCACTTTAAAACTGTTATTTTTATTTTTATCGATTCACCTTACTCGTATGTATGTATGTGTATTTTTTTTTTTTTTTTTACTATAAATTTTTTACTATATATTTATTTCACTCTACGAATTTTTTTTTTGTAAATATTCGCGTACCGGCTGCGCCAATGTTAAGTGTGCTCAAGTAATCAAAACCAAACAATCACGTTCGCGGTTACAATTAGACTCGCCTCTGGTTCTGGCGACCTACCTGGAACTTCTTGGTTTAACATCCAAAATGCATTACTCAGCTTTGACCTACTGAGTTGCATTCTGGAAGTTGACTTGTCCCACTAAGCCATTGCGTCACAATAAGTGTGAAACCAAAACTGTCACTATGCATAATATTTAATTGTTATGCATTCTGACTCAGTGGGTTAGGAGGTGAGACATTTAAAGTTAATAAATATACGTATGTATGTATAACAATCCACGAGACTACGGAGTTACTTGGATATATCAATATCAAAGGAATCATATCAAAAGATAAGTATTTAGCTGCCAGAGATCGTCCTCTGAATTTTTCTTTTAATAAGGGTAGTTCAGCAGAAACAAGATCTGGTGGCAACTACATAATTTTTGTTTTAAAACATTCCTATTTATTTCTTTTTTTCTTTTCTTTTCAGGTTTTTTTACGGAGTTCAAGTGACCCTGGGCGACAACAAAACTACCCCCAACTCTTTAAAACCAACCCCAGTCATGAGTGTGTTTTTTTTTTTTTTTTGTTGTTTTTTTTTTTTTTTTTGTTTTTAGAGTTTAAAAAGGTGAAATAAAAAGTGTAATAATGCAAGTGAATAAAGGAGTATACAAAGATATTGGATATGTTGTGATTTTGATATATTGAATCTTTAGTACGAGTAGCTAGTCAATTTCTTGAGGGTGATGTGATCTGGGCTGGTGAATCGATCACTTAACAGGCTCGAAACATTTTCCGAGTGGTCGTGAGAAAAATGTTTTCGTAAAAAAAAAGGGCGACCGATTATTGTTTGTTGGTATGATAGGATGGATTTTTTTTTCTTTATTTTGTTTTTCTTCTTATTGCCGTTCTCATAGCGTGTGGCACGTCCCACTCCCTGAGTTACATTTTACAATTCATATCCGGGCCTACTTTTATAGGTTATTTCTTTTATTCGGTGTGGGCATTTAGGATAATTTTCGTTTTTGGTCTATGATTTTTTTTTTTATAATTCTCGAAGATGTTTTTCCATTCTCTTTTATAAATTATTGCTCATATTGCAAAAATCATAGTGTATAGATCGCATCTCCATTATGTAAATCAGTCTTTATCTCTTTTAAATCGTAAACCATTAAGTTTCCTATCACAGTCAGGTGCCACAGATTTGACCCATAAAAATATAAGCTAAACTATCACAGATGAAAAGGTTGTTAAATAAATAAGTAAATAATTTATAACTATCACCTACACTCATATCACAGAATACTAAAGTAAATAAATAAAAATCTCAATAAATAAATAAATGAACTATATAAATAAATAAATGAAACTCTATAATTAAACAAATAAACTATATAAATACATAAACAAATAAATAAAAAAAAAATTCCGCATTACATACATATATCACCGTTTCATAAAAGAACAACAGCAGCTGAGTGCGTCATTAAGAGTGTATATCTTTTGCGTGGTAAACTCCTACTACCTCACCTCTCAGGTTCCCTAATTCATAAAGGGAATTACCTACTGTCCTTAAAACTATTGATTTGAGAAATTTTACACCAAGTTTTGCGTTATACTTGTCAGTCTTATTACTCTGTTTAAAATTTTTTCTATAAACTATTTGTCCTATCTTATATGATACGTCTTTACTTCTTGTATTGTAAACTTTTGTCGATCTTTAATGAGCTAAGTTGAGGTTATCAAATATTTGCTTCCTCAGAATTGCTTGTTTATCACGCTTGTCTAACACTACCTCTATATCATTCTCCTTTACCAAATCGAGTTTTCGAAGTAGCTCATATGTCTCACCGTTTTGGACCATTTGAGATCCGAAAACGGCATAATATGGCTCGAACTTTATAGCATCATGTAATACACTTCCCAAGGAAAAGGCTGTATTACTTACGTGGAGGTCCCAATTACGTTGGTCACTACCGATGTAGGACCGAATTTTCGCTAGTACAGACCGATTAACTCACTCAGAAGCGTTGGGCTGAGGCGAGTAAAAGACTGTACGTACGTGTTTTACGCCGTATTTTTTTAGAAAGCTGGAAAACAATTCGGAAACGAATTGTTTTCCGTTGTCAGAATGAATGTACTCAGGTACACCAAACATGTGGAACACTTCTACTTCGAGATATTTCACTACCTCAGCTGCTGTTGCTCGTTTTAAAGGTTTGAGGAAAACGTACTTACTAAAGTGGTCTAGTGCAATAAAGATGTGGGTATTTCCTGTCTTCGTTCGTGGGTATGGTCTATACCATCCCGTCATCCCTAAGAAACGACGGAGTTGTTTAGGGGTTTTTGGCACAGGGAAATCCCTCACTGCAGACACTTTTTCTGGATCTGTTCTCAGGCATCCATCACCGACGAAATAGCCTAAGTACTTAATTTCTTTGTAACAGAATTTGCTCTTCTCTACATTTATTGTCAACCCCGCCTCACGCAAACATCTCGCCACTTCTTTGAGAACGCCCATGTGGGTTTCAAAGTCTGGAGAGCAAACCAGGAGGTCATCAAGGTAGACAAGGACACTCTCTCTCAAACGAGTGGGAATAACTTAGTCCATGAGCTTACTCATTCTCTGAGCGGCGTTGCACAATCCAAACGGCATCACCGTGAACTGATACAACGGTCGTCCAGTGACTGTGAAAGCCGTCTTCTCTCTTGATTTGAGCTCTAGAGGAATCTGCCAAAAGGCGTCCTTCAAATCGATGCTCAATATGTGGTGCGTGTTGTGGAGTCGACTCAGTATTCCTTCAATATGCGGCAAAGGATAGGCGAATTTTTTGGTGGCCGCGTTTACTTTCCTCGAGTCTAAGCAAAGTCTGTTTTTGCCTGGCTTACGCACCAACACAACCGGGGAACTGTATGCACTGTTGCTCTCCTCGATTACACCTAGTTCTAGCATGCGATCGAGCTCAGCGTACATTAGCCTTTGTACGACAGGTGAGATCGGGTAATGCCGTTGTTTGATGGGAATTGTGTCATCTTCCATCTCAATGACATGTTCTTCGACCGTAGTCTTACCCAATCCCATTGTCAGAGTCAGTCAAGAAATGTCTCGTACGTACTAACTCATGGTCGTCTATTGCACTTATTTGCTTCTTCATTTTCGAGTCTCTACTATTCAAGTGTTTTTCAGCCCGTCGGCATTCTTCTCTTAGATCTCGGATATCCTTGATAGGACATCCGAAGATCAGTGTTGCTACTCTGTCCTTTAGATTTTGTCTGACCATAGATACTAAATCCTTTTCACTAGGGCGATTTCTCATCTGTAGAGTCAGACCCCTGACCTCTTCGTAAAACTCGTCAAATGATTCGTTTGGTTGCTGACGCCTGTCCATTATCTCCCTGAGTATCTCATGATCTCTTTTGCTATTGCGGAATGGCCTGAGCAGTTCCGACTTTAAATCATAAAAGTTCAAGAACTCATCTCCTTGCTTTTCTTCTAGGAACTGCCAATACCATTTTTCGGCAGTTCCGGTCACTAAATGGTGAAAATTGGCGAAGATCTGTTCATTGGAGACCCCGTTCTTATTTTGCAAGGTCTCTATCCTAAAAATGAAACTCTCCACCGTCATATTTTTGGAGGTTCCATCGAACTTTATCCCCCATTTATGGATATCCACCCTCTTCCCCTGATTGATGTGGTTGTTACAAGGTGGATCCTTGTGACAAAATTTGTTTGTGGAAAACGCAGAAGCAACCCTCGCATGACTACCGTCTGGATCCGTATTTGCATCCGAGTATGCTCCTTCTTGTTGCTCTTGTCTAGCCTGAAAAGCAAGGGTAGATTTTTCTACTAAATTGAGCCTTTCGCTCATCGTGGACATATTTCCAGTTACTGTCTGGACCATGTTTTGCATCAGCTTTAAGCTCTTTGCTTGCTCTGTAAGCAAAGACATGGTTTTTTGATGCGTCTCATAAATTGTTCGAGAGACTGCGAAGTCAATCGCATTCTTCAAACACTCTCCCCCTATAGGTCTCCCACTAGTCAGTTCGTTCTCTTCTTGGTCTTGTGAGTCTAAGTGTTTCTGTGTTATCAGTAAGTTTTCACGTTCTAGTTCTCTAGTCAGTCTGTTAATACTTTCCCTAGTCTCTTCTTCTTCTTTTTCTTCCTCGGGGTTCTCTATCAACTCTATAGGAATACCTTCCGAACTTTTTTCCCTGCAGATTCACTGTCCCATTCCCAGCTATTCTCTTTGCCCCTGCTCCTAATCCCCTTCTCAAATTATTCACTTCATCCTCTACCAATTCATCAAAAGGATTTGGCAAAGTTCGGTTAAGTTCAGAACCAGGAGGATTACTCAATTGGACTTGAGGGCTTTGGACGGAATTGGCACGGGTTTTAACTGTCCTCTTGCCTCTCTCTTTTTCTTGTGGAGGCAAGGTGCTCTTCTTACTTGTGCCTGTTTGTTTGCTCATTTTTGTATATTATATATACAAAAACCAATAAAACAGAATTCAAAATCCTCTTCTTTCAAAAAAAAATAATATAAACCAAAATCCAAAAACAAAAAAAAATTAGAGAAAAGAAAAAAAAATTAAAATTCAAGAATTCTGTGAAAAATAGTATCAGAATTTTAAAAGTTTACAAAAAAACTTAAAAGAATTTGGGTGGTTCAAAAACTATTTAAAAAAATGTAAAAATTCAAAAAAAAATTAGGCAAACTTTTTAAATAAAAAGCTGGTTCTAAAATAATTAAAAAAAAAAATCAGAACCAAAAAAGTATAAAATATTTTTTTTTTTTTTTAAAAAAGAATTATTCAAAAAACAATTGTAAAAAAAATGCTTAAAAAAATAAAAAGTTGGTAGGAAAATTTGGAAAGTTTAATTTTTCTGTTGTTACAAAAAAAAAATGTTTGGGTTTTATCAATATTCATTGTAAGGTGTGTGAAGTCCCAACTGAGTCTCCAAAACGAATGAGAAAAAGGTTGTACGATTCATAAAAATTGTAGTTTGTCTTTTGTAGCGTTCGGTTCAGTTTCTGATAAGTCATGTCATGTTAAGTTTTCGAAAGTTCTACGCTTTGTCAAATGTAAAAAGTCAGTGATCCCTGCGACTAGTGCCTTTGAAAATTGACGAGTGTTTCGGGCTATCCCTAGTTTTCCCACCACATCGAGCTCTCTGATGATAGATAAACCTGAAAGTGGTTGGCTAGGAAACAGAGACAACCCTCCACACGAGTAAAATTTCAAAGCACTCCACTCACGCCACTCGATACACCTGGCTGCGCCTGACTGTATGGATAGCGGTGAGTGAACTGCTTATGAAATCTACTCCGCTCTCTGCCTTGCGAAAAAAAATTTGTTCTACCTCACAAAATCTACTAGTTCTAGACCTGCTAGATTGGACAGCTGAACTCCATCTTTCGCCAAGCAAAGATCATATGCGGTCTCCAAGCTTGTGCTAAAAGGATAGGAAAGGAAAACTAAAAAAAAATTAAAAAAAATTATAATAGGACGATTGTTGTGAGTCCAAGGGGATGACCTTGAAAGAAAAATCATCTCCTTGGAGTCTCAAGCGATCTTACAGCCGTTCGTGTCGTTGGGCGCCATTGTTGCGAGTCAGGGGTATCACGGGGACATTTCTTCAGGGGTTGGAAAAGGGCTGTGGCATGCTTGCTCTAGCTCGGCTAAGCTCGACGGGTTGGGGTGGTTCTTGCCCCTTTCCAAAACTCCTCCCACTCAGCAAACAAATAAAAAAAACATGCCGGTGTCAAAGGATGAGGTTGGGAATAGTGAGGAGGGTATGGTTGTAGGAAAGGAAAATAAAATAGAAGGAATTGCACAAATTAAGCTACCTATGCCACTGTATTGATGTAAGGGTGTGGTCTCGTCATATCTTTCAATGGATTAAAAAAAGTAAACAAAATTATTAAATTTGAATATACCCCAACCTAAAACTAAACCCTTAAAATCTAAAGATTATATCTATAAAGATATAATGAATTAATCTAAATCTATCTAATCTAAGAAATCTTTTTTTTTTTTTTTCCATCGAAAAATCAACATCTGTCCCACTGTCGCACCAATACAGTGGTTCATCAAATCTTCAAAGGCCTTGTCTGGTGTTATTGACAAAAGTTTGGCCTTCTCACCCTTGTATCGAGGATACAACCATCGCTATCTCCTTGGCCAGTATTCTGGAGATAGCCCCTTTCTTAAACCTCCAGTCACATTTCATACTATGGTCTAGGTCAGTTCATGTCGAAGTAGGTAAGTATTATTGTAGTAAAATTCGTATATAAAATCCATCAGGTAAGTAGGTAAGGTAAATTTTGTTCTATTTAGGCAGCAGGGTAAGTATGAAGTAAGCGTATGGTAAGTAAAGTCAGGCTGGTAAGTATATGTGTAGCTGTTGGAAGGTAAATCTGTATGGTAAGTAAAAAGTTAGTATAGAGAAGACATAGTCAGTTGGGTAAGTACATCGTTAGTAAAGAGAAGACATAGTCAGCTAGGTAAGTACATCGTTAGTAAAAGGTAAGTATAATCATGTAATCAGTATAATAAGTATGTGATATGTATGTTGTAGTGAGTCATGGATAGTTATTTGTATCTAGTCATTGTCCCATCGTATCTTTCTTCTTTTTTTTTTCCTCATTGCTGAGCCTCCACACACCCTTTAAAATTACTAGCACACCATGTTAATGGAGTGTATGCAAATATACCTCCGCTTTAGATATAAGAAAAGTAAAGTGAAAACTATGAATTCAAAAAAAAAAAAACTGGATATAATATGAAGTACCGGAGTGTAGATATTTCCTTCCCTTATTCACGAAAGTGTATTTTTTTTATAGATATATTTGTATGTGTAAAACAGAAATTCAATATGTTATAAAAAAAATTTTCACTTACTGATTTCAAGACGTCCCTCGATGTCCTGCCGGCAGCACTTTTCAGGATTCGTTACAAAGGTGGCTTTATTTGTATAGCCAGGTATTATTAATGTCCTTGTATCACACAAATATCTATTTTTTTTAAGGTCCAGACACTCAAAACACTCTCCGCTTCACACTTTCCACTTTGATTTCACTTTTCTTCTTTACTTTCTTTACTTTTTCCCTTTTTTTTTCTTTAATTTGAATTTTAATTTTTACTCACTATCTTTCATTAATTTCCTTTCCTTTTTTTTAAATGAATTCAATGTAGGAAACAAAGAAACAAAATCAAAAAAATCAGATATCAAAAAAAAACTTAAATTATGTAATTACGTCCAGAAGGGACTTAGACAAAAAAAATTCACTGTCCACTGCACCCTATCTTTTCTCCAAACAGGTCTTTTGGATTACCACTCCTCCTAATGATTTTTGGCTAATCCCTCAAGTCCAATTTGGTTTCGCACTTATCCCTTTCTTTTTTTTTGCTTATCAACCAGATTCCTGATGGTCAATGTAGAACCCGAAAAGGGAGCAGAGGCTCGAACCAAGTATCGGTATACACTTCTAGGCTTCTATTAGTATATATATATATATACGTATATATGCGACGAGTTGCCTTTGAGAAGTACCTATCACCTAATTGATCGAACCTGGGAAAGAAAAACGTGAACTACCCATAAATATTTGGATTTATCACTTCGCAAGTTATTGACTTTATACCTCTGCTGTTATTACAGAACGGGGTCCCAAAAAAAAATCCCACAGGGTTTCCCTTCACTCGAAACGCTTTTGCGTATCACCTTGTGTTGACCTTCGTCTTTTCTGTATTTAAATTTCAACAGATATTATAATAATGAAAACGTTATTTATTAGATTTTTTGTTTTACCTTTATATGATCTTTGGATTATTTTCCAATTAATTTGTTTCCTTTAAAAAAAATTGTTCCAAACAACAATTAAAAAAAGGAACTTTCGCGGTACGAAAAAAAATCGACTTTTTTTTTTGTATATAAATATAATTGCTTTATATGGCACTTCACGACAACTCGATAGCTGCTACAGCTGTTAAACGCTTTAAAAAGAATGATAAATCAAATTGCCAATATGAGGTCATTGCCCTATTGCTTAGTTTTGAAATCAAAGTTTATTTCAGTATTAGTGTGCAGACTGGAATTGTGAATTTCACTTCTCTAGTCAGCAATACCTATCTACTATCCTGTTAAAAGCTATTTTGCATATCTGTATAATCGTATATTTGTATTAATTGACTGTTCTGCATATATCTTATGTGTGTAGGTGTGACTATTTTGCTTACAACTAATATTGCACTTACTAAGAATATTTATATAATTAAACTAACAATAAAATAAATTAAAACATGAAATATAACTGAAATATAAAATTTTTCATAAATATAGTACCTAATACTAAAATATTGCACTAACTTCCTAAATAAATAATAATCCTAATATTTGGTATCACAGCTTTACTAATGACTACTTTGTGTAAACATTGCAGATTATTGCAATTCAGCACATTTTTGCTAATTCAGCCTGTCACGACTGACAAGTGACCGCGATCGTTTATTTTGTTTGTGAATTCTTACTTTCGGTTGTGTAATTGTTTTATTTTCTCTAAATAAGTAAATAATAATATGTAATTAAATAAACAAACGCGCAAATAAAACATTTAAAATGGAAATAAAACAAAAATTATTACAAGAGAGTATTCAACTGAAGTGTAACACCAAGTGGAATTTAGAGTGTCCCAACCAACAACAACCATTATGGATTGCCGGTGGGATTTTTTTTTTTCTTTTACTGTCTACAATGTTCTTGATTTGTTTATTGTATGTCTTTTTTTTTTATTTTCAGATTCATCACCCAAATTATCATCCACGAGACTACGGAGTTACTTGGATATATCAATATCAAAGGAATCATATCAAAAGATAAGTATTTTGCTGCCAGAGATCGTCCTCTGAATTTTTCTTTTAATAAGGGTAGTTCACCAGAGACAAGATCTGGTGGCAACTACATAATTTTTGTTTTAAAACATTCCTATTTATTTCTTTTTTTCTTTTCATTTCAGTTTTTTTTTACGGAGTTCAAGTGACCCTGGGCGACAACAAAACTACCCCCAACTCTTCAAAACCAACCCCAGGCATGAGTGTGTTTTTTTTTTTTTTTTTTTTTTTTGTTTTGTTTTTTTTTTGTTTCTAGAGTTTAAAAAGTTGAAATAAAAAGTGTAATAATGCAAGTGAATAAAGGAGTATACAAAGATATTGGATATGTTGTGATTTTGATATATTGAATCTTTAGTACGAGTAGTTAGTCAATTTCTTGAGGGTGATGTGATCTGGGCTGGTGAATCGGTCACGTAACAAGAGATTGAATAAGGATAGGCATGCCATTCACTGCTCCACAGTGGAGCAGCACAAAATAAATAAAGATTTATTAAAGAAATCAACAACAGAGTTCTTCAGCTTTACCCCTAAAGTAGATAAAGTACACACGGTCCTATTGAAGGGCATAGATTCCTACACAGAACCACAGGTGCTCTTAGATGAGCTCCGTAAAAGAGCAGGTGACGATCTCGTCTTTATCGGGGTTAAGTCGTTCGCTACGGTCAGAGCCAGACGGGAGAAGCGGTCTCTACCGTTCTTCCTGGTTCAAGTCTCACCCAGCAGCAAACTGGATAGTCTGAGGAGTATCTCCGTCCTCAACTACCAGGTTGTGACGTGGGATAAATTAAAGAGACGCGGCGACATGCTTCAATGCATGCGCTGCCAAAGGTTTGGCCACGCTGCAGCAAACTGCGAAATGCAGTCACGCTGCGTTAAGTGTGGTGAGTACCACATTAAGAGGGGGTGTAAACTCGGTGAGAAACGGGTCGAAGACATGACCCAGCTAGGATGTGCACTTTGCGGAATGGAGGGACACCCTGCTCAGTCGATCTCGTACTGTGGAAGTGATTAGACGTTTTCGGCTTCCCCAGTTTCATTAAATTAAATATTTCGTAGTGACTTGTTGAAGTTAACATTCAGTGAAGCTATTTTTAATAGTGCTAATAGCACAAAGGAAGAGGTGGCAGACCGACAACCCAAAGGTAGTGGGTTAGAATCCCAGTCGGGCAACGATAATTATTTAGCTGCTTTTTTCCACAATCGCGAAGTCGAAAACTTCATTGAGTGGGAGGAGCAGCAAATGGCATCGAACAACAATGCGGGGACATCGAAAGGTGTCCCAGCAACAACTATAAAGCCAGCTATGGCACCACCAGCAAAAGCTGTAGCAGCAACAACAACAACCAAGCAAGCGATGGCACCACCAGCCACGCCATCAACAAGTGCCGTAGCAAGAACGGCACACCCACCAACGGCAACAACAGCCGACACTAAAAATAAGAGGAGGAAGAGGATTAGCTGTGCGCCGAACCTCGTGAAGCGCCGCTCCACCATCACCTCAGCCCAGCTGCCAGCCGGGGTGAAGGAGACGGCGCGCACAGCCAAAGCGACAGCAGCAGCAAAAATACAAGAGCAACTGGATACCTCGCCATCCGACGATGACATGGAATATATGTCAGAGGGTGGCGAGGGATTGTATACAACGGGGGACAGCAACAGCAATCTACTTGTTGACCTCACATCACCAGAGGCGTCCTCCGAAGAGGAAAACGAGGCGCAAGAATTGGACGAGCAGGCCATCAGCCAAAAAATAGATGTCATTCGGGGGGAGATGGAACGTCTCAATGCCATCGTGACCCCACTGATAGAAGCGCTCAGACAAAAGCAAGAAGCTCGACGCGAAAGGGAGAAGCAGGAGTGCGAGCAGAAAAAAGTGGTATAGGCGCCAAAAAAGGCAGCGCCACAGCAAGAGCTGCCACAGAAAAACAAGCAGTCAGACCTTAATGATCAAGAGTAGCAGCAACAACAACAAATGCCAAAGGAACAACAACAGCAGCAGCCGAAGGAGCAACGGCCGAGAAAGCAAACACAACAGCAACAGCAGCAGCAGCAACAAAAACCACAGGAGCAGAGTCAGCAGCAGCGAGGAGAACACCAGCAGCAGCCGCAGCCGCCCCAAAATAAAAAAGAAAAAGTGCCACCAATAAACACTTACAAAATGGAATTACAGGAAACTATTGACCTATGTAAGTCGGCCATAGGACAAAACTTTTTTATTAAACGTTTAAATAAAGATAGACATGCTATCAACTGCTCAACAGTGGTGCAGCATAAAATTATAAAAGAATTGTTAAAGAAATCCACGACTGAGTTCTTCAGTTTTACCCCCAAAGTGGATAAATATCAGACGGTCCTCTTGAAGGGCATAGATTCCTGCACGGAACCACAGGTGCTCTTAAATGAGCTCCGTCAAAAAGCGAGCGACGATCTCGACTTTATTGGGGTCAAGCCGTTCGCTACAGTCAGGGCCAGACGGGAGAAGCGGTCTTTGCCGTTCTTCTTAGTTCAGCTATCGCCCAGCAGCAAACTGGATAGGTTGAGGAGTATCTCCGTCCTCAGCTACCAGGTTGTTACTTGGGATAAATTAAAGAGACGTGGACACATGCTTCAATGCATGCGCTGCAAAAGGTTTGGCCACGCTGCAGCAAACTGCGAAATGCAGTCACGCTGCGTTAAGTGTGGTGAGAACCACAACAAGGGGGGTAAACTCGGTGAAGAACGGGTCCAAGACATGACCCAGCTTAAGTGTGCACTTTGCGGAAAAGAGGGGCACCCTGCTAATTATCGGGGTTGCTCAGCTTTCCAGCAAATAAGAAACAACAAAGCGGCTAAGCAGACAGCGGTAGAGATACGCCCATCAACGCGTGCTCCTACAGCAACGCCCCAAATCCCCAAATCCCCAAATTTCCTACGACCAAATGGCGGAAGGAAGGGGAAAAACGGTACAGCCTGCAGCTAAGGCAGCCCAACCGGCCCTAGTGCCAAAGGCGCCGGACGCTCAGGCCGAAATAAGAAGCATGTTGCTGGCAATTCAAGGCCAGTTAACAGGACTTCACAACCAGATGAAGGAGCAGGCGACTAGGGTAGACTATCTCTACTCTGTTTTGCCTAGCTTAACGCAAATTAGAGGTTAAAGGCGCGCTGTCGGAGAGGCCTCTTAGGATCCTTGCTGTGAATGTAAATTCACTGATTAGGACCGAACGTAGAGCTAATCTTTTCCAATTGTTGAAAGACCAAAGTTTAGATGGCTTATGGCCAGCGAAACTAAGCTGAACCAGAAACATAAGTTGACTAACAACAATTACAATATCGTTAGAAGAGATCGACCCAACTCCACTCAAGGGGGGGGCGTCGCAATCTTCATACGAAAAGGCATTAATCATAAAGTTATATATAATAGTGATCTGCGTAGATTTCGGCTGTTAGAGGCGTGCATCGTATGCATTCCTCTCCAACAGGGGAAGCGAATGTATGTGATCGCGGCTTATGCACCGGAATCACCTCAGCCAACTGATTTTATGACAGAGCTTGAAAAACTTTTCGAATGTCTACGCTTGAGCTTGGAAGAAAATTACTTTCTCATGGCCGGTGATTTGAATGCCAAACACCAAGATTGGGGAAATCAAATTCAAAATTAAAAAGGTATTCATCTTTTCAATTGGATGAGTCGATACAACACTGAGTATGGTGTCGACCTGCTGGCTACAGATCGGCCATCGTTTCCAAGAAGCGGTGCCTATCTGGATCTATTGCTAATAGACGCAAGACTGACAATTACTGACACTGTGGGTCAAAGACCAAGAAACTGCTTACGAACGATCGAGTACGACAGTGATCACTGCGGACTCGCCGCCGTAATACAGCTTCCGAACGAGCTCGTGGAGTTGGATGAGTATGTACCTGTGCATACTTACAATTACAGTAAGGTGCGCTGGCCACGCTTTACCAACGCCTTATCGAGCGAAATCAGATCGAACAATATATCCCCACCAAATGACAGGAATTTGACAAATAACGAAATAGACCAATACCTAGAACAAATGGATGAGACAATCAAACGAACAATGAACAGAACAATACCGAAATAAAAGCAACAAGACGCAACCGACATGTATCGAAACGCAACCATTGATACACTACACAGACAAAAAAGTGGACTGCTGACAAGACTAAAACTCTTGTACCGACGGTTTACTGACCCTCACCATCTGGAGATTAGGACACTGAAGTCGTCGATCAAAAACATCAACCAACTAATTAAAGAGACTATCGGTTGTCAATTAATTTGCGACCCGATATTTAGAAGGAATGATCAGAACGATCTTCCGTGTCTCAAGCTTCAGAGAACGACAGACAACAGAGACGTACTTCTGACAGCAGGAATTAATCCAGAGGACGCTGTCTTGGACGATGACCTCTTTATTGTCGAAGATCCGCAGGAGAAAGTGGAGGCTGTGGGGGCTGCTTTCCAGCAAGTGTACAAGGTGAATGCGTGCATTCGCCCCAATCACGACCTGGAAAACAGAGCCTTGCTCCATCACTTCTACCTTCGGAATGACATCACGCAATGGCGATCAGAGAACCTTGGTTTCACCGGGTTCAATGAAGATCATTTGGCAAACGTCATAATCGCCGAGCGAAATGGGCCCAGTTCCCTGTTAATTACGAAGGTTGAGCTCCAGCTCATCTTCGATTCATTAAAGAAGAAGAAGTCAGCAGGAGTCGATGGCATATCCAATGTTGTACTTCGAAATTTACCTCAAGAAGCAGTAGACATTTATACCACTCTGTTTAACAACGCTCTGAATAATGCATATTATCCAGTGCGTTGGAAGACAGCTGTGGTGCATCCTCTCCCGAAAAAGGGAAAGGACAACTCCAATCCGGCGAATCTCCGGTCGATAAGTCTTCTTCCGAGTATCAGCAAGGTATTCGAAAAAGTTATCAATAGAGCTCTGTCTGAGTGGGCAGAGGACAATAATATCATACCGGACAATCAGTTCGGTTTTAAGGCGGGACATGACACTATTCATGCCGCATCGAAACTCGTTTCTGATGTCCAATGGAACAAATCTAAGAAGCAGTGTACGGGTGCCTGTCTGGTTGATTTGGAGAAGGCCTTCGACACCGTATGGTTAGAGGGTCTTTATCTAAAGCTGACCAGACTTGGCATTAGTAAACCACTATTATATATGCTTTATGATATGCTCAATGGCAGAAAGTTTGTTGTCAAGAGTGGCAATGTAACTTCTGCCACAACCTTTAATATTAAAAATGGTCTTCAGCAGGGAGCGGTCAACTCGCCGATTCTATTCAGCATTTACACCAGCGATCTGATAAGTAGTCTAACTCAGGCAATTGCGTATGCCGATGATCTAATTGCGTACAGAACAGCTCCAAAAGTCGAGGTCATCAGGATTCTTTTGCAGCGTGACTTCGAGAAGATTCAGCGATATTGCGATGACTGGAAGTTGAAAATCAACTTCCAGAAATCAGAAACTATCTTGTTTAGGACTCCGTTGCTTAGAGCCACAAGGGATACGAGAAAGAACTGGCGCAAGCTGGTGATCATAGGGCCAAATGGACATCCACTTGCGACTAAAAGTGTAGTAAAGTACCCTGGCATCTGGATGGATCAGTATTTGTATTTCGACAGACATATAAATGGTGCTCTGGCCAGGGCTAGGGGAGCCTTTGCCCTGACGAAACGGTTGTTTTATAGCAGCTGGCTTGACAGCAGGGTGAAGGTGATTTGCTACATGGCCCTTATCCGGCCGATGATTGCCTATGGATGCCCGGTTTGGTTCAACGTTGCCCCATCTCAAATGGAAAAGATTCGGGTGTTTGAGGGGCAGTGTCTACGACGCTGCCTTGGATTGCACAGAACACCAGAGTCGGAGTACAAACACTACTATTCCAACCTGGCTCTATACAACGGGGCCAACATAAACAGGATAGATAATTTCTTGCTGAAGCTTATTCGAGGTCACATTGCAAGAGCGATGTCCTCGTCTAACAGCTTAATTTTCAGGGCTTATTACCCTAAATACGAATACTACGAGAGTGTGCGTCTAAGCGGCTTTATTCCGCTGGATGCATTCCTCCACCTAGGCAGTCGAGGGCTGATCCAGGATAGAGCGGCGGTTCCGCTAATCTACCACGTCGGCCGTAGAACTGTAGATCGGTGGCTCCTTTACAGTCGAGACGTCCTCGCACAAGACGGAGCTGAGCACCTTCGGTTCAGTAGGATTGTGTCCGAACGGGACCGAAGAGATAGGGTAAAGCAGGAGAACCAAATCTGGTGGTTAAAACATGAAGAATGAAGTTCCTTCAGATATTTAAAAGTTGTCCTTGGTTTTTTCTGTCATGGCCGGCTTACATAGGTTTAGGTAGTTAGGTTTAAGCAGGAACAGTCTGGGTGGGACCAAAAAAAACCCGAAAAATGCTTGCTGTGGCTGTTCTAGTTTATAAGTAGTCTGTAGGTAGTTTGTAAGT
This sequence comes from Dasysyrphus albostriatus, assembly GCA_946251815.1. Lineage (NCBI taxonomy): Eukaryota > Metazoa > Arthropoda > Insecta > Diptera > Syrphidae > Dasysyrphus > Dasysyrphus albostriatus. Next base: position 112,743,954 of record OX276335.1, read on the forward strand.
AGGTTGTAAATAGTTTATAATTAGTTTTAAGTAATTTTAAGTAGCTTTAAGAAGTTTCAATTAGCTTTAATTAGTTTTAATTTAGTTGTATGTAGTTTGTAAGTTTTATATAAAACCATAAAATAAAGACAGTGATACCGAGATTTTTTTTAAATTCTTCTCCGTTAAAAATAGAACCGACCTGGATGTTAGTATTAGGATAGTTCTAAGGCCGATAGGCATTAGCATTAAGTTATTTCAGTTTATCTTAGAGCGCCCGATTGAGGCCAGTAAGTTAGTTTTAAGATATTGATAAGTAGGCTGGTTTTTATGAATTTTTGTCTAGCTTTAAGATAGTTTTAAGAAAATGGAAAAATAAAAATGAATAAAAAAAAAAGTGATCCTGTTTTCGAACAGGTGTTTTCAAAAAGGTGGTGTTCGAAGATATGATGTATGGCATTTTTGGAGATTCCAATATTCGAACACCCTAATTTTCTATGCATTTCATATCACAGGTTGTATTTTATTACCAGCGTTGTGTAATATAAAATTCTCCGATTACAAATTACCCATTACTGTGCGTTTTTCATAATTTAATTACCCATTACATTTGTCACACATAATTTAGAACTTTTAATTATCTGCGAAAAGCATTTGCAATGGGTATGAATAATTTACTTTTTTAGTTGGTAATTAAAACATTTATAGTGAATTTATTTTAAATTACTGTAGTAAAAACTAGTGGATTTCTTAAAAGCTTTTCGTAAAAATAAAAAATTTTGAAAGTTTTGATAAATATATTGTTATTTGAACTTTTTGTAGCTTTTGTATACAAAATTTAATATAAATCCATTTGTCAGAGATAGGTAATGAGAAAATTCAATTGTACTTAATAATTTACTAATTTTTATTCGATTGTTAGAACCTATGGTTTTATGTTTTCTGGTTTTTGAGAAAATTATTATTTTTTTTCAAAATTTAGAGTTTGAAAAAAGCCATTTCTGGCTTTTTAAAAATCAACTGTAAGTATTGCCGTTGTTTTTCAATATTTTTGTTTTTTTTATTAAATTGCGCTAACTGTCCAAGCGGAGGAGATATACCCCATCCTACAGGATTTTTTCTTTCTACATTCAACACGAATCACATAAAGCATACCTACCATATAAAAATATGGGTAGTTTTCTTTTCTTCATTTAGAGCTGATTTAGGCTTATCTCATCTATATAAAACTTAAAAAAGCATATGACGACTACCCTAGTATACATATGACTGTGAAATATGTATACCTACACATGTATATAAAATGTATGTAAGATTTAAAATAAAATTAAGTAGGTATTCCAATTTGAGCATTTATTTATAAACATTTAATATTAAATTACAAATTAATCAACAACGCGTTTTTGGTATAAGAACACACCTATTGAAATTTCGAAATATTTATTTATCTCCTCTTCTTCTTCAGAGGACGCCTCTGGTGTGGAGAGATCAACAATGTTACTGTCACCCGTGGTATATATATATATTCCTAACTATAGATTTTCATAATGAACAATATGTACATACTTACGTACTAAACCTATACTCTATACCTTTCATATCTCGCTCACATCCAAACAGCCATAAGAAAAAATATGGGATACCTACCAAATAAAAACCTATCATCCCTTCTCTCCTTTGAGCCGCGCGAGTTACATCCGCAACAGTTACATCCGCAACCTAACTTACCCTCTCATTTCCGGCCAACAACCAATCTTAACTCATGCAATAGATGTCATCGACCCAATTCCAGGAATTGTGCGAGCAATATTCAATTTTAACTTATTATGTCAAATAAACATTTTGCAAGTATTCTTTTTGCCAATATCTGTTAAACTTATTTTTGTCAATTAAGCATTTTGCATTCTTTCATAAATAAAGCATCCAATGCATTGTATTTTCCTAGAAATATATTATTGTAAATAGAATTAAGTTTTCATTTGATAAGACGAATAGAAATGCATTCAGAATTGAACCTTCAAACGTGGAACAAGTATTTTTTTTTTAGGCTCCGCTTCGCTCACAATCTTAACTGGCGCAGTCGTTAGTCCGGTGAACAGCTAAAATTTGTTCAAAGAAAAAAAAAAGAACCTTAATAAGTGCAAATAGAGATTAAAAGAAAGAAATAATAATACAAAAAAAAAAAAATCAGTGCAAATACAAAATCTAAAGAAAACTTCAAAGACTAAAGAACTATAAAAATATATACATACAAGTGCAAATAGAGAAATCACAGTGAAATTAAAAAGAAGACTTTGGATAACCAGTGCTTTATCTTGGAACAACCAGCTGTTGGGTTTTGACCCTTTATCACCGTTCACTGAACCTACAGAGCTACAAAGGAAAATCAGTATGAAAATTCTTCTTGGGTGCATGTGTTTGTAAGTGCTAGTTTAAAAAAAAAATCAGTCAATCATTTCCTAAACATTTAATTACAAATTTATGAAACTTATATATTATAATATACTTTTGAAACATATGACATATTATTTTCATCATTTAAAATCGCTCACATTTTTGTGAGATTATAAAATATTTAATCGTATAAAATTTGATTAATGCCTAAAGAAAAGGGACCTGTAAAACAACGACGCTCACTTTTCCCTTACAACTTCAAATCTATCTCTAGTAGTCTAAATCGCTTCTTTAAGAGCCTCAATTCCATACGCGAAGATACAGATCCTTCATTCTCTAGTACTGAATCATTCAACATGAGTTTAGAACAAGATAACACTACACAAAACACTAACCAAACTATAAACTACGGTGAAATTTTTAATTCCCTTAGGATACCTGATGCCATCAAAGACCTTCCCAGGTTTGATGGTAACCCTCGTCTCTTATACGAGTTCCTTAATAATGTAGAAGAAATTCTCTATACATAAGAGGAACTGATAACACCCCGTATGGCCAAATACTCCCCAGGGCCATACGCAACAAGGTCGAAGGCCAGGCAAATGAGTAACTTAATATGTACGGGACCCTTTAATTTGGGATGAAATAAAAACAAAGCTTATCCTTCACTATTCTGATAAACGAACGGAAACATCCCTCATTAGAGATCTCCACAACATAAGGCAATTCAATAAATCGGTTCAATCCTTTCACGGTGAAATAATTGAAATTCAGTCTGCTTTATGCAACAATATCCTTATTCAGGAAGGAAAGACGTCTGTTATCCAAGCGGAAAAGGATTTGTACTTCGAAATGTGCCTCAACTCATTCCTGAGTGGACTCAACGAACCACTTGGTTCAAGAGTAAGGACTATGCAACCTGCTACTGCTACTGCTCTATCCTGTTGCATTAAGGAACAAAACATATCTTATCAAAGATATTCGCAACAACATAGATACAAACCATATACATACAATTCATACCAAAACCAAACAAAAACATATTATAATAACCCAAACCAATGGCGACCAAATAACTCAATCCCTAAATTACTCCCAATTAGAAATGCACATAACTTTAATGAGCCAACTCAGTCTCGAACTTTCCACAGAAACGAAACGCAATTCAATATATTTCAGAAATTCAGACCCTCGAATAATGCTTATCATAACAACAACTCCAATCCGTCCTCAAAAATAAAAATCAGTCCCAGTCAACAAGTCAGAAATACAAATTTCAACTTCCAGGAAGTTGATAACGAAAACGGACGTTCCTTTCAACAATTAGATCATCATCATCATCATCGGCTCGACAACCGACACTTCAAATTCGTGCTCCGCTACCATGATTTTTTGACCAACTGTTCTTCTCGCATTCGACGCCACCATGTACTTTGTTTTACCTTCACTAATGTGCAGCCCCAGATTTTGTGCCGCCTGCTCGATCTGGATGAAGGAATCGTGTACAGCTTGTTCGGTTCTTCCGATGATGTCGATGTCGTCTGCGTAAGCCAGTATCTGGCTGGACCTGTGGACGATGGTCCCTCTTGTTGCCGTGCCAGAGTCACGGATTGCTTTCTCCAACGCCAAGGTGAAGAGGAGGCAAGCCAAACCATCCCCTTGTCGGAGTCCATTAAAGATGTTGATTGGTCTGGATAGCAATCCGGCTATTTTTACTTGGCTTGTTACGTTGGTCATGGTCAACCTACATAGTCGTGTCAATTTATTTGGGAAGCCGAATTCTCTCATGGCTTTGTAAAGTTCTACCCTGGCTATGCTATCATAGGCGGCCTTAAAGTCTATAAACAGTTGGTATGTTGGAATGTTGAATTCAAGACATTTTTCCATCGCCTGCCTAAGGGTAAAGATCTGATCAGTTGTTGATTTGCCTGGAATGAAACCACACTGATATTGGCCGATGATTGTTTTAGCGTATGGGGTTATCCGGTCTTGTAGGATAGAGGAGAGTATCTTATAGGCGGTACTCAACAACGTGATACCTCTTTAATTGCTGCACGTTGTGACATCTCCCTTCTTATGTATGGGGCATATGATACCTTTTCGCCAGTCTTCTGGCATTTCTTCATGCTCCCATACGTGCACTATGATATCATGAATTGCTTGACGTAAGGCTGGCCCGCCGTGGTGGAATAATTCGGCTGGTATGCCATCGGCTCCCGGGGCTTTGTTTCGTTTGAGCCGTTTTATAGCCTTCTCAACCTCTTCTATGCTTGGTGGCGGTAGCATAGGGTGTTCATCTTGAAGTAGTGGAGCCTCCACTTCTGCTGTGAGCTGACCATTTAGCAATTTATTAAAGTACACTTCCCATCGCTCCAGTATGCTTTGTAGATCGGTGATCAGATTTCCCTCTCCGTCCTTGCAGTATGTGCAGGTGTGTACTGCGTCATGTTTCGGACGGATTGGTAGAACTTCCGCGCCTGGTGCGGACCTCGCTCTCGGCTGTTCTCTATTTCACAGATTAGGTTCTTCTCCCAGGCTGATTTTTTCTGTCTGTGAAGCCGTTTTACTGTTCTTCTGAGCTCTTTATATTCCTCTTCGCGTGCCCGCGTTCTATGAGATTGTTGCATTGCTCGGTACGCAACATTCTTACGTTCAGTCGCTAGCTTGCATTCATCATCAAACCAGTCGTTCCGATTTCTACGACTGCTGCCTAAGATGGAGTTGGCAGTACTAATGACAGTATTCTTAAGGCGTGTCCACTTCTCATCTACGCCCAGCATACTGGCTCCAGGACTTATTCTCCCTAAATCGAGTGATTCTAGGGCGAGTCCTAACGCATTTGCAGAGATGTTACTGGTGTTTTCATTGCGTAGGGCAGCCGTGTTGATTCGAACCTGATCGGCGGATGCAATGCGTCTCCGCAAGGCAATCCGCCCTCGGAAAACCATACCAACAAGATAGTGATCCAAGTCGATATTGGCACCTCGATACGTACGTACCGTCATCAGGTTCGAGTAGTGGCGATGGTCTATCAACACGTGGTCTATTTGGTTACGAGTGACTCCATCAGGTGATACCCAGGTGGCTTTGTAGATATCTTTACGCGGGAACCTGGTACTCGCAACGACCATGTTTTTCGATGCTGCCAATTCTAAGACTTGAAGTCCATTGTCATTAGTGTTCTCATGCAAACTATGGGTGCCTGCGTAATGCCTGAATACCGGCACCCGACCTATTTTTGCGTTCAAATCCCCAAGGATGATTTTGACGTCATACCTTGGGCAGGCATTGAGGGCCCTCTCGACTTGTTCGTAGTAAGTCTCTTTTTCTTCGTCTGAGGACTCCTCCGTAGGTCCGTGAACGTTAATGAGGCTGATGTTTGTAAATTTGCCTCGCACGTGGAGAGTGCATAGCCTTTCGCTTATAGCGTTAAAGCCGATGATGGTAGACTTCATTTTTTTGCTGACTAGAAAGCCTACCCCGAGCACATGGTGTTTTGTATGACAGCTGTAATATACGTCATATTCCTTCTTCTGTAGAACACCATTCCCTGTCCATCTGATTTCTTGTAATGCTGTTATGTCAGCTTTATATTCTGACAGGGCATCGGCTAGCTGCTGAACAGCTCGGGCTCTATAGAGCGAGCGAACGTTCCATAAGAAAATTCGTAGGTCGTGTGTCCGTTTTCGTAGCAAAGGTTGTCGTCGTAAGATCTGTCCGTTTCCGAGGCTTGTTGCCAGTCTCATAATTCTCTTAGTTTTACGGGACAGGGAATTAACCTGTCGCCAACCTGAGGAACCAGCCTGATCATATTAGCCAAACCTTTTTAAAAGGCTTGTTTCTAGCGGCCGCCGCGAAGAGGCTATGATCACACTTCCACCAGTCCCGAATAGTTACGGCACGTGCATGTTTTCGTATGCTACATGTTATTCCCCCTATTCGTCTGATGGCTGACCGCCAATTAGATACATACTTCAATAACGAATCAACAAACATTTCCGATAATCAAAATTTTTCCAATGCAGCCTCCAGGAGCCCACAGGACACTTAGACCCAAGGTCACACCCTAACACTCTACCATATATTAACATTTCTTCACCTTTTGGTAGACCCGTGAGGTTTCTCTTAGATACGGGTGCATCAGCTTCATTTATTAAGTCTTCGACTAACTTCTCTCTGAGTCGGTTGTAGATTATTTCCTAAAATGTCTAAGATTTGTGCAAATTGCAATCTACCCATTAAACGTTCTCAAAGTTCTGAATCCGTAGAGTGTGGTTTTTACTGCGGTCGTCATTTTCACAAAAATTGTGTTCAATTATCGGACGATAACTATAAATCTTTAATTAATCCAAATGTAACTCTTGTGTGAACATTAACCTTTCCACCTTCTTTCTTTATTTTCATGAGCTCTCCTAAAGTGTGATTGAGATAAAAAATGATCTAAGTGCTCTCAAATCGGTACTTACCATTAACTCTCCTAAACGAAAAACTGCAAAAAAAAATTCTAAAATCACTGAGAAAGAAACTGAATCCCCTTCCCCCTACGTGAGTCACCATCACGATTCCCAAAAGGCTGATCTGCCATCATCCGCCCCCAGCCTGCCTATGGTAGTGGAAAATGTGCAAAACCAACCAAAAGTATTATCTGCCTCATCTCAATTTAATTCTGAACCGCAAAATCCAACTAATTCCGACCCTCAATTCCCTGTTCTAAATAATAACAACTGTGAATGGAAAACAGTGCATTCGAATAAAAAGTCAACAAAGCCAATGTATACAAAAAAAAAAATAATTGGCACTGACACTTCAACCTCTCTCTGTGCCTTACCCAATTATAAATGGCTTCACTTATCTAAATTCAACAAAGACAAAATCTGAAGATATTATTAGCCACATATCAAAAAAAAAACTGATATTCCATCAAATCAATTTAAATGCTATCCGTTAATTAAAAAAGAAACTGATTTATCAAAACTCAAATTCTTAACATTTAAATTGAGTGTTCCTTCATCCAAATATTCGATTATCATGGATTCCTCTATCTGGCCATGCTTTGTCCAAATAAAAAAATTTGTCTCGCTAGAAAACAATAATGAAATAACTAAACCCTCATCTCAGCCTACGGGAACTTCTTCGTCATCATCATTATCACAGTCAACATTGCCGTCGTCGTCGCCACCATCGTCATCATCACCTCCACCACCACCACCACCGCCCCCTCCATCAACTCAACAGCCTCTACAACAGCCGCCATTCAATGTCAATTGACAATCAAAATCTACAACATCTTCTAAACTAAATTGCTCTCCTTCGCACTCTTATCAGCGTTCCGGTAATTACAATCAGCTGTTTGGCTATTACCAAAACGTTGGAGGAATGCGCACAAAAATTCAACAAATGTTCTTGTCTCTGTCATCTATTCAGCATGATTTCGTTGCACTAACCGAAACTTGGTTATCCATTGACCATCTTAATGCTGAAATCTGCAACAACAATCATTATGCTCTTTTTCGTAAAGATCGTTGTTCTCGGACAACTGGTTTGGAAAGAGGGGCAGGTGTGCTGCTTGCTGTTTTCTCTACACATGTTTGCATTGAAATGAGTTTGCCTTCTTCTGCTTCTTCTTGTCCGTACGACATTGACCAAATTATAGTTAAAATCATCTTTGAAAATAAATACGTATTATTTGTTGTTGTAAGTTATATTCCACCCAGAAGCTCACTTGACTTGTATAAAATTCATGTAAACAATTGCAATTTCTATTTATCAAAACTAAAAAATAATGAACATATAATTATTCTTGGAGATTTTAATCTTACAAATGTTGAATGGGTTTTTGATCCCGAAGAGCTACAACTGTTTTCATTTAATGTTAATACAGGTTTTTCAATATTTTTGTTTTTTTTTTATTAAATTGCGCTTACTGTCCAAGCGGAGGAGATATACCCCATCCTACAGGATTTTTTCTTTCTACATTCAACGCGAATCACATAAAGCATACCTAATATGGGGGATAAAAAATATAAAAATATGGGTAGTTTTCTTTTCTTCATTTAGAGCTGATTTAGGCCTATCTCATCTATATAAAACTTAAAAAAGCATATGATGACTACCCTAGTATACATATGACTGTGAAATATGTATACCTACACATGTATATAAAATGTATGTAAGATTTAAAATAAAATTAAGTAGGTATTCCAATTTGAGCATTTATTTATAAACATTTAATATTAAATTACAAATTAATCAATAACGCCTTTTTGGTATAAGAACTCACCTATTGAAATTTCGAAATATTTATTTATCTCCTCTTCTTCTTCAGAGGACGCCTCTGGTGTGGAGAGATCAACAATGTTGCTGTCACCCGTGGTATATATATATATTCCTAACTATAGATTTTCATAATGAACAATATGTACATACTTACGTACTAAACCTATACTCTGTACCTTTCATATCTCGCTCACATCCAAACAGCCATAAGTAAAAATATGGGATACCTACCAAATAAAAACCTATCATCCCTTCTCTCCTTTGAGCCGCGCGAGTTACATCCGCAACAGTTACATCCGCAACCTAACTTACCCTCTCATTTCCGGCCAACAACCAATCTTAACTCATGCAATAGATGTCATCGACCCAATTCCAGGAATTGTGCGAGCAATATTCAATTTTAACTTATTATGTCAAATAAACATTTTGCAAGTATTCTTTTTACCAATATCTGTTAAACTTATTTTTGTCAATTAAGCATTTTGCATTCTTTCATAAATAAAGCTCTCAATGCATTGTATTTTCCTAGAAATATATTATTGTAAATAGAATTAAGTTTTCATTTGATAAGACGAATAAAAATGCATTCAGAATTGAACCTTCAAACGTGGAACAAGTGTTTTTTTTTTTAAGCTCCGCTTCGCTCACAATCTTAACTGGCGCAGTCGTTAGTCCGGTGAACAGCTAAAATTTGTTCAAAGAAAAAAAAAAAGAACCTTAATAAGTGCAAATAGAGATTAAAAGAAAGAAATAATAATACAAAAAAAAAAAATCAGTGCAAATACAAAATCTAAAGAAAACTTCAAAGACTAAAGAACTATAAAAATATATACATACAAGTGCAAATAGAGAAATCACAGTGAAATTAAAAAGAAGACTTTGGATAACCAGTGCTTTATCTTGGAACAACCAGCTGTTGGGTTTTGACCCTTTATCACCGTTCACTGAACCTACAGAGCTACAAAGGAAAATCAGTATGAAAATTCTTCTTGGGTGCATGTGTTTGTAAGTGCTAGTTTAAAAAAAAAATCAGTCAATCATTTCCTAAACATTTAATTACACATTTATGAAACTTATATATTATAATATACTTTTGAAACATATTACATATTATTTTCATCATTTAAAATCGCTCACATTTTTGTGAGATTATAAAATATTTAATCGTATAAAATTTGATTAATGCCTAAAGAAAAGGGAACTGTAAAACAACGACGCTCACTTTTCCCTTACAACTTCAAATCTATCTCTAGTAGTCTAAATCGCTTCTTTAAGAGCCTCAATTCCATACGCGAAGATACAGATCCTTCATTCTCTAGTACTGAATCATTCAACTTGAGTTTAGAACAAGATAACACTACACAAAACACTAACCAAACTATAAACCACGGTGAAATTTTTAATTCCCTTAGGATACCTGATGCCATCAAAGACCTTCCCAGGTTTGATGGTAACCCTCGTCTCTTATACGAGTTCCTTAATAATGTAGACGCAATTCTTCTATACATAAGAGGAACTGATAACACCCCGTATGGCCAAATACTCCCCAAGGCCATACGCATTAAGGTCGAAGGTCAGGCAAATGAGTAACTTAATATGTACGGGACCCTTTAATTTGGGATGAAATAAAAACAAAGCTTATCCTTCACTATTCTGATAAACGAACGGAAACATCCCTCATTAGAGATCTCCACAACATAAGGCAATTCAATAAATCGGTTCAATCCTTTCACGGTGAAATAATTGAAATTCAGTCTGCTTTATGCAACAATATCCTTATTCAGGTAGGAAATACGTCTGTTATCCAAGCGGAAAAGGATTTGTACTTCGAAATGTGCCACAACTCATTCCTGAGTGGACTCAACGAACCACTTGGTTCAAGAGTAAGGACTATGCAACCTGCTACTGCTACTGCTCTATCCTGTTGCATTAAGGAACAAAACATATCTTATCAAAGATATTCGCAACAACATAGATACAAACCATATACATACAATTCATACCAAAACCAAACAAAAACATATTATAATAACCCAAACCAATGGCGACCAAATAACTCAATCCCTAAATTACTCCCAATTAGAAATGCACATAACTTTAATGAGCCAACTCAGTCTCGAACTTTCCACAGAAACGAAACGCAATTCAATATATTTCAGAAATTCAGACCCTCGAATAATGCTTATCATAACAACAACTCCAATCCGTCCTCAAAAAAAAAAATCAGTCCCAGTCAACAAGTCAGAAATACAAATTTCAACTTCCAGGAAGTTGATAACGAAAACGGACGTTCCTTTCAACAATTAGATCATCATCATCATCATCGGCTCGACAACCGGGATCCGGTCCTGGCCTCTTTCAACAAGTCTCTTCACCTATCCCGGTCTCGAGCTGACGCCATCCAGTTGCGCACCCCAAGGCTTCGGGCGTCCTGGTCTACGCCATCTCTCCAGCGCAAGCATGGTCTACCACGCTGCCGTCTACCATAGAATGTACCACAAAAGACTTTCCGAGCAGGTTTCTCTTCGCTCATTCGAGCTAGGTGCCCTGCCCACCGGAGTTTACCGAGCTTAATTTTTGTCACTATGTCTGCTTCAAGGTATATTGCGTACAACTCATGGTTGTACCGTCTCTGGAATCGTCCTTCCTCACATATAAGGCCAACAATTCTCCGTAAGACTTTTCTCTCGAACGCGGCTAAGAGGTCACAGTGCCTTTTGCTAAGCACCCAAGTCTCGGATCCATACATGAGTACTGGCAGGACCATGGTCCTGTACAGCAGCAGTTTTGAGGTTATGGTTAGATTTCTAGATTTGAATAGCTTTGACAGACTGTAGTAGGCTCTGTTGGATTTGAGAAGCCGCCCGCGTATTTCTTCTTCTATATTGTTATCGGCTGCTACTGTTGACCCAAGGTATTTAAAGGATTGCACCACTTCAAATTCGTGCTCCGCTAACATAATTGTTTGACCAACTGTTCTTCTCGCATTCGACGCCACCATGTACTTTGTTTTACCTTCACTAATGTGCAGCCCCAGATTTTGTGCCGCCTGCTCGATCTGGATAAAGGAATCGTGTACAGCTTGTTCGGTTCTTCCGATGATGTCGATGTCGTCTGCGTAAGCCAGTATCTGGCTGGACCTGTTGACGATGGTCCCTCTTGTTGCCGTGCCAGAGTCACGGATTGCTTTCTCCAACGCCAGGTTGAAGAGGAGGCAGGCCAAACCATCCCCTTGTCGGAGTCCATTAAAGATGTTGATTGGTCTGGATAGCAATCCGGCTATTTTTACTTGGCTTGTTACGTTGGTCATGGTCAACCTACATAGTCGTGTCATTTTATTTGGGAAGCCGAATTCTCTCATGGCTTTGTAAAGTTCTACCCTGGCTATGCTATCATAGGTGGCCTTAAAGTCTATAAACAGATGGTATGTTGGAATGTTGAATTCAAGACATTTTTCCATCGCCTGCCTAAGGGTAAAGATCTGATCAGTTGTTGATTTGCCTGGAATGAAACCACACTGATATTGGCCGATGATTGTTTTAGCGTATGGGGTTATCCGGTCTTGTAGGATAGAGGAGAGTATCTTATAGGCGGTACTCAACAACGTGATACCTCTTTAATTGCTGCACGTTGTGACATCTCCCTTCTTATGTATGGGGCATATGATACCTTTTCGCCAGTCTTCTGGCATTTCTTCATGCTCCCATACGTGCACTATGATATCATGAATTGCTTGACGTAAGGCTGGCCCACCGTGGTGGAATAATTCGGCTGGTATGCCATCGGCTCCCGGGGCTTTGTTTCGTTTGAGCCGTTTTATAGCCTTCTCAACCTCTTCTATGCTTGGTGGCGGTAGCATAGGGTGTTCATCTTGAAGTAGTGGAGCCTCCACTTCTGCTGTGAGCTGACCATTTAGCAATTCATTAAAGTACACTTCCCATCGCTCCAGTATGCTTTGTAGATCGGTGATCAAATTTCCCTCTCCGTCCTTGCAGTATGTGCAGCGTGGTGTGTACTGCGTCATGTTTCGGACGGATTGGTAGAACTTCCGCGCCTGGTGCGGACCTCGCTCTCGGCTGTTCTCTATTTCACAGATTAGGTTCTTCTCCCAGGCTGATTTTTTCTGTCTGTGAAGCCGTTTTACTGTTCTTCTGAGCTCTTTATATTCCTCTTCGCGTGCCCGCGTTCTATGAGATTGTTGCATTGCTCGGTACGCAACATTCTTACGTTCAGTCGCTAGCTTGCATTCATCATCAAACCAGTCGTTCCGATTTCTACGACTGCTGCCTAAGATGGAGTTGGCAGTACTAATGACAGTATTCTTAAGGCGTGTCCACTTCTCATCTACGCCCAGCATACTGGCTCCAGGACTTACTCTCCCTAAATCGAGTGATTCTAGGGCGAGTCCTAACGCATTACCAGAGATGTTACTGGTGTTTTCATTGCGTAGGGCAGTCGTGTTGATTCGAACCTGATCGGCGGATGCAATGCGTCTCCGCAAGGCAATCCACCCTCGGAAAACCATACCAAAAAGATAGTGATCCGAGTCGATATTGGCACCTCGGTACGTACGTACCGTCATCAGGTTTGAGTAGTGGCGATGGTCTATCAACACGTGGTCTATTTGGTTACGAGTGACTCCATCAGGTGATACCCAGGTGGCTTTGTAGATATCTTTACGCGGGAACCTGGTACTCGCAACGACCATGTTTTTCGATGCTGCCAATTCTAAGACTCGAAGTCCATTGTCATTAGTGTTCTCATGCAAACTATGGGTGCCTGCGTAATGCCTGAATACCGGCACCCGACCTATTTTTGCGTTCAAATCCCCAAGGATGATTTTGACGTCATACCTTGGGCAGGCATTGAGGGCCCTCTCGACTTGTTCGTAGTAAGTCTCTTTTTCTTCGTCTGAGGACTCCTCCGTAGGTCCGTGAACGTTAATGAGGCTGATGTTTGTAAATTTGCCTCGCACGTGGAGAGTGCATAGCCTTTCGTTTATAGCGTTAAAGCCGATGATGGTAGACTTCATTTTTTTGCTGACTAGAAAGCCTACCCCGAGCACATGGTGTTTTGTATGACAGCTGTAATATACGTCATATTCCTTCTTCTGTAGAACACCATTCCCTGTCCATCTGATTTCTTGTAATGCTGTTATGTCAGCTTTATATTCTGACAGGGCATCGGCTAGCTGCTGAACAGCTCGGGCTCTATAGAGCGAGCGAACGTTCCATAAGAAAATTCGTAAGTCGTGTGTCCGTTTTCGTAGCAAAGGTTGTCGTCGTAAGATCTTTCCGTTTCCGAGGCTTGTTGCCAGTCTCATAATTCTCTTAGTTTTACGGGACAGGGAATTAACCTGTCGCCAACCTGAACCAGCCTGATCATATTAGCCAAACCTTTTTAAAAGGCTTGTTTCTAGCGGCCGCCGCGAAGAGGCTATGATCACACTTCCACCAGTCCCGAATAGTTACGGCACGTGCATGTTTTCGTATGCTACATGTTATTCCCCCTATTCGTCTGATGGCTGACCGCCAATTAGATACATACTTCAATAACGAATCAACAAACATTTCCGATAATCAAAATTTTTCCAATGCAGCCTTCAGGAGCCCACAGGACACTTAGACCCAAGGTCACACCCTAACACTCTACCATATATTAACATTTCTTCACCTTTTGGTAGACCCGTGAGGTTTCTCTTAGATACGGGTGCATCAGCTTCATTTATTAAGTCTTCGACTAACTTCTCTCTGAGTCGGTTGTAGATTATTTCCTAAAATGTCTAAGATTTGTGCAAATTGCAATCTACCCATTAAACGTTCTCAAAGTTCTGAATCCGTAGAGTGTGGTTTTTACTGCGGTCGTCATTTTCACAAAAATTGTGTTCAATTATCGGACGATAACTATAAATCTTTAATTAATCCAAATATATTCTGGAAATGTAACTCTTGTGTGAACATTAACCTTTCCACCTTCTTTTTTCATTTTCATGAGCTCTCCTAAAGTGTGAGTGAGATAAAAAATGATCTAAGTGCTCTCAAATCGGTACTTACCATTAACTCTCCTAAACGAAAAACTGCAAAAAAAAATTCTAAAATCACTGAAAAAGAAACTGAATCCCCTTCCCCCTACGTGAGTCACCATCACGATTTCCAAAAGGCTGATCTGCCATCATCCGCCCCCAGCCTGCCTATGGTAGTGGAAAATGTGCAAAACCAACCAAAAGTATCATCTGCCTCATCTCAATTTAATTCTGAACTGCAAAATCCAACTAATTCCGACCCTCAATTCCCTGTTCTAAATAATAACAACTGTGAATGGAAAACAGTGCATTCGAATAAAAAGTCAGCAAAGCCAATGTATACAAAAAAAAAATAATTGGCACTGACACTTCAACCTCTCTCTGTGCTTTACCCAATTATAAATGGCTTCACTTATCTAAACTCAACAAAGACAAAATCTGAATATATTATTAGCCACATATCAAAAAAACTGATATTCCATCAAATCAATTTAAATGCTATCCGTTAATTAAAAAAGAAACTGATTTATCAAAACTCAAATTCTTAACATTTAAATTGAGTGTTCCTTCATCCAAATATTCGATTATCATGGATTCCTCTATCTGGCCATGCTTTGTCCAAATAAAAAATTTGTCTCGCGAGAAAACAATAATGAAATAACTAAACCCTCATCTCAGCCTACGGGAACTTCTTCGTCATCATCATTATCACAGTCAACATTGCCGTCGTCGTTGCCACCATCGTCATCATCACCTCCACCACCACCACCACCGCCCCCTCCATCAACTCAACAGCCTCTATAACAGCCGCCATTCAATGTCAATTGACAATCAAAATCTACAACATCTTCTAAACTAAATTGCTCTCCTTCGCACTCTTATCAGCGTTCCGGTAATTACAATCAGCTGTTTGGCTATTACCAAAACGTTGGAGGAGTGCGCACAAAAATTCAACAAATGTTCTTGTCTCTGTCATCTATTCAGTATGATTTCGTTGCACTAACCGAAACTTGGTTATCCATTGACCATCTTAATGCTGAAATCTGCAACAACAATCATTATGCTCTTTTTCGTAAAGATCGTTGTTCTCGGACAACTGGTTTGGAAAGAGGGGCAGGTGTGCTGCTTGCTGTTTTCTCTACACATGTTTGCATTGAAATGAGTTTGCCTTCTTCTGCTTCTTCTTGTCCGTACGACATTGACCAAATTATAGTTAAAATCATCTTTGAAAATAAATACGTATTATTTGTTGTTGTAAGTTATATTCCACCCAGAAGCTCACTTGACTTGTATAAAATTCATGTAAGCAATTGCAATTTCTATTTATCAAAACTAAAAAATAATGAACATATAATTATTCTTGGAGATTTTAATCTTACAAATGTTGAATGGGTTTTTGATCCCGAAGAGCTACAATTGTTTTCATTTAATGTTAATACAGATTTTGAATGTGAATTAATTGATTCTTTTGCAAGTTATGACTTGATTCAAATTAATTGTAACAAAAATAATTTAAATCGTATTCTGGATCTTGTTTTTGTCGATAGAGAATTAAATATTTCAGTTGATGAATCACTTAATCCTATTTTTCCTAATTCTGTTTACCATTTGGCTCTTAATGTTAATTTTTCATTCTATGATTATTTCAAAAGTACAAATTATTGTAAATTTAAGTTTAATTACGCAAGAGCTAATTACTCAGACATTGCGAGTTATTTGTTCTATGAATTTAATTCAATTTTATAATTTTTTCATTGATAATCTGAAAGCGGCTATTTATATGAATGTACCAAAGGTAAAAATTAATAAAAACTCAAAGCCTCCTTGGTTTAATAAAAGGCTTTCTAACTTAAGTAATAGAAAAAACAAAGCTTACAAACGCATACGCACTTGCGAAAATAATACTGTCTTAAAAGAGGTTTACGTTCGGTTAGCGCGAGAATTCGATGTTCTTAACAAATTTCTTTATAAAAATTACATTTTGTCAATTGAATCGAACATAAAAACAAATGGAAAATGTTTTTGGTCATTTATTAAAAGTAAAAAAATGTCCAATGGTATTCCTAGTAGTATGAAGTACCTTGGGTCAACATATTCGGATCTTCCCAATATTTGTAATTCGTTTGCCTGATGAAATTCCACCAATTATTTAAAAAAAATGTGCATCTGCTATATCTGTGCCCCTTTTTTACATTTTCAACACCTCCCTTGTGAGTGGTGAATTCCTTTCAGTTTGGAAAAAATCATTTTTATCTCCAATTCATAAAACTGGTCCAAAGCAGGAAGTAACCAACTATCGTCCTATTTGTAAACTATCGAGTATACCGAAACTTTTCGAGAAAATTATATGTGGAAAATTGACATTTCTTCTTAAGGAGCATATTTCACCATTTCAACATGGTTTTGTTGCAGGTAGATCTACAGCCACTAATCTTTCAATTTTCCTCCAATTTCATCTTAAATAAACTCGAAGAAGGGTACCAAATTGATGTTATTTATACTGATTTTCGAAGGCTTTTGATCGAGTCAGTCATAGTATATTGATAGAAAAATTGAAACTATTTGGTTTTCATTCAAACATGTTGCAATGGCTAAAATCCTATCTAAAGGGTCGTATACAGTTTGTTTCTATAGATCAGGTGCTGTCAAATCCAATTGTAGTAACCTCGGGTGTCCCCCAATTTAGCCATCTTGGCCCCCTTCTTTTCCTAATCTTTATTAATGACATGGCTGATATCTTTTTGAACTCCAGTAGGTTTCTATTTGCAGATGATTTGAAGTTTTGTCAGATGCGTTAAATCTTTAAATGACTGTATTCTCTTACAAGACGATCTCCATAAGTTGACAGAATGGTGTTCAACTAACCAATTACTTTTGAACGTTAAGAAATGCCAAATTTTTTCTTTTTGTCGCAATTCTTCAAAAATTACATTTGATTACACAGTTGACACGTTTGTTCTTGAAAGAGTTTTGGAGAAAAAAGATCTTGGTGTAATATTTGATTCAAAACTAAGTTTTACCAAGCACATAGAATTTATTGTAGCTACGAGTAAACCTTATTCAATGCTAGGGTTTATTAAACGTAATACCAAAGACTTCAAGGACCCTTTAGCCCTTAAATCTATTTATAATGCCTATGTTAGGTCTAACTTAGAATACTGCTGTGTGATTTGGAATCCTTACTACAATATTTATTCAAAAAGAATAGGAATGATCCAAAGAAAATTTACAAGGTATACAATCCAGAAATTAGGTTGGAACATCGAAATCCCGTCATACTCAACTAGATGTAAACTTCTTGGAGCTCAATCTCTCGAAAATAGAAGAAAAATTATGTCTGTAATGTTCATTAGTGATATTTTGTCACATCATATCAAATGCCCTATGCTTTTATCATTGATTGATTTGTATGCTCCGTCGCGTCAGATAAGAGAACGTTGTCTATTCCGAGAAAATGAACAGAGTAAACTATGCTCGTAATGAACCAATAACTCGTTGTTTCAAAGAAACTAATCTCATTTCAAATTATATTGATTTTAACTTTCATAAAAGCAGATACATTTTAAAAAATAATTTAATTTTGTTCTTTTCAAATTGATTAATCAAATTATGTTTACACAATTATTGTATTAAATACTTAATGTAATTTTGTTAGATGTTAAATGTTATACCTATTTATCTCTTTTTTTTTTTTGTAGTCTAATTGTAGATTTAATTATCTCTAATTGATGTTAAATAAATAAATAACCCTGAATTCATCCCCGACGAAAAACAAATCAAATGCAATCCTACCCATATAACTACCGTTTTCAAAAAATACCAACTAGAAAAACAAGCTAATCTTCCCATTTTTACTGAATTTAATCAAAATGGATTTCTTCAAAATGAAAATTTCTCATCTTTAAATTTCACAATTTTTTCGATGGCCTCCTAGGTATGGATACTCTTCTCGCAATTAATGCGAAAATAGACCTAGAAAACAAAATGCTCATAACCCAAAATTCCAAAATCAAAATCAATTTCAAGCCAAATTACTCTTCTGGCAAACTCACATTCCAGCAAATAGTAAGACCCTCGCTAAACTTCCAGTTAAAAATGCCAATGGCAATATAATTATCGAAACTACAGAACTAAAGCCGGACCTTTGCATTACACAAGGTTTATACAATGCTGAAAACGGTTATAGTACTGTAGAGATAATACATTACTCTAAAACCGAGCAAACAATAGTAATAGAAGAGCCATTAGAAACTGAACTGTACGAATCAAATAATTTCATCGAAATTAACAACTTTAATGAAGAAACAATGAAATCCATTCCCCCAAAAGATATAGCTCAATTAATTAGAACCGAACACTTAAACGTTGAGGAACGAAAACAGATAATTAAAATCTGTAAAGAATACAATGATATAATATATATAGAAGGGGAACCACTAACTTTCACAAATCAAATTAAACATAATATTAACATGATCAATGAAGTCCCAACCTATACAAAATCATACAGATATCCCTTCGTACATAAAAAAGAGGTACAAGAACAGATATCTAAAATGTTAGATCAAGGCATAATACGCCATAGCTATTCTCCATGGAGCTCTCCTGTATGGATCGTTCCCAAAAAACAAGTTGCTAGCGGGAAACAAAAGTGGAGGTTAGCTATAGACTATAGGAAAGTCAATGAAAAAACCATATCTGATCGATACCCACTGCCCAATATAAGCGAAATATTAGACAAGCTGGGAAAATGTCAGTACTTCACCTCACTTGACCTTGCAAGCGGATTCCACCAAATTGAAATGGACCCAAAACACATACAGAAAACTGCATTCAATGTCGAAGGAGGGCACTACGAATTTCTTAGAATGCCTTTTGGCTTAAAAAACGCCCCATCCACATTTCAACGCGTGATGGACAACGTTTTAAAAGAACTAATTGGCAACATATGTCTTGTGTATTTAGATGATATCATCATCTACTCTACCTCCCTTCAGGAACACATACAAAGCATAGAAAAGGTATTTGAAAAGTTAGGAGAATCAAATTTCAAAATCCAAATGGATAAATGTGAGTTCCTCCAAAAGGAAATTGCCTTTCTGGGACATATTATTACTCCAGAAGGAATTAATCCAAACCCTTCCAAAATTCATGCCATCAAAAATTTTCCTATTCCAAAAACTCGTACTGAAATAAAAGCATTTTTAGGATTGATAGGGTACTACAGGAAATTTATCAAAGACCCAGCGAAACTAACTAAGCCGTTAACAAATTGCCTTAAAAAGGATGCTGAAATCAAACTAGACCAAAATTATATTGACGCTTTTGAGACTTGTAGACATCTCTTAATAAATGATCCTATACTTCAACATCCCGATTTTACCAAAACATTTGTCCTAACAACAGACGCTAGTAACTCCGCTCTAGGAGCAGTGCTCTCACAAGGTAAAATTGGAAGCGACCGACCTATCTGTTACGCTAGTCGAACTCTATCAAAAAGCGAATGTAATTATTCAACCATTGAAAAAGAACTGCTAGCAATTGTATGGGCTACACGCTATTTTCGACCCTACTTATTCGGAAGGAAATTCCAAATAGTAACGGATCACAAACCCTACTTTGGCTTATGAATCTTAAAGAGCCGAACTCTAAACTTGTCAGGTGGCGCCTCAAACTTGAGGAATTTGATTATGAAATCACGTATAAAAAGGGTAAAGCTAATACAAATGCTGATGCCCTTAGTCGCGTAAAAATTTATAATCCTGAAAACAAAGAACTTTTCAATAATAACGAAGATTTAGAAACAGTTCATAGTGCTCAAGAAAATTCAAACGACGGAATCCCAATATCTGAGAAACCCTTAAATGATTTTAATATCCAAGCAATTTTAGAAGTCAGTGATAAAGGACCTCCAATGACAGTCGAGACTGTTTTTAAAAATAGACAACGAAGAACCATAAGAAGAACATTTTTTGATGAAAACTCCATGATCTCCATTCTCAAAAATTTTTTCCCACCCAATAAGCAAACCGCATTATATACAACTGATGAAATCTTTTCAATAGTACAATCCACATATTCAAATATTTCGCTCGAAATAAAGCATTCCGGCTATTAAGATGTACGGAAATCCTTAAAGATGTTAAGAAACCAGATGAGCAAGAAGAAATCATTCGAAACTATCACAACCGTTCAAATCATAGGGGTATAAACGAAACTCACCTTCATTTAAAACGGGAATATTATTTCCCTAACATGAAAGAAAAAATCACGAAAACCTTAAGCTATTGTGATCATTGTAAGATGTTAAAATATGATCGGAATCCCCCAAAAGTTCAATATGTCCAACGCGAAAATCCTCTTAAACCTTTGGAAATTCTACACATGAACATATATACAATAAACAACAATCAAATACTTACAATAATAGACAAGTTTTCTAGATTCGCATGTGGATACACCCTGAACTGCAGAGAAAGTGTGACTATACTTAAACATTTTAAACAATACATAAGCCTTTACGGCATCCCGCAAAAGATCATATGCGATCAAGGTTCCGAATTCATCGCAAATATATTTCAAGACTTTTGTAAACAACACGAAATCAATCTTCATTTTACATCCTTCCAACAAACTTCTAGTAACTCTATAGTTGAAAGATTTCATTCTACACTAACAGAAATCTATAGGGTTATTTATACAAAAAGAAAGGAGGAAAAACTAAAAATTGAACACGAAGAAATTTTATCAGAAACTCTTATTACCTACAATAACGCCATACATTCTGCTACAAAACATACACCGTATGAACTATTTTTTGGTAGGCCATACAAATTTCTCAAAACACTTACATTCTCCAATGAGCATGAATACCTTCAAAAATTGAATGAGTTCATCAATAACATCTACCCTAAAATTAAAAAAAAAGTTGATACTATAACAAAAAGCAGAACTGAAAAGCTGAATAGTAACAGGGAAAAACCAGAAGACTTAGAAGCCGAAGACACCATCTTTCGCAAAGAATGTAGACGAAATAAGCTCACACCTAGATTTTCTGAACAAAAAGTAAAACAAAACAATAAATTCACTATAATCACTCATAACAACAAAAAATTACACAAAAGTAGAATCAGAAGAAACACAAAACAATAGAAACAATTAAACTATTTCCTAACACTTATCACTCTTTTCCTCTCCCTTCTTTGTCTCGACCTACCTTGCTTGAATCGTAGTATAAGAGGAAACCCTTAATCGCATAATAACTTAATGAAAAAAAAATTTGTGCATTAATTTATAGAATATCTCCTAGCCAAGGCATATGGTTAGAGATTATTCACAAAAAAAAAAAAAAAACATATATCTAAACAATAATAAATAAATAATAAATAAATACATTCACGGCATATGAATGTAACATGGTAGCGAAATCACGGCATATGATTAGAGGCTATCCAAACAATATACTAATAAT
Organism: Dasysyrphus albostriatus; assembly: GCA_946251815.1. Taxonomy (NCBI): domain Eukaryota; kingdom Metazoa; phylum Arthropoda; class Insecta; order Diptera; family Syrphidae; genus Dasysyrphus; species Dasysyrphus albostriatus. The sequence goes on from OX276335.1 coordinate 112,766,096, forward strand.
AAAAAAAAAAACATATATCTAAACAATAATAAATAAATAATAATAAATAAATACATTCACGGCATATGAATGTAACATGGTAGCGAAATCACGGCATATGATTAGAGGCTATCCAAACAATTAAATAATAAAAAAAAAACAAAAAGAAAAGAAAAAAATATATATATAAAAAAAAATAAAAATTGACTCTATTACTTGTAATCCCTTTTTACAGCATTCCACTTGTAGTAACCCAATTAATAGAAATCTTCAATTTTCCGAAAGATCGCGGCATACTAACCCTTCGACTAGGACCCTCAAGAACTATTACTAACTACAATAATCTAATCCATATCGTTAACTTAGAAGATTATCAGTATAACATCCAACAAATTACTAACACGCTTAACCTTTTTTGAAAAAAGAGCTACATTTACTAACCCAATTCACGTAACAAAACTTAAACTTAAAGAACTAAGAAATAAATTTGATACACTATACCCGTTAAAAAGAAATAAAAGAGGCCTTGTCAACGGACTTGGATCAGTAATTAAATTTATAACCGGAAATATGGATGCGGAAGACGCACAAGCTATTGACGAACAAATAGAATACCTTAACTCAAATCTTACTAACATTACCAATAAAATTTTATCCCAAAATGCCATTAATTTTGAAACAATAGAAAGATTTTAGAACATTACATCACACATTAATAATCAACAAAATAAAATAGAAGAATTCCTTTCAGAAACATATAATGCTGTAAAAAGAGAAAATCATATCTTTCTCGAAACACAATATTTGAATGAAATAAAGTTTAACATTGACCTTCTAAAAAACCATTTATCTAACATTGCTGAAGCAGTTATCCTAAGTAAACTAAACATTATTCCAAAATTTTTACTAAATGTGCAAGAATTACATCATATAGAAAACAGATTTTTAAAAATATACGAATTTCTTGGACTACAGGCATATTACAATAGTTCTAACATTATATTTAACGTGCGCATTCCTAACATATCTAATGAAAAATATTTTTTTTACCATGTCATTCCACTTCCAATAAATGAAACAAAATTTCTTACAATCCAACCATATGTAAACATTAATGAAAATAAAATACAGCACTTTACAACACCTTGCCCCAAGATAAAAGGAACGTACTACTGCATAAATGCACATCGCGAAGAAGACATCAATAACTCCGAATGCATGGGAAAATTAATGAAGAACGAAGCAGCTAACTGCCCTTTCACTGATGAAGGAAAATCATACGAAATTTCCCAACCAGAGAAAAACTATATTTTAATACTAAATGCACCAAAAACTTTAATTAACTCTACTTGCTGCACAAAGACATCTGCCATAGAAGGCACAGCACTTATCCACTTCCAGAATTGCAACATAGAGATAAACGGCCTCGCATACGAAGACAGTCCGGACACTTTTTGGGATGAAATTCATATTCCACCACCCCCAAGTAGTAACATCAAAGCTACAATAATTAAAGAGGTCTTCAATCTGGAAAAACTAAAGGAGTACAACTTTATTACCAATTCAAGCCTTTCAAAGTTTTATGCGAAAACAGAAATCCTTCATCTCATGTCAGCGTCAACAGCGGCCTACGTCTTCTTAACATTCATAATTATCACCATCGCCTTCAACATAAGAAGAAAAACCCATCGGAATGAAGTTCAACAACCCACACTACAATCATTCGCTCCATCCCCAATGACATCATTGTGGCCGTCGCTCCAAGGGGGGAGGAGTTACATCCGCAACCTAACTTACCCTCTCATTTCCGGCCAACAACCAATCTTAACTCATGCAATAGATGTCATCGACCCAATTCCAGGAATTGTGCGAGCAATATTCAATTTTAACTTATTTTGTCAAATAAACATTTTGCAAGTATTCTTTTTACCAATATCTGTTAAACTTATTTTTGTCAATTAAGCATTTTGCATTCTTTCATAAATAAAGCTCTCAATGCATTGTATTTTCCTAGAAATATATTATTGTAAATAGAATTAAGTTTTCATTTGATAAGACGAATAGAAATGCATTCAGAATTGAACCTTCAAACGTGGAACAAGTGTTTTTTTTTTAGGCTCCGCTTCGCTCACAATCTTAACTCGCGCGCCGCGCCACCGCTCAAAAGCATTGGCATCAGCTGTGTGCATGAAGACATAAGAAATTAAAAAAAAAAACAACGTATTCCAAATGCTTTGCAAAACTCCAAATATAAACCACTTCCCCCTTTATCCGCAAAAAACACATCAAACAGAAAATATTATATATATATATATCTTTGTATATGTAAATCAAAGTACTATCATGGACGATTTTTTTTAGGAGTACATACTGCCAGCGGGGGCGCCACATTCGACCGCAAATATTGTGGTAGAGACATGTGGAGGCATGTGTGGAGACAACAATTAATGAATCGAAGACGAGTAGTAAGAGCAAGAGGATTAATTATTTCCATTCTGGTAAGAAATAAAGGGAGTAAGTGAGATAAGCAAATCAGCTGATTTTAAAATGACACAAACTAGAAAAAGGTGAAGGAAATGAGAAAATGTTTCTCGTATCCTCTTTGAATTCAACATTAATTGTTTTTTTTTTTATTTTTGAAATATATTTCGTTCGTATGTAGCCAGAGTAGAAAAAAAAATAACAAGGGCATGAAAGAGACACCTGAGACCTGAGTGAGCTGCTTGCGTCGTCGCCTCGTCGGTGTCGTAGGTCGTAACCACCAGCAGAAAAACCTTTCTGCACAGATTTTGTTGAAGATGATGTGAATGAGAAACGTAGGTATGACTAAAGGTATGTATATTTTCTCATAATCATTATTGAGGGTAGGTTTTGTTTTGTGGCTTAAAATTTTGTCGCTGTAGGTATTACTAGGTATAATTTCATCGTTTTTTTTAAACCATTTCAAGTTGACAAATATGAGCATGTGGAATAAGGTAGGGGCTAGCCCTGCCAGACGTCCCAAATTTGACGGGACAATCCCGATGTTTGAACCTCGTCCCAATATAGAATATGTCCCGATTTTGCCCCGACTTTCCTGTTTAAAGGTCTTCGACAAAATACATTCATAAAATTTTAAAATTAAATTGCTGCTCGCGTGATTTCACTTTTGCTAATGTTGTCTTGCTTTTGTCTTCTTGTTGTTTTGTTTAGGAAGGTCACCCTTATTATGAAAAAGAAGCTTTAAGTGACTATATAGTTTTTAAACTTTTTCTTTAATTTGCTCTAGCATGAAATAGGGCCCTGATATGCAGTTATCAAACTGAATTTTGAAAGCTATTAATATAATCTTTTTATTTATTTCCTTTTAATTATAAATCTAAGCTAGAATTAAACATTCTATATGCTGTATGTTTAAAATTTCATAGTTTTCTTCGAAGCCCCGATTTGTCCCGATTTTTGGCTCCTGATGTCCCAATATTGAGAACATTTTATTTGGCAGCCCAAATGGTGGTACATATTTTCGATTGTTTCCAGTTGCTGAACGCTTTTAGCAAAAATCCTTGTTTTATATAGTTATTTTTCAATTTTTTCCTTCATTAAATTCCAATACAATCATACATATTTTAACACATTTCCTCTAAAATTTCATAACTTTTTCACACATACAGCCACTGTGTGTGTCCAAAAAAATTAAAATATTTGTTCCTTTACTTTAAATTTCTGTGATTTTTTGTCCAAACTTTTGACAGATAGGTTAGGTTAGGTTAGAAGGGGTGATGATACGGCGGGCCGCATCATCTCACTCGGATCTCAGTGGATCCATTGCGCTCCCCAGAGTAAAAGGTGGGTGGTGAAAAGGGATAGGGAGGGGTTTGATGAGGAGTATTAGTTGTAGGGGGCCTCCCTGAACCATCCTGAGTTCTGAATGAATTTTAGGATGTTTTTCAGTGGCAATACAGAGATGTCGCCCAGTTCATCGAAGAAATATTCTCCTAGGGCTGCTTTCCTGGTTCTAGCTAGGCTGGGGCATTCACATAAGAAGTGAAGGGAGCCCTCTTCCGCCTCTTCATCATGACACCCTCTACATAAGTCAGATGAGCTGATGCCCATTCTTTTCATATGGGTTCCCATAGAGTTATGCCCCGTTAGGACGCCAACTTTTGACAGAACTTTATACTAAAATACACAGAAAGAAGGTTTTAAATTAATGCGATTTATAATAAAAGACTTCAATGAAAGTCTCGGGAATAATTATTTCTTAAGAAAACCATTGATTAATTTACTGGCAAATAATGTCTTGTAGGAATATCATATTAGTATATCAGTTTATAATATCCCAACTAACATACTCTCGAGAGCTAAGCTCCCATTTTCTCAAAAAAACGCTCATAGTACTTTTTTAGATCTTATTGCTAAACTTAAGACTTGATCTGTCATAATGAAACATAAATTTGTCTCATAGTGTTTTCATTAAATGATTTAAGCATTTTTTTGCATCAAATCACTTTAATCTTATACCTAGAACAATTATTACTCCTGTATGTAAATTGAAAGTCTTATAATAATTTTGTTTTCAAATTGAAACTTTAAACGTCATTTTTAAGTCTTTAAAATCTCTTAACAAGAGCTAATAAAGTAACAACTACAAAACTCTAACTATAGGATTCATATGAGATATTGCACTGACAGCAGCTTTATTTGATTCATACAACAGTCGTTCTTTTTTTTAACGTTTTGTATGTACATACATTGTTTTCTAGTGTTCAGTTTTCTATTGGTCTGGCTACTTGAAGGAAACATTGAATGCTGATGCCGATTACTATTTAAAATGTTTTTAATTTTGTGACGAATGTGAACTTTCGGTGATAGACTTTCTTTTTATTTTATTTCGGTGTAATATTTTTCTGACAAAATTACGCTTGAAAATTTGACTAAAATATTCATGTAACGGCGTAAGACTATTGTAAACATTTTAATGTTTTAAACTTCGAAAGTCTGTCACAATTTGTATGGAAAATTAGAAAGATTTACGAAGCTTAAAATTTTACTACGTCTATAGTTTTGTTGCGGAAAGTTAATTTTTTGATATTCTTTGTTCATTTATTCCAAAAATGATGACGTTATAATGAAGATTTATTGTTCAGAAAAGGTAATGTATAAAATTTAATATTTCAAACTTTGAGATTTCATCTTTTTTTTAAATATCAACAATAATTCACATTCTTAAAAAAAAAGGGAACGCATCACCGATTTGTTCTTGGTTCGTTTGATAAATGTCAAAATAAAGTCGCATAAAAGCATCAGACTTCTCATAAAAAAGTGTTTATTTACATACCAACATAAATGGACAACACTCTCATAAAAATGTCTTTTTAAGAGTTAAAAGTATCGATACGACAGCAGCCATATTTAAATTTGAACGAAGTGTTGTTGTATAGTTTGAGGGTTATCGTGATATGAAATTAAATTTTGTAATAATTTAATTGGTTTTCCATTTAACGTATATTTACGTATATACGTGCGTATTGATATTGATGTTTATTTTGTTCAACATTAAAAAGAAGTATTTTTACAAGTATATTCGTAATGTGTAATTTTGTATTTAAATACTGTGCTTAAGTTCTTTGTCTCGTGGGAGCATCATCAAATTGAAATAATGACATTTATTTACAGGGAATCGGAAATTCACACCGTATAGTGACAAAATTAAAAGTCATTAATAAGAAAGGTGAACAAAATATCTAAAAATATAAATTCTGACTTATTATTTTTTCATTAAAACGTCTCTTAACCTCTTGTAAATTCTTAGATTACAAAAACAGGCATACAAGAATAAGATTATCAATTCGACATATTATCTGCTATTATATCTTTTTCGTCATATAACATGAATAAATACCATAAATAATGTCAGCATAAAAAGTACTATTCTTATTAAAAGCAAACATCAAGGTAACCCTTTTTGCAATTCAAAATAAAATTAAAATAATTTAAATATCAATTATTTTGAAAGCGCTTCGTTATTTTTCGAAGTAAAATGTGTAAGTTAGTACAAAAAGTTTCAATCGCACTAAGATTTAACTCCACATATGTGACAAACTATAATTATACTAACGTCGCCATGAAATGCAAATATAAATTCACACATTCATTTTTCAACATGAGACAATGACGATGACACATACAGACATAAATACTTCGTACCAAGTTTCCAAAAGAAGTATACAAATGTGAAAGATAAGTATCTTTTTTTTTTTAATTATACGCTTACTCTTTCGCTTTTCATCAACTCCCACAAGAAGTGACGCATTCTCCTAACAAGATTAATGGAGCATTTGTCATCCCATAGGAACAATAAAAATGTTTCTATAAGAGGAAATTAACTCCTATAAGTGGGCCATTTAAGGCTTTTAACATTTTCATAAGGATGTAGGAGTACTCTTCTAGAGTGAGAATAACTCCCGGAATAAAGTCTCACAAGCCTCTAGGAAACTCTTATGAGAGGAAAATTGTTACTTGGGATCGCCACGAAAGATCCAATAAAAGTTGAAAATAACTTGCAAACTAATTTTTATCGAGTACGCTATACCCAAACAAATTTTCGAACATAAGCAACTGCCTCCTGGAAAGTGTTCCTGTTTTCGAACAGGTGTTTTCAAAAAGGTGGTCCTGGTGTTCGAAGATAGGATGTATGGCGGTTTTGGAGTTTCCTATATTCGAACATCCCAATTTTCTATGCATTTCGTATCACAGGTTTTATTTTCTAACTAGCGTTTCTCCGATTACAAATTACCCATTACTGTGCGTTTTACGTAATATAATAACCCATTAAATTTGTCGCACATAATTAAGAACTTTTTATTATCTGCAAAAAGCATTTGCAATGGGTTTGAATAATTTACTTTTCTAATTGGTAATTAAAACACTCATAATGGGTGATTAAAAAAAAAACATTACTTAAATTTGTAATATATAACTAAAATAAATCTATATATATGATATCAATTACATTTGTAATCAATTTATTTATTTATTTATTATTATTTATTTATTAAATCAATAATTTGTAATCAATTACATTTGTAATATATTATTTTAAAGTAATTAACTAGCCACTACTCTTTCAATGACTGGTTAAAAGAAATCGATCAATTATGGACTAAGTATATAAATGTGGAAAAATTAGTCCAAGTCATTATCATTGTCTGTTTTCAAGATATTAGAGCCAAAAAACTTCTTTCAAAAATTTTCAGCAACATTTTTTTTTTAATGACAAAAAACTATCCATACATCTGCTTTAATTTTTAATAAATTTCTTATTACGTCCATATGCGTAAGACAATATTAAAACAAAGTTTATATAATCAGTTTTTCTCCATATATTCATGACAATTTTATTTAAAATTACTGTAATAAGAAAACAGTGGATTTTTTAAAAGCTTTTCGTTAAAAAAAACTTTTTTTGAAAGTATAAATAAAATATTATTTGAACTTTTTGTAGTTTTTGTATACAACATTTTATATAAATCCAATCCGATAGGTAATGAGAAAATTCAATTGAAAGTTTTTAGTAACTTATTATTTTTTTTCGAATGTTAGAACCTATGGTTTTATGTTATCTGGTTTTTGAGAAAATTATTATTTTTTTCAAAATATTAAGTTTGAAAAAAGCCATTTCTGGCTTTTTAAAAATCAACTGTAAGTGCTGCCGTTGTTTTTCAATATTTTTGTTTTTTTATAAAATTGCGCTTACTGTCCAAGCGGAGGAGATATATCCCCTCCTACAGGATTTTTTCTTTCTGCATTCAACGCGAATCACATAAAGCATACCTACCATGGGGGATACAAAAATATTTTTCTTTTCTTCATTTAGAGCTGATTTAGGCCTATATCATCTATATAAAACAAGAAAAAGCATATAACGACCACCCTAGTTTAAATATGACTGTGAAATATGTATACCTACACATGTATATAAAATGTTTGTAAGATATAAAATAAAATTAAGTATGCCAATTTGAGCATTTATTTTTAACACTTTAAATATTAAATTACAAATTAATCAACAATGCCTTTTTGGTATAAGAACACACCTATTGAAATTTCGAAATATCTATTTTGCATTTTTTCTAATTTTAATTTTTCTCTAAGACAAAAAACAAAACAATTATAGTTTTAAGAATTTAAGAAAAAATTATAAAGTGCCGTTTACTGATACAAAACTTAAACATTTATGTTTTATTTAAGCTTGGCGTGGGCTACTTTTTTTCTCTGCATACACTGTCAAATAATCGCTTATGTTGCACTTAAATATTTGAGTTTCATTTCAGCAAACGGTACTAAGAGCATTAAATACTGAATGTCAAACTAGTAGGTACTTACCAACTTTGAATTCTGAAGAAATTGGGTACCTATAAAACTATCCATCAATGATATGACATTTTTATCTTTTTCAAATTGTTTGAGTTATTATTTATTTTTTTTTGCAATTTGTTGCTGCATTTTGTTTATAATAAAATATTTTCTTTAAAAGAAAGTGTCCTTTGAGTTTAGTGAAAGTTGGATTTTATAAAACAACTTGAGAAAAGTAAGCTGCTTGAGCACTCTCTTAGTGGTAAATGTACCTTCATACTTACATACATACCTACTTATTTTATATTTTCTTGCATTTTTACTAAATTTATTAATATACCTATGTAGGTACCTTACCTACCTACATTTAAATAGAATGAACAAACAAATTACTGAATATTTTAAGTTAAAATACGTATTAAACTACAATTAAACTACACAGTAATACAAACTATAGGTATATATGTATGCACATTCCTACCTATAGATATTCATATTAAATCGACAAACATACCTACGTACTATACTACGTACTAAACCTATATGCTATACCTTTTATATCTCGCTCCCATCCAAACAGCCATAAGACAAAATATGGGATACATACGGAATGAAACTCAATCATCCTCTTTATTATTAAAGCCGCGCGACAAAAATTCTCTTCTTAGGATATTTTTTTTTTTTTAATAAAACACCGATTATTTGTATCTATTATATCCCGTTATATTGAATGAATTTTTTGTTTGTGAAGGTACGGCCGCTGTCTCAATGCGGGCATAGAGTACCTATATTACCTAGAGAACCGACTCGTACCCCTCCTGCCTAAAACACCCGCAAATTTTATTTGAGCACACCAAGAGAAAACTCTCTCAAATTCCGTGTCGGTGAATACGTGTGAATTGTGGATAAAAATACAAAATGGGGTTAGTAGCTCAAAGTGACGTTTTGTTTTTTTTGTTAAATTATGAAATGTCAAAATGACAGATCTCGATTCTAATTTGTGTTGGGTGGAATTGTTAATATTTAATTCTTCCAACAAAAACTCGGTTTTAAAAGAAAATTATACTTTTTATAGGTAGAATATTTGTTATTATTAATTCAAAGTGGATAACAATAGTTAATAACTTAAATTTCAAGTGCCAAAAGTCGACTGATCAAGTGAAACTCGATGTGTTACTCAACTTGATTTTTTTTTGTTTACTTCGGTGTTCCCATAATAAATATTGTTTATTTTGCAACTATCCTGTGACATATATTTATTTTAAATTTCACAAAACAATAAAACGTGAAAAACTAAATGCACTTTTGCATATTTCTTTTGATTTTGTGCGCGGAGTTTGTGTTTTAATTAGCGTGTAAGCTACTGCCAACAAGCACACAATGATAACACAAAATCGAATTTATTTATTAAGTTAAAAAGCCTGTGTGCCAAGTGTCCACTTAGGTGGTTCAATTGCAAGGAAGCAATCAAAACATTCCGCACAATACCAAAGCACCGTCTCACATCAAGTTGGTGCAGGGCCAAATCAGTCGTTTAGATTACGAGCTTCAGGATTACAAGAACTCTAAATATTGCACCACTAAACAATCCAAATTTTTTTCAAATTTTTGAAAACTTTTCTTCTTATTTTACGTTGTGATTATTCAAATCCGTGCATCTTACTATAAATCGACTCCTACCAAAATACATTACATAAATATTTGCACTAAAGTAAACTATTAAAGCAATAAATAAATACTCATATCATACTTAATTAAATGTTTGTCAAATCTACGTTACTAATATTTCATTAAATTTATTATAGCGACCCAATGTTTAGTAGTAGCAGTGGAGGAGATTTTTCAAGTGCAAGAGCTTGTTGCAGCAGATCGCGCTCCATTTCTACCTCTTCCAACGCCACGACCATATCAATTGAGTCATACTGGCCTCTGTTGTGGTCCTGATGTCCCTACCCACCACAAAACAGGTCATGATAGGGCGTCATTCTTAACTGGTAAGTTGTGATAATTACTATATCATCTTTAAATCTTATTAATTCTCTTTTTTTCAGACTTTAACCATAAAGCATCCGTGAGCACCGTTGGAGGCAACATCTCCATTACATCCTTCTGATATTGTGTACTCTGATTCCACACCTGACAATGTTATTGCAACTTGCTCCGATGGCCAAGAAGTTGTTAAGAAAATTCTTCAATATCAAAGGCCAATGCGCATTACAACCAAATTGCACATAACTAAAGAATATACACCAACATACGGTAAGAATTCCCTATGAGTTATATAAGCTTTTGAAAAAATATAATATATGAATAATATAATATGATATTTCAATTTATATTTTAAGTACAAGCTCTGTGGTTAGTAATAAAATACAATCATAATTTTTTTTACTCAACGTATCATCTGTGGCATAGATACTAAAACAATATTTTTTTATTTTAGATTTCAGATGTGTCAAACAATAACAGCAAGATGAGGAACAGAGACCTTTCCACTGAATGCAAAAAAAAAGCATGATGTCCAATCGAAAAGTGATCCTTCTCGAATACTTACAGCGATAAGTACATTAAAACATTCAAGCCGCAATTCAAAAGCACCACTCATTCACATAATCCAAGAAATACACAATAATTGTGTAGTATCGGAGGTGCGTGTGAACAAACATAAAATTCATCGTAAAAGTCCTCCATCTAAGAAGCAAATGACAGCTGAACAAACGATTATTGACGGTGGTACCGAAAACATTCCCGAACAATCACATTCCCTCGTCTTCATGGATAGTGTCAGCGAAATTGATAGTCTTACCGAAGAATTTCAACAATCTTTATTGAACACAAATTCCAGGAGCAGTGACAAAAATGTTGGACGTTTGTTACAAAAACGTTTAAGTGGTACTCGAGTAGAGTATAAGCCAAGAAACCTATCTACTCCACCTCGTAATATTCCAGTTGCTAACCCGAAAGCAGCAATGCAGTACAGGTAAACTCATTTAACATTTAACACAAAATCTAAAAACTTCCAATCTACCAATCCAGAGTGCGGTCCTCAAGTAGGTTGTAAAATTCTACCAAAGCTTAACATTGACACAGCTGATGGAGCTTATCATAGTTTAGTTGCCAACATGGAGTCAAAAAATACGCCAGTTAAATCAGAAATGCCAAATAATAAAACCGAAAGTCAAAAATTCATCCTTGCTGAACAATTAAAAAACTTTGTTTCCCACTCCGTGGTCAAGTAAAAAACAAGAAGACAAACAAAATATAAGAAAATCTAATTCATTTTTGAATGCATCAAAAACAAAGCTTCTTAGATTTGTTACGAAAAAATCTCTTTCTGTGGAAAATAGATCAATCGGAGTCCAAACATTGGAAGTGTGCCCAAATGTGAAAGAAAAGCGTTTTAGTCTTCAATCACCGCCAAGTAGCTATTTTTCAAATACTCGGGCTAAAACATCAAAGAGTTCCCAAACTGAATTTCACTTTTCACGAACAGTCGAATCTCCGCCAAGGCAAGAGAAAATTCCTCAACGTAAACAGCTATTTACAATATTTAATGCCCACGAAGAGAAACCTCCTCGTAAAATAAACTCTCAGAAAAAACAAAATACAACTTATAAATCTTAAAACAAGATTTAAACCTAACGAAGATGGGTCAGGTGCTTAGCAATATACGTAACCGATTAGAAGCAAGTGATGATCATGCCGTGGGAAAATTTCGTAAAACTAAACGTAAAGAAGAAGCTGCTGGTCAGACAGCCTTTAGTTACGATTATGTCGATGGCTACGAGTACCAAAAAGTCTTTCATGTTTCGGCTCAAGCTGACTTACATAATAAGCCAGAGCCTTCTTATTCCGAGATCGAAGAAGATAGCTTTTTCATTACTGGCAGTCCTGCCTATGAGAATACAACTGGCATTCAACACAAAGTGTAAGAAGTGACCCAAAAGTGATCTTTGCTTATAAATAAATCTTATAAATTCTCCTTTTTTTCAGACTTTAACCGTAAAGCATCCGTAAGCTCCGTTGGAAGCAACATCTCCATTACATCTCCGCAGTTTTCTGATATTGAGTACGCTGATTCAACACCTGACAATGTTATTGCAACTTGCTCCGATGACCAAGAAGTTGTTAAGAAAATTCTTTAACATCAAAGACCAATGTGCAATACAACCAAATTGCACATATGTGAACAACATACACCAACATACGGTAAGAATTCCCTATGAGTTGTATAAGCTTTTAAAAAAATGTAAGGTTTAAGAACTCGAAAGCGTTTGTGGCTTTCATTATATTGAAAACGATACTATGTGTATTTTGTAGTTTTTTCTTTTTGTTAGTCTTCTATTTTGACAAAGAAAGACACTAGTGAGCGCCTTTTGTATTGTTTTAATTTTCAAATCAATTTATCAAATTAAAAAAATTTGCTTCTTAATCATAAGTCCTATTTTTTGCATATACATTTTCGCATAGCATTTTCTTCTCAATATGACCTACAATTCAATTTGTTGCTTTTGGCTTTTATGACTTAATTTAAAGTAAATTTTATCAAAACAAGAGGCGTTTTAATATTCCGTATAAGAAAATACAACTTTCAAAACAGAACAATCCTTATTATTTTCCATGTTTTTATTGTCTTTTTTCGATATAGAAATTAAATACGTACCTTGAAAAAGTTTCATAGGAATACGATGAAAAACTTAAACTTGCCATCAACAAATTATATGAATATGTTGCTGCTGAATTATTGTTGTCATATTTTTTGATTGTATTTAATTTAATATCCAAATTTACAATTTATTTATTGTATTTAATTTTATATCCAACTTTACAATTTATTTATTAGATGCTTTTATATGTATGTTTGCTTAAGAAGTTTTAATAAAATTCAAAAATTTTTTGCTGATAAATAAAAAATCTTTTTACTTGAGATATATATACATAGGTAATAAATAGCAAGTTTGGATTGTTGAAAAACAATTTGAGGTAATAATCAAACATGTCATTACGATGATAGAGAACACCAAAAAAGTGGGTGGCACAATCCACTCTTTCTGTTGGTGTTCGGTCTGTCTATCTGTACTTTAACGTGTAGCTTAAACCACGAAAGCGATTTTCTTCAAATTTTGGGAGGGGAAATCAATAGTAAATTGTAAAAATTTTAAGCTTACAAATAACGGTACTTTTGCCATACAACCATTTAAGAAGTTTATTTATTTCAAAAACGGCTCTAAAGACTTCGATTAAAAAAAAAAATAGGTAAATTATTCTTTAAACTGTTATATATGATTCCTACTATTTAACTTTTTGATTTTCGATCCTCGCATGAACTGATTGGAATTAAAATATATATGAAATAATTTCAATCATCTATCTAAATTTCAGCCTTCTAGCCCTTAAGACTATAAAAATCAAATACTACTCGTACATAAGTTCTCATAGGTGATTTTAAAATTTTTAACTAATTTTATCTTTTAACTGGAAGGAAAGCGTTACAAGGAAATTGACCTTATTCAATTTACTCCTAGGTAGATAAAAAAATAGGCAACTACTCTACATATTTTGTTCGCTTTAAAATTAAACTTAAATTTCCCAACTTCATAAAAAAAAACTCGTTTTTTTAAGCAACTGTTCAAGCCGGTAAAAAAAATTTCTTTAATTATTTTAAATGTTGTTCACAATGGTTCGATAACATTCTGTATTGATCAGTTTAAATAAACAATAATATATAATTACTAATACTACTTAAAGAAGATTAATCAATTTGTCATTTTAACACAGATATAAATATGTCATTTGGTTTTTTCTTGAACGAAGATCTGCCTTTGATTTTTGCTTAATTGCAAGCAATGTGAGCAGTGTAGCAATTCAACACTGGGGTGTAACCGTTCGACCACTGGTGAGTGGTTCAATACGATGATCTGAGTGGTGAAGTCAGCAGCTCCCCTGGGAAGGTTGCACTTCAAATCACCGGCAATGTAACCACGAAGCAATTCCTTCTCCGATACTTTAATTACGTTGAAATTATCTCCGGGAACAGCGTCGGCTACAGCTACGTGATGCATTTCAACAGACTTAACTTTAGTGGTGATGTAAGCTGATGGGGCAAACACAACAAAATAACCTTGGTTGAAGACACCACTTTCCACCCGACCGACTAGTACTGTTCCAATACCATCTCCTTGTCCGTATGGTGGGATGGTGGAAGGATAGCATCGACAGTTTCAATGGAGCACTTGCCTAAAAAGAAAGAACAAAATTAATTAGCATCATGTGTGAGGTGGATCAAAACAAAAAAAAATTGCAATTGAATCAAATGTTGAATGAGGTTTACTGTCAGCCACTCTGTGAAATAAGAAATAAGAATCAGTGTCTCAGGACTACAATTAAAGCATCCGGTTAAAAAACCAGATAGCTCCATAATTTTAAATATTAAAAAGAAGATAAGATAAGAAGAAGAAGGTACAATAAAGTGGAAATGTTAAAAATTGATATATGTCCTTGGGTGTAACTCCCAAAGTATCTATCCTAAAAGAAACGTTGATACATTTCTGAGTTCTTATTCGAATGGAGCTGAAAATGGCGTTTACCAATTTGAATTCGATCCAGTGGATCAAAAGTTGACTCTTGGTTTTAGTGTAGGTAGGTACAATAAAGTGGAAATGTTAAAAATTGATATATGTCCTTGGGTGTAACTCCCAAAGTATCTATTCTAAAAGAAACGTTGATACATTTCTGAGTTCTTATTCGAATGGAGCTGAAAATGGCGTTTACCAATTTGAATTCGATCCAGTGGATCAAAAGTTGACTCTTGGTTTTAGTGTAGGTAGGTACAATAAAGTGGAAATGTTAAAAATTGATATATGTCCTTGGGTGTAACTCCCAAAGTATCTATCCTAAAAGAAACGTTGATACATTTCTGAGTTCTTATTCGAATGGAGCTGAAAATGGCGTTTACCAATTTGAATTCGATCCAGTGGATCAAAAGTTGACTCTTGGTTTTAGTGTAGGTAGGTACAATAAAGTGGAAATGTTAAAAATTGATATATGTCCTTGGGTGTAACTCCCAAAGTATCTAGAATGTTTCCGGACGACCAAACGAAAACGCTATTAGTTTGTACACTTACACTCGATTTGGAATTAATTTTGAAAACGTTTCAAAATAAAACAATTACATTTTTATTGAGTTCCGACTGGCCCGTAATAGCAGCGGATTATTAAATTACCAACCTGGTGTTATATTCCCGCTCATTTGGCAAGAGAAGCCAAGACAAACCAGCGTAAACATAGAACCTGCCACTTTCAAAAGAACCACTTGTTTGTTCATATACATTAATGATAATCAATACAATTAATAAATTAATAATATTTTCACAAAACTTACTGGATTTTGAATATTTTATGAGTTATTTTCTTTTTATGAATTGAAACACATGAAATAAATTTCCAATTATTCCCGCACAGAAAAACTTTTGAGTAAACACTTTTTATAAATTAAAAGAATTTAATTATTTTGTTTTTTGTTCCCAAAAAAATTCGCAATTGACAATAGTTTTTTTTTTGCTTCGTTTATGTCAAAACATTTGTCAAAAACTGGGCTACGGAATTTTATGGATGTAAAGGTGCACTTTCACTTTAAGGCTGATTTTTAGGATGCGCTTATACTAAAAGATTCAATTTTTTGTTTTTTTCAGTGAAAATATTCAGAAATTTAACTTTATTTATATGCTTAAACAACAAAATTCCTTATTAAATATATATTTTTATTGAAAAGTTGTCTAAAAAGGTTATTTTACCATAAACAATTTTTATTTTTTCAGGTTTTGAATTTAACTGATTCCTATTTTGAATATCGGAATTTCAGTTGAGGGAAAGTGAGCAAAACTGAGCAAAAATCCGATAAGTTATCATTGTATTGGTGTGGTTCCATTTAAAATGCATTGGGCAGCTAACACATGCTCAGCTATGTGGAGGAAATCCAATCAGTGCAGCTTGTAGGGTGAAAGAGAAAAAGCCCTGAAGTCGGTTCTCTAGATAATATAGGTACTCTATGAATGCGGGGCTGCACCGTATTGCTTCTCTTAGTTTTGCTTAAGAACTAACAAAAACTTGTTGCCGGAGGAGGCGAAAACCATCAGAAGAATATCGATATCGAATATACATATGAATCGATATTCTTTTGTTTATTTTTTTCTTTTTTCTTATTTTTATTTTTAACCGAACCAATGCATTTACTTCCTAGTGAGAACATATAGCATACCTAAGCAATAATGATTATGAAAAACTATGACCCACAATTAATATTGCTTGTATTTACTTTTTCAAGTGGTTTGCCTTTAGTTTCTCAACAGGGCACGGAATGCATTGGTTTGATTTTAGTTTGCCGCAATCGTAAATTTTTTTAGATCATTTATTGTGAAACAATAAAATGTATAATTTACTATGTCATTTATTGTGAAGCAATAAAATGCATATTTTACGATGGCAGCAATTTGAGAATAAGTATGGTTTAGGACCAATACTTAACTCCTCCTTCCTTAGATTCAATTTTCTACTGGAAATTACTCTGATGTTTCATTTGTTCAATGTTTTTATCTGTTTTATTTTGAATTTTATTTTGCCTGTTCCTCCGACTTTCTTACAAACTATATCTTCTTCTTCTTCTTCTTCTTCTTCTAATATATAAAAATAAGTTGCCTTATGTTCGGGCTCGATGAGCTCGAGAATGGCTGGGCCGAATTTTTTGATTTTTTTTATAAAGTTACCTTCCCTAATGAGGATGGTCTTTTTGTGAAGTTTGGTCAAAATTCGGTAAAGGGAAAACCGCAAAATGCATTTTAAGTGCATTTTGACAAATTACTAACAAATCTTTTGATAGGGTTTCTGTGAAGTTTGGTTAAAATTCTCTAAAGCGGTTTGCCATCAATGCATTTTTAGTGCATTTTTTGTTTGTCAAATTTCTAACAAATATTTTAGTAGGATCTTCTGATGATGCCTACGAAGGTTTCGATAAAGCGGTAATGTCATTCTTTTTTATCAAGCAATTAACAAACATAACAAGTTTTCTTGCTTTATTTATAATTTCTTAATTTGTCAATTTAATTTAAAATGATTTAATTTAGTTGCTTGTGATGGCTGATTTTAGAAACTATACATATCCAATTTTAAAAATTCTTTTGCTGTTTGTAAGATTATTTTAAAAGAATAAGTCTTAGGTATACAATTTTGAAAAAAAAATGTGTTTGTGGGGTGAAAAGGGGGCAAACCAAGAAAATGGTGTCAGATTTTTAATTTTTCTTTATATATTTGAAAAGGTTTACTTAGAGGATGGGTTCAAGGCTAAATGTTTTCCGAGATTTGAATTCATATATATAGGAAACAAAACAGTATTCGATTTCGATTTCTTTTTGTGTTATAAATGTTATTTTTCTAGGATGTGCTTATTGCTACACATTTTTCATATCAAGTTTTCCTTATAGGGTGAAATGGGTAAAAACATAAAGGGAATCCAATTTTGAAACAAAATTGTTTTGAAAAGTTATAATTAAAGAAATAATATATTAACTGCAAAATATTTTTTGTATTTTATTTGGTGAAATACGGTTTCAAATTTAAAACGCACTTTTTGTGCATGGAATTTTATATATAGTATAGGTTTCAAATCACTGGCTTAATATTTTTAAAAATTAAGTTATTCCAATTCAAACAAATATCTCTTTGTTTAAAAAGTTATTCTTAGGATTAAGGACCAGATTTTTTTTTATTTAAAAATTCTTTATCTACTGAAAGTTGTATGTACAGACAAAATTAAACTACGATTTGAAATCCCTTTAATGTTGGAAAGGTTATGCTCAAAGGACAGGACCTATTTGAAACATTCTTTTTGTGTTTAAAAGGTTAAATTTAGGGAATGGACTTTGAGAACCACTAGCTTTATGCCTTTTTAGGGGGAATGGCTGATTAATAAAACAATGGGATCCAATTTTTAAATTTCTTTGTGTGCGTTATAATCTATCAAGTTCGAATGGCTAAACGTATTTATTTCATTTCACATTCCTTGTTGCAGTTAGTCAAGCGCAGATAAAGTTATAGATATCATCTTTTTATTTAATGCGCACTGGTTGCGTTGGGCCAAGGAAGCGGCTTAAGAAATTATTTCCATGAATAAATACGCAAAGAATTCCGAAAACATGGCCGCTCATGAACTATGTAGATATAAGAACAGAAAGCGAACTACTATTCATGGAGGAGGCCGGTGATGGAGTTTCTTTTCTTAACTTTTATTTTAAAAGTGAAAATGCGTACAAGAAAACACACCTATTGTACGCCCAAGACATACAGCCTTGTTGTAAGTTTCACCCGAAAAAATGGATATTTCATTTTATGCCTAATATAAGTTGCACCCGAAAAAATGTTTGATGTCCGAAAATTCCACCTATTGTGAGTACTTTCTCATTTGTTGCGAAATGTGTAATTAAGAGCCAAAATTTTCACTTATTTCTTGACGGCAAACAAAAGAAAAATAACTCACCATTAGGTACTCTCGCAGAAGTTTATTGTTTATGTTAAGCTGGCCATACACAACAGAGCCAAAGGATCAAATGGCTCCATGACGATCCGAAATCGGTGGTGTGTCGATTTGGATTTTCAGCCAATCTGAAATAAAACCGAGCCAAAAAGCCCCATGCCGATCCGAAATCGGTGATGGTAGATTTGGATTTTCAGCCAATCTTAAATCCAACCGAGCCAAACGGATCGGATGGCTCGGTCGTGTATGGCCAGCTTTTAGGCAAAAGAACTTCGAGCGAAATTCTTAACAGTTTTTGAAATAACAGAGGAACACAATTCTTTTTCGTATGAAATACTTTCCGGCCGAGACTCAAAATAAAGCTGATAATTTATACTGTTTAATTTATTTATATAATTTTGTTATTTTTTATAAGAAACTTTTGTCTATACCCGAGCAAAGCCGGTATATAAAAATAAGTTGCCTTATGTTCGGGCTCGATAAACTCGAGAATGGCTGGGCCGAATTTTTTGATTTTTTTATAAAGTTATCTTCCTTTTTGAGGATGGTCTTTTTGTGAAGTTTGGTCAAAATTCGGTAAAGGGAAAACCGCAAAATGCATTTTAAGTGCATTTTGTCAAATTACTAACAAATCTTTTGATAGGGTTTCTGTGAAGTTTGGTTAAAGTTCTCTAAAGCGATTTGCCATCAATGCATTTTTGGTGCATTTTTTGTTTGTCAGATTTCTAACAAATATTTTAGTAGGATCTTCTGATGATGCTTACGAAGGTTTCGGTAAAGCGGTAATGTCATTCTTTTTTATCAAGCAATTAACAAACACAACAAGTTTTCTTCCTGTAATTATAATTTGTTTAATTTAAAGTGATTTAATTCAGTTGGAATAAGTTTGTTATCTGTGACATTATCAAATATAAAAGTCTGGCAGGTTTTCTTGTCAGCGTTTGGGAGGGTCTAGGGGTAAAAAAGAGCCAGTTTCTCTATTTAATTATCAGGGGTATTTAAAAAATATTGTTTATGATGCTCTGTCATTTTTCCTAGCAATAAACACCAGATAGCCATTTTATACGAACCTTATCATGGCTATTTTGGAGATTTGAAACATAAACAAAATCACCTTTTAAGTGAAGTCTCCAAAAGAAGTCCGATAAGGTTTCTTAAAGAGCTTAAATCATGGATTCTTTTGATCGTATCATTAAGTTAAAAGTATTTAAACTTCGTTGAAATGACAGAGAACAAAAATCACCAGGGTACGATCTAACAACTGCCATTTCCTTTTGAATTGAAGTGTTTATGACCCTAACACGTAGATGGATTTTCAAGCGGGTTTGACCTCCCACCCTTCCCAAAGGCTAAAAAAGTAACCTGCCAGACTTTGGTATTTCATGAACAGATTTTCAGTCGGCTCTTGGTATAATTTCTAAAACATTTTAGTAGATTTTATTAATTCTACAAAGCCCAATCTATAATTATAGCTTCTATATAAATAAAGCTCCAATCTTGCTTTGTTTGTTTGTGATGACTATTCTCAGAAACTATATATCCAATTTCAAAAATTCTTTTGGCGTTTGAAAGATAATTAAGAGGATACAATTTTGTAAAAAAAATTGCAATTGCAAAATAAAGTATGTCGGATTTTTTCCCTTTTTTTCTTTAATGTTTGAAAGGGTTTTATTTAGAAGATGGGTTAAGGGCTAGATGTTTTCCTAGGTTTACCTTCAAAACTATAGAGTGAAATGGGGTAAAAACTAAAAAGTATCAGATTTCGATTTCTTTTTGTATTATAAAGGTTATTTTTATATGATGGGTGAACAACCGCAAAATATTTTTTATATACATATATTATTGAGTGAAATACAGTTTCAAATTTTAAACACACTTTGAAATGTTTTTACGTATTTAATACATTTTAGATACTTTTTTGCACTGCACGGCTTGGCCGTTACTTTTTTTAAAGAAATTTTTTTCTCTACCCGAGCGAAGCCGGTGCGGGCCAGCTAGTATGCTATAAAAATTATTGCAATTATTATAATAAACATGGATGTACCAGATATAACATATTGTTGTAACATTTTGTTGTATTTTACTTATTCTATTGTATGTCTGTTTTCAATTTCTTGCCATTTTTCATATTTTTTAAATATAGTATTCATCGTTACATTTTCTTTGATTATTTCTTCATAGTACAGTGGAAAGGTATAATTTGTTTCTTTATTTTTAAGAATAGCATCATTTATTTTAATTTTACAATTGTGAATATTAACAATATAATTTCCTGTTAAAGCTAATTCTCTGGCATCGCAATTATTTTGTACAGTTGTATTTTCAGAATTTTTAACAATGAAAGTTCTCTGATTAAGGTTAATTATTTCAATTTTTTTGTTTATTTTCATTAGACAATTCTTTTTAATAATATATTCGTTTCTTTCTTTTAAATCATTGACATTATTTTTTTCATTATTAAATATGTACTTTTTTCCTTTATATGCAATTACAAAAAATGGTTCTAAATCGATTTCTTCTTTTTCTTGATTTGTTACAGGTAAAATTATTTTAATAGGGAGTGTTATTATTTCTTCAGGTATTTTCAAGGCTATAATAATGGCTCCATTTGTATATTTCATAACTCCTGTTTTAATATTTTTTAGTTTGCTAAAGTTCATGTCTGTCATAATCAATTCATCTTTAGTCAGTAAACTAGGATGTGTTATCCCCATTTTGGAAGCAGCTATAGTATCTAGTAGGTTGTCAATTAACTTTTCAAACATCAGTAATCTAGTTAATATTTCAGTTCGTTGTAATCGATTAAGTATTGATTTTTGTAACTTTTGACGCTCCCTAAGAAAATCCCTAATGTATATTGTACTAAACTCGTTGTCTGTAACAATTTTTGCGGGTGTCCCTTCTCTAGTTAAGTGTTCTGTGATAGCATCTGTTTTATGTATATGATTTTTGCTTTCTAATCTATAGACATACCCTTTTTTAGTGAGTTTGTCAATCACGGTTAGAAATATGTGTTTGTGAAAGTGATAAATGTCTATATGGATTATTTCATTAGGTTTAGTGGGTGTTTCTGTTATTTTAAATTTGTTGTTAATGGGTTTCCGTTCATACTTGGCCGTTTGACATGTGTCACAGTTATTAATAATTTGTGTAATTATTCGTGTTAATTTGGGAAAATAAATTTGTTGTTTTAGAGTGTAATAAGTTTTAATTATACCTGAGTGTTGACTTTCTTTTATATGGTACATGGAAATCTGTTTCCTCGATTCTACTAGAAAATCGGTATCTTTATTTTCTGAGCCTTTAAGATATTCAATGTCATAGTCGAATTCTTGCAGTTTGAGTAACCACCGTTGATTACGCTGAGAAAACTTTGCACCATTATATTTTTTATACAGGTACTTAATAGGGAGGTGATCGGTGGTTATTTTGAATTTGTTTCCCCACAAATATGGTATTAACTTCGATACGCTCCATACGATTGATAGAAATTCTTTATCTGTAATGGAATAATTCCTCTCATGCTCGTTAAGAGTCCTTGAAATATAGCAAACTGGTTGTTTGTCCTGTGTTAAACAGCTCCTATCGCGAAATTACTAGCTTCTGTATATAAATGGAAAGGATTTTCGTACTGTGGAAATTTTAAAATTGGGTAAGTTATCAAATTTAATTTAAGAGTCATTCAAATTTAATCAAATTTAATTTTAAGCATTCACGTATTCGGGATCATTAGTATTTATTTGTGTCCCTCTTTTAAGGTATCTAGTCATAGGTTGTGCTATTTTTGCATAATCTTGAATGAACTTCCGATAGTATCCGGAAGCCCCTAGGAAACTTCTAAGTTGTTTTTCCGTATGAGGAAGAGGGAGATTTTTAATCACACTTATTTTATTAGGATTAGGCTTTAATCCTTCTTCTGTCAGGATATGACCTAGGAACTCAGTTTCTTTCTTAAAGAATGTGAGCATTTACCTATTTGTAATTTAAAATTATTGTTCCTTAAGATTTTGAAAATGTCTTCTAGATTTTTCATATGTTCTTTCAGTGATGCAGAAAATATAAAAATGTCGTCTAAATATACGACGCAAGTTTTGTTTATATAATCTCTTAGTATATGTTTCATTAACCGTTGGAACTTTGCTGGTGCATTTTTAAGTCCAAAAGGCATACGAACATATTCGTAAAGTCCTTGTGGAGTTATGAATGCAGTTTTCGCAATGTCATTCGGATGCATCATAATTTGGTGGTATCCTTTAGCTCGATCAAGAGTCGAAAAATATACAGCTTTCCCTAGTTTATCAAACAAGGTTTCGATATTTGGTAACGGGAATCTATCATCCTCAGTTATTTCATTTAAAGCCCTATAATCAATACATATGCGGTATTGTATTTGTCCATCCTTATCGGGTTTCTTGGGCACTACTACTATGAGAGAAACATATCTACTCATACTTCTCCTAATTATACCTTGTCTTTCCATCTCTTTATCCTGTCACGCTACCTCTTCTTCATGTTTTTTGGTAATCTATATAATTAAGCATGCAATGGTTTGTCTTCGCGAAGATGAACTTCATGTTTTATTCCTGAAGTATTAGTTAAGGTGCCCCCTTCTTTGTACTGAATACTCTTGAATTCTTCTAGTAAGGAGGTCAGTGCTGTCTGTTCTTCGCGATTAAGTCTGCCGAAGTCAGGACTGTCCTCTTCTAAGTAATTACAATATGTTCAAACATTTTTTCTAAAAAATCCATACCAAATAACATGGTATAGTTTTTGTTTTCTAATTTATGACCATATGCTTTGATATAGGTATTATTTGCATATCCAAATTCTTTTGGAAAAGGAATCTGGTATATACGAGTATTTGTGTTCTGTGTTGAACTACTATTGATAGTTTGTATTTTAGTTAACTTTGTTTCTAATATTTTATATTTCGTCATGTCTAGTTTGTTCGTATTTATAATTGTCATTGCGCCACCAGTATCAATTAAAATATAATGTCTTTGATTTTCTATTTCTACTGGCACTATCATTTTTGATCCTAGGCTCAATTCAGAAAAACCCGCGGTTCTACTGCATTAAGTTCCTGTTGGATAGGTTCTTGGTCTGTGAGGACATTATTAGTATCCATTGGTTGTGGCCTTAAACTATTTTATCTACTAATAGTTGAGGGTCTTGGTTCGTTTCGATTATCATTTTGCCTAACCTGTCTCGAAACTCTTTGCTCACTAGAATTATTACTAAAGTCTTGTCTTCTAGTGTCCTTATTTTGGTTGTTAAAATAGTTATATCTAGAATTTCTTGTTTGATTATAATTATTATTAACATTTAGATTTCTATTATCGTAGCCTATATACGAGAAGAGAATTCTCTTAATTTCTAGCATATCAAATTTATCTCTAAGTTCTCTGGCTAAGTTATCTATGGTTATATCTCTAAGTTTATTAATAATTATGTTATATAAAAGTGTTTTTTCTTGTTCTTTGTTAGTAGCAAAAACGAGAAAGGTATTAATTTTAGATACAAAATATTCCAATTTATTTACTAAGTCATATATTGAACTTACTTTCATACTTGAAATCTCCCTCGTAAGGTCGGTGCTGTTAACAATGGGTCGATAGTGTTGTTTCAAGAGTTCCTTTGCTTCGGTCCATGTTGTGACGTTGTTCACAAGGAGGAGGTCCATCGCTTTGCCTTTTATCTTGGCCTGTTGAATTATCCTCCACGTTTGTTGCCGATTTCCCGCTGAATTGGAGAGGTGGTTTTCCACCATGACTAGGAAGTTAGTCAGGTTTTTACTATCCTCCTCAAACTCAGGTAAGTAACGAATTTCTCTGATTACGTTACTTCCTATGCTTGCTGGTGGGATTCTTTCCACTATGGCCATTAGGCTATTCAACAACTCTCGATTTGTCACGTCTTGGTCCGCCATAATTATTTAGTAGTTGTTTATTAGTTTTTTTTTTTTATTTTCACTGTCTTTAGTTGAGAGAAAAAAAATTCACTTCACTGTTTTTTTTTATGAACTTTATTGCGGTTTATATGTCCAGGTATTGTTCGTTTACCGGATCAGGATATTTATACCAAATTCTTCCGACTTTGCCAGAAAAATTCTCTTAGAATATTTAAAAAAAAAAAAAATAAAACACCGATTAGGCCCAACTTTCCTTTACGACATCCCGAATTTTGATACGCGGATGGTCTCATTCGATAGATATTCACTAAAAAACACCAAATATCACAATTTTAGGGTGAGGAAACATTTATAAGTACTTTTAATTAATTTTTAAACTTTTACTTTTTCCATACAAAATGCATGGAAAATAAATAAAGACTCAAATGTCATTGCATGCTAAGTACTGCCAGATGTACACTCTGGTTTCGGGATGTTTTCTTTTAATCCATATTTTTTAAATGCAAAAGAAACTTTGCATAATCCAATACATACCTCGCTCTTTATACGCAGTAATGCTGTATGCAAGCACTGTATTTATATAAGCAAGTTTTAAATTTCCCGCCAAATTTTCCAAAATAAAAACACAAGGGAAACAAAAAACGTGTCTGGCAATACTAAAGAGACCATTTGACATTTCTTTGATTTGTTATTTAGCCAGTTTATATTTCTGAGATCTCAGAGGATTTAGAGCGCTCAGAAATATAAACAGGATTCCTCTCAAAAATTCCTCAGTTTTCCCCTTAAAAACAGAGACTGAAATTTTTTGGATTTGTTTTTTTTCGCAGTAAATTACATAAGAAGAAAGGAAAAAGAGAGTTGTTTTGACTTCTATGTGAGGAATACTCTTTATATTTTACTCTCCAGCTCTGTCAAATAATTGAGGAAAAATACTGACCGCTCAAGAAATATAAACTGGACAATTGAAATGGAGTATTATGTATTTTCATTAAACAAAAAGTTCTAAAATTAATTAAAAATACTTATAAATGTTGCCTATCCTTAACATTGAGATATTTAGTGTTTTCTAGCGATAATCTATCCAATGAGGATATCTGCGTTTCCAAATTCCTTGTGTAAAAAGTGCAGTTCGGTAACAAAAAACCCGATTTTCAAAAGTTTAAACATTTTTTAATTGCATTTAGGGGGGTTTCCTCACCTTTAGATTTGGAAAATTTTCTTTTGAAATACATACCTACCCCTAAAAAAAAATCAACTTCGAAATCGGGATGTCGTAAAGGAAAGTCGCCCCACCGATTATTTTTATCTATTATATCCCGTTTTATTAATTTGATTGTTTAGTACTGCCAGACACGTATTTTGATCCATTGTGTTTTTATTTTGGGAAATTTAAAACTTGCTTATATAAATACAGTGCTTGCATACAGCATTACTGCGTATAAACAGTGAGGTATGTATGGGGGGCATGCTGCCCCCCTGCAACCCCCCTACTTTGCCTCATTATAGGATTTGGGGTGGGGTAAGGTTTGGCGTATGCAAAGTTTCTTTTGCATTTAAAAAACATGAATTAAAAGAAAACATCCCAAAACCAAAGTGTACATCTGGCAGTATTTAGCATGCAATGACATTTGAGTCTTTATTTATTTTCCATGCATTTTGTATGGAAAAACTGAAAGTTTAAAAATTAATTAAAAAATGTTTCCTCACCCTAAGATTGTGATGTTTGGTGTTTTTTAGTGAATATCTATCGAATGAGACCATCCGCGTATCAAAATTCGGGATGTCGTAAAGGAAAGTTGAGCCTTTCTCGATTATGATGTACAAGTTAAGGTAAATTACAATATTCGAAAATACAAACACACACAATTGTATCTTAATCTTTTAAGGCGTGAAGCGTTTTTTTTTTAATTTTACTTTGGAGAAAAATATACATTTTTCAGCAAAGGAAAAGTTCTTGAGGCAGAACGCAGAAAACGTGCCTCAACCAATTTGGTGTACAGTGTTCCACACTTAATTGCAGCGGCTATTTTGTGTGATTTTTTTTTATCAATTAACCGAAATATTTACATGCTTTTCTTTTGTTAATTGTAGTTTTTTTAAGATCAATTAAGGCGGGAAAATCAATTAATCGAGGTGCAATTAACCGGGGAATACTGTATATGGAATCATCGACGATGAGAAGAATAATATTTCTATAGCCAAGCGTCTCATAACACCCATCATCATCATCAAACAGAGGAAGCATTTATACTCATCTACTGTTGCACCAAGAACTAACGATAGTTACAACGAAACTAACCAAAGTCTCCGGAAAGTCAACACCCAAGGGAACAGCAAAGATGATTTGTTTTTAACATTAGTAAGTTTCGCATCTAGCTTCGCGGTACTAGGATACAACAAAATTCCTTCACTCCGTTGGCTACGCTTGGATCACTGAATGCTGCACAACTCGCTTTTTAGTTTTTTTCATAGTTCCCTATTCGAAGAAGCGCCAAATCATGCATCATTAATCCTTTAACTTATTCACAACTGGTCGTGTTAGAAAAACATTCAAAATGTCCAGTAGGACAAAGATAATAATGACCTATATAAAAGGAGCGTGCATCTGGCTTCGTGAAGTATATACCTTAGCAATTCATCAAAAGTGTTAATGGGTAGACCCGAAAAATAAGCCGGGGTAAGAATTTTTCATATTTCTAATTCACTTTAACGTAAATAGTTGTATTCTCTGACAGGTAATTTAGTTATTTCTCTTGGAATAACCAAAGTCCTTGGGTTATGCGGAGAAAACTATTCGACTGCGGGCTATTGAACCAGTGTCAGATCATCATCATCATCATCGGCTCGACAACCGGGGTCCGGTCCTGGCCTCTTTCAACAAGTGTCTCCACCTATCCCATAGCATGGTCTACCACGCTGCCGTCTACCATAGAATGTACCACAAAAGACTTTCCGAGCAGGTTCCTCTTCGCTCATTCGAGCTAGGTGCCCTGCCCACCGGAGTCTACCGAGCTTAATTTTTGTCGCTATGTCTGCTTCAAGGTAGATTGCGTACAACTCATGGTTGTACCGTCTCCAGAATCGTCCTTCCTCACATATGGGGCCAACAATTCTCCGTAAGACTTTTCTCTCGAACGCGGCTAAGAGGTCACAGTGCCTTTTGCTAAGCACCCAAGTCTCGGATCCATACATGAGTACTGGCAGGACCATGGTCCTGTACAGCAGCAGTTTTGAAGTTATGGTTAGATTTCTAGATTTGAATAGCTTTGACAGACTGTAGTAGGCTCTGTTGGATTTGAGAAGCCGCCCGCGTATTTCTTCTTCTATATTGTTATCGGCTGCTACTGTTGACCCAAGGTATTTAAAGGATTGCACCACTTCAAATTCGTGCTCCGCTACCTTGATTGTTTGACCAACTGTTCTTCTCGCATTCGATGCCACCATGTACTTTGTTTTACCTTCACTTCATGTGCAGCCCCAGATTTTGTGCCGCCTGCTCGATCTGGATGAAGGAATCGTGTACAGCTTGTTCGGTTCTTCCGATGATGTCGATGTCGTCTGCGTAAGCCAGTATCTGGCTGGACCTGTTGACGATGGTCCCTCTTGTTGCCGTGCCAGAGTCACAGATTGCTTTCTCCAACGCCAGGTTGAAGAGGAGGCAGGCCAAACCATCCCCTTGTCGGAGTCCATTAAAGATGTTGATTGGTCTGGATAGCAATCCGGCTATTTTTACTTGGCTTGTTACGTTGGTCATGGTCAACCTACATAGTCGTGTCAATTTATTTGGGAAGCCGAATTCTCTCATGGCTTTGTAAAGTTCTACCCTGGCTATGCTATCATAGGCGGCCTTAAAGTCTATAAACAGATGGTATGTTGGAATGTTGAATTCAAGACATTTTTCCATCGCCTACCTAAGGGTAAAGATCTGATCAGTTGTTGATTTGCCTGGAATGAAACCACACTGATATTGGCCGATGATTGTAGTCTTGTAGGATAGAGGAGAGTATCTTATAGGCGGTACTCAACAACGTTATACCTCTATAATTGCTGCACGTTGTGACATCTCCCTTCTTATGTATGGGGCATATGATACCTTTTCGCCAGTCTTCTGGCATTTCTTCATGCTCCCATACGTGCACTATGATATCATGAATTGCTTGACGTAAGGCTGGCCCGCCGTGGTGGAATAATTCGGCTGGTATGTCATCGGCTCCCGGGGCTTTGTTTCGTTTGAGCCGTTTTATAGCCTTCTCAACCTCTTCTATGCTTGGTGGCGGTAGCATAGGGTGTTCATCTTGAAGTAGTGGAGCCTCCACTTCTGCTGTGAGCTGACCATTTAGCAATTCATTAAAGTACACTTCCCATCGCTCCAGTATGCTTTGTAGATCGGTGATCAGATTTCCCTCTCCGTCCTTGCAGTATGTGCAGCGTGGTGTGTACTGCGTCATGTTTCGGACGGATTGGTAGAACTTCCGCGCCTGGTGCGGACCTCGCTCTCGGCTGTTCTCTATTTCACAGATTAGGTTCTTCTCCCAGGCTGATTTTTTCTGTCTGTGAAGCCGTTTTTCTGTTCTTCTGAGCTCTTTATATTCCTCTTCGCGTGCCCGCATTCTATGAGATTGTTGCATTGCTCGGTACGCAACATTCTTACGTTCAGTGGCTAGTTTGCATTCATCATCAAACCAGTCGTTCCGATTTCTACGACTGCTGTCTAAGATGGAGTTGGCAGTACTAATGACAGTATTCTTAAGGCGTGTCCACTTCTCATCTACGCCCAGCATACTGGCTCCAGGACTTACTCTCCCTAAATCGAGTGATTCTAGGGCGAGTCCTAACGCATTACCAAAGATGTTACTGGTGTTTTCATTGCGTAGGGCAGCCGTGTTGATTCGAACCTGATCGGCGGATGCAATGCGTCTCCGCAAGGCAATCCGCCCTCGGAAAACCATACCAACAAGATAGTGATCCGAGTCGATATTGGCACCTCGGTACGTACGTACCGTCATCAGGTTCGAGTAGTGGTGACGGTCTATCAACACGTGGTCTATTTGGTTATGAGTGACTCCATCAGGCAATACCCAGGTGGCTTTGTAGATATCTTTACGCGGGAACCTGGTACTCGCCACGACCATGTTTTTCGATGCTGCCAATTCTAAGACTCGAAGTCCATTGTCAGATGCCGATCGAAAAACCAAAAAACACTTCCAAATAATTTTGGAACCATTATCACCATCGGTGAACAATTATAGTATTGTTGCTATTGATTTCACAGCTGACAAGATGATTCTCTATCAAATGGGATTATAACTTTTAAATACGCAATCGCAAGCACAAAATCACTTCCACGTTAAATGATGCATTAGTTCCTAGATGAACTTGTCTGGCAAAGAATAATTCGGAACCTCTTCTAGCATTCAACAACATATAATCGCATATGGTAGAACAAACAGCAATGACGCACATAGGGGAAACCTTGACTCAGAGATTGTATCAGGTTTGTTATAAAGCGTATTACCGATCTTATGGATTTTTTAATTGATTGTTTAAATTAATTCGAAGGTCGCTACGAATCCATCCAATGATTGGAGCATCGTTTAAGTATACACAGACAGAACATCGTCGAATTCTATAATGCCAAAACACTTGAAAAAACGTTATTAGTTATGTATATCGTTTGAATCCTTTTTCTTTCATTTTATTTTTTAACCTCAAGCCCATCCAATTCTTTTATTATTTTTTGTGTGAATATTCCATCACAATATCATAGATATTATTGTTATTATTGTTATCAAATACAAAATTTTATATTAATCCCTATCACAAACAAACATAAATACATTATTTATGTATATTTAATTTTTTTTTTTTGAATCAATAACACTTTTACGAAATATAAGATAATTGAAAAGAGTACTATGTAAAAACAAAGAAAAATGTCTTTTGAAATTCCTAATGTTAAAATGCAGTATGAAAAATTAATGTTAACATCCAGTATGCAGAATTAAATAAAACTTAATGTTAAGAAGTATCTAATCTGAACAAAAAAGTTTGTTTTACTGTCCTGAACGAATACAACATAATCCAAGAGCTTCCAAGAGCCAGTAGCCGACCATCGTGATTTCAGTACGTTTCATATTATGTAAGTGGTGTCATTCTATAACACTTGCTAAAATTGGAATGGGCTTTCTAAATGATTGTGAATTAACTGGGTCAAATTATGGGAAGATTTGGCGTATTTATGCGTTAGGCTTTAAAAAAAACCAACATTTAAGATCCATTGTTTTTTCTTATTTAAAAACTGCGGTTTTATGGTTTTTTGTGTATTGTATTTTAAAGCAAAAACCAAAAAAAAACACTCAGCTTGTTTTGAAAATAGAAAATACCTAGTTTTTTTTTTAAACTAGAAGCTGATAGAAAAAGTTGCCACTGCTTAAAATCGATTATAAATTTAAAATTAAAAGCAACTATAGAAATCAATTTCAACTTTTAACTTAACCCATTGTAAATCTTAAATAAAAAAAAAATGAGGTGCTCAGTAAAAGGATGCAGATCACATCTTCATCACCTCACTGGTAATTAGTTTAAGTGCAACACTTCACTGGTAATTAGTTTAAGTTCAAAAAAGTGAAAGTGTTAAGCTATGAGCAATTCAATTCAATTCAGTTTTGTTTTATTGAACATTTCTTTTTACAATTGGCTTAAAAAATAATCTATAACTATAAGATACATTGATAAATGATAAGATTTTGTTGGCACATAAGGGCCTAACAGTATACATTGCTTCAATTTAGAATATACATAAATAAGATTTATAATACATATATGTGAAGATTTAATATATAAGCTGCTCGTTGAAATTGATGCCTAGGTATTTTGAGCTGCTTTTGGTGGGTTCCGCCTGGAAGTGCTAGGGTGATGCTTCTTCAACTTCCATCTGGCTGACCGCGTCTCCCCCCTTTTCTTCTGAATTAGATAATAGCACAAGACATAAAAAGTCTTTTCCGACTCTGACGTCACTTTAAAAGAGACAAATGTGTTGCAGTATAAATTGATAGTTCCAAAAAAAGTGGTTAAGTAAAAGGATCCATTTTAATTGCGTTTTAGGTTTAAGAATACAAAACTAGTGATCTGCGAATCGGATATATAATGTTCGTGTGGCGTAAAATATAGCATGAAGACTGTGTCTCATTCTCTTACAAATATGTAGCTGATAGTTGAACTTTAGTTTTAGATTATAAATGAGGACCAAACTATGCCAAACTATCCAAGATTTTATTTTGAAAACGTGACAGACTGACAATTCAATTCTTATGTTTAGTAGATTATCCTTGAATATCGTCTGTCCATCGTAAATTCCGTATCTAAAAGCAACAAAATACAAAACACTAAATGAGTTGAAAAACTGAAAGAATAAGTTTTCAAAATCCAACCTGTTACGCATTTGACATCGAGTTTAAATTTTAATAATGGACAGCATTAATTAAAAATTCATGAAACTGCGCTAAACGGTAGGTGAAATTATTCTTTTTTCTTCCCCAAATTATTAATTTGAAAAAAATTTTGGTTACAGTTATATACCAGGTAGGATTTCTTTGAGGAGCTTATAAAGTTTTCAAAGGTCACAGTATGAATTTCAAATATAATTTACACTGCAAATGCAAATCTCGCATTCTAAATCTTGAATTACGAAATCTCCAAAACATAAATCCCGCTAATAAATGTGGGCGGAAAGTAGGCACTCAAGGGAGGAAATCTCGCATTACTTAATCAAAATCTCGAGCAAGATTTGAAGCTGAAAGTTTTAAAATTTCTAGATTTTGGATGATATTTGCAAGATTGTTAGCCCAGATTTTGCAGAGTTACTTCTTTGCGTTTCTGCCAAAGCTGAATTTTTGTGAAGAGCTTTGTTTTGACGTCTGAAGCATTTCCAAACAAGTTCCGTAAATTTGTGCCGGGACTGAAATTCAATTTTTTTCTAATTTTTTTTTTATTAGAAGGCTTTTTTATAATACAAATTCTATATATTACTGAAATAAATCAGCCAAGTAGAAGACTTAGCATTAAAGTTGGACTTGTTGAATTATTGATTCAAAATAGCTTTTTATGGCCTTTAGCCCTACAAATTGGAGTTCGTCCGGCTTAATGATAAGGAATTCTAATCTTGTTGGATATAGTTAACAGTGGATTTTTGTAAAAGAATTCATGTAAGTTGAACTGAACTTAATACAAATTGCGTATGACAAGGCTCTCAGTTTGTATGTTATTCTATACAAAAAAGGTTAACATAAAAAATCATGCAAGAACTAGGTGGATCAAATTTTGTCAAAAATTTTATAAAAATTTCATTAATCGATGGGTAAAAGTTTTTGTACGATTTGAAGAAACTAAATTTTTAAATAGCGACAGTCAAATGCAAAATGCAAGCACGGTGATCTACAATGTTGACCCAATTTTTAAAAATAAATGTATTTCTACTTCAACGCTCGTCTTCAACAACATATGTGTTTTTGTCAGCTCAATGAAGTTGATTTAATGGAAAACAAATATTCATTCATACTCATAGTAAAAGTTTTTATAACAACAAAATCCCTGCCCTAGAAAGTCGGTATTTACATTGAATTCGATTTTCCCATACCATAATGTTCTATTTCTTTCTCCGAGTGCAGTGTTGGAAAACAATATTTGTCCGACCCGTCGTTAAAAATGCGAATCTTTTTCACCTTCAAACTATCA
Organism: Dasysyrphus albostriatus; assembly: GCA_946251815.1. Taxonomy (NCBI): domain Eukaryota; kingdom Metazoa; phylum Arthropoda; class Insecta; order Diptera; family Syrphidae; genus Dasysyrphus; species Dasysyrphus albostriatus. The sequence continues at coordinate 112,799,578 of OX276335.1, forward strand.
ACCACTTTCACCAAATGCATTTCATAAATATTGTTTAAGCTAAGAAAAACTGGAGTTTATAAATAGGTATCTATGAATATATATTTAGTTCCAATTGGACAATGATACAAGTTTTTTTTTTATTTGATTGGAGTGATAAATAAAAGAACACAAATCAAAGAAAAAGCCTGACAGAGCACGAGACCTGACCTGAACCTGATCGAGACGTAAAAAGCCTAACGCGTCAGGCTGAATCCTGACGTCTAGTAGCCCAACTTTTAGTTGCGAGCATTATGAAGCAACTTTAAGCCTCGAACATAAGCGAAAGGATTGATCGCAATACTATCGCATTTCACATTGATTTCCTGAGGCTGTAATTGTTTACGCTTTTCCACTAACTTGGCTGCAACTTTTGAGAATACAGCGTTTTTTTTGGAGAAGTCATTAAAGAAAGTTGTAAGTAACGAAAGTAGCTTCGTATTGCGAGGCAAAAGGGAAAAATAGCGATCTTATTGTGATAAAGGGTTAAGGTTTAAAGGGCAGAAAAAAGTTGTTCATAAACTATATTTGCAATAAATAAAATATTTTTGATTACAATACTTTATTGAATTTTTAAAAATGTGACCCCCCCTCCTGGGCAAAAGTCTGGATCCACCCTTGCACCTACTATATTTATGAACCAACTGTCCAAAAACTCAGTTCGTATTCGTATGTAATACTGATTAAGCAAATAACACCAACATTTGCTCTGAATAATAATCTAGTCTAAGAGCCAACAGCTAATTTTGGGAGTGATTGTACTAGCCAAAATCTGAGGGTTTATTGGTGCATACATCTTGATATCAAATACCAAAGTCTGGCAGGTTTCTTAACCCCTTATATTAACATATAGTGTCTTATATGATACTCTCATTTTTCCTCTTTAGACTTCATTTGATTTTTTGGATTGGTGAAAAAAATATATAAGATAGTAATTAAACATGTCATTACGATGATAGAGAACATGAATTATTTAAAATAGACCTCCTATAATGACTGCCGATCTAATAGAAACAAATTACCAAAAAACTGCATCTCAAAATTCCCAATTGTTCAAAGCCTTAGGTCTTGTGAATAAAAATAAGCTAAAGCTAAAATTTAGAATATTAATGGGGTTTTTCCCCTTCCGATTTGTCAAAACACAGTAAAAGCCTTCCAATGGTGAAAAAAATCAATTTTTTTTATCGAAAATCAAATTTGCAGATCTGGATTTTTCGTCAGATTTATCCCTCTTTCACTAACACCATTTCACACCAGAACAATTCATAGCCATCAATTTGACAAGCCTGGATCGCGACGTTTCACAGACACAAATTGTACACCAATACAATAAAAACAAAAAATCAATCTGCAAACGTATACTATTCGCGACGAAAAAAATCAATTTTTAGATCAAAATCTGAATTTACCAAAAGAAAACCCCATAAGTAAAAGCTAAGTTTTGTTGTGTGTTTAAAAATAAGTATAACCTAGCAGTTAAAATACATCTTCTAGTAATAGCAATTTAAAAAAAAAAAAACTGTTTAAGTTCCAATTTGTGTGATTAAAAATAGCTTAAGCTAGACTATTTTAGTAAAAGATATAAGAATATCAAGAATCCTGCACCGCTGACTAGAAAGCTTTGATCCAATATTGTATTGCAATATCCCCTCTAACAACTCTCCAGCGGAAGAAATAATTATTTATATTGCTGGTTTTGTGGAATAAAAAATTCTTAAAATATTAGATTGTAAAAAATGTAAGCAGTTCTTACTGACCTCCTAAAAAAAATCATCAAAGCTTATCTCCATAAAAACAAAAGATTATCTTAGGTACAGACACGGTAAAAATTTGTAGGGTGGTTCAGAAAAATATATCAATTAGAAGGGAAACTTACGAACCAAAATATTTTTAGTTTAATAGTTGTAAGTAGTCTTAGGAACTTAGATTTAAGTTGTATTTATAACGAGTTAGATATTCATGTTCTTGATTGCTATGTTTTAAATAACCATAAGTATGATCTGTTAAAACTTGTTATTGGCCAATGTTCAAAGATTATTTTACATCACATTGCAAAAAAAAAAAACAAATATAGACGAACATATAAATTTAGTACGAAATAAGCTTACAAAAATTGTTCAGTTCATGGGCCAGTAAAATATAAAAAAGACATATTCTGATTGTTTGATTGGAAAAATTTAGGTTTGTCTCGCTGAGTGCAGAAATTCAAAATTAATGAATCAGTGGAAAGTAGCTATTTATATGCATTTTCAACTGAAAAGGATTTATTGAAGGTTTTGGTATTAGAAACAACACAACTTTAACCAATAAATTAAATACTTATTAGTCACGAATGATGCTAAGAAAGTGATTTTCAGTAAAAAAAAAACAGAGATATCCAAAAATAAATATAATAATAATATAATAACTATCTTATCCCACATGCTTTTATTATGGGAAAGCATTTTCAATTTTCTGATCCAGACGTCTGGAGAAATTTGCATGTCCTATGAATTCGGCGTAATACAGAATTTATGATTCAAACCTAGTGCTCTCCTGAAGCAAAAAGAATAATTTTATACAAAAATGCACAGATCTTTGTTGAAAAGCTATATATATGTTATTGGAACCCTTTGTGAAAGCACAGCTGATACAGGGTGGCGCACCAATTGTGCTACAATAAGAAATTCAAATAACTTTTTTTTTTAATCGATGTATTTCATTTTTTTTTTTATTGGTTAGAAAATTAAATTTTATTTTAAATAGTTAGTTGTTTTTAAAGATTATAGACCGCAAATGACCTCCACGCTCTCCCACGCATATGCGGCACCTGATCAAACAATTATTCATTGCGGCTTGAAGAGTTGAAGTTGGGATCGCCTCAATTATTGTCGTTATGGACTGCTTTAATTCAGTTAAATTCCTGGGCTTCGTTTTATACACCTCTTGCTTGACATAACCCCATAAAAAGAAGTCTGGTGCAGTCAGGTCAGGTGACCTTGGGGGCCAGCGAAGAGTGGAGTTCCTAGAAATTAATTTGTTTGCGAATTTTTTGTTTAGCTCCGCCATAACTGGTCTGGCTATATGTGCAGTTACTCCATCTTGCTGAAACCAAACGCTGTTGAATGGTATACGTCTTCGGCGCAGTTCTGGGTAAAAAAACTCCTTCAACATCTTTAAATAACGGTCCCCATTGACAGTAACGGTTACACCGTTTTCTTCAAAGAAGTACGGCCCGACAATACACCTTGATGAAACTGCGCACCACACAGTGACTTTCTGGGTGCAGTTCCGTCTCATGGAGCATTTCTGGATTAGACTTATTCGATATACGGCAATTTTGCTTGTTTACATTGCCGTTAAGATCAAAATGGGCCTCATCAGACATGAACAAACAATTGATCAATGTGTTGTCTTCTTCGGCCATTGATATCATTTTTTGGCAAAATTCCAGGCGAACAGGCAAATCCTGAGGGTTTAACTTGCTAGTAATTTGGACTTTGTACGGAAACAAGTTTAAATCGTCATGAAGTATCCGTTGTAATAACCGTCTACTAACTCCAATTTGCCCCGATAAGTTTCGGGTCGAAACGCTCGGATTGGCCTGTATTGCAGATGCTACTGCTGCGATTGTATCCTGAACCCGAACATTGGCATCTCGATGGCACAGCCTTCGTGCGATGCTTCCAGATTCGGCAAACATGTTTACAAACCTCATAATGGTCCATCTACTCGGGGGATTACCGTAAAACTCCCGCCTAAATTCCGTTTGGACGGAAATGACGGACTGCAAAGCATGGTACCGTTGCACTATCCAAATTCTTTTCTCCGTATCCCAAGCATCCATTTTTATAAATCTAAATAGTAACCTACAAAATAAAAAAAAAATAAGCCGATTACTCACACAGAAAAAAAGTAATTACGTTTTATTTTTGTAGCACGATTCGTGCGCCACCCTGTATCTAGATTGGTAGCAGCTCATTAACCTACAATCTCTGGAAAAACATCGTGAAGTAGCTGACATAATCTTTGTGCATCGAATTTTATCTGGTGTAACTGATTCTTCTGCCCTCCTCTAGGTAATGAGAACTAACATCAACTCACATTCTCTAAGATCAGTACCCCAATTTCATCTAGTTCCCAACAGAACTGATTATGGCAGAATCGAAAGAGTTACTAGAATGTTGAGGGAAAAGAACTCCAATTCCACTATCTTCGACTATAATTTTAGCAAGATCACTGAAAAAAAACTTCTTTATGGTTCCTCCTTTTAACTGGTCTGAATAATAAATTGAAGTAATGAAAACATCCTAACTATAACATAGAGAAACTGAAATTACTAAACATACTTAATCTAACAAATGCCTTAGCATGCTATTTCATTTTAACTTTTATCCTTAATCCTTATTTTCTCATTTTAATTTTATTTATTCTTTTTTTTTTTCAATTTACATTCTTTTTCCCTTTTTTGTAACTGCTGGCACTTAGCAGACCCAACCTCTCATCTCTCAGTAAATATCTTACGTATCACGTTTAAAAGGAAGTTTTTTTAATATGATGACAACAGCATAACATTAAAAAATTTCCTTATTTTGTCTTTCCATAAATTAATTAATTTTAATGTATAAGTTCTGATATGACTTGCAATCGAAATTGCCGTCGTACTCGGTGCAAATGGACCAGAGCGCGTGCGGTATCTGGGGGGGTAAGAGGCGTGGGATAATTTAATTTTTTCCTTTTTTATGGTGTGTTCGCTCGGTCTTCTCAATATAAGAACTTTTTTCTTAGCTTTGTTTCGATTTTGGAACCTAAGCTCGTTTTCTAATTTTTCTGGAGTGTCAGCGAGGCTAGCCATTTTGCGCTTGCTTCTTCCCCGCCTTGTATTAAGACTTGGTCCAGCTTTAGGAAATGGAAGAACATCTTGAGGTGAAAAAGGGAGAGGTGCAGATGAACTTGGAAACTGCATTGGTGATGAATGTCGGAAAGCCTAGAATGAAATTTAAATAAAATAAGTTATCATACTTATTTTCATTTCCGTATTTAATCAGCTACTAGTTCACATTGCTTGTTAAAGTGTGGCTGTCATTTACCTCAATATTTTGACAAGAGGATTGTTGATTCACAGTAGTGGAAGATAGAAGAGGAACCTTTTAATGTTTTAGGTTAGAGATAATCTATGCTTGGGCCAAAATTATATAACTTACATTGACATGACCGGATGATGACGGTCAGATTCAGATAAGGGGACGACCTGAAGTAGGTATTTTTATGACTTGCGATTCGCCAAGTCGAACGTTCAAATGTGACTATGTGGAACTACCGTTTACGACTCGCCTGAATTTAGTTCGCTTTAAATGACTTAAATTTGAAAACTTGAATGTCACTCATTACCTTAGGTGAACATTCGCCTGTATCATCGATGTCGAACTGTAATTCTTGGTGATATTGAACAAAATCGATATTTTTATTTTTGAAAAGTCGAACATTTGAGTTGAGTGGAACGTTAGACTCGGCGAATCGCAAGTCATAAAAGGGGCCTTAATCTATGCAGCTGAAAATGTCTTTTTTTATACCTACATTTGTGTTGCCGACTGATGATGATAAGTCATGTTGGAGACTCGAATCTGTGTTATTTTGGTTTTCACTACTGTTCGGTAGTGGGCGATGTTTACATTGGATGGTGCAAAATCGACAGCAGTAAAAGTGCATCTGTTGAATGGACTTACTTCAGTGCATTTAAAACCAGCTATAGCATTAATATCAGTGATAGACAGTGGCAAAGCTTCTCACAATGCTTGTAATATTGTGAATGGACATTGTCTTACCAGGGTTTGTTCGAATCCAGGCATCCGCTGCCGTGGTAATCATTTTTTGGATGGCCCATATACTGCCCGAATAAAGTGCTGCAATTTGTGGGTACAATGAGGCGGAAAAGACAACATAACTATTCCACTGCTTTTGCAGAAATCTAAACATTTTCAGCCGTAATAATTGAGAAAATTTTAAGGCTTCAACTTTAAAATGCCTCTAAATTGCTCTTAAGTGTGAAATCGGTATCTATAATCAATTTTCACATTTAAGCAGCATTACTTAAATGCATTTTAACTTAAACGCCATCCACCGCGTTTAGAGGTTACTGAAAGCCATCTTAAATATATTTTGACAACCGAGACGAATTGGTTTTGGAAATATGGGTATACCTATATATGGATGTAGGGAATTTTCATATTTTTGCTCTAGGAAGTTTTAAGATTTGTGGTTTTCTTTAATAAATTGAGCTGTAAATAAATTGTTTCGTTGACTTATAAACATATTTTTCTATCAAAAGGCCAAGATGTAAATTAAAAAATTAAATAAGAGAATTTCTGAAAACAAACACAAATCAAAATGGAGTCATGTTTCATTTCTTTCTCTCCCGTCAATAACTATATGCGCTCATTTTGTGTTTGGATTTGTTTGCAAGCTCTCAAAAAACTACCGAAATGTACATGCATTTGTGAGTTTTCTCACGTTTCCTTACATTACAATTGTTTAGTAAAGTAGCAATAGAAAATTGATTATAGATGAGAATTTAAGTAACGTTATTTAAAGGCAATTTAAATATTTAAGCAAACTTAACTAAAGGACCTCTAATAGGCGTTTTAAGAAAATCTAATTAATTCGGCTGTTAATGGATAAATGTGACTCATTATTGTCGAGCAAAAGCAAACATTTATTCTCTGGTGTTGGTTTTGCTTGTTTCTTAAAGTGCTCTAGAAAAACCAAAAATTCTGCTTCTTGCACCCATCCGCTATCGTTACCAGCTCCCACTGATCCCACCGGTCTCTAACTCTAACTATGTGCTCATGGTATCGTTTCAATGGAAACACAAAAAATGGTAGCGTATGACTTCCTTGGGTATTGATTGCGAAGTGGACTGCAACTAATCTTCCACGATTAGCAAATGTTATGGCGTTCGGCCACAACACGATCTGGTTTCTGGACTGTGGTAACTCCAGTCTCGTCTACGTTCCAAATGTCCCTTGGCTCAAACTTGTAACGGTCCATAACCTCAGCCAGCTTGTCAAAAAACTTGCCTTGTTAAAACTCGTTGCACGAGCTAAACTTGTTGCCTGTGGACATCGCAGACACAATGTTGGATGTCTTTTCAAAAATCTAGCAAACCACTTCAAACCAGCCAGCTCATTTTCATGCCACAAAGTTGGAAATTGCTTGTTATGTTTGCTTGCCAGTTCGTATGACAGCCGCCTTACCTCTACTGATAAAAGTCCATAAAATAAATTTGATGAAGAAATAAACTATTTCTCCAGTTCCTGTTCCTCCTCAGGAGAAAACACCCGTTTGGCAATTCGATATCTAACAGTAGCAGATGGATTACCCAATTGAAATTGAAACTTTTTGTATTCATCGGACAAGAGTAACATGGCAGAGAGAGAATTGTGTTGCGGTGGCCCTTACACTGTTATTCTTCTTTTGAACTTCCTCAGCGGCCTTTTGATAAATAGATATGTAGATCATTTCACGACTAGTTCTTAAAGACTCAAAGACTACTTGTGGATGAAAGTAACATGTTACGTTCCACATGCCTTATTTTATTGGAAAAAAAAACCCAACTCACCAAACTCTTAACTTTTTTTAAACTATGAACAGGGATGAAGAAAAAAATATCAAAGAATGCTTCAGCAGAAACTTACTTGAAGATATTGAGGTTTAATACTTTTTTCACTTAAAAAAGCTCCATCCAAAAAAATTTCAAATGATGCAATTTTTCTTTTTTTTTCAATCTCGCGACAGACAACAACTGGCTAAGAAAGAGAAGAACTCAATTGTTCTTAAAACTGCATACAAGGAAATCTCCCAACACATTTATTAAGGCCGTGAATGGGCCTGTTACTTCCATGACGTGTTACTTTTGTCCCCGGTCTTCCCTATAAAGTACAACCAGAAATAAATTAAACAAATAATTTAAGGAACAAAATGCAAAGTTACTTGGGGACAATAATACGTCGGAGCTTTCAGAGGAGAAGTGGGCAAAGATGATTTACTATTCCACTTACACCAACAAAATTACTAATATTTTAAAGTGCAACATCAATTAATTAGCCTAAAAGTCCGGACACACACTCAAGTTTGCTAGAAAATACAAAACACAAATCAGGAATACACATACAAGCTAGACTGTTGCGGATGCAATGCTGTGAACATAGGTCATAGCTCTACCTCATTCAAGAAAAGATTTCGAGACCATCAGCAGGATATTCTAACCAAAACTGAGAAAATAGCTTTCATAAAATATGCACGCCACGAAAATAATGCAATGGGAAGAGGAAGGAGAAACCAAAAACGACACAGAGTGATGACCGATAGCATATCACTATTGAAAGAGTCACGTGGTTTTAGGCAATTGAATGTATGGGAATCGATCTACATTAACAATCTGCATAAAGTAGCGCTTAACGACAACTATGGACTTGGTGATTCGACGCTGGTGGCGTTCTTGGCGAAGTTGAGATGACTTAACAGCAGGTCCGAGTAATTATTTTTGGTAAGGGGAATCCAAATATTATAATGGATTCCAGGTAGGGAGGGTATCAAGGTCAAACGCTGCACTGACACCCGAAGCGCCTCGAAGCGTGGCGAAATCAGTGGAGGTTTCGTAATTTGTTTTGCTTGCTAGCATGTTTTATGTATTTTGAAATAGGTGAGGTCCAGCTGTGGGGGTAAGATCCCCTCCTTTTCCGGCGAGCTGAGCCGAGCATCGCGAGCATGCCACGGCCCCCTCAGCGAACACTCTTTCCCCTTCCGTTCCTCCCATCCACTATAAGTTTACCGGACCTTTAATTTCAAAATAACATAATAGTAATTTAAGGCTCTATCTCCTTGCTCACATTGCCACTTCCTTTTTTTTAATCAAGAAATGAGAGACGACGACCCACTTCCTATCCTAAATCCCTATCGCCCCCCCTCTTATCGCTTCGTTTCAAATGGCCCAGCTGATTTTTGTTTATTTAATTTAAACTTTCAAAGCTTTCCTCTTAATTTTGTTGTTTTTGCTTTTAAGTTTATATAATAATGGAAAAGCTTTTTTGATTATAATGAAAAATTTTAATGTAATATGTATACCACTAGTCGATTTTGATCTGATGATGGCAGTAAAGCCAAAACGCGTCTTACTTACTTTACTTTAGATGGCGCTCACAATCCAGGATGGACTCAACCAACAAGCCACTCCAGCCAGCTCGGTCCCTAGATAACTGCCTCCAGTTACGCACTCCAAGTTGGTTGACGTCGCTCTCCACTTGTGTGCGCCACCTTAGGTGGGGTCTTCCTCTGCTGGGCAGACCATCAGGGTGGATTCGAAGACTCGTCAGGCTGGTGCGTAGGTGTCCATACGCTCCACGTGGCCCAGCCATCTCAGCCGCTGTATTTTCAACTCTTTGACCAGGTCGACGTCGCTGTATAGCCCGTAGAGCTCATTATTATATCTTCTCCTCCATACTCCATCGATACAGACTGGAGCGAAGATCAACCGAAAAATTTTTCTTTCAAAGCACCCAAGCAGATTCTCATCCGTTTTTGACAGAGTCCATGCTTCTGCCCCATACAGCAGGACCGGGAAGATTCGGGTCTTATATAAAGTCTCCTAGGTTCTTTGAGAGAGGGCTTTACTACTCAAATGCCTTCTTAGCCCGAAGAAACAGCGATTGGCCAGAGTAATTCTTCGTTTGATTTCTGCACTGATGTGATTTTGCGATGTAATAGTGGAGCCCAGGTAGACAAAGTCCTTGACAACTTCGAAGTTGTACCTATCCATCGTGACGTTTTGCCCGAGTCGCCGATGTTGAGATTCCTTTCTCGATGATAGCATATACTTCGTCTTGTCCTCATTAATAGCCAAACCCATTTTCGCCACCTCCGATTCAATACTTGCAAACGCGCCGGTAACAGCTCGCTTCGTTCTTCCCATGATGTCAATATCATCTGCATAAGCAAGTAGCTGAACGGACTTTCGAGAAATTGTACCTCGGTTGTTAACTTGCGAGTTGCGTACAATTTCTTCAAGTACGATGCTAAAGAGGTTGCAAGATAATGCATCGCCTTGCCTCAAACCTTTCTCGACATCAAAGGGGTCGGTGGTGTTCTTACCGACTTTGACGGAGCAGCGAGATTTCTCCATCGTCATCCTGCATAGGCGTACGAGTTTAGCAGGGATGCCGAGATGCGACATGGCTCTGTACAGCTCGTCTCTGTTTACGCTATCATACGCGACTTTGAAATCGATAAGAGATGTTGTGTATCGATTTGAAACTCCTGGGTTTTTTTCCAAAATCTGTCGGAGTGTGAACATTTGATTGACGGTTGATTTGCCGGGCCTAAAACCACACTGATAGGAGCCGATCAGATCGTTGACAAATGGTTTTAACCGATCACATAGTAAAGATGACAGGATTTTGTATGCGACGTTGAGGAGACTTATACCTCTGTAGTTGGAACAATTCAGAAAATCCCCTTTCCAGTGGATGGGGCACACTATACCGAGGTTCCATTTGCTCAATGGCAGAAAGTTTGTTGTCAAGAGTGGCAATGTAACTTCTGCCACAACCTTTAATATTAAAAATGGTCTTCAGAAGGGAGCGGTCAACTCGCCGGTTCTATTCAGCATTTACACCAGCGATCTGATAAGTAGTCTAACTCAGGCAATTGCGTATGCCGATGATCTAATTGCGTACAGAACAGCTCCGAAAGTCGAGGGCATCAGGATTCTTTTGCAGCGTGACTTCGAGAAGATTCAGCGATATTGCGAGGACTGGAAGTTGAAAATCAACTTTCAGAAATCAGAAACTATCTTGTTTAGGACTCCGTTGCGTGGAGCCACAAGGGATACGAGAAAGAACTGGCGCAAGCTGGTGATCGTAGGGCCAAATGGACATCCACTGGCGAGTGTATTGAAGTACTTTGGCATCTGGATGGATCAGTATTTGTATTTCGACAGACATATAAATGCTGCTCTGGCCAGGGCTAGGGGAGCCTTTGCCCTGACGAAACGGTTGTTCTACAGCAGCCGGCTTGACAGTAGGGTGAAGGTGATTTGCTACATGGCCCTTATCCGGCCGATGATTGCCTATGGGTGCCCGGTTTGGTTCAACGTTGCCCCATCTCAAATGGAAAAGATTCGGGTGTTTGAGAGGCAGTGTCTTCGACGCTGCCTTGGATTGCACAGAACACCAGAGTCGGAGTACAAACACTACTATTCCAACCTGGCTCTATACAACGGGGCCAACATAAACAGGATAGATAATTTCTTGCTGCAGCTTATTCGAGGTCACATTGCAAGAGCGATGTCCTCGTCTAACAGCTTAATTTTCGGGGCTTATTACCCTAAATACGAATACTACGAGAGTGTGCGTCTAAGCGGCTTTATTCCGCCCGATGCATTCCTCCACCTAGACAGTCGAGGGCTGATCCAGGATAGAGCGGCGGTTCCGCTAATCTACCACGTCGGCCGTAGAACTGTAGATCGGCGGCTCCTTTACAGTCGAGACGTCTTTGCACAAGACGGAGCTGAGCACCTTCGGTTCAGTAGGACTGTGTCCGAAGGGGACCGAAGAGATAGGGTAAAGCAGGAGAACCAGTTCTGGTGGTTGAAAAACGAAGATGAAGTTTCTTCAGACATTTAATAGTTGACCTTGCTATTTTCTTTTGTATGACCGACTTGCATAGGTTTAGGTAGTTAGTTTTAAGTAGGGACAGTCAGGGTGGCACAAAAAAAAAAAAAAAAAATTATAAAACCGGAAAATGCTTGCTGTGGCTGTTCTAGTTTGTAAGTAGGCTGTAAGTAGCTTATAAGTAGGTTGTAATTAGCTTATAATTAGTTGTAAATAGTTTTAAGTAGCTTTAAGTAGTTTTAATTAGTTTTAATTAGCTTTAATTTAGTTTTATGTAGTTTGTAAGTTTTATATAAAACCAAAAAAATAAAGACAATGATACCGAGTTTTTTTTTGTAAATTCTTCTCTGTAAAAAATAAAACTGACCTGGATTTAGTATTAAAATAGTTCTTAGGCCGAAAGGCATTAGCATTAAGTTATTATAGTTTAACTTAGAGCGCCCGACTGGGGCCAGTAAGTTGGTTTTAAGATATTGGTAAGCAGGCTAGTTTTTATGAATTTTTGTCTAGCTTTAAGATAGTTTTAAGAAAATTGAAAAATAAAAAAAAAAAAAAAAAAACGAGGTTCCATTCATCGGGCATACTTTCTTCCGACCAAATTTTGAAGATAAGTTGGTGTATACTCCCTACCAAGTCATCTCCCCCTGCTTTGAATAGCTCCGCTGGCAGGCCATCTGCACCAGCAGCCTCGAACGCCTTAAGCTTAGCTATTCTTAACCGCACTTCATTTTTGTCGGGTGGACGGAAATTTTGACCATCGTCGTCCAAGTAAAATGGATTATTCTGCCTCACAACGAAATTCAGACTATCATCGCCAGTTAGCGGTCTAGAAAAGTGTTGTTTCCAGATCCTCAGCACCGACTGTGTGTCTAACACCATATTCCCACTCTCGTCTTGGCAGGCTTCCGTTCTAGCCTTGTAACCCTGGGTAGATTGCCTTACCCTTCGGTAAGACTTTCGAACGTCCCCCCGCCCGCTACAGTCCTCAATAGACTCGACCGCCCGCTTGGCATGCTCTCTCTTTTTCCTTCTGAGAAGTCGGCATTCCTCCTTTCGTTTTTGCCCGTAGAGCTCACGGGCTGCCCTCTCAGCAGCTCTGGTTCTAGTTTGCAACATTGACGGGTAGGCCTGGTTCTTGGCTGCATGCGCCAACCGGCATTCTTCATTGAACCAGGGGTTTCGTTGTGGTCGCCTAATGAAACCCAGCACATCAGTGGCGGCACTTCTGATGGCTTGTTGACAGTGTTTCCACTGGTCCTCTGCAGTTTGTGCTGGTGGCGGAGGTGCTGAAAGGTTACGGGAGACTTGGTCCGCAAAGGTACTAGCGATCTCTTGCGATTTTAACTTTGCGACATCAAATCTTTTCACAGCATCCGTTCGGTGCTGTGGCGTCATAGATATCCCCATACGTAGTTGGGCTACAACCAAGTAATGGTCCGAGTCAATGTTGGCCCCTCGGAACGTTCGGACCTCCAGGATACTGGAAGCATGTCTGGGGTCTATCGCAATATGATCAATCTGGTTGACCGTTCGTTGATGTGGAGACCGCCAGGTACCTTTGTGCGTATTGAGGTGTGGGAATCGAGTGCTAGCTATGATAACATTCCGCCCCGCCGCAAAGTCAACCAGCCTGAGTCCGTTACCGGAAGTGTTGTTGTGCAGGCTGTGTCCTCCGACTATCGAACCAAAGATGCCCTCCTTTCCGATTTTGGCGTTGAAGTCGCCAAGATTGATTTTACCGTCGTACTATGGGCACTTATCATACGTACTCTCGAGGAGATCGTAGAAGTCTTCCTTGGTTGTGTCATCTTTGTCTTCCGTTGGGGCGTGGGCACAGATCAACGTAATGCTTTTGAATTTAGCATTGATGCGGATTGCGGCCAGGTGCTCGCTTACATTTCTGAAGCCCAATACTTCTTGCCTAAGTCTTCCCCTTACCACAAAACCACAACCAAAGAGCCGCTGTGACCCTGCTCCTTGCAGCACTCGCCGAAGTAGATGTCACACGACTTCATCCTTCGTATGCCCTCTCCATCCCATTGCACTTCCTGGATGGCTGTTATATCAGCCTTTAGCCTATCCAGGTTCTCCACTAATTGTTCGGCTGCACGTGGTCTGTTTAAGGTCCGGACATTCCACGTACAGATCCGAAATTAGTCCTTGTTTCGTTTGCTGTGGTCGTCAACATGTTGTTGTTTCGGAACCGTTGTTGTTTTCCGTGGTAGGGAAGTTACCCCGACGCACAACCCCCGACCTGGAGGACCAGACCCTTAATATAACTCCAAGGGTGGGGAGCCAGTAAACCGCTCCTTATAGGCCTGAGCCACGAATATATCGTAGTAGCCCATATAAGGTGTTCAGTAAGTAGTTCAACCTAACTGGAACTGTAGACACCACTGTTTATTCCATCTGGGGAATTCTTCCGCTGCCGCCTGGATAAACCGTTTGCTGCCACCTAAAACCGTCGACAGGGATTGTAACCACATCTTCAGCTAAAGGTACTAGGCACCCGATGTTCACCACGGGGAGGTGAGAGTAGGAGTTGATAGACAGAGGTTCGCTTTGTAAGAAAGGTTGTGGACGCTTGTGTCCTCTTGTATGCACCGTGTCTACCCTTTGAACGCGTCATTTAAATAAAATTTAAAAAAGACTAAAAGGTGTTTTATTGACTAAATATCAATTTAATTTAAGTATTATTGGCAGAACTCCTTTCATAAACATAATATAATATAATATAATGTATTATAATATAATATAGTATATTACAATATAATATAATGCAATATACTCGTAATATAATATAATATAATATAATATAATATAATATAATATAATATAATATAATATAATATAATATAATATAATATAATATAATATTATATAATATAGCATAATATAATATAATATAATATAATATAATATAATATAATATAATATAATATAATATAATATAATATAATATAATATAATATAATATAATATAGCATAATATAATATAATATAATATAATATAGTATAATATAATATAATATAATATAGTATAATATAATAAAGGGTGATTTTTTAGCTGGTTTGGTTTTGGCAACACTGGTTTTGACAGCTGACGTGTGTTTAGTACCTTGTGTCACTGTCAAACAGCTTCAGTTTGGTTTGCAATTTAACCATATATCGTCTTACAAATGAACAACGCTTGCAAATTATTGAATTTTACTATCAAAATTCGTGCTCGGTTCGAAATGTTCATCGCGCGCTGCTTCCATTTTATGGTCGGCATTCTCGACCTTCTGAGCAGTCTATTCGGAAGATTGTGGCCAAATTTCGCACCAAATTTACTTTGTTGGACATTAAACCACCAACACGTTTACGTACTGTGCGTAGTGAAGAAAATATTGCGGCCGTATCAGCTAGATTGACAGAAGACCGCGAAATGTCGATTCGGCGCCGTTCCCAGCAGTTAGGCCTTTGTTACAGCACTACGTGGAAAATTTTGCGGAAGGATTTGGGCGTAAAGCCTTTTAAGATACAGCTGGTGCAAGAACTAAAGCCAGCCAACCTACCACAACGCCGAATTTTTGGTGAATGGGCTCTTGGAAAGCTGGCCGAGGATCCGCTTTTTTATCGAAAAATTGTGTTCAGCGATGAGGCTCATTTTTGGTTGAATGGGTACGTAAATAAGCATAATTGCCGCATTTGGAGTGAAGATCAGCCAGAAGCATTGCAACAGCTACCAATGCATCCCGAAAAAGCCACTGTTTGGTGCGGTTTATGGGCCGGCGGCATTATTGGGCCATATTTCTTCAAAGATGATGCGAATCGCAGCGTTACTGTCAATGGTGAACGCTACCGAGCGATGATAACAAACTTTTTTTTTGCCCGAAATGGAAGTTCTTGACTTGCATGATATGTGGTTTCAACAAGACGGTGCCACATGCCACACAGCACGCGAAACAATGGCGCAATTGCGAGGCGAGTTTGGTGAACAGTTAATTTCACGTTTCGGGACGGTCAATTGGCCGCCTAGATCGTGCGATTTGACACCATTAGATTATTTTTTGTAGGGGTATGTCAAGGCTAATGTCTATAGGGACAAGCCCGCTTCGATTGACGCACTGGAAGCCAACATCCATGCATTCATTCGTGAGATACCGGCCGATATGTGGGAAAGAGTATGCCAAAATTGGACTCAGCGGATGGGCTACCTGAGACGCAGCCGCGGTCAACATTTGCATGAAATTATCTTTAAACATTAAATTGCCTGGTTCAAACTATCGATTCAAATAAATATTTCATTCATTTTTTCGAATTTTTTGTGTTTTTTTTTTTAAAAAGTTCTAAGCCTCTTAAAAAATTACCCTTTATAATATTATATAATATAATATAATATAATATAATATAATATAATATAATATAATATAATATAATATAATATAATATAATAAAATATAATATAATATAATATAATATAACATAATATAATATAATATAATATAATATAATATAACATAATATAATATAATATAATATAGTATAACATAACATAATATAATATAATATAATATAATAAAATATAATATATTATAATATAATATAATATAATATAATATAATATAATATAATATAATATAATATAATATAATATAATATAATATAATATAATATAATATAATATAATATAATATAGTATAATATAATATCATTATAATCATTAATATAATATTATATAATATAATATAATGTATTATAATGTAATATAGTATATTACAATATAATATAGTACAATATAATATAATACAATATAATATAATATAACTTAATATAATATAATATATTATAATATAATATAATATAATATAATTTAATATAATATAATATAATATAATATAATATGATATAATATAATATAATATAATATAACATAATATAATATAATATAATATAATATAATATAATATAATATAATATAATATGATATAATATAATATAATATAATATAATATAATATAATATAATACAATATAACATAATATAATATAATATAGTATAGTATAATATAGCATAATATAATATTATATAATATAATATAATATAATATAATATAATATAATATAATATAATATAATATAATATAATATAATATAATATAATATAATATAATATAATATAATATAATATAATATAATATAATATAATATAATATAATATAATATAATATAAGAAAGCTTAAGAAGATGGATGGAGAGGCAGTCAGATGAAGAAAGAGTGATAATAGGGGGGGACTTCAACGCGAGAACAGGATTGGAGGGTGGGAGAGTGAGGGGTATAGGAGACGAAGAGAGAGGGAGGAGATCGAAAGATAAAAAAGTGAACACCGAAGGTAAGAAACTAACGCAGGTGATAGGAGAATTAGGGTGGGAAATTTTTAACAGGAATATAGAGGGGGATGAGGAGGGAGAGTTCACGTATACAGGAGGCAGAGGGGAGACAGTAATTGATTATGTACTAGGTGACGAAAGGACGAGAAGAGGAATAGAAAGGATGGAAGTAACAGATAGAGTAGAGTCAGATCATCACCCATTGGTGATCACTATAAAGACAGGAAGAAGGAGAAAGAGGGATAAAGCAAAGGAAGTAAAAAGAATAAAAACGGGAAGATGGTCGCAGGAGATGAAACGGGAAGAGGGAGCAGAGGATTCAGAAAATCAGATAGGGGAGAGGATTAAGAGAGAGATTGAACAAAGTGAGGAGGTAGGGGGAAGGCAAAGGAAACAGAAAAGGAGAGGATGGTGGGATGAAGAATGTAGGGAGAAAAAAGAAGAAGTAAGAAAGGAGTTAAGGAGGTGGAGGAAGAGTATCGGGACGAAGGAAAAATACAGGGAGCGAAAAAGAGAATATCAAGCGATGATTGAGAGAAAGAAAAGAGAGGAGCAGGATGAGATGATAAGAGAAATTGCAGAGGCCAATACCGAAAATAAAGTGTGGGAAATAATAAATAGAGATAGAAAGAAGAGAAAGACGATGGGGGAAGGGAATGGAGAAGAGGAATGGAAAAAATATTTTATGAGTCTAATTGGAGGGGTGGAAGAAAGAGTGAGAATGCGAGAACAGGTAACAAGAAGAGCGGAAGATGAGACCAAAATTAGTAAGGAGGAGATCAGAAAGGTGGTTGGAAAACTTTAAGAAGGAAAAGCAATGGGGACAGACGGTATACCTAATGAAGCGTGGAGATATGGAGGAGAACAAGCTATAGAGGTAGCATGGGGCATCTGCAGGAAGGTGTGGAGAGGAGATGGATGGCCAGAGGGGTGGAAAGAGGGAGTAATTGCCCCGATAATAAAGAAAGGTGTAGGAACAAAGGTAGAAGAATACAGAGGAGTAACGCTCATGCCATCGCTGTATAAAATATATACGACGGTTTTAGCGAAGAGGTTAGAAGAAGAAGCGGAGAAAGGGATGATACCACCAAATCAAACGGGTTTCAGAAGAGGAGTAGGAACGATAGACAACGTATATGTGCTGAACTATTTGGTGAACAAAGAGGTTGCAGAGGAGAGGGGCAAGCTAGTGGCACTGTTTATAGATTTAAAAGCTGCGTTTGACTCAGTAGACAGGAAAATTATGATGGAGGCGTTGGAGGAAAGAGGAGTGAGAGAAGGGCTCAGGGAAAGAGTAGGGGAGGTCTACGAAGAAACAACGAGTAGAGTGAAATCGGCAGGAGTGATGGGGGAAACATTTTGGACGGGAAAGGGGGTAAGACAGGGGTGCCCGATGAGCCCAATACTGTTTAACTTGTTGACGGCGGATATAGAGGATGAGCTGGGTAAAGGGAGGGGTAAAAGTGAGAGGAAAAAGAATTTGCTCGCTGGCATACGCAGACGATGTGGTGGTAATGGCGAAAAATGAAGAGGAGATGCAAGGCATGATAAGAAGACTGGAGAAGTACTTTGAGAGGAAAAGACTGGAAGTAAATGTGGGAAAGACGAAAGTGATGAGGCTCAGGAAGGGAGGAGGGAGGAACACAACAGTAGACTGGAGATGGAGGGGAAAGAAGATCGAAGAAGTAAAAGATTTAAAAAAATTTAAATACCTGGGGTATGTGTTCAAAAAGAATGGAGGGCAGGAAGCACATATAAAGGACAGAATAAAAAAGGCAGCAGTGGCCATGAAGGAAGCATGGGGGATTGGAAGGAGGAAATTTGAGAAGGATTGGGAGAGGAAGATGTGGCTTTTTGACACTCTGGTGTGGACGGTGATGGGATATGGGGCGGAAGTATGGGGATGGGAGGAGAGACAAGAAATGGAAAGGGTGCAAGAGAGGTACCTCAATTGGACGCTAGGGGTAGAATGGCAAACTCCAGGGTACATGGTAAGAGAGGAAACAAAACGAGATAAGATAATGATTAGAGCACGGAAAAGGGCATGGAATTATGAACAGAAATTAACAGATGGAAAAGGAAGTGACATAGCAAGGGAATGTTTAGAGGAGATGAAAGAGAGACAGAGAGATGAACGGGGAAGAGGGTCACGATGGGAACAAGGGAGAGAAAAAATAAAGGGAAGAGAAGACAGTATGAATGGATACGAAGCAATAGAAAGAGAAGACTGGGGAGAGCAAGAGAAGGAAAGAAGGGAAAGAATAAGAGAATCCAGTTACAACAGGTGGTATAAAGAAATAATGACAGAAGGGATTCCACAATATTTAACAGCGGATTGGAAGACAGAAAGAACGAGGAGAATTGCAAGAGTCAGGCTAGGGAATGAGGTGAGGGAAAGATGGTATTGGAAACGCGAAGAGGAGAGAATGTGCAGAATATGTGAGGGTGAACAAGAGACATGGGAGCATGTATTAGAAAGATGCAGATCTGTCGGAGATGAAAGAAAATCAATAGGGGAAAGGATGAGGGAAATTATGGACGAAACGGGGAAGGGAGAAGAGTGGATAAAGGAACTAGAGGCAGTGAGAAAAGATAAGATGATAGAGAGGGGTGGAGAGGGAGCAGAGTAAGGAAGCGGGAGACTTGTAACCCTTAGGGGAGCCAATACAAATCAATGTAATGTAATGTATAATATAATATAATATAATATAATATAATATAATATAATATAATATAATATAATATAATATAATATAATATAATATAATATAATATAATATAATAAAATATAATATAATATTATATAATATAATATAAAATAATATAATATAATATAATATAATATATTAAAATATAATATAAAATATATAATATATAATAATATAATACAATATATAATATAATATAATAAAGTATAATATAACACAATATAATATAATATAATATAATATAATATAATATAATATAATATAATATAATATAATATAATATAATATAATATAATATAATATAATATAATATAATATAATATAATATAATATAATATAATATAATATAATATAATGTAATACAATACAATATATAATATAATATACATAATAGAATATATTATATTTTTTTTAATTGACATTTTTTTGAGCCAGTGGGCAAACGAACGCAATTTCGACCATGATTTCATTTTGAGATGCTAGAGCTTTTTTTTTTTTGTTTTTCGGTGCAAAAAAGATAAGTTGAATAACTTTTTTTCTGGTTGTGGACAGACAATTTTGTTTATAGATGTTGATATTGAGCCGGTGGACAAACGAACACAATTAGCTCCACCCCTAATACTTAACTTGGGGGCGCTGGAGCTTGTAGTCTTTCACTTTTTCCGTTGCCGTCAACGGTTAAATGTTTTCAAGCGCATTCTGCCTCGGATCTTTTTTGCAATAAGTTTGGGTGTTATTGAATTACTGATAGCGTTTACATAGAGGGACTAACGTTGTGCTCTTTCTTAGACGTTCGATCTTAACTACGATGCAAAGAATTGTTTTAATTTTACAAGTTTTATCTAATTTTTCAGTCTTATGAAACGAAAGTATAAATAGTGGGAGATCACGTTGTACCACTGTCGTTTCACCCTCTTTATTCTTTTTCTCTCTTTTGCCGTTGTTAATAGCATCTAAGATTTTGAGGTTGCGCTCTGTTATGTCGAATTCCTTTCAACCATTTCAGATCGAATATTTTTTTGGTTAGGAGGAATTAGTAAAAAAATCGAATTTTTATTTTTCTGATTGTATATGTGCCAATTGAGAGCAGTTTTGAGGCAAAAAGCAAACAAATCAATGTGCACGATTAAAAACAAATTAATTTCCAAGAATAGTTGCAAAATTGAACAAAAATAGTTGTGCGTCCATCAATAAACACATTAATTAAGGAACACATCGGCGAGCGTATGCTTCTTATCCAAAATCGAGTTTGGGCACTTGGAATCGAAGTTTATTTATAATTAGATAACTTCTTATTAATTATTCACTCTTTTTGACCAATTAAGAACATTTCTTATAGTATATTTGTTTTTTTCTTACTCAAACGAACGACGAAAACTTAGAAATATTTGTTAAATCTGTGGCAAACTCTACTCTCTGCTACGGGATCGTGGGAAAAATCCCTTTTCGTCGGAGTTCTGACCTCAAAAGGGACAAAGGAAAACCGACTGGTTTTGTGGGAATATCTTCTTAAATCCGCTAAACTTAATTAGCGTTTTCGGTCTGCTTTAGCTAATATGAAGTCAGTAATCGCCACTAAGTGCTATTTACAAACGATATATATATAAAACTTAATAATTAGGGTGTTCATGCAACAGCGTAAAGTCGTGGGAAACGTTCAAAACTGCGTAAATTTGTTAAATTTTCCAAACAAAATGTGACAGAATTACGAAGTTTAAGGCTCCTATTATGACTTGCGATTCGCCAAATCTAACATTCGACTCAGCTCGAACGTTCGACTTTTCAAAAATATAAACTGCGATTTCGTTCAAAATCACCCAGAATTACAGTTCTACATCGACGACATAGGCGAATATTTGCCTAAGGTATTGTGTGACATTCAAGTTTTCCAAATTTCAGTCGTTTAAGGCGAACTTTATTCAGACGAGTCGCAAACAGTAATTCCACATAGTCAGATTTGAATGTTTGGCTTGGCGAATCTGATTTATGTACCTAAATGTGTACATTATGTAAATAAAAGATCTTATGTTATGAAAAAATAATTAAAAACCTGCCCTATACATGCATAATGTGATTTTCCGGTTTTTTCTTTTGAGAAATAAGAAGGGAAAAATTAAATGATTTATGAAAAAAAAAGGTATTTTGAGGACTGTTAAAAGTGAATTCTCTCAAAGTACTTTCAACTCCAGAGATATGTCAAATCTTCCTAGTGTGTGTGCTAGTCCGTGATAATCTTAATTCAAATTCCAGATTGGCTTTTGTCTAGAAAAATCGAATTTTTTCTTTAAACAAAATCGAATTTTTTGGTTGAATGGAATTCAACATTAGATCACTAATAATATCGTCTTTTGAACATAAGGCAGCGTCCACATTACGCCGATCAACATTGTTGGATAACATTATCGATCAACATGCTTGTGTGTACGTGTCAGTGTTGACTATTTTTATATTTTTATTTCAATAATTAGTTAACGTTGTTTTGCATAGAGTCAACATAAGTGCAGTGACAGATGAAATAAAATGGACAGCTGGCAATTGTGTAGATAACACTCCTATAGTTTAAGATAAATGTTCTGTTGAATAACTTTGTTGAGTGCTAACCATTTGAATCGGGAAAATGAGAATGGTGAAGTGTCCTTGAAGCATCCTAATGTGTATACTAAGCACGTAACAATCATCAAAAACCATTTTTAGACTCGGAGACCGTTTGTAAAGTAAACAAGGTATTTTCTGAAGAACTGAAGGATAGGTAATTCTGCTGAAATTTGAGACATTTCGAGCTTTTACATGATTTACCCATGAAAGGCCTGGCACCTGACGTTTGAGCCTGTAACATAATAGGAAAAATATTTATTAAATGTGTTGCCAGCAATATTGACGTTTAAAAGCAGGACCATTTTGTTTTCTATAAATAAATTCAAAAAATTATTTTTGAATACAGTTTACTTTATCTTTCAGCCCTATTACGGTTGTCAATCATCAATACGATTGACGTTTTTCAATGAAATCGATTAATTGGTATTCTCGTTGTCATTAATCAAAATTTTTGATAAGTTGTGAACGCTCTTTAGAATTTAGGTCTATTGTGAATGGTTCAAATTGACAATCTTTGGTATTATGGTTGTCAAAGTTTTGTTTGATTATCAAATGTTCAGGGCCCGATTGCCGTTGTCGATGACCAATCGAATCGAGATTTGTCGATTTCTTCGATTGGTTTTCATTTTCGGTATTGTGTAACCTAATCGATTCAACAATGCTCTATTGTGAATAAACCACTAAAAAATTGTGAATATTTCAAACTTGACAGTTCCTGGATGCTTAGGCTTTTGAAATCATTGAATTGAATTTTCTCAAATTGCATTCTTAAGAGAAATTAGCTTATTTATTTACATTTAAATTGAGTGGAATCGAGATTTGGTTTAGTGATAGTGACTCAGATGCCGAAAGTGTCCAAGGAACCATTGAAATGGCCCGAAAAAGGAAACGTATTAGAGATGCTTCTAATCCCTTGGAACTTGAAGAAACAATGTAAGATGTATGGAATATACCTTTTTAACTTTTAACATTTCGTTTTTGTATAGCTTTTATAAATAATTTCCCTTGTCTAAGGAATGTTTCATAGACCTTCTAGCGGAAATTGATCCAAAACTTAGACCAGCAATTAGAAGCTCTGCGATTCCCAACATAATCAAATTTGCTACAACTTTAAGATTCTGTGCCCATGGATCTTACCAAGTTAGTGTTGACAATGAATTTTGTCTTGGTCTTGCACAATCCACTGTGTCGTTAGACCTAAAAGAAGTCCTCTCTGTGCTCGAAACACATATTTGCCCTAAATGGACAAACATTTCTCGGAAGCAGAAAAGCGTCGGGCGCGAATACATTTTTATGAAAAAAACGGTATACCAGTAATAGGGTGCATCCATATTAAAATAGCATCTGCAGAAAAAAGACTTCAACATGCATATTATAATCGTAAAGCTTTTTACAGCATTAATGCTATGATTGTAAGTTGTCTGATACAAACAATCTTATTTTGTTTAATTTAATGTTTAACTATTTCAGGTTTGCGATGAAATGATGAGAATACGTTACGTTGACGCACGATATCCTGGATCAGCACATGTCTCTTTTGTCTTTAATATGTCCAGCTTAAAACTAATTCTGGAAGAATGGTATCAAAGTGGGATTACAAACACTTGGCTTTTAGGTATTAAAATTTAAGTGCATTATGTTTGTATTTGCAAATATAAATATTATCAATTATTCCAGGGGATGCTGGTTATGCTTTGAAGCCATATCTTCTCACACCATTCCGCAGCCCCGACGAAGAGTCACTTGAAATTGCATTCAACAAAAGACATGCTAAGGCAAGGAATATTGTTGAGCGTACGATTGGGGTCTTAAAAACTAGGTGGCGATGCTTACTAAGAGCGCGCGAACTACATTACAGCCCGGAAAAAGCTACGCAGATTACAAACGTTTGTGTAGCTTTACATAACATTTGCATCGCCCGAAACATTCCTTTGTTGGAAGCAGAAGTACAGGATCCTGGTCATGATGAAACAGCAAATAATATAAAATAATAAAAATTTGCAAATAATAGTTTTTCTTTGCGTAGTCCGCAGTTGTCTTAACACTTTCTTTAATATCTTTCACCATACTCCTTATTTCATTGTGAAATGCTTCTTGGGAATTTGTCGACTACTCTAACAATGGCAGTCTGCTATTTTCTTTGTCGTTTTGTTTTTGCTTTTTTGAGTAGATTTTCAATGATTTTGTTTTAGATGTGCTGCAACTGGATATTGGTGTGCTCTCGTCTGGTGTTTCAACGAGGTTGTTTAGAATAATTTCCAAATTATCTAACTGTTCAGATTCCTTATAGTTCTCGACACTTTCTTGCGGCAAAAGATGTGTGTCTTTGCCAAATTCCAAGCCAGGAGGATCAACGACGGTGTTTATGTCCAAAAGTCGAATAACTGATTCTTCTAGGTGGCTGAACGTGTGAAGTTTATTTGGTCCACCACCCGGTTGCTTTTTGTTCGACTTTATTTTGTGACATCTTTTTCTTCACGTTGAACTTGAAATCTGTCCATACTTTGAGCCATTTCTCCCACGTCCGCATGGGAGGGCCTGCACCATTAAGCTAAGAAGCAAATTCCTCCCATCTATGCTTTGCCTGGCTCTTGACACAGATCCCCTTTGCGATGTCTTGGTTCTCTTCCATGAGCCTTACCAAAATATCCATTTGTCGTTTGTTAGTTATGACCTTGGACCTGTATAAATATTTCAATATTATTTTCTAATAAATGTCTAATTAACTTGAAAAAAATATTACATTTTGTTCACAAAAAGATTTCCAGACAACCACAACCACCTTTTCAACGCGTCGTCGATCAGGAAATGACAGTTGACTCCTAACGATTATGAAATCGATAAATTTCGATCATAATCTACATTCACAATATGAAATAGAGTAATCGACAATCGATAATCGAAAAAAGTCATTCATCGATCAGCAAATCGACAATCAGTCAATCACAAATTCCTTGTTGATAAAATATTTTACGGATCGCGAAAGCCAAAAGTATGTCTACTATATAACTATTTTTCAGTGAAAATGAAATTGAAGAAGAAAATACTTTGGAGCAAGCGATGCTTCAAATCCGATGGATTTGCCAGAATATTAGACAAAAGATGTTTTTTAATTATATACAAAAACTAATTTGGCTCGCTTTAGATTCATTCAAAACTTCAGACTTTCAAAAGAAGCCTTTCTAAATGTATTTTTAGATATCAACGACAAGTTAAAACCAACAAAAAGACAGCAATCCATCCCGAACATACTAAAATTTGCAGCTGTTTTAAGATTACTTCCGCAAGGAAGTTGAGTGTTGGGAACGATTTTAACATTAGTATGGCGCAACCAATGGTTTCGGTTGTTTTAAAAGAAGTTTTAAATGTCTTGGAAATAAATATTTGTCTTAAATGGATAAAATTTAACTATTCACAAGAAGAAGAACGCCAGGCCAAGAAATACTTTTTTCAAAAGAGCAGTATTCCAAATGTTATTGGTGCTATCGACGGGACTCATATTAAAATTAGTAGTCTGAATAAAGATCTTAGACATGTATACTACACCAGGAGAGAATTCTATAGCATCAAAACTATGCTTGTAAGCTTTTTCTTCATTTCAGTAGGTATGCTACTGACTTCAAATTTCGTTTTTTTAAGATGTGTGGCCACTTAATGTGCATTAGATACATTAATGCGAAAAATCCAGGTTTGTCGCACGATGCCAATATATGGAATATGTTCTCGTTGAAAGCAAAATTAGAAGAGGACTACCGTAGTGGCCGTACTTACTTTTGGATTCTTGGTAAAAATTATGATTCATATTAATTTGTATTTAAATTTTATTTTTACAGAAGTTATAGGAT
Organism: Dasysyrphus albostriatus; assembly: GCA_946251815.1. Taxonomy (NCBI): domain Eukaryota; kingdom Metazoa; phylum Arthropoda; class Insecta; order Diptera; family Syrphidae; genus Dasysyrphus; species Dasysyrphus albostriatus. The sequence goes on from OX276335.1 coordinate 112,825,761, forward strand.
ATGAAGGTTATCATCTATCACCGTATTTAATGACACCATATCGCAATGCTGAAGAAAGTTCAGTACGAGCAACAGGAAGCATGCACAGAGTGGCAATATCATTGAGCGAACGATTGACTTGTTAAAAAGTAGATTTAGATGCATACTTCAAGCACGAGAACTGCATTACACTTCCAAAAAGGCAACGCAAAATGTATGTGCAGCTCCAATATTTGTATCAAGTATAGAGTGGAAAACCCTGAATCGGTAGCAGAAGAACCCGATAGTATTGTTGAAACCATTGATATTGCTATTGATTCTGCAGACACATCATTCAATGAAGGCAACCAAATAAGGGATTCGATTTTAAGATTCATGTAAAAAGTAAATTAAAAAGTGGCTGGGTGCAACCCACTCTTGGAATTCAAGAACCCCGAAAACTTTCAATATTTGTATTTTAGTGAAGACAAAAGATTTGTTTGCTTTCGAAACAAAAATATTGTTGAATAATTGTTTGTAGCTTTTTCCTTTAAAAACAACTTCTATGTGGCAGAATACAATTAACTTGGACTCGATATCATTATTTGTTCTCAAGATTTTCAAACGGAAAAACATTGTGTGTAAAATAAAATCAACCCAGAATCAGACTCACTGTTTGCTCTCAAGATGTTTAAAACAGAAAACATTTTCTAATTTCCAATAAAAAAAATATTTTTGCCATACTCTTATAAAGTTTATTGTTCGTTTTAAACTAAAATATTTGTACTTCATGCTTACATTTAAAAATATATTAAGAAGCATAACAAACCAATTCATAAAAAATCAAAAATAAAAACTAATAACATAAACAAAATAATTCATACATATTTTTGTATTTATATATGTAGGTCTCGATTTAAACACATATGTAGCTCATAATAATCATAAAAAGAAAATGATTGAAAACCAAAATCAAATGAAAATTAAAAATTATTTTTCAGTTCTTGTTTCTTTTTTTCAATTTCGAGTATTTGTAATTTTAGCTTCATTTTCGTTTTTCTGTCATTTTCTTTGTTCTTGATATATTAATTTTCAACGTCTAATTTTTCTTTCTGAACATGCAGTTTTTAAGTTTAAGTATCTCTTTCTTTTTTTAAAATCATAGTTTTTCTAAGCATAGTAGTATATGTTGCTCACACTCTTTTTAATATCACAAATATTTTGTTGCACACTGGTCATAATATCAACCATAGAACTATAAAATTTGTCTTGTGCTGTAATCTGATTTTCAAAGAGGTTCAAGCGATGGATATCATTGTTTTCTTTCAGGGTCTGGTGGAGCTTTTTGTTGCACTGGCGATAGTAAGATTTGGTTTGTGGGTTGTCGGTCAATTTTTTTTTTGAAATGTCTAAATGAAATGAGTAAGTTTTGAAACACGGTTATAAAGGAACTTCAATCCTATACCTACTACATGACTTAAGCTGCTTTTTTTCTCTTTTCACACTGAAATTTATTCTAACCCTAGTAGGCAGTGGGGATGCTCAAAGGGTAGACACGGTGCATTCAAGAGGACACAAGCGTCCACGACCTTTCTTACAAAGCGAACCTCTGTCTATCAACTCCTACTCTCACCTCCCCGTGGTGAACATCGGGTGCCTAGTACCTTTAGCTGAAGATGGGGTTTCAATCCCTGTGGACGGCTTAAGGCGGCAGCAAACGAGAGAGGGGGGGGGGGAGGAGTGTTCCCACTAAGGCACTTCTCCTTTATCCAGGCGGCAGCGGAAGAATTCCCCAGATGGAATCAACGGTGGCTTCTACAGTTCCAGTTAGGTTAAACTACTTACTGAACACCTTATATGGGCTACTACGATATATTCATAGCTCAGGCCTATAAGGAGCGGTTTACCGGCTCCCCACCAGGTCGGGGGTTGTGCGTCGGGGTAACTACCCTACCACGGAAAACAGCAACGGTTCCGAAACAACAACAAGCCTCGGATATGGATGATCTTAATGTTGAAGACCCCAGCAAACGAAACAAGGACAATGAATTTCGGATCTGCACGTGGAATGTCCGGACCTTAAACAGACCACGTGCAGCCGAACAATTAGTGGAGAACCTGGATAGGCTAAAGGCTGATTTAACAGCCATCCAGGAAGTGCGATGGGATGGAGAAGGCATACGAAGGATGAAGTCGTGTGACATCTACTTCGGTGAGTGCTGCAAGGAGCAGGGTCAGCGGCTCTTTGGTTGTGGTTTTGTGGTAAGGGGAAGACTTAGGCAAGAAGTCTTGGGCTTCAGAAATGTAACCGAGCGCAGACCCTTATCATCCCGGTCCTGCTGTACGGGGCAGAAGCATGGACTCTGTCAAAAACGGATGAGTCTGCTTGGGTGCTTTGAAAGGAAAATTCTTCGGGTTATCTTCGGTCCAGTCTGTATCGATGGAGTATGGAGGAGAAGATTTAATAATGAGCTCTACGGGCTATACAGCGACGTCAACCTGGTCAAAAAGCTGAAAATACAGCGGCTGAGATGGCTGGGTCACGTGGAGCGTATGGACACCTACGCACCAGCCCGACGAGTCTTCGAATCCACCTCTGATGGTCTGCGCAGCAGAGGAAGAACCCACCTAAGGTGGCGCACACAAGTGGAAAGCGACCTCAACCAACTTGGTGTGCGTAACTGGAGGCAGTTAGCTAGGGACCGAGCTGGCTGGAGGGGCTTGTTGGTTAAGGCCGTAGTCCATCCTGGACTGTGAGCGCCATCTTAAGTAAAGTAAGTAAGTAGTAGCCAGTGGGAGTAATTACATATTTTATTAGGCTTAATTTTTTTCAACTCTGATTATTATTTGGACAGTTCTTATAATAATTTAACTACGAACGAAAAGAACTACACATAATTTATATGGAACTAAACTAGCAAATGGAAATGGAACTAAATACCAACAATATACATATACCTTTACGCATTAACATGAAAGGTAATTTGCAAAACCTTAAGATGTCCGCGGACATGGTTCCAGGAACTAGTTCCGACGAGAAAAAGAATCGTTTCATGTCCGTTCCGCTGTTGGAACTGTTTTGCGCAATTATAGAACAAACTCCCTTGGCGAAGTCTGGGCTCCCTTCCATCAGTTCCACCAATCTGGCGAGCTGATTTTTATTGCTTACAATTTTACTCCTCCGTAAACAAAACACTTAAAATTGTATAGCACCATTTATTTATTACAAAATACTTACATTTTTAATCTAAATCAACACAAACAAAATTAGTGAACCGAAAAAAAGCAGTCCGTTGGCAAATTAGTTATGAAATTGAAACGTCAAACGTCAATAGGCACTATTCACAACAGATTTTTGATCTTTGTTCACAATGGATCAAAAAATAATCAACTCGCGTTCATCATACCAATGTATCAATTAATTGACAATTTGTTTTAATTGTCAACTAATTGATCTTTGACAACCGTAATAAGGCTGTTTATCTTTTTCTTATTATCGTTTCTGGAAACTCATATGAAAAACTTTCACTATGTGAGATAATTTGCCGACCCCTAATGTAGATGTACCCATATGCACAAGCGCCTCTTTAGAAAACTGAAAAGGGATACACCTACGTAAGCCACAAAGAAAAAAAAAATAAATAGACACACCCCGTGCACCTTTTCTCTTTATCATTACACTACATGCTTAGATGCTATTATGATTAATTTATTCGTTACTTTATTTAAAATATAAAAATGTTCTCAATACAAATAAAATACAAATGTACAGACAGTCAATATGTGACCACTCGAGTAGACAGCTTAATACAATCTGAATCTTTTAATTGAGGTTTATAAGAATTTGATGAATTGGTACATAACACCTCCCCTTTTAAATGTTTTAAATGAAAAATTAGGTGTAACAAATTTTTTAGGCTAAAATATTCTTTTTTTTTATAGTTTGAAGTATTTTCTTTTAGTCTTATTATACATTTTTTTTTTATAAATTGAAATATTTTCTTTTTATCTTAATATTAAATTTTTTGAAATTTGAAATATTTTCTTTTATCTTAATATAACTTTTTTTTTCTTAAAACTAATCCTTTTTAGTCGGTGGTTGAGTATCCTCCTCTTGCGGATATAGGTCTTCATCCTTTGATTATGTTACGGGTTCTTAACGAAATGTTTTCAGGAACTTCGTAGATGACTGCTTCTGAATTATGTGGATTTGAAGCACAATAGTTGTAGATTCTTACTAAGCAGCCTTGTTGTTCTTCATGATGGTTTTGTTTGCAACAAAATAGAAGTTTCAGGATTTTGAAGATTCCCAAAAAAGATAAGACTTTTCTCATTAATATTAGAGCCAGTATAAATAATATAACTTGTCCTGTAATGAGAAGCCAATTAATTTTAGGTTTGATTTGAGTTTTTTTGTAATAAATCATTAATGTGTTGTTTTAATATATCAATTCTGTGGGAGGCCTGTTTTAATTCATCTAGTCGGACATCGGTAATGTGTATCGGTGACAATGACATGGTGATATTGTGCGTTGATGAATTTGGAGTTTTGCAACAGTCATCCTCTACAATGTTGATTTCGGGTATCACATTTGTGTAGTTGGACGTGATTTTTCCTTTGGATATAAGCTGGTTGTATTTTGAATACGCTCTGCAGCCTCCGTTGAGAGTTAAGATTCCAGTAGAGTGTATGAGTTGATCAAAGATTTCAGTATCTTTACAATCTATGGTGTGTCGATCTGGTGCACTCAGTACAAAAATCCATTTATTAGATTTTAATGGATGCCCTACTGCTATTGTGCCTGTTACTAGGTAAGTATGACATGAGGATGGTATAATTTTGTGAGTTGTAGTTAATAGTTTTGTCTCACAAATTGGTCTATCGTAACTTGAATGTATCATTTGTATTTCACAAATTTTATCAAATTCAGACAAATCTTAACAGTTTTTAAGGTCGTTTAATTGAGCATAATGTATTTTACTTTTTGACATTGCTAAATAAGGAAATGCTGGGTTTATAAATGCATATGTGGATATATTTTTAGGAATAGGTAAAGGAAATATTTGATATAAATTGAATATGTTAATTCTAGGAAGAGGAATTTAAATAATAAATACAAGTTTATTATTTTGATAAAATCCAGTTACTTTGGAAATATCTAGCAATTTATATGCGTTTTCATAGTTCAATTGAATTGGGAATTTTTTACTATCGGAAAGGAAAAGTATATTTTTATTAATTTCATCAATGAGTTTCTTTGGAGTAATTATACTTGGATGAATTATTTGTGTTTTTGCGAATAATATAGAATTAGTTAATTGATCATATTGTTCGTTCAATTCATTTACTAAGTAGGTCAGTTCAATTAACTGATTTTCAATTATAATTGAATTTTGGAGAATATCTTCCTCTTTGTTTACTTTATTAATAAAGTAGTTGAATTTTTTAATGTTTACATTAAAAATACTTTCGTGGACTTTAAGAATGCTTATTGATTCATTGAAATTAGTTATAGTATTTACAATTTAAAAGATGTAAAATCTACAACTTATATGTACTATGAATACTATTAAATAAATACTTAATACTAAATGACCTTTCTAGAGCACCATTAGATTGTGGGTGATAAGCACTAGTAATTATGTGTTTCATTTGAAACAAATTTGTTAGATTGTTAATAATTTCTGATGTAAAATCAGTTCCTTGATCAGTTAAGATAGATTTTAGAATTCCGAACATAGTTATAAAATTCACAAGGTTATAAGCAACAGTTTCACCTACATGATTAACTAAAGGTATGGCATAAGAGAACTTTGTTAAGTCATCTTGCGTGGTAAGTACATATTTATTTCCATTTTCAGTTAATGGTAAGGGACCTACAATGTCAAGGGCTAGTCTTTCGAATGGCTTATTACTTGTACTAGTAATTTCCATGGCAGCTTTATAAGTACGTCTCATGGTTTTGTTTAATTGACATGATTGACCCTCTTTAATATATTTCTTGATTTCATTACGCATACTATGCCATTTGTATTTTTGTGATATTCTTCTAACCATCCTCTGATATCCGCAATGACCGGATAATGGCAAATCATGGTTTTCCTTGAGAATTACTGGGATTTGTTCAGAAGTTGGAGTTTTGATAACATTTTTGTGCATTTCTAAATATAAATAAAATAATGTCCTTACATTTTTGATATTTGAATTGATTGAATTCATCGCATGGATTTGCTATGGAAATAGAAGATTCATTGTTTAGTTCCAATTGAATACGTAAGTTTTGTATTGTATAAAAGAAATCTGAATAAGAGGGTTTTTCGTAGAAATTGTTTTTTATAAAACAGTGATAAAATACTTGTTTGTTTTTGCTAGTTGTTTTATAATTTGAATATAACTCATGTGGTGCATTACGTTTTACTTCAGAGTTAATAGAATTCGATAATATATCATATAATATAATTTTTGCATTTCTAAATATAAATAAAATAATGTCCTTACATTTTTGATATTTGAATTGATTGAATTCATCGCATGGATTTGCTATGGAAATAGAAGATTCATTGTTTAGTTCCAATTGAATACGTAAGTTTTGTATTGTATAAAAGAAATCTGAATAAGAGGGTTTTTCGTAGAAATTGTTTTTTATAAAACAGTGATAAAATACTTGTTTGTTTTTGCTAGTTGTTTTATAATTTGAATATAACTCATGTGGTACATTACGTTTTACTTCAGAGTTAATAGAATTCGATAATATATCATCGGTATGAAAATTTTCGTTTGAAATATCAATAGCGGTAGTATAAGCTATTGTTTCTTTTGAGTTTAGTATATTCTCTTCGAGTTCTTTAAAATCGTGAATATTTGGTGAAAGAGAATTATAGTAAAATTTAACATAGTCATTAAATGTTTCTTTAGTTTCCGCATAGAAGATAGTAGTTGTATTTTCTTGACGAATACGAGATAAGCAGTCTTCATTTGAGTTTATATGACCAGGTTTGAAATGTATCTCATAATCGTATTGTTCAAGTTCTAATCGCCAACGCACTAGTTAAGATCCAGGATCTTTTACATTGAACAACCAAACTAATGCTCTGTGATCTGTTACAATTTTGAATCGTCTACCATATAAATATGGTCGAAAGTGATTAACACTCCACACTTTTGCAAGGAGTTCTCGTTCTGTTGTGCTATAGTTTGACTCTTGTCTATTAAGTGTTGTTCTACTTGCGAAAGAAATAGGCAGGTCAGAACCAATTTCACCTTGGTTCAATATGGCACCTATTGCAAAATTGGAATCATCCGTGGTAAGGATAAATTCCTTAGAAAAGTCCGGATACTGTAATATTGGCTCGAATGTAAGTTTCACTTTAAGACAATCGAATGCAGATTGTTGTTCTTTTCCCCATTTAAAAGGAACATCTTTTTTTAAAAGATTTGTAAGGGGTCGAGTTATTTTTGAAAAATTTTCAATGAACCGTCGATAGTAGCCTGCGAGGCCTAAGAAAGATTGTATATCTTTAATGTTAACAGGAACTGGAAATTGGCATACAACGTCAATTTTTTCAGAATTTGGTTTGACACCTTGATTTGTGATTTTAAGACCTAAATAAATAACCTCTTTTCTCATGAACTCGCACTTATCTGGTTGCAGTTTCAGATTATTAAGTTGAAGTCTTTGGAAAACATTTCGAAGTTTTGATTGATGGTCTTCTAATGATGACGCATAAATCACAATGTCGTCTAAATAGACAAAACGCTGTAGACCTTGAAGGCCTGTTAAAACATTATTCATCAATCTCTGGAGGCGGAGCAAAATCGCATCGTCACCTCCAAGTGGTGCCCGCTGGATAGCCAACTAGGTGAACTAACGACGAGCGTTGGATCTATTGGATCCAAGAGCTGAGACACCTGAGTTACCTTCTCAGGAACTAGGAGCATAAGATAAGACATCGCTCTGAAGAACCAGCTCTCCATGAAACCCAAGAGCGTCTGACGCATAATGTGCGGCTCATTGGTCAGCGTCTGATCCCATAGGGGCGGCTGTATTAAAGACCTTGAATAGAATAAGTAACGAAGCTATTTATGGGTAACAAACAAAAGTTACAAAAAAATAAAAAAAAATATGGCAATGAATAAAACAAATAGATATTGTACCCCAGGTGGCAATCCAGATAAACTGGTAAATCCACTCTCTTCGGAGATCAGTCCTACGGATTCTGGGGAGGACCAATTATTGCTAACAGGAAGTAGACGGAGTTCTAAAACACTGAGGACTCCACCAAAAATATTCTCAAGGGTCACTCCATCGAAAACCCTTACCGAAAAATCAAATGACAAAGAAGTCATTAACGAAAAAGGAACCAAAATCTATGAAAAGATCGAAATAAAAGATCCGCAGTGTTCCAAAAAAAGCAACGAGATCCACCAAGTTGAATCCGAAAATTATTTCGAGGAATGGCAAAAAGAAATAATAGCCAGAAAAAAACTTGAAATGCTCGTTGAAAGTCTTCAGCAACAAGTTAAGAGACTTGAAGAAAAAGTCAGCTTGCTAGACAAGAAAACTTCAAATAATGACAGCAAGACTAGTCCAAAAATACTTGTAGTGAAAAGCCCACCAAAAACCATTGAGTTTCATACTGATGAGGAAGAGCTTCTTTTTGAAACAGATGGTAACAGAAATAAACGTAAATCCAAGAAACGGAAAGCAGAGGGTAGCCCAGAGACTGTTCAAAAAATTAAGCAGGTAGCTTCAAAAGCGGATATTCCTGCAACAGTGAAAACATCAAACAATGAAATAAAAGATGTATCCCAAAAGAAGTCTTTTGCTAAAGGTACTAGGCAAACTGCACCACCTCCAATCATGATTTCCGGATTGACAATGTTTGGTGAGCTTAAGAACATAGTAGGAAAATGCACTAATAAGGCATGTAAATATACATCATACAATAAAGACAGTTGGAAAGTCATTGTTGAAGACGCCGATGCGTATAGATCTATCACTGAAGAATTGAACAAAAAGAGAATTCAGTGGCACTCGTACGAAAATAAAGCTACAAGGTCGATAAAGGTAGTAGCAAGAGGCCTCCACTCTTCATGTGATGCCAAAGATATTGTCGAAGACCTTATTCAAAAAGGTTTCCAAGCTCTCGATGCGAATAATCTTATTAAAAATGAGACAATCAAAGACTCCACTGGGGTATCAACGACAACAAGGAGATCTCTACCTTTGTTTATGCTCACCTTTGAAAATAAAGAAAGTCTCGATAAGATCTACAGTATAAAATCAATTATGGGTATAGTTGTCAAAATTGAACCACTACGAAAGTCAAAAATTGTTCCACAATGTAAACGCTGTCAGGCCTTTGGGCATACACAAAAATACTGCAATCGTGAGTTTGCTTGTGTTAAATGCGAAGGCAAGCATGCAACTAAAAACTGTCCCATGGGCAGAGAACAGAAAGCGAAATGTGTTAACTGTCAAGGCAACCATCCTGCAAGTTACAGAGGATGTCCAGTTGCCAAAAAATTCCAAGACACAAAAAGAAAAAACAAAACTGGGAACAAGCTAAGAAACCCAACAAACACAAAAGCAATAGTTGAAAGCAAAAAAGTAGCCGTTGAAAACAAAACTAAAAATCAACCGCCAAATGCAATTGCACTAAGCAAAAGTGATGAAAATAAATCCTATTCCCAGATTGTTAAAAATGTGCGGAAGAACGAAGAAACATCTATTAAAGAAATGCTTGAACTTATCCTGAAAAGGATTGACAAACAAGATTTAAACATAAAACAGCTAAGCGAAGAAGTCGCTCTTAAAAAACAATGATGGACAGAACACTCAAAATCGCAACATGGAATGCAAACGGTCTTTTACAACATGTATCAGAACTAAACATCTTTTTAGACATAGAGCATATAGACATTTGTTTGGTGTCCGAAACTCACCTCGCTATAGAACAAAATCTTGATAATAAATTACCTAACTATACGTGTTATCACGCTCCGCACCCAGCTGACAAAGCTAGGGGAGGATCAGCAATACTAATAAAAAAGTGCTTAACACACTATGAAGAGCCGAAGTTTACTAATGAAAACATGCAAGTAACCACAATAAGTATTGGCATAAAAAAGAAAGAGTTTAAGATAGCATCTATATACTGCCCTCCGAGGCTCTCTCCAACTGAAAAAGACTATGCAGAACTCCTAAATTTGTTAGGACATAACTTCCTTGTTGGTGGCGACTTCAATGCTAAACACACCCAATGGGGATCTAGGCTCATAACAACGAAAGGCAAATGGCTATATCAAGCAGGCCGCAAATACAACTGCGAATTTTATTCTTCTGGCTCGCCAACATATTGGCCATCGGATTCTAACAAAATACCAGACCTTATAGACTTTTTCGTAGTAAAAGGTATTAAACGAAACCATATAAGTGTCGAAGGTAATTACGATTTATCGTCAGATCATACTCCAGTAATATTATCACTGAGCGAAGCAGAAATAATAGAGAAAAGTAATCCTAAGCTCGTGAACAAAAGAACAAACTGGAACGAATTCAGAGATAAACTTGAAAGTTTTATAAACCTAAGATCCCCTATGCAAACAATTGAACAGATTGATCATGAAGTCGAACAATTTATTGCTGATGTGCAACAGGCTGCAGAAGAAAGTACTCCAACAATTTCGAACTCAAGAGAAAAAGAAATAAAATATCCTGTCGAAATAAAGGAGTTGATCTTGGAGAAAAGAAGAGCTTGAAGAAAATGGCAAGCTACGAGATTTCCAGGTGATAAAGCAGTTTTTAACCGTCTTAACAATGAACTTAAGAAAAGAATCTGGGAATTTAAAAGTGATTCACTTAGTAGATTCCTGAATAGTCTGACGGCGGATGCTTCTACGGAATACTCCTTATGGAAAGCAGCCAAGCGCCAAAAAAGACCACAGGCACAAAACCCGCCAGTAAAATCTCAAGATGGTAAATGGATCGGAAACCCAAAACAAAAGGCTGATCTCTTCGCTGAACATCTTGCGAATGTATTTAAGCCATTTCCAGCAAGCACAGCTACAGATCCCTTACAGTTTTTTGATAGAAACGACGAATGTGAAATTCCTTTTGTCACGCTCAAAGAAGTAAGAAGTATGTGTCAACATAAGTTGTCCAACAAAAAATCACCAGGGTACGATCTAATAACTGCTCAGGTTTTGAAAGAAATGCCTTCTACAGCCTTCAAAAAACTCCAATTTATAATAAATGCATGCCTTAAACTAAGATATGTGCCACATCATTGGAAAATTGCAGAAGTCATTGTTATACCTAAACAAGGTAAGCCACCAACAGAAGTAACATCTTACAGACCTATATCGCTTATACCAATCATGGCAAAAGTTTTCGAAAAACTGCTTCTGAAAAGACTAAGCAGAATAATAGAAGAAAGAAGACTAATTCCGAGCCATCAGTTTGGATTTAGAAATAAACATTCCACGATAGACCAAGTGCATCGGATTACGGATGTTGTGGAAAAAGCACTTGAAGAAAAACAAGTATGCTCGGCTATATTCTTAGATGTTGCTCAAGCCTTTGACAAGGTTTGGCACTTGGGACTTGAGTACAAACTGCAAAGGGATCTTCCCAGGCAGTACTACGAAATACTGAAATCCTACGTTACGAACCGACTCTTTAGAGTACGGTACGACCAAAATTACTCGGAACTAAAGAAAATTGAAGCCGGTGTACCACAAGGAAGTGTCCTAGGACCAACCCTGTATCTGTTATATACAAGGGATATTCCAGTGGACATCAACGCTATCATGGCCACCTTTGCTGATGATACTGCAATATTGGTGCCAGATAAATCCGTTACGAAGGCTACACAAAAACTGCAAAATGCAGTCGATAAAATTAGTGATTGGACGCAAAAATGGCGAATCAAACTAAATGAAACAAAATCGACGCATATAAACTTTACAAACAAAAAAATAAACAATGTTCCAATTCTTATAAACAGTACAACAGTACCTTACTCCAATACTGCCAAATACCTTGGAATGACTTTGGATGCAAAGCTTAAATGGAAAGAGCACATCAAAAAGAAAAAAGACGAACTAAACTTGAAGTACAGAAAAATGTACTGGTTACTAGAAAAGAACTCTGACCTATCTATCCAGAACAAACTAATGTTATATAAGCAAGTACTGAAACCCGTTTGGACATATGGCATCCAACTATGGGGCTGTACAAAGAAAACAAATGCTGAACCCATCCAAAAATTCCAAAGCAAGGTCCTTCGCGGAATAATAAATGCCCCTTGGTATATAAGAAATAGCGATCTACATCGTGACCTTCAAATTGAAATGGTTACAGAAGTGGTTAAAAAACACGCTGTATCACACAATCAGCGACTGCAAAGTCATACCAACTCCGAAATGGAGACCGTCTTAAATGTACGAGACAATGTTCGGAGATTAAGAAGAACCAAGCCTCATGAGCTGATGGTCTAAAAGCTATGGAAAGTGTTATAACTTAAACTTCCCACTCTGCGACTGATGAATTAAGAAAGAAAAATCATTTGTCGATCTTTCATAGATTGTTCCTGATTCACCGGTGGTTTTAGTGCGGTAAGAGTCCCACACTACTTGGTACCGATTCTTACCGAGTGTCTTTTGAAGATTTCCATCGGATAATAAAAAAAAAAAAAAAAAAAAAAAAAAAATCAGTCTCTGGAAGACTGATGGTGCGTTTTTTAATCCGAAAGGTATACGAATAAACTCGTAGTGCCCATCGGGAGTTGAAAAAGCGGGTTTGCAACGATATTCTGGTCGAACATTAATTTGGTGAAAACCAGAAGCTAGATCGAGAGTTGTGAAGTAATTAGAATGACTTAATTGATCCAAAATATCAACAATATTTGGAAGAGGAAAAGTATCACCAATTGTGACGTTATTCAGTTTCCTGTAGTCGATGACAACACGCCATTTTTGTTGACCTGAAGCGTCAACTTCCTTTGGAACCACCCAAAGTGGAGCGGACCATGGAAATACGGAAGGCTTAATGATTTCTTGATTTAGCATTGTTTTTATTTGCTTGTTAACTTCTACTTTATGTTTTTCAGGGTAACGGTACGTTTTTGCCGCTATAGGTTCTGAATTATTTGTTATTATTTCATGCTGAATAGCTGATGTAGAAGTGAGGACATCTCCCTCTAAGTGAAATATGTCACTGAATTCTTTGCATATTTCGATAATATGAGATTTTACTTTAGTATTTAAATGATCGAGTCTTAAGTTAGCTTGTAAATCTTGAAAACGATCAAATTTATTTGATTTTGTCAATGGAATTAAATTAGGTAATGGTTCCAATTTACAGGAAAGATTTTGAAGAATTATAGGTTTTTCAGTGGTGTTTAGAATTGAAGCAGGAGCGTAAGAATCATTATTTACTTGAGTAATTGCTCTTGACAAGAATATACCTTCTTGTAAATATAGCTCTGGAAGAATGCCTTCTTTAAGCTGAGGATTACCATCCTTATGGAGAGAAGTTAAAGTGGTGTTCATACCCAAAGCGGGTAAAAGCTCCCATGTAAATCCGAAGGATCTCAGACCTATCAGCCTATCATCATTCCTTCTCAAAACTCTAGAACGACTGATTGATATCCATCTGCGTAGTTCCATAGAACCCAATCTTTTCTCTATGGCACAACACGCTTACCGCAAAGGGAAATCGGTAGAAACGGCCTTGCATAACTTGGTACGCACTATTGAATATTCCCTTCATCATAGAGAGTACACTCTGGTTGCATTCTTAGATATCGAAGGTGCTTTCAACAATGTCAGCAATATGGCAATAACAACCGCGCTTAAGAGCTTGAATGTAGATAGCTCACTTAGGGAGTTAATTAGCCTAATGCTAAGAAGCAGAATAATTAACTCAACATTAGGTGAATGTTCTGTTAGAAGATCTGTTAGCAGAGGAACACCGCAAGGTGGAGTCCTATCGCCAATCTTATCGAACATCGTAATTAATGACCTACTAGTCAATCTAGAAGCGGATGGCTTCAAAGTTATTGCATATGCTGATGACGTTGCAATAACTTTGCAATATCGGGAAAGCATCTTCAAATCATAATTTTGAGCAGCCTGAAGTTTTAATGGGATTATTCTGACTAATTCCATTTAATAGAATTTGCTCGTTTTGATAAATAAAAGTTTGAAATTTCAATTCATCCCAATTATTGAACTTACGATTTAGACAAGCGGCTTTTGCCTTGCCCGAAATTTGTGTTTCTATATAGCTTAGTAAAATAGGTTGCTGTGAGACGGATGCGAGAGCAGTTGCTTTATTGCAATCTGATATGAAAGAAGAGAGTTCGTCTCTTGAACCGTCAAATCTTTTAATAAATTTAATTAAGAATATTATTGGAAGATTTTCAGAGATTTCTGAGTTTTGAGATTGCATCTCGAGTTCATCGTTATCTGTCTGATTTATTTTTATTTGTTTTTTTCTTTTATTTATATATAAAGCAACGAAAATTCGGATGTGCTTAATCAAATGTTTCTCACTATAATGAATACCAAACAACAGATTAAATTGTTCCTAACCAATAGCAATTAAATTGAAAGAACACAAGTAATTATTGTCGACTCGTAGAGTACATAGACAATATTCTGAATTCAATGGACTTTAATCGAAATATACACACAAATATTATGTAGGTGAATAATTTGGATACGCACAAAAAAACAAATATAGGTATATGAATATGAAGGTAACTCACATGTGGAACAGAAGGAATGAGCAAACACAAACATCAAAATACATTTCACTTCTGACACCAATTTTTTATGATTAATTTATTCTTTACTTTATTTAAAATATACAAATTTTCTCAATACAAATAAAATACAAATGTACAGACAGTCAATATGTGACCAATCGAGTAGACAGCTTAATACAATCTGAATCTTTTAATCTTCAAACTATGTGTAGGGACGCCAAAGAAGTTGGCGTCTTGCGAATTCATATTACTCAAAATATAAACAGTTCATAAAAAGAATCTGTTGAATTGACAAAAAGTATGCAAGATACAATAATGTGTTGAATTGACAAAAGTAATTTGATTATAGTGTGTGGGAGTGAGGTTTATAAGAATTTGATGAGTTGGTACATAACAGTGGCAACACCCGACACCTAGGATTATAAATTTGGAGGCGCAACAGCTTGTGGAGACTAAGGCCTAGGGACTTACAACTCTCAGCCATTCCTGTGTGCGTGTTATTGGCAGGAATGGAGGGGACCTACAATTTTTTGCCGAGTCCGAACGGCTAGATGAGAAGCACTAACTCATGACAAGTATACTCTTAGAGGATATCTCAGTTCCTCGCCAGAGGTAGTACCTCGGGAAAAACAGTTGTTTATAGGTGGCAGCGGCTGGGAATCGAACTCAGATCTTCGGCATGACAATCCAACGCACTAACCATCATGCCACGAGGTACTACGGCACCTAGTTTGGTTGACGAAAAATTAATTGATTTCTTTGTATATAAAGTCAATTGTTCTAAAAAAAAGTTCCATGACCGTTTTTGAGTGTAATTTCATAAGCTTTAATTTTTTAACTGACTTTTTTTCTTATTTTTGTTCCGGAGAAATTTAAAAAAATGTGAATAAAACTCCATTTACCTGTCCTCACAAGAAAGTTCTTGGGTGAAACTCAGAATTTTTGCAGTACATGCACAAAACATCAAAATCAACTTTGTCGGACTATTTCCCTAATTTTATTGAGTAAATAATGAAATATAGGAAAACAGTGCGCATGGACATTTAAAGTACGATTTAAGCATGCTCTCCAGTGGCATGATGGCTAGTGCGTTGGACTGTCATGCCGAAGGTCTGGGTTCGATTCCCAGCCGCTGCCACCTAAAAACAGAAATATTTTTTCCCGAGGTACTACCTCTTGCGAGGAACTGACATATCCTCCAAGAGTATACCTGTCATGAATAATAAGTGCTACTCATCTAGCCGTTCGGGCTCGACAAAAAGTTGTAGGTCGCTTCCATTCCTGCCCATAACACGCACACAGCAATGGTTGAGAGTTGTAATTCACTAGGCCCTCGTTCTCCATGAGCTGTTGCACCACCAAATTTATTTTTTATTTTATTTAAGCATGTTCCGCCACAGAAGTTCTTAATTTTTGGCTATTGTACTCTTTTATAAAATATTTTACTGCAAAAAGTTTTATCTCGCATGTGCCAGTAAAAAAAAGAAGGATGTCGAGTTGCAATCGACTTGTTGTAATTTTTGCTGTTGGAAATGCTTATGTTCCAATAAAACAATCTTTTGAAAGAGTGCTTATTATTTATTGCTTGACGTTATTACATATATTTCAAACAAATCTCTTGATTAAATTTTAAAATAGTGCACCATGGGCCACAAAATAAATTTACATCATTTTTGGGAGCATCACATATTTTTTTCAGTTCGTCTACTACATTTCTATCATCGGCCAAGCCTAACTGTCCATACTTGTTCCATCCAACAGCAAGAATAGAACCACATGAAGTTTTTACAACTGTGTGCCTTGATCCACAGTAAACTGATAGTATAATACAAGATTTATTTTTGTTTTCGCATTCAAAACATTGTGGAAGGTCGAGGAGTTGCGGCACAGGATAAACTGTTGTATTTTTAACTCCATTTGCATTAAAAATACGTATGCCAAGTTGACCGCTGCAATTAAGTCCCCACGTGTAGACATCACCAGTCAAAGAGGAAGCTGCACTGTACCATCCCCCGGCTGCAATACTTACAATTTAAAATTGTAAGGAAAATGAAGTCAAGGCATTTAGTAATGTTATGCAGATTTAGAGATGCTGAAAAATTTTAAAATGTATTTAAGTAAAAAATAAAATTCTTAATGCCTAACGCACGTGTGAGTACATGTAAGCTTTGCTTCAACTGAATAGTTACAAATATTTTTCACAGGTAGGAATGTTATTATTTGCTTCCTTCGTACTTTATTTTCTTCAATCGGGATCCGGATCTGGATATGGATTAACTTTTAGCACGTATAGTCCAAAAGCCAGTGTTGAAAAATTCTCTGAATTTATTAAAGCTGATTTTCTGCTAGTTGGTTAGTGATTTTTTATTAAATTCAATTTATTTATTTATAGCGGTGTATAAATAAGACATAAAAGGTATTCATGCAACTTCGTAAAACCCTAGATAAAGTTACAAATTGGTTAAGTTTATCTTTTGGTTTGGACTGTCTAATTTTGTATGGGAAATGATTTACACAATTTTGTTAAACTTATCAAAGGATTATGTTGCGTTAAATTAACCAAACGTTAGTTAAAAGTTTGTGGGTGTCAGGTAAGAAAAAGGGTTTAATTTCCGGAGACCACCATAAATTCGCCCAATAGAAAGGTTGATGTAATCGTTTTTTAGAAAGGAATTGATTTATTTTAAAGCCAAGACTTGTAACATTATTCATGAAATTAAGCGTCGAATTGATGTTTGGATACGGCAATCATTTGTGACTTAGGCGGATTTAGTGCTAAACCAATGCAGGAATAACCCTTGCCAGCTTCCAACATTAAGGAAAAGATGATGTAGTTATATAAAAATTAATGATGTGGTAAAAATGGATGTGATTTGTGGTCATATCATTTTAATAAAAGAAATTGGAACACCATCTTCCCCAACAGAGTTCGATTTAATGGAACTTAAGTTCAAAGCCAAGTCATCAGTCAATAACAACTTCGAAGTCAAATCCAATCCTTAATGCTAAGTCTTCTACTTGGCTGATTTATTGCAGTAGTATATAAAACTTGTGTTATAAAAAAACCTTATAGATACAAGCTATGCCAGATCGCGGGCAAATAAATTTCCAGCTTATTGATTTGGAATTCTAATCTTATTTGATATAGTTTACAATGGATTTTTGTCAAAGAATTCATGTAAGTAAACTGAACTTAATACAAATTGCGTAGGCCCTCACTATGTCACTGATGAGTTCAAGTGAGTAAGCCGGACGAAACGCCAATTTGTAGGACTAAAAGCTATTTTGAATCGATTCAACAAGTCCAATCCTTAATGCTAAGTCTTCTTCTTGGCTGATTTATTTCAGTAGTGTATAGAATTTGTATTATAAAAAACTTTATAGAAACTATCTTGTTGGATATAGTTTACAGTGGTTTTTGGCCAAAGAATTCATTTAAATTAAACTGAACTCAATACTAATTGCGTATGACAAGGCCCTCACTATGTCAGTGATGAGTCCAAGTGACTAAGCTGGACGAAACGCCAATTTGTAGGACTAAAAGGCTATACGCGGTCAGCCATCAGACGAATAGGGGGAATAACATGTAGCATACGAAAACATGCACGTGCCGTAACTATTCGGGACTGGTGGAAGTGTGATCATAGCCTCTTCGCGGCGGCCGCTAGAAACAAGCCTTTTAAAAAGGTTTGGCTAATATGATCAGGCTGGTTCCTCAGGTTGGCGACAGGTTAATTCCCTGTCCCGTAAAACTAAGAGAATTATGAGACTGACAACAAGCCTCGGAAACAGACAGATCTCACGACGACAACCTTTGCTACGAAAACGGACACACGATTTACGAATTTTCTTATGGAACGTTCGCTCGCTCTATAGAGCTCGAGCTGTTCAGCATTACAAGAAATCAGATGGACAGGGAATGGTGTTCTACAGAAGAAGGAATATGACGTATATTACAGCTGTCACACAAAACACCATGTGCTCGGGGTAGGCTTCCTAGACAGCGAAAAAATGAAGTCTGCCATCATCGGCTTTAACGCTATAAGCGAAAGGCTATGCACTCTCCGCGTGCGAAGCAAATTTACAAACATCAGCCTCATTAACGTTCACGGACCTACGGAGGAGTCCTCAGACGAAGAATAAGAGACTTACTACGAACAAGTCGAGAGGGCCCTCAATGCCTGCCCAAGGTATGACGTCAAAATCATCCTTGGGGATTTGAACGCAAAAATAGGTCGGGAGCCGGTATCCAGGCATTACGCAGGCACCCATAGTTTGCATGAGAACACTAACACTGACAATGGGCTTCGAGTCTTAGAATTGGCAGCATCGAAAAACATGGTCGTTGCGAGTACCAGGTTCCCGCGTAAAGATATCTACAAGGCCACCTGGGTATCACCTGATGGAGTCACTCGTAACCAAATAGACCACGTGTTGATAGACCGTCGCCACTACTCGAACCTGATGATATAAATTTGGAGGCGCAACAGCTTGTGGAGACTAAGGCCTAGTGACTTACAACTCTCAGCCATTCCTGTGTGCGTGTTATTGGCAGGAATGGAGGGGACCTACAATTTTTTGCCGAGTCCGAACGGCTAGATGAGAAGCACTAACTCATGACAAGTATACTCTTAGAGGATATCTCAGTTCCTCGCCAGAGGTAGTACCTCGGGAAAAACAGTTGTTTATAGGTGGCAGCGGCTGGGAATCGAACTCAGATCTTCGGCATGACAGTCCAACGCACTAACCATCATGCCACGAGGTACTACGGCACCTAGTTTGGTTGACGAAAAATTAATTGATTTCTTTGTATATAAAGTCAATTGTTCTAAAAAAAAGTTCCATGACCGTTTTTGAGTGTAATTTCATAAGCTTTAATTTTTTAACTGACTTTTTTTCTTATTTTTGTTCCGGAGAAATTTAAAAAAATGTGAATAAAACTCCATTTACCTGTCCTCACAAGAAAGTTCTTGGGTGAAACTCAGAATTTTTGCAGTACATGCACAAAACATCAAAATCAACTTTGTCGGACTATTTCCCTAATTTTATTGAGTAAATAATGAAATATAGGAAAACAGTGCGCATGGACATTTAAAGTTCGATTTAAGCATGCTCTCCAGTGGCATGATGGCTAGTGCGTTGGACTGTCATGCCGAAGGTCTGGGTTCGATTCCCAGCCGCTGCCACCTAAAAACAGAAATATTTTTTCCCGAGGTACTACCTCTTGCAAGGAACTGAAATATCCTCCAAGAGTATACCTGTCATGAATAATAAGTGCTACTCATCTAGCCGTTCGGGCTCGACAAAAAGTTGTAGGTCGCTTCCATTCCTGCCCATAACACGCACACAGCAATGGTTGAGAGTTGTAATTCACTAGGCCCTCGTTCTCCATGAGCTGTTGCACCACCAAATTTATTTTTTATTTTATTTAAGCATGTTCCGCCACAGAAGTTCTTAATTTTTGGCTATTGTACTCTTTTATAAAATATTTTACTGCAAAAAGTTTTATCTCGCATGTGCCAGTAAAAAAAAGAAGGATGTCGAGTTGCAATCGACTTGTTGTAATTTTTGCTGTTGGAAATTCTTATGTTCCAATAAAACAATCTTTTGAAAGAGTGCTTATTATTTATTGCTTGTCGTTATTACATATATTTCAAACAAATCTCTTGATTAAATTTTAAAATAGTGCACCATGGGCCACAAAATAAATTTACATCATTTTTGGGAGCATCACATATTTTTTTCAGTTCGTCTACTACATTTCTATCATCGGCCAAGCCTAACTGTCCATACTTGTTCCATCCAACAGCAAGAATAGAACCACATGAAGTTTTTACAACTGTGTGCCTTGATCCACAGTAAACTGATAGTATAATACAAGATTTATTTTTGTTTTCGCATTCAAAACATTGTGGAAGGTCGAGGAGTTGCGGCACAGGATAAACTGTTGTATTTTTAACTCCATTTGCATTAAAAATACGTATGCCAAGTTGACCGCTGCAATTAAGTCCCCACGTGTAGACATCACCAGTCAAAGAGGAAGCTGCACTGTGCCATCCCCCGGCTGCAATACTTACAATTTAAAATTGTAAGGAAAATGAAGTCAAGGCATTTAGTAATGTTATGCAGATTTAGAGATGCTGAAAAATTTTAAAATGTATTTAAGTAAAAAATAAAATTCTTAATGCCTAACGCACGTGTGAGTACATGTAAGCTTTGCTTCAACTGAATAGTTACAAATATTTTTCACAGGTAGGAATGTTATTATTTGCTTCCTTCGTACTTTATTTTCTTCAATCGGGATCCGGATCTGGATATGGATTAACTTTTAGCACGTATAGTCCAAAAGCCAGTGCTAAAAAATTCTCTGAATTTATTAAAGCTGATTTTCTGCTAGTTGGTTAGTGATTTTTTATTAAATTCAATTCAATTCAATTTATTTATTTATAGCGGTGTATAAATAAGACATAAAAGGTATTCATGCAACTTCGTAAAACCCTAGATAAAGTTACAAATTGGTTAAGTTTATCTTTTGGTTTGGACTGTCTAATTTTGTATGGGAAATGATTTACACAATTTGGTTAAACTTATCAAAGGATTATGTTGCGTTAAATTAACCAAACGTTAGTTAAAAGTTTGTGGGTGTCAGGTAAGAAAAAGGGTTTAATTTCCGGAGACCACCATAAATTCGCCCAATAGAAAGGTTGATGTAATCGTTTTTTAGAAAGGAATTGATTTATTTTAAAGCCAAGACTTGTAACATTATTCATGAAATTAAGCGTCGAATTGATGTTTGGATACGGCAATCATTTGTGACTTAGGCGGATTTAGTGCTAAACCAATGCAGGAATAACCCTTGCCAGCTTCCAACATTAAGGAAAAGATGATGTAGTTATATAAAAATTAATGATGTGGTAAAAATGGATGTGATTTGTGGTCATATCATTTTAATAAAAGAAATTGGAACACCATCTTCCCCAACAGAGTTCGATTTAATGGAACTTAAGTTCAAAGCCAAGTCATCAGTCAATAACAACTTCGAAGTCAAATCCAATCCTTAATGCTAAGTCTTCTACTTGGCTGATTTATTGCAGTAGTATATAAAACTTGTGTTATAAAAAAACCTTATAGATACAAGCTATGCCAGATCGCGGGCAAATAAATTTCCAGCTTATTGATTTGGAATTCTAATCTTATTTGATATAGTTTACAATGGATTTTTGTCAAAGAATTCATGTAAGTAAACTGAACTTAATACAAATTGCGTAGGCCCTCACTATGTCACTGATGAGTTCAAGTGAGTAAGCCGGACGAAACGCCAATTTGTAGGACTAAAAGCTATTTTGAATCGATTCAACAAGTCCAATCCTTAATGCTAAGTCTTCTTCTTGGCTGATTTATTTCAGTAGTGTATAGAATTTGTATTATAAAAAACTTTATAGAAACTATCTTGTTGGATATAGTTTACAGTGGTTTTTGGCCAAAGAATTCATTTAAATTAAACTGAACTCAATACTAATTGCGTATGACAAGGCCCTCACTATGTCAGTGATGAGTCCAAGTGACTAAGCTGGACGAAACGCCAATTTGTAGGACTAAAAGGCTATACGCGGTCAGCCATCAGACGAATAGGGGGAATAACATGTAGCATACGAAAACATGCACGTGCCGTAACTATTCGGGACTGGTGGAAGTGTGATCATAGCCTCTTCGCGGCGGCCGCTAGAAACAAGCCTTTTAAAAAGGTTTGGCTAATATGATCAGGCTGGTTCCTCAGGTTGGCGACAGGTTAATTCCCTGTCCCGTAAAACTAAGAGAATTATGAGACTGACAACAAGCCTCGGAAACAGACAGATCTCACGACGACAACCTTTGCTACGAAAACGGACACACGATTTACGAATTTTCTTATGGAACGTTCGCTCGCTCTATAGAGCTCGAGCTGTTCAGCATTACAAGAAATCAGATGGACAGGGAATGGTGTTCTACAGAAGAAGGAATATGACGTATATTACAGCTGTCACACAAAACACCATGTGCTCGGGGTAGGCTTCCTAGACAGCGAAAAAATGAAGTCTGCCATCATCGGCTTTAACGCTATAAGCGAAAGGCTATGCACTCTCCGCGTGCGAAGCAAATTTACAAACATCAGCCTCATTAACGTTCACGGACCTACGGAGGAGTCCTCAGACGAAGAATAAGAGACTTACTACGAACAAGTCGAGAGGGCCCTCAATGCCTGCCCAAGGTATGACGTCAAAATCATCCTTGGGGATTTGAACGCAAAAATAGGTCGGGAGCCGGTATCCAGGCATTACGCAGGCACCCATAGTTTGCATGAGAACACTAACACTGACAATGGGCTTCGAGTCTTAGAATTGGCAGCATCGAAAAACATGGTCGTTGCGAGTACCAGGTTCCCGCGTAAAGATATCTACAAGGCCACCTGGGTATCACCTGATGGAGTCACTCGTAACCAAATAGACCACGTGTTGATAGACCGTCGCCACTACTCGAACCTGATGATATAAATTTGGAGGCGCAACAGCTTGTGGAGACTAAGGCCTAGTGACTTACAACTCTCAGCCATTCCTGTGTGCGTGTTATTGGCAGGAATGGAGGGGACCTACAATTTTTTGCCGAGTCCGAACGGCTAGATGAGAAGCACTAACTCATGACAAGTATACTCTTAGAGGATATCTCAGTTCCTCGCCAGAGGTAGTACCTCGGGAAAAACAGTTGTTTATAGGTGGCAGCGGCTGGGAATCGAACTCAGATCTTCGGCATGACAGTCCAACGCACTAACCATCATGCCACGAGGTACTACGGCACCTAGTTTGGTTGACGAAAAATTAATTGATTTCTTTGTATATAAAGTCAATTGTTCTAAAAAAAAGTTCCATGACCGTTTTTGAGTGTAATTTCATAAGCTTTAATTTTTTAACTGACTTTTTTTCTTATTTTTGTTCCGGAGAAATTTAAAAAAATGTGAATAAAACTCCATTTACCTGTCCTCACAAGAAAGTTCTTGGGTGAAACTCAGAATTTTTGCAGTACATGCACAAAACATCAAAATCAACTTTGTCGGACTATTTCCCTAATTTTATTGAGTAAATAATGAAATATAGGAAAACAGTGCGCATGGACATTTAAAGTTCGATTTAAGCATGCTCTCCAGTGGCATGATGGCTAGTGCGTTGGACTGTCATGCCGAAGGTCTGGGTTCGATTCCCAGCCGCTGCCACCTAAAAACAGAAATATTTTTTCCCGAGGTACTACCTCTTGCAAGGAACTGAAATATCCTCCAAGAGTATACCTGTCATGAATAATAAGTGCTACTCATCTAGCCGTTCGGGCTCGACAAAAAGTTGTAGGTCGCTTCCATTCCTGCCCATAACACGCACACAGCAATGGTTGAGAGTTGTAATTCACTAGGCCCTCGTTCTCCATGAGCTGTTGCACCACCAAATTTATTTTTTATTTTATTTAAGCATGTTCCGCCACAGAAGTTCTTAATTTTTGGCTATTGTACTCTTTTATAAAATATTTTACTGCAAAAAGTTTTATCTCGCATGTGCCAGTAAAAAAAAGAAGGATGTCGAGTTGCAATCGACTTGTTGTAATTTTTGCTGTTGGAAATTCTTATGTTCCAATAAAACAATCTTTTGAAAGAGTGCTTATTATTTATTGCTTGTCGTTATTACATATATTTCAAACAAATCTCTTGATTAAATTTTAAAATAGTGCACCATGGGCCACAAAATAAATTTACATCATTTTTGGGAGCATCACATATTTTTTTCAGTTCGTCTACTACATTTCTATCATCGGCCAAGCCTAACTGTCCATACTTGTTCCATCCAACAGCAAGAATAGAACCACATGAAGTTTTTACAACTGTGTGCCTTGATCCACAGTAAACTGATAGTATAATACAAGATTTATTTTTGTTTTCGCATTCAAAACATTGTGGAAGGTCGAGGAGTTGCGGCACAGGATAAACTGTTGTATTTTTAACTCCATTTGCATTAAAAATACGTATGCCAAGTTGACCGCTGCAATTAAGTCCCCACGTGTAGACATCACCAGTCAAAGAGGAAGCTGCACTGTGCCATCCCCCGGCTGCAATACTTACAATTTAAAATTGTAAGGAAAATGAAGTCAAGGCATTTAGTAATGTTATGCAGATTTAGAGATGCTGAAAAATTTTAAAATGTATTTAAGTAAAAAATAAAATTCTTAATGCCTAACGCACGTGTGAGTACATGTAAGCTTTGCTTCAACTGAATAGTTACAAATATTTTTCACAGGTAGGAATGTTATTATTTGCTTCCTTCGTACTTTATTTTCTTCAATCGGGATCCGGATCTGGATATGGATTAACTTTTAGCACGTATAGTCCAAAAGCCAGTGCTAAAAAATTCTCTGAATTTATTAAAGCTGATTTTCTGCTAGTTGGTTAGTGATTTTTTATTAAATTCAATTCAATTCAATTTATTTATTTATAGCGGTGTATAAATAAGACATAAAAGGTATTCATGCAACTTCGTAAAACCCTAGATAAAGTTACAAATTGGTTAAGTTTATCTTTTGGTTTGGACTGTCTAATTTTGTATGGGAAATGATTTACACAATTTGGTTAAACTTATCAAAGGATTATGTTGCGTTAAATTAACCAAACGTTAGTTAAAAGTTTGTGGGTGTCAGGTAAGAAAAAGGGTTTCATTTCCGGAGACCACCATAAATTCGCCCAATAGAAAGGTTGATGTAATCGTTTTTTAGAAAGGAATTGATTTATTTTAAAGCCAAGACTTGTAACATTATTCATGAAATTAAGCGTCGAATTGATGTTTGGATACGGCAATCATTTGTGACTTAGGCGGATTTAGTGCTAAACCAATGCAGGAATAACCCTTGCCAGCTTCCAACATTAAGGAAAAGATGATGTAGTTATATAAAAATTAATGATGTGGTAAAAATGGATGTGATTTGTGGTCATATCATTTTAATAAAAGAAATTGGAACACCATCTTCCCCAACAGAGTTCGATTTAATGGAACTTAAGTTCAAAGCCAAGTCATCAGTCAATAACAACTTCGAAGTCAAATCCAATCCTTAATGCTAAGTCTTCTACTTGGCTGATTTATTGCAGTAGTATATAAAACTTGTGTTATAAAAAAACCTTATAGATACAAGCTATGCCAGATCGCGGGCAAATAAATTTCCAGCTTATTGATTTGGAATTCTAATCTTATTTGATATAGTTTACAATGGATTTTTGTCAAAGAATTCATGTAAGTAAACTGAACTTAATACAAATTGCGTAGGCCCTCACTATGTCACTGATGAGTTCAAGTGAGTAAGCCGGACGAAACGCCAATTTGTAGGACTAAAAGCTATTTTGAATCGATTCAACAAGTCCAATCCTTAATGCTAAGTCTTCTTCTTGGCTGATTTATTTCAGTAGTGTATAGAATTTGTATTATAAAAAACTTTATAGAAACTATGCCAGGCCCCGGGCAAACAAATTTCCAGCTTAATGATTAGGAGTTCTAATCTTGTTGGATATAGTTTACAGTGGTTTTTGGCCAAAGAATTCATTTAAATTAAACTGAACTCAATACTAATTGCGTATGACAAGGCCCTCACTATGTCAGTGATGAGTCCAAGTGACTAAGCTGGACGAAACGCCAATTTGTAGGACTAAAAGGCTATACGCGGTCAGCCATCAGACGAATAGGGGGAATAACATGTAGCATACGAAAACATGCACGTGCCGTAACTATTCGGGACTGGTGGAAGTGTGATCATAGCCTCTTCGCGGCGGCCGCTAGAAACAAGCCTTTTAAAAAGGTTTGGCTAATATGATCAGGCTGGTTCCTCAGGTTGGCGACAGGTTAATTCCCTGTCCCGTAAAACTAAGAGAATTATGAGACTGACAACAAGCCTCGGAAACAGACAGATCTCACGACGACAACCTTTGCTACGAAAACGGACACACGATTTACGAATTTTCTTATGGAACGTTCGCTCGCTCTATAGAGCTCGAGCTGTTCAGCATTACAAGAAATCAGATGGACAGGGAATGGTGTTCTACAGAAGAAGGAATATGACGTATATTACAGCTGTCACACAAAACACCATGTGCTCGGGGTAGGCTTCCTAGACAGCGAAAAAATGAAGTCTGCCATCATCGGCTTTAACGCTATAAGCGAAAGGCTATGCACTCTCCGCGTGCGAAGCAAATTTACAAACATCAGCCTCATTAATGTTCACGGACCTACGGAGGAGTCCTCAGACGAAGAAAAAGAGACTTACTACGAACAAGTCGAGAGGGCCCTCAATGCCTGCCCAAGGTATGACGTCAAAATCATCCTTGGGGATTTGAACGCAAAAATAGGTCGGGAGCCGGTATCCAGGCATTACGCAGGCACCCATAGTTTGCATGAGAACACTAACACTGACAATGGACTTCGAGTCTTAGAATTGGCAGCATCGAAAAACATGGTCGTTGCGAGTACCAGGTTCCCGCGTAAAGATATCTACAAAGCCACCTGGGTATCACCTGATGGAGTCACTCGTAACCAAATAGACCACGTGTTGATAGACCGTCGCCACTACTCGAACCTGATGATATAAATTTGGAGGCGCAACAGCTTGTGGAGACTAAGGCCTAGTGACTTACAACTCTCAGCCATTCCTGTGTGCGTGTTATTGGCAGGAATGGAGGGGACCTACAATTTTTTGCCGAGTCCGAACGGCTAGATGAGAAGCACTAACTCATGACAAGTATACTCTTAGAGGATATCTCAGTACCTCGCCAGAGGTAGTACCTCGGGAAAAACAGTTGTTTATAGGTGGCAGCGGCTGGGAATCGAACTCAGATCTTCGGCATGACAGTCCAACGCACTAACCATCATGCCACGAGGTACTACGGCACCTAGTTTGGTTGACGAAAAATTAATTGATTTCTTTGTATATAAAGTCAATTGTTCTAAAAAAAAGTTCCATGACCGTTTTTGAGTGTAATTTCATAAGCTTTAATTTTTTAACTGACTTTTTTTCTTATTTTTGTTCCGGAGAAATTTAAAAAATGTGAATAAAACTCCATTTACCTGTCCTCACAAGAAAGTTCTTGGGTGAAACTCAGAATTTTTGGACTCGACAAAAAGTTGTAGGTCCCTTCCATTCCTGCCCATAACACGCACACAGCAATGGTTGAGAGTTGTAATTCACTAGGCCCTCGTTCTCCATGAGCTGTTGCACCACCAAATTTATTTTTTATTTTATTTAAGCATGTTCCGCCACAGAAGTTCTTAATTTTTGGCTATTGTACTCTTTTATAAAATATTTTACTGCAAAAAGTTTTATCTCGCATGTGCCAGTAAAAAAAAGAAGGATGTCGAGTTGCAATCGACTTGTTGTAATTTTTGCTGTTGGAAATTCTTATGTTCCAATAAAACAATCTTTTGAAAGAGTGCTTATTATTTATTGCTTGTCGTTATTACATATATTTCAAACAAATCTCTTGATTAAATTTTAAAATAGTGCACCATGGGCCACAAAATAAATTTACATCATTTTTGGGAGCATCACATATTTTTTTCAGTTCGTCTACTACATTTCTATCATCGGCCAAGCCTAACTGTCCATACTTGTTCCACCCAACAGCAAGAATAGAACCACATGAAGTTTTTACAACTGTGTGCCTTGATCCACAGTAAACTGATAGTATAATACAAGATTTATTTTTGTTTTCGCATTCAAAACATTGTGGAAGGTCGAGGAGTTGCGGCACAGGATAAACTGTTGTATTTTTAACTCCATTTGCATTAAAAATACGTATGCCAAGTTGACCGCTGCAATTAAGTCCCCACGTGTAGACATCACCAGTCAAAGAGGAAGCTGCACTGTGCCATCCCCCGGCTGCAATACTTACAATCTAAAATTGTAAAGAAAATGAAGTCAAGGCATTTAGTAATGTTATGCAGATTTAGAGATGTTGAAAAATTTTAAAATGTATTTAAGTAAAAAATAAAATTCTTAATGCCTAACGCACGTGTGAGTACATGTAAGCTTTGCTTCAACTGAATAGTTACAAATATTTTTCACAGGTAGGAATGTTATTATTTGCTTCCTTCGTACTTTATTTTCTTCAATCGGGATCCGGATCTGGATATGGATTAACTTTTAGCACGTATAGTCCAAAAGCCAGTGCTAAAAAATTCTCTGAATTTATTAAAGCTGATTTTCTGCTAGTTGGTTAGTGATTTTTTATTAAATTCAATTCAATTCAATTTATTTATTTATAGCGGTGTATAAATAAGACATAAAAGGTATTCATGCAACTTCGTAAAACCCTAGATAAAGTTACAAATTGGTTAAGTTTATCTTTTGGTTTGGACTGTCTAATTTTGTATGGGAAATGATTTACACAATTTGGTTAAACTTATCAAAGGATTATGTTGCGTTAAATTAACCAAACGTTAGTTAAAAGTTTGTGGGTGTCAGGTAAGAAAAAGGGTTTAATTTCCGGAGACCACCATAAATTCGCCCAATAGAAAGGTTGATGTAATCGTTTTTTAGAAAGGAATTGATTTATTTTAAAGCCAAGACTTGTAACATTATTCATGAAATTAAGCGTCGAATTGATGTTTGGATACGGCAATCATTTGTGACTTAGGCGGATTTAGTGCTAAACCAATGCATAATAGCCATTCGTAGATCCCTTCTTAATCTTCCTGCTTAGTCTTCATTTAGTCTAAAGATTAAGCCCTCTAGCAAGTTCAATGGCCGGGAGAGATACATTTGGACGTCATCTGCATAAAGATGCACCATTACATTTTTGCACACTTGTGGCAGGTTAGTAAGAAATATACAAAATAAGGTTGGATCCAAAATTGAGCCCTGTAGCACGCTAGCAATTAATTCTATGGAATCAGAAAAGCTATTACTTACTTTAACTCGCTGAGTACGGTGTTCTAAGTAAGAACAAGAACAAGAAAAAGATGTATCGACCTGCTGCTGAAACCAAAGTATAAATTTAACTATTTGTAGATTTACTCTGTCAAAGGATTTTGTGAAATCCAGCAAACAAAGTATTGTTAATTTATCTTGATCATACTCAGTTCTTATATCATCAAGAACTTTAACCATTGCCGTAGAACTGCTATGTAACACGAAATCCTGATTGTACTGATGGAAATAAAATTTGGAAACAGATGTGGTTGGACAAAACTTTTTCAAAAATCTTTGACAGACTAGGCAAGATACTTATAGGCCGGAAATCAGCAAAGGAAGAAGGAGGAGGCTTTTTCGGCACAGGAATAACCCTTGCCAGCTTCCAACATTAAGGAAAAGATGATGTAGTTATATAAAAATTAATGATGTGGTAAAAATGGATGTGATTTGTGGTCATATCATTTTAATAAAAGAAATTGGAACACCATCTTCCCCAACAGAGTTCGATTTAATGGAACTTAAGTTCAAAGCCAAGTCATCAGTCAATAACAACTTCGAAGTCAAATCCAATCCTTAATGCTAAGTCTTCTACTTGGCTGATTTATTGCAGTAGTATATAAAACTTGTGTTATAAAAAAACCTTATAGATACAAGCTATGCCAGATCGCGGGCAAATAAATTTCCAGCTTATTGATTTGGAATTCTAATCTTATTTGATATAGTTTACAATGGATTTTTGTCAAAGAATTCATGTAAGTAAACTGAACTTAATACAAATTGCGTAGGCCCTCACTATGTCACTGATGAGTTCAAGTGAGTAAGCCGGACGAAACGCCAATTTGTAGGACTAAAAGCTATTTTGAATCGATTCAACAAGTCCAATCCTTAATGCTAAGTCTTCTTCTTGGCTGATTTATTTCAGTAGTGTATAGAATTTGTATTATAAAAAACTTTATAGAAACTATGCCAGGCCCCGGGCAAACAAATTTCCAGCTTAATGATTAGGAGTTCTAATCTTGTTGGATATAGTTTACAGTGGTTTTTGGCCAAAGAATTCATTTAAGTTAAACTGAACTCAATACTAATTGCGTATGACAAGGCCCTCACTATGTCAGTGATGAGTCCAAGTGACTAAGCTGGACGAAACGCCAATTTGTAGGACTAAAAGGCTATACGCGGTCAGCCATCAGACGAATAGGGGGAATAACATGTAGCATACGAAAACATGCACGTGCCGTAACTATTCGGGACTGGTGGAAGTGTGATCATAGCCTCTTCGCGGCGGCCGCTAGAAACAAGCCTTTTAAAAAGGTTTGGCTAATATGATCAGGCTGGTTCCTCAGGTTGGCGACAGGTTAATTCCCTGTCCCGTAAAACTAAGAGAATTATGAGACTGACAACAAGCCTCGGAAACAGACAGATCTCACGACGACAACCTTTGCTACGAAAACGGACACACGATTTACGAATTTTCTTATGGAACGTTCGCTCGCTCTATAGAGCTCGAGCTGTTCAGCATTACAAGAAATCAGATGGACAGGGAATGATGTTCTACAGAAGAAGGAATATGACGTATATTACAGCTGTCACACAAAACACCATGTGCTCGGGGTAGGCTTCCTAGACAGCGAAAAAATGAAGTCTGCCATCATCGGCTTTAACGCTATAAGCGAAAGGCTATGCACTCTCCGCGTGCGAAGCAAATTTACAAACATCAGCCTCATTAACGTTCACGGACCTACGGAGGAGTCCTCAGACGAAGAAAAAGAGACTTACTACGAACAAGTCGAGAGGGCCCTCAATGCCTGCCCAAGGTATGACGTCAAAATCATCCTTGGGGATTTGAACGCAAAAATAGGTCGGGAGCCGGTATCCAGGCATTACGCAGGCACCCATAGTTTGCATGAGAACACTAACACTGACAATGGACTTCGAGTCTTAGAATTGGCAGCATCGAAAAACATGGTCGTTGCGAGTACCAGGTTCCCGCGTAAAGATATCTACAAAGCCACCTGGGTATCACCTGATGGAGTCACTCGTAACCAAATAGACCACGTGTTGATAGACCGTCGCCACTACTCGAACCTGATGATATAAATTTGGAGGCGCAACAGCTTGTGGAGACTAAGGCCTAGTGACTTACAACTCTCAGCCATTCCTGTGTGCGTGTTATTGGCAGGAATGGAGGGGACCTACAATTTTTTGCCGAGTCCGAACGGCTAGATGAGAAGCACTAACTCATGACAAGTATACTCTTAGAGGATATCTCAGTTCCTCGCCAGAGGTAGTACCTCGGGAAAAACAGTTGTTTATAGGTGGCAGCGGCTGGGAATCGAACTCAGATCTTCGGCATGACAGTCCAACGCACTAACCATCATGCCACGAGGTACTACGGCACCTAGTTTGGTTGACGAAAAATTAATTGATTTCTTTGTATATAAAGTCAATTGTTCTAAAAAAAAGTTCCATGACCGTTTTTGAGTGTAATTTCATAAGCTTAAATTTTTTAACTGACTTTTTTTCTTATTTTTGTTCCGAAGAAATTTAAAAAATGTGAATAAAACTCCATTTACCTGTCCTCACAAGAAAGTTCTTGGGTGAAACTCAGAATTTTTGCAGTTCATGCACAAAACATCAAAATCAACTTTGTCGGACTATTTCCCTAGTTTTATTGAGTAAATAATGAAATATAGGAAAACAGTGCGCATGGACATTTAAAGTACGATTTAAGCATGCTCTCCAGTGGCATGATGGCTAGTGCGTTGGACTGTCATGCCGAAGGTCTGGGTTCGATTCCCAGCCGCTGCCACCTAAAAACAGAAATATTTTTTCCCGAGGTACTACCTCTTGCGAGGAACTGACATATCCTCCAAGAGTATACCTGTCATGAATAATAAGTGCTACTCATCTAGCCGTTCGGACTCGACAAAAAGTTGTAGGTCCCTTCCATTCCTGCCCATAACACGCACACAGCAATGGTTGAGAGTTGTAATTCACTAGGCCCTCGTTCTCCATGAGCTGTTGCACCACCAAATTTATTTTTTATTTTATTTAAGCATGTTCCGCCACAGAAGTTCTTAATTTTTGGCTATTGTACTCTTTTATAAAATATTTTACTGCAAAAAGTTTTATCTCGCATGTGCCAGTAAAAAAAAGAAGGATGTCGAGTTGCAATCGACTTGTTGTAATTTTTGCTGTTGGAAATTCTTATGTTCCATTAAAACAATCTTTTGAAAGAGTGCTTATTATTTATTGCTTGTCGTTATTACATATATTTCAAACAAATCTCTTGATTAAATTTTAAAATAGTGCACCATGGGCCACAAAATAAATTTACATCATTTTTGGGAGCATCACATATTTTTTTCAGTTCGTCTACTACATTTCTATCATCGGCCAAGCCTAACTGTCCATACTTGTTCCATCCAACAGCAAGAATAGAACCACATGAAGTTTTTACAACTGTGTGCCTTGATCCACAGTAAACTGATAGTATAATACAAGATTTATTTTTGTTTTCGCATTCAAAACATTGTGGAAGGTCGAGGAGTTGCGGCACAGGATAAACTGTTGTATTTTTAACTCCATTTGCATTAAAAATACGTATGCCAAGTTGACCGCTGCAATTAAGTCCCCACGTGTAGACATCACCAGTCAAAGAGGAAGCTGCACTGTGCCATCCCCCGGCTGCAATACTTACAATCTAAAATTGTAAAGAAAATGAAGTCAAGGCATTTAGTAATGTTATGCAGATTTAGAGATGCTGAAAAATTTTAAAATGTATTTAAGTAAAAAATAAAATTCTTAATGCCTAACGCACGTGTGAGTACATGTAAGCTTTGCTTCAACTGAATAGTTACAAATATTTTTCACAGGTAGGAATGTTATTATTTGCTTCCTTCGTACTTTATTTTCTTCAATCGGGATCCGGATCTGGATATGGATTAACTTTTAGCACGTATAGTCCAAAAGCCAGTGCTAAAAAATTCTCTGAATTTATTAAAGCTGATTTTCTGCTAGTTGGTTAGTGATTTTTTATTAAATTCAATTCAATTCAATTTATTTATTTATAGCGGTGTATAAATAAGACATAAAAGGTATTCATGCAACTTCGTAAAACCCTAGATAAAGTTACAAATTGGTTTAGTTTAGAAACGCCAATTTGTAGGACTAAAGGCCATACAAAGCTATTTTGAATCGATTCAACAAGTCCAATCCTTAATGCTAAGTCTTCTTCTTTTTGGCTGATTTATTTCAGTAGTGTATAGAATTTGTATTATAAAAAACTTTATAGAAACTATGCCAGGCCCCGGGCAAACAAATTTCCAGCTTAATGATTAGGAGTTCTAATCTTGTTGGATATAGTTTACAGTGGTTTTTGGCCAAAGAATTCATTTAAGTTAAACTGAACTCAATACTAATTGCGTATGACAAGGCCCTCACTATGTCAGTGATGAGTCCAAGTGACTAAGCTGGACGAAACGCCAGCCTCATAGCCTCTTCGCGGCGGCCGCTAGAAACAAGCCTTTTAAAAAGGTTTGGCTAATATGATCAGGCTGGTTCCTCAGGTTGGCGACAGGTTAATTCCCTGTCCCGTAAAACTAAGAGAATTATGAGACTGACAACAAGCCTCGGAAACAGACAGATCTCACGACGACAACCTTTGCTACGAAAACGGACACACGATTTACGAATTTTCTTATGGAACGTTCGCTCGCTCTATAGAGCTCGAGCTGTTCAGCATTACAAGAAATCAGATGGACAGGGAATGATGTTCTACAGAAGAAGGAATATGACGTATATTACAGCTGTCACACAAAACACCATGTGCTCGGGGTAGGCTTCCTAGACAGCGAAAAAATGAAGTCTGCCATCATCGGCTTTAACGCTATAAGCGAAAGGCTATGCACTCTCCGCGTGCGAAGCAAATTTACAAACATCAGCCTCATTAACGTTCACGGACCTACGGAGGAGTCCTCAGACGAAGAAAAAGAGACTTACTACGAACAAGTCGAGAGGGCCCTCAATGCCTGCCCAAGGTATGACGTCAAAATCATCCTTGGGGATTTGAACGCAAAAATAGGTCGGGAGCCGGTATCCAGGCATTACGCAGGCACCCATAGTTTGCATGAGAACACTAACACTGACAATGGACTTCGAGTCTTAGAATTGGCAGCATCGAAAAACATGGTCGTTGCGAGTACCAGGTTCCCGCGTAAAGATATCTACAAAGCCACCTGGGTATCACCTGATGGAGTCACTCGTAACCAAATAGACCACGTGTTGATAGACCGTCGCCACTACTCGAACCTGATGATATAAATTTGGAGGCGCAACAGCTTGTGGAGACTAAGGCCTAGTGACTTACAACTCTCAGCCATTCCTGTGTGCGTGTTATTGGCAGGAATGGAGGGGACCTACAATTTTTTGCCGAGTCCGAACGGCTAGATGAGAAGCACTAACTCATGACAAGTATACTCTTAGAGGATATCTCAGTTCCTCGCCAGAGATAGTACCTCGGGAAAAACAGTTGTTTATAGGTGGCAGCGGCTGGGAATCGAACTCAGATCTTCGGCATGACAGTCCAACGCACTAACCATCATGCCACGAGGTACTACGGCACCTAGTTTGGTTGACGAAAAATTAATTGATTTCTTTGTATATAAAGTCAATTGTTCTAAAAAAAAGTTCCATGACCGTTTTTGAGTGTAATTTCATAAGCTTTAATTTTTTAACTGACTTTTTTTCTTATTTTTGTTCCGGAGAAATTTAAAAAATGTGAATAAAACTCCATTTACCTGTCCTCACAAGAAAGTTCTTGGGTGAAACTCAGAATTTTTGCAGTACATGCACAAAACATCAAAATCAACTTTGTCGGACTATTTCCCTAGTTTTATTGAGTAAATAATGAAATATAGGAAAACAGTGCGCATGGACATTTAAAGTACGATTTAAGCATACTCTCCAGTGGCATGATGGCTAGTGCGTTGGACTGTCATGCCGAAGGTCTGGGTTCGATTCCCAGCCGCTGCCACCTAAAAACAGAAATATTTTTTCCCGAGGTACTACCTCTTGCGAGGAACTGACATATCCTCCAAGAGTATACCTGTCATGAATAATAAGTGCTACTCATCTAGCCGTTCGGACTCGACAAAAAGTTATAGGTCCCTTCCATTCCTGCCCATAACACGCACACAGCAATGGTTGAGAGTTGTAATTCACTAGGCCCTCGTTCTCCATGAGCTGTTGCACCACCAAATTTATTTTTTATTTTATATAAGCATGTTCCGCCACAGAAGTTCTTAATTTTTGGCTATTGTACTCTTTTATAAAATATTTTACTGCAAAAAGTTTTATCTCGCATGTGCCAGTAAAAAAAAGAAGGATGTCGAGTTGCAATCGACTTGTTGTAATTTTTGCTGTTGGAAATTCTTATGTTCCAATAAAACAATCTTTTGAAAGAGTGCTTATTATTTATTGCTTGTCGTTATTACATATATTTCAAACAAATCTCTTGATTAAATTTTAAAATAGTGCACCATGGGCCACAAAATAAATTTACATCATTTTTGGGAGCATCACATATTTTTTTCAGTTCGTCTACTACATTTCTATCATCGGCCAAGCCTAACTGTCCATACTTGTTCCATCCAACAGCAAGAATAGAACCACATGAAGTTTTTACAACTGTGTGCCTTGATCCACAGTAAACTGATAGTATAATACAAGATTTATTTTTGTTTTCGCATTCAAAACATTGTGGAAGGTCGAGGAGTTGCGGCACAGGATAAACTGTTGTATTTTTAACTCCATTTGCATTAAAAATACGTATGCCAAGTTGACCGCTGCAATTAAGTCCCCACGTGTAGACATCACCAGTCAAAGAGGAAGCTGCACTGTGCCATCCCCCGGCTGCAATACTTACAATTTAAAATTGTAAGGAAAATGAAGTCAAGGCATTTAGTAATGTTATGCAGATTTAGAGATGCTGAAAAATTTTAAAATGTATTTAAGTAAAAAATAAAATTCTTAATGCCTAACGCACGTGTGAGTACATGTAAGCTTTGCTTCAACTGAATAGTTACAAATATTTTTCACAGGTAGGAATGTTATTATTTGCTTCCTTCGTACTTTATTTTCTTCAATCGGGATCCGGATCTGGATATGGATTAACTTTTAGCACGTATAGTCCAAAAGCCAGTGCTAAAAAATTCTCTGAATTTATTAAAGCTGATTTTCTGCTAGTTGGTTAGTGATTTTTTATTAAATTCAATTCAATTCAATTTATTTATTTATAGCGGTGTATAAATAAGACATAAAAGGTATTCATGCAACTTCGTAAAACCCTAGATAAAGTTACAAATTGGTTAAGTTTATCTTTTGGTTTGGACTGTCTAATTTTGTATGGGAAATGATTTACACAATTTGGTTAAACTTATCAAAGGATTATGTTGCGTTAAATTAACCAAACGTTAGTTAAAAGTTTGTGGGTGTCAGGTAAGAAAAAGGGTTTAATTTCCGGAGACCACCATAAATTCGCCCAATAGAAAGGTTGATGTAATCGTTTTTTAGAAAGGAATTGATTTATTTTAAAGCCAAGACTTGTAACATTATTCATGAAATTAAGCGTCGAATTGATGTTTGGATACGGCAATCATTTGTGACTTAGGCGGATTTAGTGCTAAACCAATGCAGGAATAACCCTTGCCAGCTTCCAACATTAAGGAAAAGATGATGTAGTTATATAAAAATTAATGATGTGGTAAAAATGGATGTGATTTGTGGTCATATCATTTTAATAAAAGAAATTGGAACACCATCTTCCCCAACAGAGTTCGATTTAATGGAACTTAAGTTCAAAGCCAAGACATCAGTCAATAACAACTTCGAAGTCAAATCCAATCCTTAATGCTAAGTCTTCTACTTGGCTGATTTATTGCAGTAGTATATAAAACTTGTGTTATAAAAAAACCTTATAGATACAAGCTATGCCAGATCGCGGGCAAATAAATTTCCAGCTTATTGATTTGGAATTCTTATCTTATTTGATATAGTTTACAATGGATTTTTGTCAAAGAATTCATGTAAGTAAACTGAACTTAATACAAATTGCGTAGGCCCTCACTATGTCACTGATGAGTTCAAGTGAGTAAGCCGGACGAAACGCCAATTTGTAGGACTAAAAGCTATTTTGAATCGATTCAACAAGTCCAATCCTTAATGCTAAGTCTTCTTCTTGGCTGATTTATTTCAGTAGTGTATAGAATTTGTATTATAAAAAACTTTATAGAAACTATGCCAGGCCCCGGGCAAACAAATTTCCAGCTTAATGATTAGGAGTTCTAATCTTGTTGGATATAGTTTACAGTGGTTTTTGGCCAAAGAATTCATTTAAGTTAAACTGAACTCAATACTAATTGCGTATGACAAGGCCCTCACTATGTCAGTGATGAGTCCAAGAGACTAAGCTGGACGAAACGCCAATTTGTAGGACTAAAAGGCTATACGCGGTCAGCCATCAGACGAATAGGGGGAATAACATGTAGCATACGAAAACATGCACGTGCCGTAACTATTCGGGACTGGTGGAAGTGTGATCATAGCCTCTTCGCGGCGGCCGCTAGAAACAAGCCTTTTAAAAAGGTTTGGCTAATATGATCAGGCTGGTTCCTCAGGTTGGCGACAGGTTAATTCCCTGTCCCGTAAAACTAAGAGAATTATGAGACTGACAACAAGCCTCGGAAACAGACAGATCTCACGACGACAACCTTTGCTACGAAAACGGACACACGATTTACGAATTTTCTTATGGAACGTTCGCTCGCTCTATAGAGCTCGAGCTGTTCAGCATTACAAGAAATCAGATGGACAGGGAATGATGTTCTACAGAAGAAGGAATATGACGTATATTACAGCTGTCACACAAAACACCATGTGCTCGGGGTAGGCTTCCTAGACAGCGAAAAAATGAAGTCTGCCATCATCGGCTTTAACGCTATAAGCGAAAGGCTATGCACTCTCCGCGTGCGAAGCAAATTTACAAACATCAGCCTCATTAACGTTCACGGACCTACGGAGGAGTCCTCAGACGAAGAAAAAGAGACTTACTACGAACAAGTCGAGAGGGCCCTCAATGCCTGCCCAAGGTATGACGTCAAAATCATCCTTGGGGATTTGAACGCAAAAATAGGTCGGGAGCCGGTATCCAGGCATTACGCAGGCACCCATAGTTTGCATGAGAACACTAACACTGACAATGGACTTCGAGTCTTAGAATTGGCAGCATCGAAAAACATGGTCGTTGCGAGTACCAGGTTCCCGCGTAAAGATATCTACAAAGCCACCTGGGTATCACCTGATGGAGTCACTCGTAACCAAATAGACCACGTGTTGATAGACCGTCGCCACTACTCGAACCTGATGATATAAATTTGGAGGCGCAACAGCTTGTGGAGACTAAGGCCTAGTGACTTACAACTCTCAGCCATTCCTGTGTGCGTGTTATTGGCAGGAATGGAGGGGACCTACAATTTTTTGCCGAGTCCGAACGGCTAGATGAGAAGCACTAACTCATGACAAGTGTACTCTTAGAGGATATCTCAGTTCCTCGCCAGAGGTAGTACCTCGGGAAAAACAGTTGTTTATAGGTGGCAGCGGCTGGGAATCGAACTCAGATCTTCGGCATGACAGTCCAACGCACTAACCATCATGCCACGAGGTACTACGGCACCTAGTTTGGTTGACGAAAAATTAATTGATTTCTTTGTATATAAAGTCAATTGTTCTAAAAAAAAGTTCCATGACCGTTTTTGAGTGTAATTTCATAAGCTTTAATTTTTTAACTGACTTTTTTTCTTATTTTTGTTCCGGAGAAATTTAAAAAATGTGAATAAAACTCCATTTACCTGTCCTCACAAGAAAGTTCTTGGGTGAAACTCAGAATTTTTGCAGTACATGCACAAAACATCAAAATCAACTTTGTCGGACTATTTCCCTAGTTTTATTGAGTAAATAATGAAATATAGGAAAACAGTGCGCATGGACATTTAAAGTACGATTTAAGCATGCTCTCCAGTGGCATGATGGCTAGTGCGTTGGACTGTCATGCCGAAGGTCTGGGTTCGATTCCCAGCCGCTGCCACCTAAAAACAGAAATATTTTTTCCCGAGGTACTACCTCTTGCGAGGAACTGACATATTCTCCAAGAGTATACCTGTCATGAATAATAAGTGCTACTCATCTAGCCGTTCGGACTCGACAAAAAGTTGTAGGTCCCTTCCATTCCTGCCCATAACACGCACACAGCAATGGTTGAGAGTTGTAATTCACTAGGCCCTCGTTCTCCATGAGCTGTTGCACCACCAAATTTATTTTTTATTTTATTTAAGCATGTTCCGCCACAGAAGTTCTTAATTTTTGGCTATTGTACTCTTTTATAAAATATTTTACTGCAAAAAGTTTTATCTCGCATGTGCCAGTAAAAAAAAGAAGGATGTCGAGTTGCAATCGACTTGTTGTAATTTTTGCTGTTGGAAATTCTTATGTTCCATTAAAACAATCTTTTGAAAGAGTGCTTATTATTTATTGCTTGTCGTTATTACATATATTTCAAACAAATCTCTTGATTAAATTTTAAAATAGTGCACCATGGGCCACAAAATAAATTTACATCATTTTTGGGAGCATCACATATTTTTTTCAGTTCGTCTACTACATTTCTATCATCGGCCAAGCCTAACTGTCCATACTTGTTCCATCCAACAGCAAGAATAGAACCACATGAAGTTTTTACAACTGTGTGCCTTGATCCACAGTAAACTGATAGTATAATACAAGATTTATTTTTGTTTTCGCATTCAAAACATTTTGGAAGGTCGAGGAGTTGCGGCACAGGATAAACTGTTGTATTTTTAACTCCATTTGCATTAAAAATACGTATGCCAAGTTGACCGCTGCAATTAAGTCCCCACGTGTAGACATCACCAGTCAAAGAGGAAGCTGCACTGTGCCATCCCCCGGCTGCAATACTTACAATCTAAAATTGTAAAGAAAATGAAGTCAAGGCATTTAGTAATGTTATGCAGATTTAGAGATGTTGAAAAATTTTAAAATGTATTTAAGTAAAAAATAAAATTCTTAATGCCTAACGCACGTGTGAGTACATGTAAGCTTTGCTTCAACTGAATAGTTACAAATATTTTTCACAGGTAGGAATGTTATTATTTGCTTCCTTCGTACTTTATTTTCTTCAATCGGGATCCGGATCTGGATATGGATTCACTTTTAGCACGTATAGTCCAAAAGCCAGTGCTAAAAAATTCTCTGAATTTATTAAAGCTGATTTTCTGCTAGTTGGTTAGTGATTTTTTATTAAATTCAATTCAATTCAATTTATTTATTTATAGCGGTGTATAAATAAGACATAAAAGGTATTCATGCAACTTCGTAAAACCCTAGATAAAGTTACAAATTGGTTAAGTTTATCTTTTGGTTTGGACTGTCTAATTTTGTATGGGAAATGATTTACACAATTTGGTTAAACTTATCAAAGGATTATGTTGCGTTAAATTAACCAAACGTTAGTTAAAAGTTTGTGGGTGTCAGGTAAGAAAAAGGGTTTAATTTCCGGAGACCACCATAAATTCGCCCAATAGAAAGGTTGATGTAATCGTTTTTTAGAAAGGAATTGATTTATTTTAAAGCCAAGACTTGTAACATTATTCATGAAATTAAGCGTCGAATTGATGTTTGGATACGGCAATCATTTGTGACTTAGGCGGATTTAGTGCTAAACCAATGCATAATAGCCATTCGTAGATCCCTTCTTAATCTTCCTGCTTAGTCTTCATTTAGTCTAAAGATTAAGCCCTCTAGCAAGTTCAATGGCCGGGAGAGATACATTTGGACGTCATCTGCATAAAGATGCACCATTACATGTTTGCACACTTGTGGCAGGCTAGTAAGAAATATACAAAATAAGGTTGGATCCAAAATTGAGCCCTGTAGCACGCTAGCAATTAATTCTATGGAATCAGAAAAGCTATTACTTACTTTAACTCGCTGAGTACGGTGTTCTAAGTAAGAACAAGAACAAGAAAAAGATGTATCGACCTGCTGCTGAAACCAAAGTATAAATTTAACTATTTGTAGATTTACTCTGTCAAAGGATTTTGTGAAATCCAGCAAACAAAGTATTGTTAATTTATCTTGATCATACTCAGTTCTTATATCATCAAGAACTTTAACCATTGCCGTAGAACTGCTATGTAACACGAAATCCTGATTGTACTGATGGAAATAAAATTTGGAAACAGATGTGGTTGGACAAAACTTTTTCAAAAATCTTTGACAGACTAGGCAAGATACTTATAGGCCGGAAATCAGCAAAGGAAGAAGGAGGAGGCTTTTTCGGCACAGGAATAACCCTTGCCAGCTTCCAACATTAAGGAAAAGATGATGTAGTTATATAAAAATTAATGATGTGGTAAAAATGGATGTGATTTGTGGTCATATCATTTTAATAAAAGAAATTGGAACACCATCTTCCCCAACAGAGTTCGATTTAATGGAACTTAAGTTCAAAGCCAAGTCATCAGTCAATAACAACTTCGAAGTCAAATCCAATCCTTAATGCTAAGTCTTCTACTTGGCTGATTTATTGCAGTAGTATATAAAACTTGTGTTATAAAAAAACCTTATAGATACAAGCTATGCCAGATCGCGGGCAAATAAATTTCCAGCTTATTGATTTGGAATTCTAATCTTATTTGATATAGTTTACAATGGATTTTTGTCAAAGAATTCATGTAAGTAAACTGAACTTAATACAAATTGCGTAGGCCCTCACTATGTCACTGATGAGTTCAAGTGAGTAAGCCGGACGAAACGCCAATTTGTAGGACTAAAAGCTATTTTGAATCGATTCAACAAGTCCAATCCTTAATGCTAAGTCTTCTTCTTGGCTGATTTATTTCAGTAGTGTATAGAATTTGTATTATAAAAAACTTTATAGAAACTATGCGAGGCCCCGGGCAAACAAATTTCCAGCTTAATGATTAGGAGTTCTAATCTTGTTGGATATAGTTTACAGTGGTTTTTGGCCAAAGAATTCATTTAAGTTAAACTGAACTCAATACTAATTGCGTATGACAAGGCCCTCACTATGTCAGTGATGAGTCCAAGTGACTAAGCTGGACGAAACGCCAATTTGTAGGACTAAAAGGCTATACGCGGTCAGCCATCAGACGAATAGGGGGAATAACATGTAGCATACGAAAACATGCACGTGCCGTAACTATTCGGGACTGGTGGAAGTGTGATCATAGCCTCTTCGCGGCGGCCGCTAGAAACAAGCATTTTAAAAAGGTTTGGCTAATATGATCAGGCTGGTTCCTCAGGTTGGCGACAGGTTAATTCCCTGTCCCGTAAAACTAAGAGAATTATGAGACTGACAACAAGCCTCGGAAACAGACAGATCTCACGACGACAACCTTTGCTACGAAAACGGACACACGATTTACGAATTTTCTTATGGAACGTTCGCTCGCTCTATAGAGCTCGAGCTGTTCAGCATTACAAGAAATCAGATGGACAGGGAATGATGTTCTACAGAAGAAGGAATATGACGTATATTACAGCTGTCACACAAAACACCATGTGCTCGGGGTAGGCTTCCTAGACAGCGAAAAAATGAAGTCTGCCATCATCGGCTTTAACGCTATAAGCGAAAGGCTATGCACTCTCCGCGTGCGAAGCAAATTTACAAACATCAGCCTCATTAACGTTCACGGACCTACGGAGGAGTCCTCAGACGAAGAAAAAGAGACTTACTACGAACAAGTCGAGAGGGCCCTCAATGCCTGCCCAAGGTATGACGTCAAAATCATCCTTGGGGATTTG
This sequence comes from Dasysyrphus albostriatus, assembly GCA_946251815.1. NCBI lineage: Eukaryota > Metazoa > Arthropoda > Insecta > Diptera > Syrphidae > Dasysyrphus > Dasysyrphus albostriatus. Next base: position 112,869,354 of record OX276335.1, read on the forward strand.
AACGCAAAAATAGGTCGGGAGCCGGTATCCAGGCATTACGCAGGCACCCATAGTTTGCATGAGAACACTAACACTGACAATGGACTTCGAGTCTTAGAATTGGCAGCATCGAAAAACATGGTCGTTGCGAGTATCAGGTTCCCGCGTAAAGATATCTACAAAGCCACCTGGGTATCACCTGATGGAGTCACTCGTAACCAAATAGACCACGTGTTGATAGACCGTCGCCACTACTCGAACCTGATGATATAAATTTGGAGGCGCAACAGCTTGTGGAGACTAAGGCCTAGTGACTTACAACTCTCAGCCATTCCTGTGTGCGTGTTATTGGCAGGAATGGAGGGGACCTACAATTTTTTGCCGAGTCCGAACGGCTAGATGAGAAGCACTAACTCATGACAAGTATACTCTTAGAGGATATCTCAGTTCCTCGCCAGAGGTAGTACCTCGGGAAAAACAGTTGTTTATAGGTGGCAGCGGCTGGGAATCGAACTCAGATCTTCGGCATGACAGTCCAACGCACTAACCATCATGCCACGAGGTACTACGGCACCTAGTTTGGTTGACGAAAAATTAATTGATTTCTTTGTATATAAAGTCAATTGTTCTAAAAAAAAGTTCCATGACCGTTTTTGAGTGTAATTTCATAAGCTTTAATTTTTTAACTGACTTTTTTTCTTATTTTTGTTCCGGAGAAATTTAAAAAATGTGAATAAAACTCCATTTACCTGTCCTCACAAGAAAGTTCTTGGGTGAAACTCAGAATTTTTGCAGTACATGCACAAAACATCAAAATCAACTTTGTCGGACTATTTCCCTAGTTTTATTGAGTAAATAATGAAATATAGGAAAACAGTGCGCATGGACATTTAAAGTACGATTTAAGCATGCTCTCCAGTGGCATGATGGCTAGTGCGTTGGACTGTCATGCCGAAGGTCTGGGTTCGATTCCCAGCCGCTGCCACCTAAAAACAGAAATATTTTTTCCCGAGGTACTACCTCTTGCGAGGAACTGACATATTCTCCAAGAGTATACCTGTCATGAATAATAAGTGCTACTCATCTAGCCGTTCGGACTCGACAAAAAGTTGTAGGTCCCTTCCATTCCTGCCCATAACACGCACACAGCAATGGTTGAGAGTTGTAATTCACTAGGCCCTCGTTCTCCATGAGCTGTTGCACCACCAAATTTATTTTTTATTTTATTTAAGCATGTTCCGCCACAGAAGTTCTTAATTTTTGGCTATTGTACTCTTTTATAAAATATTTTACTGCAAAAAGTTTTATCTCGCATGTGCCAGTAAAAAAAAGAAGGATGTCGAGTTGCAATCGACTTGTTGTAATTTTTGCTGTTGGAAATTCTTATGTTCCATTAAAACAATCTTTTGAAAGAGTGCTTATTATTTATTGCTTGTCGTTATTACATATATTTCAAACAAATCTCTTGATTAAATTTTAAAATAGTGCACCATGGGCCACAAAATAAATTTACATCATTTTTGGGAGCATCACATATTTTTTTCAGTTCGTCTACTACATTTCTATCATCGGCCAAGCCTAACTGTCCATACTTGTTCCATCCAACAGCAAGAATAGAACCACATGAAGTTTTTACAACTGTGTGCCTTGATCCACAGTAAACTGATAGTATAATACAAGATTTATTTTTGTTTTCGCATTCAAAACATTTTGGAAGGTCGAGGAGTTGCGGCACAGGATAAACTGTTGTATTTTTAACTCCATTTGCATTAAAAATACGTATGCCAAGTTGACCGCTGCAATTAAGTCCCCACGTGTAGACATCACCAGTCAAAGAGGAAGCTGCACTGTGCCATCCCCCGGCTGCAATACTTACAATCTAAAATTGTAAAGAAAATGAAGTCAAGGCATTTAGTAATGTTATGCAGATTTAGAGATGTTGAAAAATTTTAAAATGTATTTAAGTAAAAAATAAAATTCTTAATGCCTAACGCACGTGTGAGTACATGTAAGCTTTGCTTCAACTGAATAGTTACAAATATTTTTCACAGGTAGGAATGTTATTATTTGCTTCCTTCGTACTTTATTTTCTTCAATCGGGATCCGGATCTGGATATGGATTCACTTTTAGCACGTATAGTCCAAAAGCCAGTGCTAAAAAATTCTCTGAATTTATTAAAGCTGATTTTCTGCTAGTTGGTTAGTGATTTTTTATTAAATTCAATTCAATTCAATTTATTTATTTATAGCGGTGTATAAATAAGACATAAAAGGTATTCATGCAACTTCGTAAAACCCTAGATAAAGTTACAAATTGGTTAAGTTTATCTTTTGGTTTGGACTGTCTAATTTTGTATGGGAAATGATTTACACAATTTGGTTAAACTTATCAAAGGATTATGTTGCGTTAAATTAACCAAACGTTAGTTAAAAGTTTGTGGGTGTCAGGTAAGAAAAAGGGTTTAATTTCCGGAGACCACCATAAATTCGCCCAATAGAAAGGTTGATGTAATCGTTTTTTAGAAAGGAATTGATTTATTTTAAAGCCAAGACTTGTAACATTATTCATGAAATTAAGCGTCGAATTGATGTTTGGATACGGCAATCATTTGTGACTTAGGCGGATTTAGTGCTAAACCAATGCATAATAGCCATTCGTAGATCCCTTCTTAATCTTCCTGCTTAGTCTTCATTTAGTCTAAAGATTAAGCCCTCTAGCAAGTTCAATGGCCGGGAGAGATACATTTGGACGTCATCTGCATAAAGATGCACCATTACATGTTTGCACACTTGTGGCAGGCTAGTAAGAAATATACAAAATAAGGTTGGATCCAAAATTGAGCCCTGTAGCACGCTAGCAATTAATTCTATGGAATCAGAAAAGCTATTACTTACTTTAACTCGCTGAGTACGGTGTTCTAAGTAAGAACAAGAACAAGAAAAAGATGTATCGACCTGCTGCTGAAACCAAAGTATAAATTTAACTATTTGTAGATTTACTCTGTCAAAGGATTTTGTGAAATCCAGCAAACAAAGTATTGTTAATTTATCTTGATCATACTCAGTTCTTATATCATCAAGAACTTTAACCATTGCCGTAGAACTGCTATGTAACACGAAATCCTGATTGTACTGATGGAAATAAAATTTGGAAACAGATGTGGTTGGACAAAACTTTTTCAAAAATCTTTGACAGACTAGGCAAGATACTTATAGGCCGGAAATCAGCAAAGGAAGAAGGAGGAGGCTTTTTCGGCACAGGAATAACCCTTGCCAGCTTCCAACATTAAGGAAAAGATGATGTAGTTATATAAAAATTAATGATGTGGTAAAAATGGATGTGATTTGTGGTCATATCATTTTAATAAAAGAAATTGGAACACCATCTTCCCCAACAGAGTTCGATTTAATGGAACTTAAGTTCAAAGCCAAGTCATCAGTCAATAACAACTTCGAAGTCAAATCCAATCCTTAATGCTAAGTCTTCTACTTGGCTGATTTATTGCAGTAGTATATAAAACTTGTGTTATAAAAAAACCTTATAGATACAAGCTATGCCAGATCGCGGGCAAATAAATTTCCAGCTTATTGATTTGGAATTCTAATCTTATTTGATATAGTTTACAATGGATTTTTGTCAAAGAATTCATGTAAGTAAACTGAACTTAATACAAATTGCGTAGGCCCTCACTATGTCACTGATGAGTTCAAGTGAGTAAGCCGGACGAAACGCCAATTTGTAGGACTAAAAGCTATTTTGAATCGATTCAACAAGTCCAATCCTTAATGCTAAGTCTTCTTCTTGGCTGATTTATTTCAGTAGTGTATAGAATTTGTATTATAAAAAACTTTATAGAAACTATGCGAGGCCCCGGGCAAACAAATTTCCAGCTTAATGATTAGGAGTTCTAATCTTGTTGGATATAGTTTACAGTGGTTTTTGGCCAAAGAATTCATTTAAGTTAAACTGAACTCAATACTAATTGCGTATGACAAGGCCCTCACTATGTCAGTGATGAGTCCAAGTGACTAAGCTGGACGAAACGCCAATTTGTAGGACTAAAAGGCTATACGCGGTCAGCCATCAGACGAATAGGGGGAATAACATGTAGCATACGAAAACATGCACGTGCCGTAACTATTCGGGACTGGTGGAAGTGTGATCATAGCCTCTTCGCGGCGGCCGCTAGAAACAAGCATTTTAAAAAGGTTTGGCTAATATGATCAGGCTGGTTCCTCAGGTTGGCGACAGGTTAATTCCCTGTCCCGTAAAACTAAGAGAATTATGAGACTGACAACAAGCCTCGGAAACAGACAGATCTCACGACGACAACCTTTGCTACGAAAACGGACACACGATTTACGAATTTTCTTATGGAACGTTCGCTCGCTCTATAGAGCTCGAGCTGTTCAGCATTACAAGAAATCAGATGGACAGGGAATGATGTTCTACAGAAGAAGGAATATGACGTATATTACAGCTGTCACACAAAACACCATGTGCTCGGGGTAGGCTTCCTAGACAGCGAAAAAATGAAGTCTGCCATCATCGGCTTTAACGCTATAAGCGAAAGGCTATGCACTCTCCGCGTGCGAAGCAAATTTACAAACATCAGCCTCATTAACGTTCACGGACCTACGGAGGAGTCCTCAGACGAAGAAAAAGAGACTTACTACGAACAAGTCGAGAGGGCCCTCAATGCCTGCCCAAGGTATGACGTCAAAATCATCCTTGGGGATTTGAACGCAAAAATAGGTCGGGAGCCGGTATCCAGGCATTACGCAGGCACCCATAGTTTGCATGAGAACACTAACACTGACAATGGACTTCGAGTCTTAGAATTGGCAGCATCGAAAAACATGGTCGTTGCGAGTATCAGGTTCCCGCGTAAAGATATCTACAAAGCCACCTGGGTATCACCTGATGGAGTCACTCGTAACCAAATAGACCACGTGTTGATAGACCGTCGCCACTACTCGAACCTGATGATATAAATTTGGAGGCGCAACAGCTTGTGGAGACTAAGGCCTAGTGACTTACAACTCTCAGCCATTCCTGTGTGCGTGTTATTGGCAGGAATGGAGGGGACCTACAATTTTTTGCCGAGTCCGAACGGCTAGATGAGAAGCACTAACTCATGACAAGTATACTCTTAGAGGATATCTCAGTTCCTCGCCAGAGGTAGTACCTCGGGAAAAACAGTTGTTTATAGGTGGCAGCGGCTGGGAATCGAACTCAGATCTTCGGCATGACAGTCCAACGCACTAACCATCATGCCACGAGGTACTACGGCACCTAGTTTGGTTGACGAAAAATTAATTGATTTCTTTGTATATAAAGTCAATTGTTCTAAAAAAAAGTTCCATGACCGTTTTTGAGTGTAATTTCATAAGCTTTAATTTTTTAACTGACTTTTTTTCTTATTTTTGTTCCGGAGAAATTTAAAAAATGTGAATAAAACTCCATTTACCTGTCCTCACAAGAAAGTTCTTGGGTGAAACTCAGAATTTTTGCAGTACATGCACAAAACATCAAAATCAACTTTGTCGGACTATTTCCCTAGTTTTATTGAGTAAATAATGAAATATAGGAAAACAGTGCGCATGGACATTTAAAGTACGATTTAAGCATGCTCTCCAGTGGCATGATGGCTAGTGCGTTGGACTGTCATGCCGAAGGTCTGGGTTCGATTCCCAGCCGCTGCCACCTAAAAACAGAAATATTTTTTCCCGAGGTACTACCTCTTGCGAGGAACTGACATATCCTCCAAGAGTATACCTGTCATGAATAATAAGTGCTACTCATCTAGCCGTTCGGACTCGACAAAAAGTTGTAGGTCCCTTCCATTCCTGCCCATAACACGCACACAGCAATGGTTGATAGTTGTAATTCACTAGGCCCTCGTTCTCCATGAGCTGTTGCACCACCAAATTTATTTTTTATTTTATTTAAGCATGTTCCGCCACAGAAGTTCTTAATTTTTGGCTATTGTACTCTTTTATAAAATATTTTACTGCAAAAAGTTTTATCTCGCATGTGCCAGTAAAAAAAAGAAGGATGTCGAGTTGCAATCGACTTGTTGTAATTTTTGCTGTTGGAAATTCTTATGTTCCATTAAAACAATCTTTTGAAAGAGTGCTTATTATTTATTGCTTGTCGTTATTACATATATTTCAAACAAATCTCTTGATTAAATTTTAAAATAGTGCACCATGGGCCACAAAATAAATTTACATCATTTTTGGGAGCATCACATATTTTTTTCAGTTCGTCTACTACATTTCTATCATCGGCCAAGCCTAACTGTCCATACTTGTTCCATCCAACAGCAAGAATAGAACCACATGCAGTTTTTACAACTGTGTGCCTTGATCCACAGTAAACTGATAGTATAATACAAGATTTATTTTTGTTTTCGCATTCAAAACATTGTGGAAGGTCGAGGAGTTGCGGCACAGGATAAACTGTTGTATTTTTAACTCCATTTGCATTAAAAATACGTATGCCAAGTTGACCGCTGCAATTAAGTCCCCACGTGTAGACATCACCAGTCAAAGAGGAAGTTGCACTGTGCCATCCCCCGGCTGCAATACTTACAATCTAAAATTGTAAAGAAAATGAAGTCAAGGCATTTAGTAATGTTATGCAGATTTAGAGATGCTGAAAAATTTTAAAATGTATTTAAGTAAAAAATAAAATTCTTAATGCCTAACGCACGTGTGAGTACATGTAAGCTTTGCTTCAACTGAATAGTTACAAATATTTTTCACAGGTAGGAATGTTATTATTTGCTTCCTTCGTACTTTATTTTCTTCAATCGGGATCCGGATCTGGATATGGATTAACTTTTAGCACGTATAGTCCAAAAGCCAGTGCTAAAAAATTCTCTGAATTTATTAAAGCTGATTTTCTGCTAGTTGGTTAGTGATTTTTTATTAAATTCAATTCAATTCAATTTATTTATTTATAGCGGTGTATAAATAAGACATAAAAGGTATTCATGCAACTTCGTAAAACCCTAGATAAAGTTACAAATTGGTTAAGTTTATCTTTTGGTTTGGACTGTCTAATTTTGTATGGGAAATGATTTACACAATTTGGTTAAACTTATCAAAGGATTATGTTGCGTTAAATTAACCAAACGTTAGTTAAAAGTTTGTGGGTGTCAGGTAAGAAAAAGGGTTTAATTTCCGGAGACCACCATAAATTCGCCCAATAGAAAGGTTGATGTAATCGTTTTTTAGAAAGGAATTGATTTATTTTAAAGCCAAGACTTGTAACATTATTCATGAAATTAAGCGTCGAATTGATGTTTGGATACGGCAATCATTTGTGACTTAGGCGGATTTAGTGCTAAACCAATGCATAATAGCCATTCGTAGATCCCTTCTTAATCTTCCTGCTTAGTCTTCATTTAGTCTAAAGATTAAGCCCTCTAGCAAGTTCAATGGCCGGGAGAGATACATTTGGACGTCATCTGCATAAAGATGCACCATTACATGTTTGCACACTTGTGGCAGGCTAGTAAGAAATATACAAAATAAGGTTGGATCCAAAATTGAGCCCTGTAGCACGCTAGCAATTAATTCTATGGAATCAGAAAAGCTATTACTTACTTTAACTCGCTGAGTACGGTGTTCTAAGTAAGAACAAGAACAAGAAAAAGATGTACCGACCTGCTGCTGAAACCAAAGTATAAATTTAACTATTTGTAGATTTACTCTGTCAAAGGATTTTGTGAAATCCAGCAAACAAAGTATTGTTAATTTATCTTGATCATACTCAGTTCTTATATCATCAAGAACTTTAACCATTGCCGTAGAACTGCTATGTAACACGAAATCCTGATTGTACTGATGGAAATAAAATTTGGAAACAGATGTGGTTGGACAAAACTTTTTCAAAAATCTTTGACAGACTAGGCAAGATACTTATAGGCCGGAAATCAGCAAAGGAAGAAGGAGGAGGCTTTTTCGGCACAGGAATAACCCTTGCCAGCTTCCAACATTAAGGAAAAGATGATGTAGTTATATAAAAATTAATGATGTGGTAAAAATGGATGTGATTTGTGGTCATATCATTTTAATAAAAGAAATTGGAACACCATCTTCCCCAACAGAGTTCGATTTAATGGAACTTAAGTTCAAAGCCAAGTCATCAGTCAATAACAACTTCGAAGTCAAATCCAATCCTTAATGCTAAGTCTTCTACTTGGCTGATTTATTGCAGTAGTATATAAAACTTGTGTTATAAAAAAACCTTATTGATACAAGCTATGCCAGATCGCGGGCAAATAAATTTCCAGCTTATTGATTTGGAATTCTAATCTTATTTGATATAGTTTACAATGGATTTTTCTCAAAGAATTCATGTAAGTAAACTGAACTTAATACAAATTGCGTAGGCCCTCACTATGTCACTGATGAGTTCAAGTGAGTAAGCCGGACGAAACGCCAATTTGTAGGACTAAAAGCTATTTTGAATCGATTCAACAAGTCCAATCCTTATTGCTAAGTCTTCTTCTTGGCTGATTTATTTCAGTAGTGTATAGAATTTGTATTATAAAAAACTTTATAGAAACTATGCCAGGCCCCGGGCAAACAAATTTCCAGCTTAATGATTAGGAGTTCTAATCTTGTTGGATATAGTTTACAGTGGTTTTTGGCCAAAGAATTCATTTAAGTTAAACTGAACTCAATACTAATTGCGTATGACAAGGCCCTCACTATGTCAGTGATGAGTCCAAGTAACTAAGCTGGACGAAACGCCAATTTGTAGGACTAAAAGGCTATACGCGGTCAGCCATCAGACGAATAGGGGGAATAACATGTAGCATACGAAAACATGCACGTGCCGTAACTATTCGGGACTGGTGGAAGTGTGATCATAGCCTCTTCGCGGCGGCCGCTAGAAACAAGCCTTTTAAAAAGGTTTGGCTAATATGATCAGGCTGGTTCCTCAGGTTGGCGACAGGTTAATTCCCTGTCCCGTAAAACTAAGAGAATTATGAGACTGACAACAAGCCTCGGAAACAGACAGATCTCACGACGACAACCTTTGCTACGAAAACGGACACACGATTTACGAATTTTCTTATGGAACGTTCGCTCGCTCTATAGAGCTCGAGCTGTTCAGCATTACAAGAAATCAGATGGACAGGGAATGGTGTTCTACAGAAGAAGGAATATGACGTATATTACAGCTGTCACACAAAACACCATGTGCTCGGGGTAGGCTTCCTAGACAGCGAAAAAATGAAGTCTGCCATCATAGGCTTTAACGCTATAAGCGAAAGGCTATGCACTCTCCGCGTGCGAAGCAAATTTACAAACATCAGCCTCATTAACGTTCACGGACCTACGGAGGAGTCCTCAGACGAAGAATAAGAGACTTACTACGAACAAGTCGAGAGGGCCCTCAATGCCTGCCCAAGGTATGACGTCAAAATCATCCTTGGGGATTTGAACGCAAAAATAGGTCGGGAGCCGGTATCCAGGCATTACGCAGGCACCCATAGTTTGCATGAGAACACTAACACTGACAATGGACTTCGAGTCTTAGAATTGGCAGCATCGAAAACATGGTCGTTGCGAGTACCAGGTTCCCGCGTAAAGATATCTACAAAGCCACCTGGGTATCACCTGATGGAGTCACTCGTAACCAAATAGACCACGTGTTGATAGACCATCACCACTACTCGAACCTGATGACGGTACGTACGTACCGAGGTGCCAATATCGACTCGGATCACTATCTTGTTGGTATGGTTTTCCGAGGGCGGATTGCCTTGCGGAGACGCATTGCATCCGCCGATCAGGTTCGAATCAATACGGCTGCCCTACGCAATGAAAACACCAGGAACATCTTTGGTAATGCCTTAGGACTCGCCCTAGAATCACTCGATTTAGGGAGAGTAAGTCCTGGAGCCAGTATTCTGGGCGTAGATGAGAAGTGGACACGCCTTAAGAATACTGTCATTAGTACTGCCAACTCCATCTTAGGCAGCAGTCGTAGAAATCGGAACGACTGGTTTGATGATGAATGCAAGCTAGCGACTGAACGTAAGAATGTTGCGTACCGAGCAATGCAACAATCTCATAGAACGCGGGCACGCGAAGAGGAATATAAAGAGCTCAGAAGAACAGTAAAACGGCTTCACAGACAGAAAAAATCAGCCTGGGAGAAGAACCTAATCTGTGAAATAGAGAACAGCCGAGAGCGAGGTCCGCACCAGGCGCGGAAGTTCTACCAATCCGTCCGAAACATGACGCAGTACACACCACGCTGCACATACTGCAAGGACGGAGAGGGTAATCTGATCACCGATCTACAAAGCATACTGGAGCGATGGGAAGTGTACTTTAATGAATTGCTAAATGGTCAGCTCACAGCAGAAGTGGAGGCTCCACTACTTCAAGATGAACACCCTATGCTACCGCCACCAAGCATAGAAGAGGTTGAGAAGGCTATAAAACGGCTCAAACGAAACAAAGCCCCGGGAGCCGATGGCATACCAGCCGAATTATTTCACCACGGCGGGCCAGCCTTACGTCAAGCAATTCATGATATCATAGTGCACGTATGGGAGTATGAAGAAATGCCAGAAGACTGGCGAAAAGGTATCATATGCCCCATACATAAGAAGGGAGATGTCACAACGTGCAGCAATTATAGAGGTATCACGTTGTTGAGTACCGCCTATAAGATACTCTCCTCTATCCTACAAGACCGGATAACCCCATACGCTAAAACAATCATCGGTTTCATTCCAGGCAAATCAACAACTGATCAGATCTTTACCCTTAGGCAAAATGGAAAAATGTCTTGAATTCAACATTCCAATATACCATCTGTTTATAGACTTTAAGGCCGCCTATGATAGCATAGCCAGGGTAGAACTTTACAAAGCCATGAGAGAATTCGGCTTCCCAAATAAATTGACACGACTATGTAGGTTGACCATGACCAACGTAACAAGCCAAGTAAAAATAGCCGGATTGCTACCCAGACCAATCAACATCTTTAATGGACTCCGACAAGGGGATGAATTGGCTTGCCTCCTCTTCAACCTGGCGTTGGAGAAAGCAATCCGTGACTCTGGCACGGCAACAAGAGGGACCATCGTCCACAGGTCCAGCCAGATACTGGCTTACGCAGACGACATCGACATCATCGGAAGAACCGAACAAGCTGTACACGATTCCTTCATCCAGATCGAGCAGGCGGCACAAAATCTGGGGCTGCACATTAGTGAAGGTAAAACAAAGTACATGGTGGCGTCGAATGCGAGAAGAACAGTTGGTCAAAAAATCATGGTAGCGGAGCACGAATTTGAAGTGGTGCAATCCTTTAAATACCTTGGGTCAACAGTAGCAGCCGATAACAATATAGAAGAAGAAATACGCGGGCGGCTTCTCAAATCCAACAGAGCCTACTACAGTCTGTCAAAGCTATTCAAATCTAGAAATCTAACCATAACTTCAAAACTGCTGCTGTACAGGACCATGGTCCTGCCAGTACTCATGTATGGATCCGAGACTTGGGTGCTTAGCAAAAGGCACTGTGACATCTTAGCCGCGTTTGAGAGAAAAGTCTTACGGAGAATTGTTGGCCCCATATGTGAGGAAGGACGATTCCGGAGACGGTACAACCATGAGTTGTACGCAATCTACCTTGAAGCAGACATAGTGACAAAAATTAAGCTCGGTAAACTCCGGTGGGCAGGGCACCTAGCTCGAATGAGCGAAGAGGAACCTGCTCGGAAAGTCTTTTGTGGTACATTCTATGGTAGACGGCAGCGTGGTAGACCATGCTTGCGCTGGAGAGATGGCGTAGACCAGGACGCCCGAAGCCTTGGGGTGCGCAACTGGATGGCGTCTGCTCGAGACCGGGATAGGTGGAGAGACTTGTTGAAAGAGGCCAGGACCGGACCCCGGTTGTCGAGCCGATGATGATGATGATGATGATGAAAAGGCTATACAAAGTTATTTTGAATCAATAATTCAACAAGTCCAATCTTTAATGCTAATTCTTTTACTTGGCTGATTTATGTCAGTAGTCCCCGGGCAAACAAATTTTCAGTGTAATGATTAGGAATTCTAACCTTGTTGGATATAGTTTACAGTGAATTTTTGTCAAAGAATACATGAATTCCCTCCCTATGTCACTGATGAGTCCAAGTGAGGAAGCCGAATAAAACGCCAATTTGTAGAACTAAAGGCCATAAGAAGCTATTTTGAATCCGTTATAGAAATATGTAATAATAACACCTTTCCCAGGGGAAACTACTTGAAGGGCATTACTGTTAATAGATTTAGTCTCGGAATTTAAATGACGAAGATGAGCAAGGCCTCGAAAACTCAATATTGTACGTGCGAAATAATAAGTCATGGGCAGATATTTCTTCAAGAGATAATTGATCTTTTAAAAGAACATTTTCCGTATCATACAATCATCAAGTCAAGGAGACTCAGGTTCGAGTTAGGCGAAAATCGAGTTGCATGTGAATTAGCAACAGTCAAACTAGATGCCGCAATTTCATCCTTAACTTTACTTGCTCTAGTATCAGAAAGAAAAAGGTCAGCATTAAAGTCCCCACAGAGAATTATATTTTCGTAGTTCGCGAATAATTCACGGATAACTGAGAAAAATGGTCCAGGTGAGCAGCTTCTATTAGGAATATAAGCAACTCCTGGAAGGCACTTCCATCGGATAGTTCTAAGATCCGACGCAAGAGCGCTTGGTCTCGATGACTGGAGGGAGCGTGCGAGGGACCGCAACCGAAGGAAAACCGCAATATCTCAGGCAGAGACCCTCCATGGATCGGGAGCCAGATAAGTAAGTAAGTAGTAATTATAAGATCAGAAATTCAATCCCACTTGCTTCTGATTTAGAAATTATTTTGCTAATGCAGCTCGCATTACAATATTTTGCAACCCCTCCACCACGAGTAGCCGTGATTCTATCATTATCAATTTGTAATTGGATACTTAGTACAATTGATTAGATGTATCAGGATTCATCCATGTCTCAGTTGTACAGATAACATCAACTCCAAAGGAATCAAAAACATACTTCACAAATTCTAGTTTTTCTAAATTTAAATTTTGCGCATTTATGCAACAAACTCTGAATCTTTCACGAGCACTAGAAAAAATTTCTAACATAGACCAAGTACACATATCCATACCACCAGATGAAAATCCAACAGACATATTAAAAATGTTGAAATTAACCTGTTGTTTATTACCTTTTTTATTTTTATTAAGTTTAGAATTAAGATTTATATCAGTATATCAATTGTTATTTTTTATATATGTACTTTGAAACCAAACGAAAAAATAATATTTGTTCATCTTTTTTCAATCGTTAAACTGTAAATACGTTTATTCTTTTATTCTATTAAATACCGATTTATATCTGGTTATTGGCTAAGGCCATGCTTAATATATTAAAAGAATACAGACAAAGTTTGAAATTGGCGAACTATTTATTGGAAATTGAAGATTTTCGCACATTTTCAAGATGTCAAAGAACGTGTTGCCTTTTATCGAAAAGCTTAAAGGTCCTGAAAATTGGGATTTCTAAAAGTTTGCGGTTAAAACGTACCTCGAACTGGAAGACCTTTGGAGCAGTATGAAGCTAATGCAACACTCGATGCGAAGAAAATGACAGAAGCCTGAGCGAAAATCATTCTATTGATTGAACCAATAAACTTCGTTCATATTCAGTCTGCGAAGACTGTGAAAGAAGCATGGAATAATCTGGAACGTGCTTTTAAGGACTCAGGATTGACACGCAGGGTTGGACTTTTGCGCCATTTGATCACTATACGATTGAATGAAAGTGATTCTGTCGAGTCGTACGTAACCGAAATAGTAAATACTGCGCATAAGTCAAGATCAGTGGCTATGGAGGTGAGTGACGAATGGGTTGGCTGTTTGCTGCTTGCTGGATTACCTGATGAGTATCGCCCGATGATAATGGAACTTGAGAGCTTAGGTACTCCCATCACTGCAGATGCTATCAAGACGAAACTACTCCAGGATGTCAAAGGCGGTGAGGTTGAATCTTCTGTGTTTTTTGGTAAACGAAAGTAATAAAAAAAAATCCCATGTGACCATGATGCTACGAATGTAGGCATTTTGGACATATTTCTCGGATTTGTATTAAGAAGAATAAAAACACGAATGATTCGGAGCCAAAATCATATTCGAAGACCCATGGTTTATATACTGCTCTTACGGCTAGTGCAGGAAACCATGGCTGTTATATTGATTCAGGGGCTTCCGCCAACATGTCTATGAACGGTGACTGTCTTATAAATGTTTCACAAGCAGCTGATTTAGTCGACCATGATATCCTTTTAGGAAAATTATATAATGCAGGTATGTGTGGATTTATCTATAATTGGCATAACTCTTACTTGGAAAATAGAAAGCAAATAGTTATAATAAATGGAAGTTTAAGTAATGTATGCAACGTAGGCACTGGTGTTCCACAAGGTTCGGTTCTGGGGCCCTTACTTTTTTTGATTTTCATTAATTCTTTTTTTTTTACACAATTTTAAAGGAAAAATTGCAGCTTTTGCTGATGATATGGCCTTTGCATATGGTTGTAGATCTCTGGTCAAATTTATTTCTGAGATCAACTCAGACTTGGATATCTTGAGACGATGGTTTGCAATTAATAAAATGGTCCTGAGTAACAAAACCAAACAAATGTACTTCAGGCTCTCTGGATACCCTATATTTGATGATTGCAGTATTTGGTATCATTGCAAAAAATTTAAACTACAAGTAAATGGCTTTGATAGTTTTGTTTCTGATGATCCCTGTTCATTCCATTGTTTTCGTAAGGTCCTTTAAATACCTGTTTTGATCACACTCACACACTGAAAAATTATTTGTTATGTTGTTCTCGCCAATTTTATACTCTTGATTTGTACTGCTCTAAGAAGTTCTTGGTTATGATCTATTATGGTATCGTTCATTATAAAATTAGGTAGGGAATTACTTGTTGGGGGGGGAACATATAAAAATAAGGTAAATCCAGTTCTTATCCTTCAGAATAATATTGTACGCATTGTTGTAAAAGAAGCCGTTTTATAATAGCTTTGTTCTGTGTCAGGAGTTAAAAGTTCTTCCACTAAGACATCTGTACTATTTCAAAGTTCTCAAATTTTCTTTACTACAAGCGGATATATTTCCTTAAGGAGAAACTCAATTCATAGTTTGAGAGTGAATTCCTCGTAATTGATTACTATCCCTTTGTATAATAAAATGCACTTTAGAAGATTTTTTACAATAGTGGCTACCTCAATCTTTAACAAATCACCTTTCTCTATTCGAAGTATTAGAGTTTTTTCATCTTTCTTAAACAGGGTAAAATCATGGCTTTTTGATCACGATCACACTCAAATTGAAATCTTATTGTCCTTAATTACGTAATTTATTAAAAAATAAGAAAAACAAAAAAACTTTCATTTTCCTTACCTTGCACACAACTACGTTTGATTTATTTGTTTGATGAGCACTCGCCACTAGCTTCAAACCTAGATAAAGAGTGCCTATTAATTTGTTTTGTTGGGCTTACCGAAAAATTATGTTGTTTGGAAGATCAGTACTGTATATTTTTGCGTTGTTAACTATGTATAGTATCCATTTTAAATTATTTAATTTTGTGTTTTATATAAGTTAAATTTTCTTTTATTAAAGTATAAAAATATAAAATATATATATATATATATATACACTCCTCGTCAACTGAATACGCACAAACATTTTTGAATATATTTTATCCATTTTTTCCAAACAGTGATGGTTATTATGCCATCTGTTGATGGTAAAAATGTTCGTAACATATAAATAACAGAATTTCAAAGTTTTATCCAAAAACAACCGTGAGTTTTTCCTTAAACCACTTCCAAAGTGTAACTTATACAAAGTAGAAGTTTTTTTTTTGAGTCAACTGAATAGGTACAAAAATTAAAATTGGTATTGGAATGGAATGAAACAAGTTTTTGTTTAAGTTTAGTAGTGGGTACTTTAACCTTTATTTTTAATTACTTCGTAAATTCGATCCGGCATGGAATCGTATAGCTTTTTAATGTAATTTAACGAAATTTCGCTCCACGCTAATTTGATTGCAGAAATTAAGGTTTCTTTGTCTTCGAACTGACGACCACCCTCATAAACTTTGCGTACTAACCATCCCCAGACATTTTCTATGATGTTTAGATCAGGTGAGTACGGCGGCCATTGAAGCAACTGCACTTGTTGCTCCTCTATCCATGTTTTTATTATGCGCGCTGAGTGAATAGGCGCATTATCATGTTGGTAGGTCCAGTTTATGGGTCCAAAGATGTTAGAAAATTTAGGAAAATTTCTTTCCAAAATTACTTTATACCCAGCTGCTGTCATTCTTGATGTTACAACCTCGAGCTCAACTGTTCCATAATAACTGACTGCTCCCCATATCATGACACCTCCTTCACGACTATGATGGCGCTTTAAAAATCTTTTTTCTTTTCTTAAGTCGTGAAAATAGAAGTTGAACCCATCAGGGCCATCGAAATTAAACTTTTTTTCATCTGGAAAAACCACGTGATACCATTCTTTTTTCCAACTCATGTGAAGTCTTGAAAAATCTAATCGCAACATTTTCCGTCTCTCGTCAAGTGGTGGTTTTTTCTTAAGTTTCATTCGTTTAAGATGGCTTGAGTTGTTGATTACTCTTAATACTGTTGAGCAACTTGCGTTTACGCCAACTTTTTGTTTTATTTTTGCCACAGAATCAGGAGAATTTGATGCATATCTTAAAATTCTCTCAGCTGCTGTTGTTGCTGTTTTCTTACCTCCCTTCATGTTTTTGCCGTATGCATCTTTATTTTTCAAGTAAGAATAAACTACATTAAAACTTCGGCCAACTTTATCAGCTATTGCACGTCCAGTTAGGCCTTGGTCTCTAAGTAAATCGATTTTAGCTTTTTCAACACTGTTAAGACACGTAGATCTACCCATTTTTCTTAAAATTTGAAATCAAGAATTAAATTTTACTGAAAACACTAAAATCGTTAATTTAAACTGTCAAGCACTACAAAAAACTTATAAACAACGAAGAAAATGGCGTTGTACCTATTCAGTTGACTAGAAAAAAAAAACTCCTACTTTGCATATAAAACACTTTGCAAGTGGTTGAAGAAAAACTCACGGTTGTTTTTGGATAATTCTTTCGGAATTATCTGCTTAACATCTTAAGGGAATAGTTAGCATCAACAGATGGCATAATAACCATCACTGTTTGGAAAAAATGGATAAAGTATATTAAAAAATGTTTGTGCGTATTCAGTTGACGAGGAGTGTATAAAAAAAAACATTCAGTTTTTTTCTTTTTTATTTTATTGATTCATTAACTTAAATCGTTGAGTACAAAATTATGACTAAATTAGAATAATAATATCATTCTTAATATTACCTATCGCACTTCTACCTTTCTTAACCTAAATCGCAGATGCAGTTCTCTGGATGTCGCTGTTACTGACCGATGTGGAGGTGATCCGCTGAATCCGATATCGCACGATTGCACTGACGGAAATCAATGTGGAAATGCAGACAATTGTTATTGCGGTGTTTGCAATTTTGTACGCTCGTGTTGAACGTATTTCGGTTAAACTGGTTGGAAATGCAGACATCTATTATTGCGGTGTCTGCAGTTTTGATTGCTCGTGTTAATATTTGTGAGCTTAACTCCTCCATCCTCAGATTCGAACGTCTTCTTTCGATGACTTAAAATGCTTTGAAATATCTCCTATTCCAATTATTATGGGGTTTGACTTTTCAGCTGGCATTGATGCTGATTTGGCTTCTTCTCGCTTGATGTCAATTTTGTTCTTAAGTATACTTAAGATTTTAAAAGCAAAGATTATTGTTGCGGATGTAATGCAAATTGCTAGTACAGTACTTGCTGCTCGGTGGATTATGTTCTCTTTTCCCAGTAGTTCTATTTTAGTCGATTTATAGCTTAAGTCTCTCAAGTGACAGGAATTCTTCGTTTTCTTCTAGCATTGATGATGGTTGCAGAATTGCTGGCATAGGATGATAGTTTATTATTTCTTTGTTGATAATTTCTCTTCCGTCTATTTGGATTGAGGCGTTTACATGGCGAATGATGTAGGTTCCTTGAAGGTTCAGCGTGTCGATGTTGATCACAATGGGGGCGTTGATTTAGTTGAGGAATAGAATTCCTGGTGATATCTCCTCTACCGATGGAATGTGGTCGTTGTTTATCTTCACGCAATTTGGTTTGGCGCTTTTAAATAAGTTTGGTAGGCATGTAGAAGTGCTTATATCGATAATATTATCTTTGTTACATATTGATACTTGGTTAAATTTTGAACATTCTTTGACTATTCCAAAAAAATTTGTTTTGCATTCTAGTACATTTTCGTATGGTATTTTATTAATAGTATTGTTTCTTTTTATGGCTTCAACTATTAGGACATTACATATATTGTTTTCGGTTGTAGGTAAATCTAATATGTAGATTATATTTTTATTGTCAGATGCGATTCTTGCATTAGGAAACTCTAAAGCCTCATCAACATTTATAAATGGAAAACTTTCATTTTTGATAATAGTTTCTGTTATATTAATTTCGTTGTTACTTAAAATATATGAATTAACAATATTGGCTTTTGCCAAGTGTATTGCGTATGCAATATTTATTATTTCCTTTTTTATTACTTCTAATTTGTACTTGATTTTAATTACAATGTTGTTTTCTACATTTTCTTGTTCTTTGAATGTTTTTAGTATATTATTTGTTAAATTGGAAATTTCGTCTATTTTATATATCGTTAACCCATTTATAACAACTTGATTATGATTATTTGTAAGCTATCATTCATTTTATTTGTTAGTATTTCATAGTCGTGGTGGTCTGGACTTCCAGCGATCCATTTCCACGTTGAGCTTAAAAAGTCTAATGACCGTTTTGGGTTTTCTTTAATTCTAAGTCTACTTAAATAATTTTTTATTGATTGAATCTCAAAAGGAAGGATGGGATATAAAGGATGATGGGTTTTAACGTTGGAAATAATAGCATTTTCTAATTGTTCTATGAATTTTTCGTACATTTCAATATCGATGACGTGTATGATTTTGAATGATCCATTTTGAATCTTTGCACTTCCTGTGCTAAGTTTTATTAGCTGTGAACTAGTATAATCCAAGATTTGAGCATTTGCAATGCACAGGGGCACAAAAAGCCTAAAGGGAGAAAATTTATTTTTGATTAAACTTTTGTGTATCGTTTTTTCTGACGTAGTTATAAAAGTAGTGTTCCTATTTTCCTTAAATGTTTCTTTCTTGTATTTGGGAGAAAGTTTGTTTCCTAATCTCTTGTTTATTTTAACATAAATACGAGTAGTTTCTCCAACAGAAAAGTGCTTAATAGGATTTTTTGTCTAAGTCTGCAATTTGTTTTTCTTTGATTTTCTGAACTGTATCTTCTCTTTCTTTTTCAAGCTGTTCGGGATTGTTTGACAGCTGCCTAGTAAAAAATATGTCTATTGGCCTTTTTCCTGTTGTTGAGTGGTGGATAGCATTGTTATATTCGAAAATTTCGAGAAGTTCCGGGAATGTGTATTGGCAACAAACGTTCTATTTGTCCATTTACGGAACTAGTATATGGCGGTGTTTTGAATACTTTTATGTTAAAAAAGTTTTCTAACATAAATAGAACTAAATTTGAATTAAGGGACTTTTCGTTGTCTACAACTATGGTGTCTGGAACACCAAACGAGAGAATTAATTCCCTAAGTGGTTGTTTTATGTCTTCGGAAGATCTAGATTTGAGCAATCTTACTAGGGCATATTTTGAAAACTTTTGTATTTTCTTTTCCTTGCTGTTGCGGAGGGCACGGTTATGTTCTTTAATGATCTCGGGTTCTTGTAGAGCTTTATCGAATAAATCGATGACTTTTTTCCTAGTGAAACGAATTCTGTACTGTTTGAAATGGATAGGGTAAATTTCTTGGATTCGTCCTAGAATTCTTTCTTCTGTTTGTAGACTATATATAACTGATGGGTTAAGATATTATTTTTTCATTGTTGAATTCCGTTTCTATTATTGTATGACGATGGTAAGTAGGAAATATAATTTCGAAATCATATGAGGCTGTAGTTCCCTCGATTAGGATTATTTGGTTTTTAAAGACGTTTATTGGTTCTTCTGCAATCTGAATAAGATTTTGCCCAGAACTTTCGTCACTGTGTTGTGTGACGGTTAGGGAATTGACGTTACTGTCTATGGGTGCTATGGTGATAAGGCATCTGCAACTATATTTTTTTTCCAGGTTTGTACTTTAATTGATAGTTGTACTCTTCTAGAATTGCTTTCCAACGCTTTAACTTATTATTGGTGTTTTTGTTGCTTAACGCGTAAGTTAGAGGTTGGTGGTCCGTAAATACAGGGTGGCGCACCAATTGTGCTACAATAAGAAATTCAAATAACTTTTTTTTTAATCGATGTATTTCATTTATACCGCAAATGACCTCCAGAGTTGAAGTTGGGATCGCCTCAATTATTGTCGTTATGGACTGCTTTAATTCAGTTAAATTCCTGGGCTTCGTTTTATACACCTCTTGCTTGACATAACCCCATAAAAAGAAGTCTGGTCCAGTCAGGTCAGGTGACCTTGGGGGCCAGCGAAGAGTGGAGTTCCTAGAAATTAATTTGTTAACGAATTTTATGTTTAGCTCCGCCATAACTGGTCTGGCTATATGTGCAGTTGCTTCATCTTTCTGAAACCAAATGCTGTTGAATGGTATACGTCTATGGCGCAGTTCTGGGTAAAAAAACTCCTTCAACATCTTTAAATAACGGTCCTCATTGACAGTAACGGTTACACCGTTTTCTTCAAAGAAGTACGGCCCGACAATACACCTTGATGAAACTGCGTACCACACAGTGACTCGTTCTGGGTGCAGTTCCGTCTCATGGAGCATTTCTGGATTAGACTCATTCCATATACGGCAATTTTGCTTGTTAACATTGCCGTTAAGATCAAAATGGGCCTCATCAGACATGAACAAACAATTGATCAATATGTTGTCTTCTTCGGCCATTGATATCATTTTTTGGCAAAATTCCAGGCGAACAGGCAAATCCTGAGGGTTTAACTTGCTAGTAATTTGGACTTTGTACGGAAACAAGTTTAAATCGTCATGAAGTATCCGTTGTAATGACCATCTACTAACTCCAATTTGCCCCGATAAGTTTCGGGTCGAAACGCTCGGATTGGCCTGTATTGCAGATGCTACTGCTGCGATTGTATCCTGAACCCGAACATTGGCATCTCGATGGTACGACCTTCGTGCGATGCTTCCAGATTCGGCAAACATGTTTACAAACCTCATAATGGTCCATCTACTCGGGGGATTACCGCCAAACTCCCGCCTAAATTCCCTTTGGACGGAAATGACGAACTGCAAAGCATGGTACCGTTGCACTATCCAAATTCTTTTCTCCGTATCCCAAGCATCCATTTTTATAAATCTAAATAGTAACCTACAAAATAAAAAAAAAATAAGCCGATTACTCACACAGACAAAAAGTTATTACGTTTTATTTTTGTAGCACGATTCGTGCGCCACCCTGTATTTTCACGACTGATGAACCGTAAAGGTAGTTTCTTAGAGAATTGAGAGCCCATATAGTGGCTAACATCTCCTTTTCGTTAGTCGCAAGTTGTTCTTCAGATTTTGAGTGTTCGTGATATAAAAGTTATTGGTTTCTTATCTTGTTCTAAGACTGCGCCAATGGCGTAGTCTGACGCATCTGTTGTCAGATGGAATTCTTTTTTAAAATCAGGGAAAGTGAGAATTACGTCTTCGGAAGTTAAAGAATTTTTAATTTTGTGAAATGCTTCAAGGGCTTCAATATCTAAGTTTATTAATTTTTTTCTTGAGGATTGCTTGGACGTCAGTCCATCTTCCCCCTTAAGAGGACTGTTAAGGGTTGTGCCATTTTTGCGTAGTCCTTAATAAACCTACGGTAGAACCCAGGCAGGCCTAAGAAAGAACGCAATTTGTTCAGTGTTTTTGGACATGGGAATTTTGCAATTGCCTCTACTTTATTCGGATTTGTCTTTATTCCTTGGGACGATATAATAAATCCAAAAAATTACACAGTATCTTTTAGGAACTCGCATTTATCCATCTGAACTTTCAGATTTGCGTTTTGGAGAGTTTGAAAAATTGTGTATAGATTACGAAAGTGAGAGTGTTCATCTTTGCTAAAGACGACGATATCGTCATATATAGACAAAACAAATTTTGCCTATATGTTCTCGGAGAATGTCATCCAGTGCCCTTTGAAATATGGATGGTGCATTCTTTAACCCAAATGGAAGTCGAACGAACTTTCCATTGTTAACTGAGAAGGCTGTCTTTTCAATGTCCTTCTCGTCCAGTTTGATTTGGTGAAATCCACTCTTTGAGTCGATTACCGAGAATATCTTATTTTGACCGAGTTGTGATAACACTTCGTTGATTTCGGGGCTCAGATAGCGATCCGAAACGGTTACAGCATTAAGTTTTCTGTAATCAATAACTAACCGACACTTTTTTTCGCCTAAGGCATCGATTTTTTTGGGAATGACCCAAATTTTAAGGCGACCGTGAAGGTCTTATTATACCGTCTTTGAGGAGGTCGTTGATTTGTTTATCCAATTCGTTTTTTAAAGACATTGGATATGGGTAGGATCTAGTGTAAATCGGATCTTCAGTTGAAATTCTAATTCTTCTGTAGTGGTGAAGGTTAATTTTTCATCTGGTTCGACGAAGATATTTGAGTAAAATTGTGTTAATTTACGAAGTTCAGTTTTTTGTTCTTCTGACATATGATTATCCCTGATCGTAACAAAATTTATTGACTCCGATATTTGTTGTTTGAGTCGAATTTTGAACTTATTTCTTATGAGCATATAGTTTCCTTTTGTAAAAATAACAGCTTACAGGTTTTTGAGGCTATTGTTGCCTAAGATTCCATGGAATGATTTTAGTGTGGGAAGGATAAAAAATTGTATTTGAATCGAATTAATGCCGACAAGATTTACCATGGTGTGGTGGCTTATTTCTATCTTGCCGCCGACTGAATTTGTATAAGAATTTTGATTGTTAGGAATTGGGTTTTTAACTAGACTTTGTGGAATATAAGTTTTGTTTGATCCCGTGTCGACTAAAAATTTTAATATTTTGCCGTCGCTTGTCTTACATTCAAAGTATGGTAAGGACGAGCTTCTTAGCTTAAAAAATGAATATCTGCATAATCATTGAGTGAGTCGTCGTAATCATTTTGATTTGAAATGTAATCATTTAACGACTCATCTCCGATATCTATTGTGCTCATAGAATCTATTAAGGAGTTGTAATTATCGACTGGAAAGAATATGCGTGCTGATGGGAGTTATTTTAGATAGTATCAATTTGTTCATTTGTTTGGGATGAGATTGGGTAATTGATTTGATCGGAATAGGGTTTGGAGGATGGAAGTTCCTTTGCATTTTGTTTGGATTTGCTTGCATCGATGGAGAAGGGGCATTCTGTTTTAACGGTCTCTTACCAAATAAATGATTGTGGGGTTTTGGTCTATTCATATAATTTATTCCTCTCGAACGAATGCTTTGATCGATATCCATTGGTTCAGATCTATTATTTAGAAACGATTTCGGACCAAGTGGTCGGGGTGGAACAAATAGTCTTTTTTGTTGAAAGGGATTATGCAGGGGATACTGAGGTGTTTGGTAGAAACGTGGTGGTACGCTTGGATAATGGTGTGGGATATGTGCTAATTGTGGATAAAAGGGTTGCGGTTGTTGTGCGAGGTGAATTGGTCTACGAGGTAGTGGTGTTGGGGCTGGTTTTCTATTGCTAGGAACATTAGCGTGTTGTGAACGGAAGCTTTGATTTTTAAGCTTTTGACATAGGTACAGAGCTTGTGGAAGGTCAGCGGGTTCTCTTATACCCAGAAGTCTGGATAAGTCCTCTCTAAGGCCTCTGTACTCTCTCTGTACGTGTCTACCAGTATGTGCATTGCATCTGGTGCAATTTCCATGCTTGAAATTTTGTTTAGAATCAAAGTCAAGTGTTGGTATACAGATTGGTAATATTCTTCAACACTATTGTGACCTTGAGTCAAAGTTGTCATCTGGTATTCTAGTGTACCAAGATCGCGTTTATCTGCGTAATGGGAGGTCAAACATTTAGATATAAACTCCCAATTCAAAGGGGTGTTATATGATCCTAGCACCGCATCTGCGTTGCCAAATACCTTGTTTCGAATAGTGTTTAAAATACCGAAGTATTTAGGAGTGCCTTTTTGACTATTGTAGAGGTTGAGGATTCTCTCAACGCTCTTTCTCCATGAACTATATTCACCTGGATTTCCAGAAAAGTGTCTAAGACTTCGAACTACATCTGGTATTTTGTCGAGCTCGTTTAGATTTTCGACAAAGTTTGCGTCTATGGTTTGTTCTGCTCCTTTGTAGAAATTCGCGTTCGGATTGATAATCGCTTGAACGATGTCTTTTCATTGTTCGTTGCACACTCTTGTGACGATATTTGTTACGAGAGTTTCAAGTTCTGGTGAAGCCATTACTTGGTTTCGGGTGGTTGGGTTTGATGGAGGTAAATTGAAATTGGGAAGTTGAATGTTGCTAAGGTCTGCAGAATTTAAAGGTAAGATTTCTGTAGTGGTATTGGGCATGGTTCTTCGTTTTTGTCTTAGGAATTTTGAAAGTAAAAAAAAAATTGAGTTAGAATATTTTAGTAGTGTATTCCTCAGAATCTAAATATTTGGTGATTAATTATTTCACTTTTAATATTTTACTTTCTCTATAAATTTTGTTAAATTTGATTTCGTCCAGAAATATTTTTTTTTTGTTTTAGAAATTTTGAAAGTAAAAAAAAATTGAGTCAGAATATTTAGTATCGTGTTGCTTAGAATCTAAATATTTGATAATTTATTTCACTTTTAATATTTAACTTTCTCTATAAATTTTGTTAAATTTTATTTCGTCCAGAAATAATTTATTTTATCCTTTTTTTATATTAATATTTCACTTTGAGATTTGTTTGAGTTTTATTTTATCTAGGATCTGATTATTTTCACTTGTATTTAAATCTTAATTCTATGTCCTACGTTAGTAGTTTCAGGAACATTCCGCGCAGGTAGGTTGCTGTTTGTCCTTTTTACAATGTTACTGGGGAAGCCATCCTACACCTCCTGGTGGTACAGTTTTTCTTAAGATTAACTGTAGTAGTTCCTTCATGGGTGTTGTTTTGAATAACTATTGGTTGGGATGGCATTTTTCTCCTTTTTTGCTTTAAGCACACTTTTCTTTTAGTGCAGGATTAAAGTTCTATAAAACAAATTTTAGCACTCGCGGCGAGCTTCTTTAGGTCGACTTTTTGCAGAGTTATTTATTCTAAAACGAACACCTTGGGTTTTTCTTGCTAGGTTTCACTCGCGGCGAACTACTTTAGGTCGGCTTTTGTTTGTGAATTTACGCGTGGCGAACTGCTTTAGGGTCGACTTATAACACTTTTTACTTAGCTTGAAGACGTTGGGCGCCAGTTAAATTTTCTTTTATTAAAGTTCCATAAAAAAACATTAAGTTTTTTTTCTTTTTTATTTTATTGATTCATTTATCTACTTAAATCGTTGAGTACAAAATTATGACTAAATTAGAGTAACAATATCGTTCTTAATGTTACCTATCGCACTTCTACCTTTCTTAACCTAAATCGCTGACGCAGGTCTCTGGATGTCGCTGTTACTGACCGATGTCGAGGTCATCCGCTGAATCCGATATCGCACGATTACAGTGACGGAAATCAATGTGGAAATGCAGACAATTGTTATTGCGGTGTTTGCAATTTTGTCCGCTGAATCCGATATCGTACGATTGCAGTGACGGAAATCAATGTGGAAATGCAGACAATTGTTATTGCGGTGTTTGCAATTTTGTACGCTCGTGTTGAACGTATTTCGGTTTAACTGGTTGGAAATGCAAACATCTGTTATTACGGTGTCTGCAGTTTTGATTGCTCGTATTAATATTTGTGAGCTTAACTTATACATGGTCGCGGCCACAAAAAATGAACCCAAGCTAAGAAAAATTAACTTTATGTATGCCGATATTGAGCTATTATTTAGAAAGGGGACATCCAAAAGTAACGGGTAACACAAATTTTGAACAATAAAAACCTTTTATAGTTTGAATCTCAGCCACACCTTAAATTGTTTGTTCTGCTGATCGGAAATTGTACCTTTCTGAACAAAAGTCATTATTCTTCCCTATTTCACTTTTATTGCTATGTTTTTCATTGTTTCGATAGAACATGACTACCTTCATCTAAACACATCAGTTTTTCAACCTAAACATAATTAATTTACTACATGTTTGATATAACAAACACACTTCAATTTGTGTGTAGCGTTATGAGACAAAATGTGTACAAAGTTTTTTACGCATAATAAATCGTACTATAAACCTGAACCTGTTAAATTTCTTTTGAGTATTTTTTATCTACTTTATGTTTTAAAAAAAAAATTGTTTGAATTTACTGAGCCTCTTAGCTACAACGTTAGTCAAAGTTGTGTAACGTTATAAGACTTTTCTCTATTAAAATGGATGAGGCAAGGTGGCTAACTTTTAACTCGTTATTTTATTTCAGAAACTACTGACCAAGGCTCAAAAGAACAAAAAAAATTTTCGCCAAGCTCAAAACCACTCCAAAATAGGGAGAAGTAGCAAAAACTAGGCAGTAAGCCAAACTAACTATAATCTTAAAAAGAAGAACGCTGAAAACGATTTGATCGGTAAAATTCGTATAAGTATCATATAATTTAACTCAGTGATGCAACTCGCAAATGTGCAAACCTGCGGAATACAATAAAAAAAGTTCAAAATGAAACCAACTTTTCTTAAGTCCGTTATTGTTACATTTTTTTTTGGGTTTGCGTGCATTTGTCGGAAGACGCAATTTTATTTGTTAGATATCAAATTTTTATTTTTGGTTCTACAACTAAAAGTTACTTAACAAAACTTGTAGATAATCTTACTTCTAACAAAAACTGTTAACTAATTTTTTAGTAAGCCCCATAGTTCGTCGGATAAACCATAAAACTATTTGAACTCCTTTTTCCAAGATGGTGCCACTCAGCATTGAAATCGGTGTTGACACAGATTAGATTTCCGCACTTGGATGAAAGAGTTAGAGTTTGTAAATAAGAATAAGTCTCAAAAAAACTAGATCAAATTGGTTTTAATTATTTATTGGTTTATTATTATTTTTTTTTTTTTCACAAAAAATTAAATTTATAAAGTATGGTTATCAGGTAGGAAATAGGGTCACAGAGTTTTATATTTTCACCGCGATCAGGATGACACAGCGGAAACAAAGCAAAAAAAGAATTATTTGTTTAAATGGGAACACTCGCGATAATGCACTATGTGGGTGAATTGCAATAAAAACGGTGTGCAAATGACGACACAGCAGTAGTGGTAGGAAAAGCTTTGGAAGGACTTCCACGCTCGCTGAAAAGAAAAAGTTAAGTCTTGATAAAAATAGGACTCAAAAAGAGAATAACACCATATAATCTCGTTAAGTGACCACGCAAGTTATTGTTGTCGAAGAAAATTGTTGAAAAGGCTTCGAAATGAATTATCAGAACAAATCGCGGTTTTATAGTAATTTATACAATATATTTCTTTTTTTCCACTATCAAATCAATTATATGTCCCCATTATTCATACAGAAATTAGAACGGTAATGTTACTAGACTTTTTTTGTAACGTTATCAGATGCCAATTTTAGTCCAAAAACCGACAACAAAATATTTTTTTACGGTGTACAAATAACGTTAATTTATAATATAGATATTAATCTTAAATCGCTTAAACAAAAAAAATTAAATCGGTACCCTAGATTCGCAGAGTTTTAACAGTATGTGTAGCAACGTTTAAATGTAACGTTATCAGCCACTTTGAAAGGTTGTATCTTAAAAACAATAAAAGGTATCAAAAAATCGTTTGGTACATAACATGAGCCTTAGCGATGGCTTTCATGCTCAAATAAAATATGTTTGCCTTTTAGTAGTAGTTTTTCGAATTATTGTTTAAAAATTCGTACGAATGTAACGTTATAAGACCGTGGCCGTGACCACATAATGTTTATTGTCACTTTAAATATTTTTTTTTTAAATTAACTCTCAAAATTGTTATTGTAATCTTCTAAAAAAAAAATCGCTTTGTCTTAGGAATTCAAATCAAAAGAGGTCGCAACAAGGATTTGATCTCATTAGATCAATAGATATAACGGGTGATTTTTTAAGAGGTTTAGAACTTAAAAAAAAAAAACACAAAAAATTCGAAAAAATGAATGAAATATTTATTTGAATCGATAGTTTGAACCTTGCAATTTAATGTTTAAAGATAATTTCATGCAAATGTTGACCGCGGCTGCGTCTCAGGTAGCCCATCCGCTGAGTCCAATTTTGGCATACTCTTTCACACATATCGGCCGGTATCTCACGAATGAATGCATGGATGTTGGCTTCCAGTGCGTCAATCGAAGCGGGCTTGTCCATATAGACATTAGCCTTGACATACCCCCACAAAAAATAATCTAATGGTGTCAAATCGCACGATCTAGGCGGCCAATTGACCGGCCCGAAACGTGAAATTAACTGTTCACCAAACTCGCCTCGCAATTGCTCCATTGTTTCGCGTGCTGTGTGGCATGTGGCACCGTCTTGTTGAAACCACATATCATGCAAGTCAAGAACTTCCATTTCGGGCAAAAAAAAGGTTGTTATCATCGCTCGGTAGCGTTCACCATTGACAGTAACGCTGCGATTCGCATCATCTTTGAAGAAATATGGCCCAATAATGCCGCCGGCCCATAAACCGCACCAAACAGTGGCTTTTTCGGGATGCATTGGTAGCTGTTGCAATGCTTCTGGCTGATCTTCACTCCAAATGCGGCAATTATGCTTATTTACGTACCCATTCAACCAAAAATGAGCCTCATCGCTGAACACAATTTTTCGATAAAAAAGCATTTCGAACCGAGCACGAATTTTGATAGTAAAATTCAATAATTTGCAAGCGTTGTTCATTTGTAAGACGATCCATGGTTAAATTGCAAACCAAACTGAAGCTGTTTGACAGTGACACAAGGTACTAAACACACGTCAGCTGTCAAAACCAGTGTTGCCAAAACCAAACCAGCTAAAAAATCACCCGTTACATCCATGAATTTTTAAATCGATTTAATGTGCTTGATACACAGCAAAAACACCCTTGGATTGTAATCAAAAGTTGACTAAGGAGATGTGCCCTCAGAACGAAAAAGAGCTTGCCGAAATGAATGATATACCCTATCAAGAAGCTATCGAAAGTATAATGTTTGCAGCTCAAGTTTTGCGTCTCGATATAAGCGTTGCTGTAAGTGCAGTCAGTCTATACAACCAGAACCCTGGAAAAGCACACTGCACAACAGTGAAACGCATTTTTCGCTACCTAAATGGATCAGCAAAAATGAAGCTAGTTTAAGAAGCTAGCTAAGAGCACGTTTCCGGATTTTTTGATGCTGATTGGGCTAGTAATCAAGATGAAAGACGATCCGTTACCGGCCGTACTTTCTTGCTAAATAATGGTGCTATCTCCTGGAATTCGAAGAAACAACCAACTGTTGCCATCTCCACGACTGAAGCAGAATATATGACACTAACTGCAGCAAATCAAAAAGCCTTTTGGTTGATAAGTTTACAGAGAGGACTTAACTCAAATTCACCAAATTCGACTAAGTAAGTAAGTAAGTAAGTAATTGTTTATTCAGAAACTCAAAAAATTAGGTATGTACATAAATTATGGAATAATAAATTCATGAAAAAAATTTGATATATATACATAGATTTGTTTAAATAAAAACTAAAAAACATTGCATTTTGCATCAATGGCTCTGTAAGCCGTCTGTTGCGATGAAATATCCATATTTTATTAGTTCCTTATGTTAGTTGTTGGTGTTGGTGTTGATGTTGATGTTGATGTTGATGTTGATGTTGGTGTTAGTGTTAGTGTTGGTGTTGGTGTTGGTGTTGGTGTTGGTGTTGGTGTTGGTGTTGGTGTTGGTGTTGGTGTTGGTGTTGGTGTTGGTGTTGGTGTTGGTGTTGGTGTTGGTGTTGGTGTTGGTGTTGGTGTTGGTTTTGGTGTTTGTGTTGGTGTTGGTGTTGGTGTTGGTGTTGGTGTTGGTGTTGGTGTTGATGTTGATGTTGGTGTTGGTGTTGACGTTGGTACTGGTGCTGGTGCTGGTGTTGGTGTTGGTGTTGGTGTTGGTGTTGGTGTTGGTGTTGGTGTTGGTGTTGGTGTTGGTGTTGGTGTTGGTGTTAGTGTTGGTGTTGGTGTTGGTGTTGGTGTTGGTGTTGGTGTTGGTGTTGGTGTTGGTGTTGGTGTTGGTGTTGGTGTTGGTGTTGGAGTTGGTGTTGGTGTTGAAGTTGGTGTTGGTGTTGGTTTTGGTGTTCTTGTTGGTGTTGGTGTTGGAGATGGTGTTGGTGTTGGTGTTGGTGTTGGTGATTGGTGTTGGTGTTGATGTTGGTGTTGGTGTTGGTGCTGGTGTTGGTTTTGGTGTTGGTGTTGGTGTTGGTGATTGGTGCTGGTGTTGGTGTTGGTGATTGGTGTTGGTGTTGGTGCTGGTGTTGGTGTTGGTGTTGGTGTTGGTGTTGGTGTTGGTGTTGGTGTTGGTGTTGGTGTTGGTGTTGGTGTTGGTGTTGGTGTTGGTGTTGGTGTTGGTGTTGAGTTGGTGTTGGTGTTGGTGTTGGCGTTGGCGTTGGTGTTGGTGCTGGTGTTGGTGTTGGTACTGTTGGTGTTGTGGGAGTTGTTGACATTGTTGGTGTTGTTGGTGTTATTGGTGTTGTTGGTGATATTGGTGTTGTTGGTGTTGTTGTTGTTTTTGGTGTTTTTGGTGTTGTTGGTGTTGTTTGTGTTGTGGATGTCGCTGGTGTTGATGTTTTCGTTGGTGTTGTTGGTGTTGATGTTGATCTAGATGTTGTTGTTGTTCTATCCATTATATTCTATTATTAGTTCACTTCGATATTTAATAGCCTTAGAAAGGTATTTAACCAATGAGGTCCAGTTCCAGTCGCCGTTAAGGATGCTCACCATGTTTTCCGTGTTGAGAGTTCTTAACCCAAAATGCGACAAACGTAATTCTTTGAATACGGGACAAATTCCAAGAAAGTGAACAAATGTTTCGTCCTCTCTCATGTTACACATGGTGCATTGAGTACTTCTGTTGCTTATTGAAAAAGTGCCGTTTAAATACAGAAGTCCTCCTCTTGCTTTAAAGATCCATCCTATTTCGGATAAGGTCCTTTCTTCCTGAGAGTATCTACATCCCACGGTGTAGTTGAGTGCATTGTACAGTCCATGTGATGTTGACGCTTGTGCTCTTTGAAATGCCACATCCCATTCTCTTTCCAATATTTGTGTCTCAGCCAAATCAATTGCATTCTGAAACAACCTGTTGTTTCCAACAACCTCATTAATATGCCTTCCATCTAATAAATTCTTCCATTGTGTAATCCAGTATATATTTTTTGTTACTATTATGTTCGCTAATATACGAGGGAGACGGTTCTCGCCATACACACAAATTATTTTCTTAATGTAGGTCATGTGACATTTCATTGTGTGAATAAAGAGAGGTTTCAATTTAAGTTCCAAGGTGAGCATGTAGTTAGGGGATGATGTTGGTACTTTCATTGTTTTTTTTAGAAAATATCGTTGCACCTTTTCCATTTCTTCATATTGCTCATGTCCCCACGCTTGTGCTCCATACCCCAAGATTGATCTTGCTACTGCGTTAAACAGTTCCAGTTTTGATGAATTACTGATGTCCTTTTTCGAAACAAAAGTATGCCAAGTCAAGTTTAAGCTCGTTTTCGCCTGTTGTGCTCTTTCCTTGAAATGTTCAGTCATACTCAACCCTGGTGTCAGCCATAAACCTAAGTACTTATACTTGTTGACCACCTCAATTTCTTCCGCTCCGAGAGTCCATCTTTCTTGATTGCCTCTTCTGCCTCCATTTTTTTTAAATATCATGATTTTTGACTTCTCGAGGTTAATTATGAGATTCCACATTTGGCAATATTCAACAAGCTTATTTATCATACATTGCAAGTCTTTTGGCGTGTTTGCAAAAATTACAATGTCGTCTGCGTACAATAACATTCGGATGACTTGTTCATTTAACTGTATTCCTCCACCTATGAAATCATGCATGTCGTTGATAAACAGTGCAAATAACATAGGACTAAGGAGACACCCCTGTTTCACACCCATCTCTGTATCGAACCACTCTGATAGTTTTTTTCCATCCCATACTGCACTTGCTGTCCCTGCATAGAGTTCCTTAACGATGTTTAGAAATTTTGTTGACATTCCCATTCGTTTTAGCTTGACAAACAGAGCATTCCGACAAATACAGTCAAAACGCTGCCTTAAAATCTACAAAGAAACAGTATGTTTTTTGGCCCTCATTCATCCTGATTTTTAAGATGTTTAGTAAATTGAATATATTATCTGATGTGCTATATCCCTCTCTAAACCCTGCTTGATATTCGTTCAAAATACTTTTTCTTTTTTCCCACTCCTGTTACCTCTTGAGTAGTATGCCCGTGTACATTTTCGCCATGGCATCCATGAAAGATATTCCTCTGTAGTTTTGTGCCAGGTTTACATCTCCCTTTTTGTATATGGGGAATATCAAAGACTTCTTAAAAGAGGGTTCAACTCTTTCTGTGAGTTGGATCCTATTGTAGATTCCGACTAGGCGATCTAAAAGTATCTGGGGCGCATGAATAAAAAATTCATACGGGACACGGTCATATCCGGCAGCTTTATTTACTTTAGCTTTGTTCAGTACTTCTAAGATTTCGAGGTTAGTAATCTCGCCATCAAGCTGTTCATCCCAGGAGTCTTCTATTGTATCTTCCAGTGTTGCTATGGCCTGAAGTGGATGATTCAAGAGCCGTTGAAAATGTTCTTTGAAATCTTTACTTTTTATGTTTGGTTCTATTCTGTGGTTCTTATTTCGCAATTTGTTAGCAATATTCCACCAATCCTTAGTATTTCGTACGTTTCTAAGACTGATACATAACGATTGATAGTATAGCTTTCTTTTCGTCTTACAGGTCTGTTTGTATTTTTTATTTGCTTCAAGGTATGTTTTTTTCAGAATTTCTGATGGTTCTCTTCTCCAACTGTTAAGCCACTTAAAAGCATTTTTCCTTGAGGCCATACACGCAGCATCAAACCAATTTTCTTTGAAATTCTTTTTTTTGGAGTAATATCTCTGCTCGCCCACTACTTCCTTGATGATTGATATTAACCCTTCTCCCGTCCAACTGGCCTCTCCAAAATCACCCACCTCTTTTGTCAGAATCCTTTGTTGTATTCCAATTTTGTAGTTGTTTTCGTTTTGGTCCAGCCATGCTAGTTTGGGAAGCAGACTCAGTTCTTCGGAGGGCTGAAAGCCTGATAGTTGGAGAGTTAACCCAAGAGGCATATGATCTGAGTAAACCATCTCCTCTACTTTTAGTTCTTTTACTTGGCTAAGAACATTTTACGAGGCACCACACAAGTCATTAACTGAGCAACCAATTGAGCTAATGAAGGTGAAATTTCCTTCAAAATCACCCGGTGTACGTCCGTTTAGAATTACAATACCCGCATCATTGCACGTCTCAATGAACCGCTTTCCTTTATTGTTGAGTACCTTGTCCTTAGAATTTCGTTGTGGTTTAAGCAGTACATTGAGATTTGCAGTTTGTTCTTCCATTAGTATTTGGCTTTCTCCTATTCGTACATTGAAATCTCCTATAACGATCACGTTTTGAAAGTTTGATTCTTGTAAGATTCTATTATACACAAGGTAGTCTTCTTCCCATTTGTTGCAGTTTAAGTATGTAGGTAGCACATAAAGTTCACAGTTGGTTGACACGATGCGGACAATGTCTTTATCTAATGTTTTTGTGCAATCAATTCTTAACTCATTGTTACTCTCTCGGCTAATGCCAACTAGTAGTCCACCACTCGCTCTTCCATATTGTGCAGAACGTACTGCTGGTGTCCATGTCAATTCAAATCCGGGGAAAAATTTTTCATATCTTTCAAAATGATCCACAAGAAATATTTCATACAGTAGAAAAATGTTAAATTTACATAAATAATTAAAAAAATTTGGAACTATTAATTTATTTGCTAGTCCTGATACATTGTAGGACACGATTTTTATTTCTGTTTTCTTATAATCTATAATATTTAAATTTTCATCACAACAGACTTCTAGCTGCTATTCTGCAGAGGGCTCTACTTTACTGGATTCCAGATGAAAATCTATCTTTGAGAAATCCTTATTATAAAGTTGTCCCAGAACCACAGCAGCTGGTTTCCCCTCACTTTGCAGCTCATTCGCTACTACTGTAAATAATTTCCCCTCTATTTCCAGGCTTCTACCCTTGAACTTAATTGTCTTTGCTTTATCGATTTTTCGTATTTCATTCCTTATTCGCAGGAGATAATTGTGATGTTCTTTCTTTCTGTGTCATATCTCTTTGAATACCATACTTTGTTCCGGCTAGCTTAGAGGTATTTTGTAGTATTGTTGCAACTGCTGAGTGGGTTTCAAACTCGACGAGAAAATTCTTCTTATCACCTCTTCCTATTTTTAAAATTCTTACAATTTCGAAGCTTTCGTTTATTTTAAGGATACTTTTACATAGCACCCATATATCATTTTTATCCAGTGATTCCTTTTCGAATCCTTTAAAAATAAGATTGTTTTTCCGTGTGTATTTATCAAACGTTTCATTTTTTCTTAAGCTCTCTTCTTTGTGTTCTTCAAGCTGTTGTATTTTATTTTTAAGATTGGAGTTTTCTTTTTTCAATTCTTCTATCTCCTTAGAATGCAAATCTACCGTATCCTTTGTGCTCTTCATTTCTTCTTGAATAATTCTTCTAAATTGTTCCATCATAGAGTCCCAGGTGGTCTTTTCTACCACTGTTTGGTCTAATTTAGCTGATTCTTCATCTGAGCTTTCAGGCATTTTTCGAGGATGTGGTTTTTTGCTCGGTATCCCGACCAAATCCGGCGAAAGCTGTGTTCTCGAACGGTTACTTGACTGGTCCAGTTTGGTTAAGGTTAACACCCCAGTTTGATGGTTGAATATAGGCAGTAGACTGGTACACTTAATCACTATAAGCTTAATTATAGTGGGCTCAGATCTTTGCTTTCGCTGTGTAGTCGCCAATAACCCAATTCAATCTGCATAGACTGGTGGGTTTGGATTCTTCATCTAGTCACTGCCTACTCTCCAGTTATTTTTTATGCCGTAGTGACTACTTTTCTTTAATTTTCCTGTTTAGTATAAACCCTCACCTAAACTGTGGAGTAACATTTGCAAAAATTCAAAAGATAAAAAATTTGTTTTTCTGGGCTTACATTTGCATCACCCTGTATGTTTCCACTTGTTACTGAGTGTAACTTGGTTGACCTACCAACCCACAGGTGGCGCTCGTGAAGTCAGAGAGTTAGACCAATGATATATGTCATATATATATATGACAGTTCTCGCGCTGATCTTATTTGTTTTGGTTTGTTTTCAAATTTTTTCTCTTAAAAATTATATTTCTGAATAATATTTGAGCGTAAAGAAACGAACGGTGTCTATTTACTTTCGCAGGAACAAAGTTTTCAATTTTTCGCGAAATAAAATTATAAAAAAAGACGATTAATACCTGGCGAATGATGACTTCTCCAACACACAACGTCGCTGGCCTTACAATTGATAGCACCAACCCGATTTCAGGTACCTTAAATCCTTCCAAATCGCCCAAATCCCTCGCGTTACGCACCGTCCCAAACACAGGCTCTACTCCCAAACAGATCTTATCACACTCTATTCTATTCAACTATTATTCGATGCGATAATAAAAACGCAACAAGTTTGGCACTAACTAATGCAAATCATCAAAGAACTAAACACATTGATGTCAAACATCACTGTTCAAACATATTATTTGAACACAAATGTTTGTGATCTTATGGTCAAAAACTATAAGATAAGAAATAAAATAACACAAGAATGCAACAGAGATAATGCATCGACACTCTGCTTCATGAGTATAATCTTCTTCTCCTTTTCTTTATAGGGATGAGGGAGAGTATAATCTTAAGCGTGTTGTCTGTGTCTTGCATTTTTGTGTTATTTTATCTGTGTATTTATGACGGTCGGAAAATAGTCCGAACTGTCTTTAATCATCTATGAAATGTAAACATATGATTTAGAATTAAGTAGAGATAAGAAATTTGTATAAATAGTAGTCTTAAGAGAAAATAAAATTTAGTATCTTACAAGTACTCAATCAGTGTGCATTATTTGTACATTTTTGGTCCTTCGAGCCTTATTATTATTATTATTATTATTATTATTATTATTATTTAAAGTTTTCCCCCACCAATGGTAAGAGACTTTAAAAAACAAAATAATAATATCTTAATACAACTGGAAAAAACCAGTTAGATATTTTGTTCAGCGGTTATTAAAACAACAAAAAAAAAGGAAACCGTAAAACAAATTTAAAACAAAATTTTTGTTTGTATTGGCGTAAATCACTGCCTAAAAAAGCGTTACCGAGTCTATAACAGCGGTTATTGTTAAATAAAACTTAAAAAAAAAGTTATTGGTGTAAATCCCGACCAAAACAGTGATTTAAAGCGTAACCGAGGCTTAAACATCGATAAAGTGAAGTGAAGTGCGAATAAAAAAATATATACATAAAACATAAAAAATGACAAAGTCAAAGGACGTTCTTTTTGCCAAACAAAAAGAGATTGGCAATGAATTAATAGCAGTTAAAAGAAAACTGCTGGAGAAAGGCTTCAGAACAGCTGGAAAGGAGGAAACAATTAAACATGTGGATGCACTCTTTAACGAATTTAAACAAAACCATACCAATCTTCTAGACCAAGGCGCAAGTAGGAGTGACGAATACATTAATAAAAACTACTTTGATGCCATCAGCAAATTGGTATTGGAAATTCAAAAATTGTTGAACCCAATAAATAAAGATGGCGGATCAAGAGAATTGCCACAACAATTATTTGCAAGACTGATAATTACTGACACTGTGGGTCAAAGACCAAGGAACTGTTTACGAACGATCGAGTACGATAGTGACCACTGCGGACTCGCCGCCGTAGTACAGCTTCTGAACGAGCTCGTGGAGTTGGATGAGTATGTACCTGTGCAGACTTACAATTACAGTAAGGTGCGCTTGCCACGCTTTACCAACGCCTTAACGAACGAAATTAGATCGACAATATATCCCCACCAAATGACAGAATTTTGACAAATAACGAAATAGATCAATACTTAGAACAAATGAACGAGACAATCAAACGAACAATGAACAGAACAATACCGAAATACAAACAACGGGATGCAACCGATGTGTACCGAAATGCGACCATTGACGCATTACACAGACAAAAAAGTGGACTGCTGACAAGACTAAAACTCTTGAACCGACGATTAACTGACCCTTACAATCTGGAGATTGGGACACAGAAGTCGTCGATCAGGAACATCAACCAACTAATTAAAGAAAACTATCGGTTGTCAATTAATTTGTATTGGGATAACAAAATTCGGGCCGTTAATTCTAGCGATCCAAGTAAGTTTCCCCAAATTAACAAGATATTTAGAAGGAATGATCAGAACGACCTTCCTTGTCTTAAGCTTCAGAGAACGACAGACAACAGAGACGTACTTCTGATAGCAGGAATTAATCCAGAGGACGCCGTCTTGGACGATGACCTCTTTATTGTCGAAGATCCGCAGAAGAAAGTGGAGGCTGTGGGGGCTGCTTTCCAGCAAGTGTACAAGGTGAATGCGTGCATTTGCCCGAATCACGACCTGGAAAACAGAGCCTTGCTCCATCACTTCTACCTTCGGAATGACATCACGCAATGGCGATCAGAGAACCTTGGTTTCACCGGGTTCAATGAAGATCATTTGGCAAACGCCATAATCGCCGAGCGAAATGGGCCCAGTTCCCTGTTAATTACGAAGGTGGAGCTCCAGCTCATCTTCGATTCATTAAAGAAGAAGAAGTCAGCAGGAGTCAATGGCATATCCAACGTTGTACTTCGACATTTACCTCATGAAGCAGTAGAAATTTATACCACTCTGTTTAAAAACGCTCTGAATAATGCATTTTATCCAGTGCGTTGGATGACAGCTGTGGTGCATCCTCTCCCGAAAAAGGGAAAGGACAACTCCAATCCGGCGAACCTCCGGTCCATAAGTCTTCTTCCGAGTATCAGCAAGGTATTCGAAAAAGTTATCAATAGAGCTCTGTCTAAGTGGGCAGAGGACAATAATATCATACCGGACAATCAGTTCGGTTTTAAGGCGGGACATGACACCATTCATGCCGCGTCTAAGCTCGTTTCTGATGTCCAATGGAACAAATCTAAGAAGCAGTGTACAGGTGCCTGTCTGGTTGATTTGGAGAAGGCCTTCGACACCGTATGGTTAGAGGGTCTTTATCTAAATCTGACCAGGCTTGGCATTAGTAAACCACTATTATATATGCTTAATGATATCCTCAATGGCAGAAAGTTTGTTGTCAAGAGTGGCAATGTTACTTCTGCCAGAACCTTTAATATTAAAAATTGTCTTCAGCAGGGAGCGGTCAACTCGCCGATTCTATTCAGCATTTACACCAGCGATCTGATAAGTAGTCTAACTCAGGCAATTGCGTATGCCGACGATCTAATTGCGTACAGAACAGCTCCAAAAGTCGAGGTCGATTCTTTTGCAGCGTGACTTCGAGAAGATTCAGCAATATTGCGATGACTGGAAGTTGAAAATCAACTTTCAGAAATCAGAAACTATCTTGTTTAGGACTCCGTTGCTAAGAGCCACAAGAGATACGAGAAAGAACTGGTGCAAGCTGGTGATTGTACGGCCAAATGGACATCCACTGGCGAGTAAAAGTGTAGTAAAGTACCTTGGCATCTGGATGGTTCAGTATTTATACTTCGACAGATATATAAATGCTGCTCTGAGCAGGGTTAGGGGAGCTTTTGCCCTGACTAAACGGTTGTTTTATAGCAGCCGCCGGCATGACAGCAGGGTGAAGGTGATTTGCTACATGGCCCTTATCCGACCGATGATTGCCTATGGATGCCCGGTTTGGTTCAACGTCCCATCTCAAATGGAAAAGAGGCAGCGTCTTCGACGCTGCCTTGGATTGCACAGAACACCTAAGTCGGAGTACAAACACTACTATTCCAACCTGGCTCTATACAACGAGGCCAACATAAACAGGATAGATAATTTCTTGCTGAAGCTTATTCGTGGTCACATTGCAAGAGCGATGTCCTCGTCTAACAGCTTAATTTTCGGGGCTTATTACCCTAAATACGAATACTACGAGAGTGTGCGTATAAGCGGCTTTATTCCGCCCGATGCATTCCTCCACCTAGACAGTCGAGGACTGATCCAGGATAGAGCGGCGGTTCCGCTAATCTAGAACTGTAGATCGGCGGCTCCTTTACAGTCGAGACGTACTCGCACAAGACGGAGCTGAGCACCTTCGGTTCAGTAGGACTGTGTCCGAACGGGACCGAACAGATAGGGTAAAGCTGGAGAACCAGTTCTGGTGGTTGAAAAACAAAGATGAAGTTCCTTCAGACATTTAATAGTTGACCGTGCTATTTTCGTTTGTATGGCCGACTTGCATAGGTTTAGGTAGTTGGTTTTAAGTAGGGACAGTCAGGGTGGCACCAAAAAAAAAAAAAAGATTATAAAATCCACAAAAAAAAAACAACAAAATTATAAAATCCACAAAAATAAAACAAAAATCATAAAACCGGAAAATGCTTGCTGTGGCTGTTTTAGTTTGTAAGTAATCTGTTAGTAGCTTATAAGTAGGTTGTAACTAGTTTATAATTAGTTGTAAATAGTTTTAAGTAGCTGTAAGTAGTTTTAATTAGTTTTAATTAGCTTTAATTTAGTTTTATGTAGTTTGTAAGTTTTATATAAAACCAAGAAAAAATATAAAGACAATGATACCGAGTTTTTTTTTATAAATTCTTCTCGGTAAAAAATAACACCTACCTGGAGTAATTAAGATAGTTCTGAGGCCGAAAGGTATTAGCATTAAGTTATTATAGTTTAATTTAGAGCACCGTACTGGGGCCAGTAAGTAAGTTTTAAGATATTGATAAGTAGGCTTGTTTTTATGAGTTTTTGTCTAGCTTTAAGAGTTTTCAGAAAATTGAAAAATAAAAATGAACTTAAAAAAAAAAAAAAGTATCCAGCCGGCAGCCGACTGTCATGGATTCGAGTCCCGTGTGGGGCATGCACTTTTTTTTTTTGCATCTACTCATTGTTATGATGCATTTTTCAATTATATGTATAGACTAAAGCAAATGTGAAATTTGCATTATTGCACATATATGTACTTAACTCCGTTCAAGGTACAATACATACATAGTATGTAATATATGTGTTTGTAATAGGTAAATTAAATTAAATTTCGAAAAATTGTCCATTTATGAATTCAATATGCACCCAATGATAATTTGCATATTAAAATTTAAAATTTCCCTACCCGCCACTTTTTTGAACTATATAATAAAATAATTAAAAAAAAAAAACTACCAAAAAGATATTTTCGTGTCTGACTAAAATTGAAATATCTCGATGGAAAAAGATAATTTTGGAATTTTAGTAATTTTTTTTTGATTATTAACGTCAAGGTCGAATTTGCACACCAAGATTTTTTTTGTTTTCCCTAAAATTGATATTGAAAAACATGAACAAAAATATACCCAAATGAAATTTACATGTCTCACTAAAACTGTTATTACTCGTTGGAAAAAAATTATTTTGAGCTTTTAGTAACTATTTTCAATTAACAACGTCAAGGTCGAATTTGCACACCAAAAGATTTTTTTTCCACCCCCCCTTTTCCCTAAAATTGATATTGAAAAACAATGAAAAAAATATACCCAAATGAAATTTACATGTTTCACTGTTCTGTTCTGTTCTGTTATTACTCGTTGGAAAAAAATTATTTTGAGCTTTTAGTAACTATTTTCAATTAACAACGTCAAGGTCGAATTTGCACACCAAAGGTTTTTTTTTTCCCACCCCCCTTTTCCCTAACATTGATATTGAAAAACAATTAAAAAAATATACCCAAATGAAATTTACATGTCTCACTTAAACTGTTATTACTCGTTGGAAAAAAATAATTTTGAGCTTTTAGTAACTATTTTCAATTAACAACAAGGTCGAATTTGCACACCAAAAATTTTTTTTCCTTCCCCCCTTTTCCCTAAAATTGATATTGAAAAACAATGAAATGAACAATGATTATTAACGTCAAGGTCGAATTTGCACACCAAAGTTTTTTTTTCCCACCCCCCGTTTTCCCTAAAATTGATATTGAAAAACATGAACAAAAATATACCCAAATGAAATTTACATGTCTCAATAAAATTTTTTCCAATTTTTAACACCCCCCCCCCATTTCCCTAAAATTGATATTGAAAAACAATGAAAAAAATATACCAAAATGAAATTTACATGTCTCACTAAATCTGTTATTACTCGTTGGAAAAAAATAATTTTGAGCTTTTAGTAACTATTTTCAATTAACAACGTCAAGGTCGAATTTGCACACCAAAAGTTTTTTTTCCCACCCCCCCTTTTCCCAAAAGCTGACCAGGCTGACCAGGCTTGGCATTAGTAAACCACTGCTTAATGATATGCTCAATGGCAGTCAAGAGTGGCAATGTTACTTCTGCCACAACCTTTAATATTAAAAATTGTCTTCAGCAGGGAGCGGTCAACTCGCCGATTCTATTCAGCATTTACACCAGCGATCTGATAAGTAGTCTAACTCAGGCAATTGCGTATGCCGAGGATCTAATTGCGTACAGAACAGCTCCAAAAGTCGAGGTCGATTCTTTTGTAGCGTGACTTCGAGAAGATTCAGCAATATTGCGATGACTGGAAGTTGAAAATCAACTTTCAGAAATCAGAAACTATCTTGTTTAGGACTCCTTTGCTTAGAGCCACAAGAGATACGAGAAAGAACTGGCGCAAGCTGGTGATTGTAGGGCCAAATGGACATCCACTGGCGAGTAAAAGTGTAGTAAAGTTCCTTGACATCTGGATGGTTCAGTATTTATATTTCGACAGATATATAAATGCTGCTTTGGCCAGGGCTAGGGGAGCTTTTGCCCTGACGAAACGATTGTTTTATAGCAGCCGGCATGACAGCAGGGTGAAGGTGATTTGCTACATGGCCCTTATCCGGCCGATAATTGCCTATGGATGCCCGGTTTGGTTCAACGTTGCCCCATCTCAAATGGAAAAGATTCAGGTGTTTGAGAGGCAGTGTCTTCGACGCTCCTCCGATGCATTCTTCCATCTCGACAGTCGAGGGTCGATCCTCCAGGATAGAGCGGCGGTTCCGCCGCAGTCGAGACGTCCTCGCACAAGACGAAGCTGAGCACCTTCGGTTCAGTAGGACTGTGCCCGAACAGGACCGAAGAGATAGGGTAAAGCAGGAGAACCAGTTCTGGTGGTTAAAAAACAAAGATGAAGTTCTTTCAGACATTTAATAGTTGACCTTGCTATTTTCGTTTGTATGGCCGACTTACATAGGTGTAGGTAGTTAGTTTTAAATAGGGACAGTCAGGGTGGCACAAAACAAAAAAAAATAAAATAAAATCAACAAAAATACAAAAAAAAATAATAAAACCGGAAAATGCTTGATGTGACTGTTCTAGTTTGTAAGTAGTCGGTAAGTAGCTTATAAGTAGGTTGTAATTATTTTATAATTTGTTGTAAATAGTTTTAATTAGTTTTAATTAGCTTTAATTAAGTTTTATGTAGTTTGTAAGTTTTATATAAAACCAAAAAAAAAAAAATAAAGACAATGATACCGAGTAGTACCTCGTGGCACGATGGTTAGTGCGTAGGACTGTCATGCCAAAGGTCTGGGTTCGATTCCCAGCCGCTGCCACCTAAAAACAGAAATGTTTTTTTCCGAGGTACTGCCTCTTGCGAGGAACTGACAAATCCTCCAAGAGTATTACTTGTCATGAGTAAGTGCTTTCTCATTAGCCGTTCGGACTCGGTTCTCCACGAGCTGTTGTGCCACCAAATTTATTTATTTTTATTTACCGAGTTTTTTGTAAATTCTTCTCGGGGAAAAATAAAAACCGATATAGAATTTTAGTATTAAGATAGTTCTTAGGCCGAAAGGCATTAGCATTAAGTTATTATAGTTTAACTTAGAGCGCCAGATTGGGGCCAGTAAGTTAGTTTTAAGATTGATAAGTAGGCTAGTTTTTATGAATTTTTGTCTAGCTTTAAGATAGTTTTAAGAAAATGGAAAATCCATACCAATACTAATATTTTATCTTCTTTTAATTCTACTACACACTCTTACTCTAAACCCCACTCTGTACTCACTCAAGCGCCTATATCAGCTGTTACCCAAAAACTTTTGGGCATCAACGAATATTACATATATAATAACAATGCAGATAACCATGATGTTGGCATGCAATAATAATACTTAAATCCAACTAACTGACTCTGCAGTTCGGGATTTAAATCAATCAGGCTCTGAGAGGAGCAGGAGTGATTCAACTCCCGAGTTGCAGAGTCAAAGCTCCGAACAACATAATTACACCAACCCTCAATATTTACAACAGAAAATAAAAAACACAAATACAAAAAAAACAATATTCCTTCTTCCCACCCTTTTCTTACCTCAGTTAAAAGAAGTGCGTGGAACTCATGTGGTATTAAAGCAGCTCTCATTATTCTTCAATGGAATATGAACGGATTTATTAATAATCTTGATGAGCTCAATATTATAATAAAACATCATAATCCTACGATAGTGGCCATTCAAGAAACCCACTGCCCCTTTGATAAGACGCTTAACTTCCCTAAATCTTTTGATGGTTATCTTTGCAACTCACCAAGTAATGATACTAGTAAGCAAGGTATAGCTCTCTTAATTAAAAAAAACATTCCTCATAAACTCGTAGCATTGAACTCAAACCATCAAATCCTTGCTGTGGAAATACAAGATAAAATAAAATTAATATATCTAAACATGTATTTACCTCCAAAACAATCAGTCGATAAAAGCGATTTAATTAATATTATTAATCAAGTCAACCTCCCAATTATACTCGGAGGCGATGTTAATGCCTGGAACACACTATGGGGCTCTCCAAAAACCAATAGAAAGGGCGATTTACTGGAAAACTTTTTCTTAGAAAATAATCTGGTTATTTTGAACTACGGATCTCCTACCCACCGTTTATACATGTGAACGTCACTTGCTGCTCGGCTGATTTGCTCACAAAAATAACTTGGAAGACATTAGATGACCTTCACTACTTCCACTTCCCGATACTTACTACATTGAATACTGAACGTACAACAATACAAAACACAATAGAACCGAAATTCAAAACTGATCAAACTAATTGGACACTACTTAAACAAAAAAC
The DNA here is from genome assembly GCA_946251815.1 of Dasysyrphus albostriatus. Taxonomy (NCBI): domain Eukaryota; kingdom Metazoa; phylum Arthropoda; class Insecta; order Diptera; family Syrphidae; genus Dasysyrphus; species Dasysyrphus albostriatus. The sequence continues at coordinate 112,914,024 of OX276335.1, forward strand.
TACTGAGTACTTATCTGATAAGAACCCGTCGACAAACAATAACAAAGAAGCTGCCATGCTGGAAAAAGCAATCAGAACCTCTGCACATTTTCCATTCCTCAATCTGCACCGATTAAACGAACTCAGGTAGTACCTTGGTGGAACCCTGAGCTTTCAGTAATTCGAAAAGGATGTTATACATACGTATATTTATTAACTTTAAATGTCTCACCTCCTAACCCACTGAGTCAGAATGCATAACAATTAAATATTATGCATAGTGACAGTTTTGGTTTCACACTTATTGTGACGCAATGGCTTAGTGGGACAAGTCAACTTCCAGAATGCAACTCAGTAGGTCAAAGCTGAGTAATGCATTTTGGAAGTTAAACCAAGAAGTTCCAGGTAGGTCGCCAGAACCAGAGGTGAGTCTGATTGTAACCGCGAACGTGATTGTTTGGTTTTGATTATTTGATCGCACACTTAACATTGGCGCAGCCGGTACGCGAACCTTTACAAAAAAAAAATTCGTAAAGTGAAATAAATATATAGTAAAAAATTTATAGTAAAAAAAAAAAAATATACATACATACATACGAGTAAAGTGAATCGATACAAATAAAAATAACACTTTGAAAGTGAAATAAATTAATTTTATCATAAAGTGAACAACAAAAAGAAAACAAAAAGTGCAGTTGATCAAGTGAGGTAAAATCAAAACTAATAGAAGGTCTGGTAAGAATTTTGATGTTTATATTGTGTTGATGTTTTTTTTTTTTAAATATAATTAAGTTTAATATAATTTACATATTTTTTAAAAATAATTTACATTTTTTTCATATAATTGACTTTAAAACACAACCCTCCTCTCCTCTTCTTTAAAGAAACTTTATTTTTTTTTTTTAAATATTAATAAGACTAGTTTGATTGTGTTTTTGGGTTGAGTTTGGGTTGAAGCACGAAATTCCTTGTAAAGATCAATAAAGTTAATGGCCAAGAGAGAAATTGAGGCCCAACTTAATGATTTAATAGAGGAACTAGAAACTCTTAAAAAAGAGAAAAAAGAGCAACGGCGACAACTTAAAGAACTCAACGAGGTACTCCTTTCAGAACTTAAGGATATTTTAAATCCCAAGGTTTTTAATTTGGTCAAGTCTCAGCTTAGCTCTCAGTGGGGTCAATTTCAGCGTATTGAAACGACAGACGCGATTCTGACGGAATATATTGAAGCCGTACAGAATATAAGAAATAGACACACTAAAGAGACAGAACAGCTAGTCAAGCAAGTTGAAAAAAGCGAGAAATTGCGTAAGGAGGCTGAAAAGCAACTCCAGCAAGTAGCAGACGAAGCTGACGAACAACTTGACCAACTAACAAGTGAGTTGAATAAAAGCTTGTCAGCCCAAAGGGAGTTGCAAAGAAAAAATTCAAAATAAGCTTCATCTGATTTTTTGAAAAATCTTTTACCCCTGTTTTTTACATCCTCTCCAAAAACCCCTGTCACTAAAAATCTTGTAAATAAGGGTGTTCAGACTCCTGTCACAGGTATCGAACACCATATTAATTTAGGACAAGAATTAGTGGAGACATCTCAAAATCCACATATTAACTTAAGACTAGAATTGGTGGAGGTGCAACCAATTAGAATTCAAAAATACAACATGTCATACGAAAAGGTGACAAAGATTGTTTCCCGTGTCATACCCCTATTTTCAGGGCAAAGGACACCGGACTTGTCAAGCAAAGTATACGAATTTATAAACGCTTGCCATTTAGGGTTGAAATGCCTAGAGGCAGGTGAAGCCAAGGATTTGTATGTGGCCTGCATTTCCACAAGGCTAACGGGGGATGCATTTGAACTAATTAGATCCAATCCTCCCAAAACCTTAGCAGAACTGGAGTCAGTTATAAAAACAGCGTATCTGGCAATTATAACTCTTGACAGTGTGATGCTTGAAATTAATCATTCACACCAAATGATGAATGAAGATTTCCAGTCATTCGCTCGACGCTTACTCACGCTGAAAATGAAAGCGAAAGAGATTATTGATTCACTGTGATGGAACTATCCTACAAGGCTATAGGTCCTATATGTTTTGCTAGATTAAGCGCAGCTCGCTGTATAATTTGGCTAATGAGCCGCAATTAAAAATAAAAATACATGTTGATTTTGATAGTTTTTAGAAATGTTTTTATTATACCATATTTCACCGCTATTTATACTACTTAAAAATCATTGGGTTATCCCCACTTATGCTTAAGAACTATATTACAAATACTTTTGTGCTGCATCAGCATTCTATTTTTCAATATATATACTATATGTTGGGGCAGTCTAATTATGACTCAATGAAATTATGAATCTGGAACATAGTGTAATAAAATACTTCTACAACACTTCATATGCATAGTCACCCAAGTGGTGGCAATGCCCTGAGCACAACACTCAGTTTCGTTTGACAAAAACAAACAAATAAATGAATTTGAAATTAAACTTTATAGTTTCGAATATCAATGAAATTATCATTTCAATGATGTCGATCGAATACTACATGTGGCTTTGTTTACGTTTGAGAAATGAGAAATGATTTTACGTTAATGAAATGAAAGAATGCTTTTATTACACTACATCCTTCCCCTTTAAAAAAATGATATTTGTTTACATTTCTAAAATTTAAATAAATATAATTTGCCTTTTTTTTTTAGTTTTTAGTGATATTATTATTTTGAGTATATGTACAGTATGTTATTTATTGTAAGTTTGTGTTTCTAGCTTTAATTAAATTATTATTATGTATTTCATATTTCTTATCATCTAATAAAATAGTACTATTTACACTGTTTTGAGATATAATTTTATATGGTCCTCTAAAAGGTTTATCGAATTTTCTTGTGTTTTGATTTTTTAAATATACATAATCTCCTACGGTAAAGTTTGATTTGTTTACATTTTTCTGAGAATTTTGTCTTTTATATTTGTCTTCAATTAAGTGATTTTTTGCTTGTTCATGAGCATGTCTTAATTTGCATTTCAATTCATTCAAGTAATTGTCAATGTTATAAACTGTATCTTTATTTTCTATTACTTCACATGGAAGTGTACATAATTTTCCAAATACAAGTTCAAATGGTGAATACAATGTTGAGCTGTGTGGTGTGGAATTATAGCAATGTGTGTAGAATGGTAACCATTCTTCCCAACTATCCCTATTTCCTATGCTCATGATGTATTCATTAAATACTCTATGATTTCAAATTCAAATTTCGTTAAATCACATTGTACCGTTAGTATATATCTATAACCATTTGATGGTCTTAATGGTCCTACAGTATCAATTGTTATTGTTTCAAATGACGTGGAGGGTGTGTCTGTAATTACAATATTTTCTTTTGTGTATCTAGTTATCTTTGTTTCATTGCATGTTTTGCAGTTGTTAACGAATTTCTTAACCATTTTATTCATGTTTTTCCAAACATATCTTTGTTTTAACTTATTGACGCATCTTCTGATACCACAATGTCCTCCTAGTTTTGAATTATGATATTCTTCTATTAATTTGTGCATTTCATTCTTATCTGTTATCTGTTTTGGAGGTTCATATATTATGTCTAGACATTTATCCTCATTTATATTTTCTTGCAGCTTATTAAATATTTCTTTAAATCCTTGTATGCATACTTCATTAAATATTAGACTATTTCTTGCTAGCGCTAGTCTTTTAACACCTGCATTGTTCATTTTGAATATTAGCTTCCTCAGAATCAATTTTATCTCTGATAAAATATTCTACAACTACAGTGTTTGCTGCTATTATTATTTCATTTCTTTCTTTCTTTGTAACGTTACTTTCTTTAAATTCTAACTTCTTTATTCGCCTTATGTCCGATATTGATGTACAGTCCCAAATATGAAGGTAGCTAGTCTCCACAATTGAGTCCAAGGCTATTGCACAATTTTCTTTTTCATTTGGTATCTTCTCTTTATTTTCCTTCACAGCTCTAGTTAAAACGTCTATGTTGTATTTGGGTATCATTTCTTTCAAGTCGTCAGATTCAATTTTTATTCTTGATAAAGCATCTGCATTGGTATTCATCTTGCTCTTTTTAAAAATTATTTCAAAATTATAATCCATCAAGTCAACTCGTATTCTAGTTAATTTAGATGATGGGTTTTTGTGAGTGAATAAACTGACTAATGGTCTATGGTCTGTGTAAACTATAAATTTTCTGCCGAAAAGATATGGTCTAAAATAATTTATTCCCCAATGTATTGCTAACAATTCCTTCTCTATAATGGGTTTATTTAATTCGTGTTTATTAAGGGATCTACTAGCATATGCTATAGGTTTATCAGTTCCAATTTCTCCCTGTGACAAAACTGCTCCTAAAGCAAAATTGGAAGCATCTGTAGTTAGAATTAAAGGTTTTTTGAAATCAGGATAGCTAAGTATGGGAGGAGTTATTAAATTTTGCTTTAGTATGTTAAAAGATTTTTCACAGTCTTCTGTCCAAGAGAATATTTGTATTAATTTTATAATATTTTATTTTTGTATTACAAAGAAACTTAAATTAACAAAATATGGTTTAATTTCAATGAAGAAAATATTGTTTTCAAATTTAGGAACTTTTAAAATTTGACTTTCACACAATTCGAATTCTGCCTATAATAACTTATGTGATGCAATGAAGAATCTAATCTACATTTACAAAATCTGTGTTTTGACAAATCAGAACGGGAAAAAAATCAATTTTTGTTACCAAAAGAAAACCCCAGAAGTGACTTCGATTGCAATTGAGAATTACATAGCATTGCATTGTGCACACAAAATGTGTACTTCTAGATATTTATTAACAATTTCTGTATATATTATAAAGTAAATATATTATAAAGTAAATCGTTGTTTAACATAACACACCCTATTTTGAGTACAAACATAACTTTAATTGAAAATGTTTCTTAATTTACAAATACACAAGATTATTTAAATAAAACATAATTAATAAATGTTAATAGGTAACTAGAAATATTAGTTTCAACTTAATAAATTGAATATATTTTGCCTAGGCAAGAATGGCATTTTCGGTTACAGTTTTGGGAATATCCATTTTAATAGTCAAGCTGACAAGTCTGACCCAGGTTTAATTGAGTTTTCTATATATAGCCCCAGAAATCAATTTACTTTATGACATCATGTATAAATGTAGATATTCAATTCAATATAAAGATATTCAATCATATATAAAGCAGCATAAAAAAAATAAAATATAAGCATTATTTCAATTACGTATTTATGTAAGTAAAGTGAATTTATTGTTTAACTCTGTTTGACAATAATTGCTGTTGTGTGGTTAACATTTTAAAACACCTTTCATTCGTTTTACCATCCAAAGTAAGATTTTGTATAATATTTTCAATAAGCTGCTTAACAAACCAAATTTCTTTACCACTTTTACCACATTTTCGCATTTGATTTGCTAAATATTCGCCATAAATAGTGTATCTATCTTGCATTGCTTTTAAATCTAACTGTTTTCATGCAACTGAAAGCATCTTCCACAATGCTGCATTTATTTGAATTAAGTATAATTGAGACATTTTCTACAGAATTTTATTTTTGTTCAGACACTAAGCTTGATTTCGGACATTCCAAAAACGACTCTGATTCATCGTGTTGAGAATCTTGATTTTTTTTGGAAATTGTTTTCGGTCCAGTTTCCTGAAGAACTCTGATTGCGGTTTTAGTACTAGACCTGTTTAGGGATTGTTGTTGGGATGAATCCAGCTTGGTTTGTGTTTCCAGTGGAGATACAATGATACAAATAGCATCACTGTCTTTACACTTGTTCAATGTTGACATTGCCATATGTTTCTGCTCCATGACTTGTTTCAATTCGGTATCTTTCTTTAACTGAACTTCATTTTGGGGCCTTATCTGATTTTCCGGTGGAGAAACAATCATAGAAGCCGCATCAATATCGTTACATTGTTTCGATGTCGACATTTCTACTTGTTTTTGGTCCACTACTGTTGGTAAAAGAAAATTTTTTTTTATACCTAACAGTTTGGCAAGATCGCCATGTGATGGAACTATCCTACAAGGCTATAGGTCCTATATGTTTTGCTAGATAAAGCGCAGCTCGCTGTATAATTTGGCTAATGAGCCGCAATTAAAAATAAAAATACATGTTGATTTTGATAGTTTTTAGAACTGTTTTTATTATACCATATTTCACCGCTATTTATACTACTTAAAAATCATTGGGTTATCCCCACTTATGCTTAAGAACTATATTACAAATACTTTTGTGCTGCATCAGCATTCTATTTTTCAATATATATACTATATGTTGGGGCAGTCTAATTTTGACTCAATGAAATTATGAATCTGGAACATAGTGTAATAAAATACTTCTACGACACTTCATATGCATAGTCACCCAAGTGGTGGCAATGCCCTGAGCACAACACTCAGTTTCGTTTGACAAAAACAAACAAATAAATGAATTTGAAATTAAACTTTATAGTTTCGAATATCAATGAAATTATTATTTCAATGATGTCGATCGAATACTACATGTGGCTTTGTTTACGTTTGAGAAATGAGAAATGATTTTACGTTAATGAAATGAAAGAATGCTTTTATTACACTACATTCACGTTACAGTGAAGCTCAATCAATAGCGTTGGTGGCTGAACTCAATAATAGTTTAGTTAAGGTTTTCAAAATGGGATTGTATGATCCTGCTTTGCGTCAGTTTATGCTGACCACCGCTGAAACTGACTTGTCAAAGTTGGCTGATTTGGCGCAGAGAACATCCCTTTTAATGGGAACTCAAAACAACTGGGGAGTTCAATCAAATGTGTTTAGTGCTATCTCACCATGTGCGTACCCACCCAGCTGGCCTCAACAACTTCCACCGCAGCCAACATACCCACATACAAATATACATAGTTTTCAAAACTCATACACACCACAATATCATAATCACTTCCAACCATCCAACAATCAATTACATCAATAAAATAACCAGGTAAATCTAGACTCCCCCCATCCAAGTACTAGACACGTAAATAGAACGGCAAATTCTGTTACAAAATGTGGATTTTGTGGAAAACAAAATCACACTTATGCCGAGTGTCAAATACGCAAAAGAATGTGTAATAAAAATAAAAATAAATGTTTTTAAAACTTTCAAAAATATTAATTTTTTTATTTATGTTTAAGAACAATAATCACAACATCGTTTGTTTTTCTTTTATTTTGCGACGCGTTTCGGTTTAAAAAACCATCTTCGGGCGTAATATTTTTTGACTCGAGGTGTCGTTAACGAGTAGTTAAGCCTTGTGTTTCTGTGCTGTTTGTTTTTTATTTTTTTTTTTTTCCTTGCTGTGGTTGCTGGTGTTGTTGGTTGATGTTCATGGTTGTGGGTTGTGCTGTGTTTGTCTCATTCTATTGTGGTGATTTATTGCTGTATTATATAAAGAATTCGTTTTTATAGTTAATTTGTGGTTTAATATTTTGTCTTGTTCAGTCTTGTAAGCCTTGTAAATTTCGTATTCTTCTAATGCGTTTAGTTTTGTCCCTTTTTTACATTTGTGTAGTGGTTTCAAGTTTGTGTCAAAGTCGGTATAATTGTGGTTATTGTCTATCAAGTGCTGTGCGTATGTGGATTTTGTATTCTGTTTTGGTCTATGTTCTAAATATCTGTCATAGAAAGTTCTGCCTGTCTGTCCAATGTAGTAGCTGTCGCAATCGTCGCACTTTATTTTGTAAACTCCAGATGATGTTTTATTGTTATTTGTTGATTTGTACTGTAAAATTTTTTGGATGTTATTTGTTGTTTTAAATGATATATGTATTTATATTGATTTTACGGAATTGGTTTTGTAAAATATGTGGTAGCAAATTGGTGTAGTCAATTGAGATGTATTTTTTATTATTATCTGTAGCTGTATCATCTTTGGTTATGTTTTTTAATTTCTTTTTCTTTTTGTATATTAGTTTGTCTATTAGTTCTGTTGAATATCCATTTGCGGTAGCTATTTGTTTAATTATGTTTATTTCTTCGTGATAGTCTTTTTTGGACATGGGTATATTTAGGAGGCGGTTGACGAGGGCGTGATATGCTGCTAATTTTTGTTTGTTGTTAGTACATCAATTTGTCTTTTTGTACCATCGAAGATGACAAAAGTGTCATCGACATATCTTGAATAAAAGATGATTTTTTGATATTGTGTGTTTAGATTTGTTAATATATATTTGTTTTCGTAGTAATTAAGATATATGTCAGCCATCAAGCCGCTTAATGGTGAGCCCATTGCGAGGCCTTTGTCTTGTATGTAGTATTTGTTATCATATGTAAAATAATTTTGTTTGAGTGTTATTTGTAAGAGTGTTATTATTTCGTCTATTTGATGTTTGTTTAATTTTGCGGTGATTGTTAGATTGTCTTTTAATATTTTTATTGTTTCATCTATTGGTATGTTGGTGTACATATTTGTGACATCAAATGAAATGAGTTTGTATTGTGGTAGTATATTTATAGTTTTGGTTTTTTGTATGAATTCTGTGTAATTTTTTATACTATTGTTATTTGTTATTTTTATATTTTCTTTAATTATTTTTTGTAGTTCTTTTGCAATTTTGTAGCATGGTGCGGTTTCATAATTGATTAAAGGTCGTATTGGTGTTCCTGTTTTGTGGATTTTGGGTAGTCCTGTAAAGATTGGTGCTTGTGCGTTAGGTTGTTTCAGCTTTATTTTGTTGATGTTTTGGAATGTGTGATTGCAATTATTTATTGCTTTGTTTATTTCTTTTACGTATGTTTTTGTGGGGTCAGTCTGTATGTTCTTTATGTTGTTGTTGTTAAAGAATGTTATGGTTTTGTCTATGTGTTCTTGTTTATTAATAATTACAATGGTATTGCCTTTATCTGCTTTTGTTATCATTGCATTATTGTTAGTTATTTTTTGTTTTATGTTTTTTAAATTATTAATATCTGTTTTGTACTTGTTTTGTGTTTTATGTTTTGTTTGGTTATTTTTAAGAATATGTTTGAGCTTTTTGTTAACTATAGTTCTAGTTTCATCTTGTATTTCTTGTGTTGGGATTATTTTTATAGCTGCTTCTGCGTTTATAACTTCTTGTGTTATGTTTTTATTGTTGATGATGGGAATATTAAATTTGAGGCCTTTGTTGAGAGTGTGTATTTCTGATTCTGTGAGTTGTATGTTTGTTTTGTTGACCATTCAGTTGCCAACGTTCACAAATACGTGTTACACGAGTAACATCACAAAAGCCCAGAATAAAATGCAAGTGGTGTTCTAGGACGGGGCATGTGGAGGAGGATTGTTTCTCCAAAAGGAATTATCTGAAGGAACAATCGGGAAACGGCCCGGGGGCCAGTTTAATTCAATTAACTGTGCCCCACCAAATTTACTCTCCACAAACAAAACACCGCCAAAAAATCCCTCTTCAAATAAAAAAATTATGACATCAGAGCTAGGCAGCAAAATCCCACCTATGACATCAAAAAGGCAATTTGAAGACACTTTAAAAATAAAAGAAAACAAAAAGAATTCATTACAGCACAAAAAACAACAAAAAATAAAAATAAATCGGAAGACTTACTCAAAAGAGTTAAATTTGCTTACTTTTCAGTCGGTAAGCAAAACGAAGCAAAAAACTATGGAACCTGTATCTGGGGCAAAAGTTGTCCTAGGTCAAGTAAATTTATGGTTATTGATTGCGAATATTTGCTTGGTTGTGAGTAAGTGTCGCGTAATGTTTAATAAATGTTTTATCTTTTTGGCGGATACGTTTAAGAACTTTATTTTTAGTTTTTGTTGTAAGTATTTGAACCAGTTCGCTATGACGAAAAAAAAACTAAACAGAAGAAAACATTGTATACATTTAAGAACATTCGTAAGCACGATGTGTTCGCTGCCCACATCATTAGCTAAGTACGGAAAAGTACTTCTTCTTGTTGATACAGGGGCAGACTCGAGCTTACTTAAACGAAGTTCTCTAGAAAATGCTAGCAATATAAACACCCGAGAAACAAAGCAACTGGGTGGTGTTTTTGGTGGTGTAGGCACAACATTGGGTACAATTAAGACTAATTTACTTTTCCCAAAAAAATTTTCGACTAAATGGAACATAGTCGCTGACGATGATATACCTGCGGATGGTATATTAGGTCGTGACATCCTATGGAATCACACGATCATCGACGCAGTTTCCAAACGAATAACGTTTTTAGATGGGAAAAGGGAAGTCTTAATTGATTTACCTCTCAAATGTTTGCCTTCGAGTCTAGCTACCATGTCTTCACTGAACGAAAAATTTGTGCAGTGCAAAATTGGGGCTCGGACACGGACAGTTGTGAAGATCCAAATCCCAAATGCCTGGAACACACTATGGGGCTCTCCAAAAACCAATAGAAAGGGCGATTTACTGGAAAACTTTTTCTTAGAAAATAACCTGGTTATTTTGAACGACGGATCTCCTACCCACCGTTTACACATGTGAACGTCACTTGCTGCTCGGCTGATTTGCTCACAAAAATAACTTGGAAGACATTAGATGACCTTCACTACTTCCACTTCCCGATACTTACTACATTGAATACTGAACGTACAACAATACAAAACACAATAGAACCGAAATTCAAAACTGATCAAACTAATTGGACACTACTTAAACAAAAAACTACTGAGTACTTATCTGATAAGAACCCGTCGACAAACAATAACAAAGAAGCTGCCATGCTGGAAAAAGCAATCAGAACCTCTGCACATTTTCCATTCCTCAATCTGCACCGATTAAACGAACTCAGGTAGTACCTTGGTGGAACCCTGAGCTTTCAGTAATTCGAAAAGGATGTTATACATACGTATATTTATTAACTTTAAATGTCTCACCTCCTAACCCACTGAGTCAGAATGCATAACAATTAAATATTATGCATAGTGACAGTTTTGGTTTCACACTTATTGTGACGCAATGGCTTAGTGGGACAAGTCAACTTCCAGAATGCAACTCAGTAGGCCAAAGCTGATTAATGCATTTTGGAAGTTAAACCAAGAAGTTCCAGGTAGGTCGCCAGAACCAGAGATGAGTCTGATTGTAACCGCGAACGTGATTGTTTGGTTTTGATTATTTGATCGCACACTTAACATTGGCGCAGCCGGTACGCGAACCTTTACAAAAAAAAAATTCGTAAAGTGAAATAAATATATAGTAAAAAATTTATAGTAAAAAAAAAAATATACATACATACATACGAGTAAAGTGAATCGATACAAATAAAAATAACAGTTTGAAAGTGAAATAAATTAATTTTATCATAAAGTGAACAACAAAAAGAAAACAAAAAGTGCAGTTGATCAAGTGAGGTAAAATCAAAACTAATAGAAGGTCTGGTAAGAATTTTGATGTTTATATTGTGTTGATGTTTTTTTTTTTTTAAATATAATTAAGTTTAATATAATTTACATATTTTTTAAAAATAATTTACATTTTTTTCATATAATTGACTTTAAAACACAACCCTCCTCTCCTCTTCTTTAAAGAAACTTTATTTTTTTTTTAAATATTAATAAGACTAGTTTGATTGTGTTTTTGGGTTGAGTTTGGGTTGAAGCACGAAATTCCTTGTAAAGATCAATAAAGTTAATGGCCAAGAGAGAAATTGAGGCCCAACTTAATGATTTAATAGAGGAACTAGAAACTCTTAAAAAAGAGAAAAAAGAGCAACGGCGACAACTTAAGGAACTCAACGAGGTACTTCTTTCAGAACTTAAGGATATTTTAAATCCCGAGGTTTTTAATTTGGTCAAGTCTCAGCTTAGCTCTCAGTGGGGTCAATTTCAGCGTATTGAAACGACAGACGCGATTCTGACGGAATATATTAAAGCCGTACAGAATATAAGAAATAGACACACTAAAGAGACAGAACAGCTAGTCAAGCAAGTTGAAAAAAGCGAGAAATTGCGTAAGGAGGCTGAAAAGCAACTCCAGCAAGTAGCAGACGAAGCTGACGAACAACTTGACCAACTAACAAGTGAGTTGAATAAAAGCTTGTCAGCCCAAAAGGAGTTGCAAAGAAAAAATTCAAAATCAGCTTCATCTGATTTTTTGAAAAATCTTTTACCTCTGTTTTTTACATCCTCTCCAAAAACCCCTGTCACTAAAAATCTTGTAAATAAGGGTGTTTCAGACTCCTGTCACAGGTATCGAACACCATATTAATTTAGGACAAGAATTAGTGGAGACATCTCAAAATCCACATATTAACTTAAGACAAGAATTGGTGGAGGTACAACCAATTAGAAGTCTAAAATACAACATGTCATAGGAAAAGGTGACAAAGATTGTTTCCCGTGTCATACCCCTATTTTCAGGGCAAAGGACACCGGACTTGTCAAGCAAAGTATACGAATTTATAAACGCTTGCCATTTAGGGTTGAAATGCCTAGAGGCAGGTGAAGCCGAAGATTTGTATGTGGCCTGCATTTCCACAAGGCTAACGGGGGATGCATTTGAACTAATTAGATCCAATCCTCCCAAAACCTTAGCAGAACTGGAGTCAGTTATAAAAACAGCGTATCTGGCAATTATAACTCTTGACAGTGTGATGCTTGAAATTAATCATTCACACCAAATGATGAATGAAGATTTCCAGTCATTCGCTCGACGCTTACTCACGCTGAAAATGAAAGCGAAAGAGATTATTGATTCACGTTACAGTGAAGCTCAATCAATAGCGTTGGTGGCTGAACTCAATAATAGTTTAGTTAAGGTTTTCAATATGGGATTGTATGATCCTGCTTTGCGTCAGTTTATGCTGACCACCGCTGAAACTGACTTGTCAAAGTTGGCTGATTTGGCGCAGAGAACATCCCTTTTAATGGGAACTCAAAACAACTGGGGAGTTCAATCAAATGTGTTCAGTGCTATCTCACCATGTGCGTACCCACACAGCTGGCCTCAACAACTTCCACCGCAGCCAACATACCCACATACAAATATACATAGTTTTCAAAACTCATACACACCACAATATCATAATCACTTCCAACCATCCAACAATCAATTACATCAATAAAATAACCAGGTAAATCTAGACTCCCCCATCCAAGTACTTGACACGTAAATAGAACGGCAAATTCTGTTACAAAATGTGGATTTTGTGGAAAACAAAATCACACTTATGCCGAGTGTCAAATACGCAAAAGAACACCATACTGTGATTCTTGCGAAGATTATGGGCATAATCAAAACAGTTGCCAACGTTCACAAATACGTGTTACACGAGTAACATCACAAAAGCCCAGAATAAAATGCAAGTGGTGTTCTAGGACGGGGCATGTGGAGGAGGATTGTTTCTCCAAAAGGAATTATCTGAAGGAACAATCGGGAAACGGCCCGGGGGCCAGTTTAATTCAATTAACTGTGCCCCACCAAATTTACTCTCCACAAACAAAACACCGCCAAAAAATCCCTCTTCAAATAAAAAAATTATGACATCAGAGCTAGGCAGCAAAATCCCACCTATGACATCAAAAAGGCAATTTGAAGACACTTTAAAAATAAAAGAAAACAAAAAGAATTCATTACAGCACAAAAAACAACAAAAAAAAAAAATAAATCGGAAGACTTACTCAAAAGAGTTAAATTTGCTTACTTTTCAGTCGGTAAGCAAAACGAAGCAAAAAACTATGGAACCTGTATCTGGGGCAAAAGTTGTCCTAGGTCAAGTAAATTTATGGTTATTGATTGCGAATATTTGCTTGGTTGTGAGTAAGTGTCGCGTAATGTTTAATAAATGTTTTATCTTTTTGGCGGATACGTTTAAGAACTTTATTTTTAGTTTTTGTTGTAAGTATTTGAACCAGTTCGCTATGACGAAAAAAAAACTAAACAGAAGAAAACATTGTATACATTTAAGAACATTCGTAAGCACGATGTGTTCGCTGCCCACATCATTAGCTAAGTACGGAAAAGTACTTCTTCTTGTTGATACAGGGGCAGACTCGAGCTTACTTAAACGAAGTTCTCTAGAAAATGCTAGCAATATAAACACCCGAGAAACAAAGCAACTGGGTGGTGTTTTTGGTGGTGTAGGCACAACATTGGGTACAATTAAGACTAATTTACTTTTCCCAAAAAAATTTTCGACTAAATGGAACATAGTCGCTGACGATGATATACCTGCGGATGGTATATTAGGTCGTGACATCCTATGGAATCACACGATCATCGACGCAGTTTCCAAACGAATAACGTTTTTAGATGGGAAAAGGGAAGTCTTAATTGATTTACCTCTCAAATGTTTGCCTTCGAGTCTAGCTACCATGTCTTCACTGAACGAAAAATTTGTGCAGTGCAAAATTGGGGCTCGGACACGGACAGTTGTGAAGATCCAAATCCCAAATGCCTGGAACACACTATGGGGCTCTCCAAAAACCAATAGAAAGGGCGATTTACTGGAAAACTTTTTCTTAGAAAATAACCTGGTTATTTTGAACGACGGATCTCCTACCCACCGTTTACACATGTGAACGTCACTTGCTGCTCGGCTGATTTGCTCACAAAAATAACTTGGAAGACATTAGATGACCTTCACTACTTCCACTTCCCGATACTTACTACATTGAATACTGAACGTACAACAATACAAAACACAATAGAACCGAAATTCAAAACTGATCAAACTAATTGGACACTACTTAAACAAAAAACTACTGAGTACTTATCTGATAAGAACCCGTCGACAAACAATAACAAAGAAGCTGCCATGCTGGAAAAAGCAATCAGAACCTCTGCACATTTTCCATTCCTCAATCTGCACCGATTAAACGAACTCAGGTAGTACCTTGGTGGAACCCTGAGCTTTCAGTAATTCGAAAAGGATGTTATACATACGTATATTTATTAACTTTAAATGTCTCACCTCCTAACCCACTGAGTCAGAATGCATAACAATTAAATATTATGCATAGTGACAGTTTTGGTTTCACACTTATTGTGACGCAATGGCTTAGTGGGACAAGTCAACTTCCAGAATGCAACTCAGTAGGCCAAAGCTGATTAATGCATTTTGGAAGTTAAACCAAGAAGTTCCAGGTAGGTCGCCAGAACCAGAGATGAGTCTGATTGTAACCGCGAACGTGATTGTTTGGTTTTGATTATTTGATCGCACACTTAACATTGGCGCAGCCGGTACGCGAACCTTTACAAAAAAAAAATTCGTAAAGTGAAATAAATATATAGTAAAAAATTTATAGTAAAAAAAAAAATATACATACATACATACGAGTAAAGTGAATCGATACAAATAAAAATAACAGTTTGAAAGTGAAATAAATTAATTTTATCATAAAGTGAACAACAAAAAGAAAACAAAAAGTGCAGTTGATCAAGTGAGGTAAAATCAAAACTAATAGAAGGTCTGGTAAGAATTTTGATGTTTATATTGTGTTGATGTTTTTTTTTTTTAAATATAATTAAGTTTAATATAATTTACATATTTTTTAAAAATAATTTACATTTTTTTCATATAATTGACTTTAAAACACAACCCTCCTCTCCTCTTCTTTAAAGAAACTTTATTTTTTTTTTAAATATTAATAAGACTAGTTTGATTGTGTTTTTGGGTTGAGTTTGGGTTGAAGCACGAAATTCCTTGTAAAGATCAATAAAGTTAATGGCCAAGAGAGAAATTGAGGCCCAACTTAATGATTTAATAGAGGAACTAGAAACTCTTAAAAAAGAGAAAAAAGAGCAACGGCGACAACTTAAGGAACTCAACGAGGTACTTCTTTCAGAACTTAAGGATATTTTAAATCCCGAGGTTTTTAATTTGGTCAAGTCTCAGCTTAGCTCTCAGTGGGGTCAATTTCAGCGTATTGAAACGACAGACGCGATTCTGACGGAATATATTAAAGCCGTACAGAATATAAGAAATAGACACACTAAAGAGACAGAACAGCTAGTCAAGCAAGTTGAAAAAAGCGAGAAATTGCGTAGGGAGGCTGAAAAGCAACTCCAGCAAGTAGCAGACGAAGCTGACGAACAACTTGACCAACTAACAAGTGAGTTGAATAAAAGCTTGTCAGCCCAAAAGGAGTTGCAAAGAAAAAATTCAAAATCAGCTTCATCTGATTTTTTGAAAAATCTTTTACCTCTGTTTTTTACATCCTCTCCAAAAACCCCTGTCACTAAAAATCTTGTAAATAAGGGTGTTTCAGACTCCTGTCACAGGTATCGAACACCATATTAATTTAGGACAAGAATTAGTGGAGACATCTCAAAATCCACATATTAACTTAAGACAAGAATTGGTGGAGGTACAACCAATTAGAAGTCTAAAATACAACATGTCATAGGAAAAGGTGACAAAGATTGTTTCCCGTGTCATACCCCTATTTTCAGGGCAAAGGACACCGGACTTGTCAAGCAAAGTATACGAATTTATAAACGCTTGCCATTTAGGGTTGAAATGCCTAGAGGCAGGTGAAGCCGAAGATTTGTATGTGGCCTGCATTTCCACAAGGCTAACGGGGGATGCATTTGAACTAATTAGATCCAATCCTCCCAAAACCTTAGCAGAACTGGAGTCAGTTATAAAAACAGCGTATCTGGCAATTATAACTCTTGACAGTGTGATGCTTGAAATTAATCATTCACACCAAATGATGAATGAAGATTTCCAGTCATTCGCTCGACGCTTACTCACGCTGAAAATGAAAGCGAAAGAGATTATTGATTCACGTTACAGTGAAGCTCAATCAATAGCGTTGGTGGCTGAACTCAATAATAGTTTAGTTAAGGTTTTCAATATGGGATTGTATGATCCTGCTTTGCGTCAGTTTATGCTGACCACCGCTGAAACTGACTTGTCAAAGTTGGCTGATTTGGCGCAGAGAACATCCCTTTTAATGGGAACTCAAAACAACTGGGGAGTTCAATCAAATGTGTTCAGTGCTATCTCACCATGTGCGTACCCACACAGCTGGCCTCAACAACTTCCACCGCAGCCAACATACCCACATACAAATATACATAGTTTTCAAAACTCATACACACCACAATATCATAATCACTTCCAACCATCCAACAATCAATTACATCAATAAAATAACCAGGTAAATCTAGACTCCCCCATCCAAGTACTTGACACGTAAATAGAACGGCAAATTCTGTTACAAAATGTGGATTTTGTGGAAAACAAAATCACACTTATGCCGAGTGTCAAATACGCAAAAGAACACCATACTGTGATTCTTGCGAAGATTATGGGCATAATCAAAACAGTTGCCAACGTTCACAAATACGTGTTACACGAGTAACATCACAAAAGCCCAGAATAAAATGCAAGTGGTGTTCTAGGACGGGGCATGTGGAGGAGGATTGTTTCTCCAAAAGGAATTATCTGAAGGAACAATCGGGAAACGGCCCGGGGGCCAGTTTAATTCAATTAACTGTGCCCCACCAAATTTACTCTCCACAAACAAAACACCGCCAAAAAATCCCTCTTCAAATAAAAAAATTATGACATCAGAGCTAGGCAGCAAAATCCCACCTATGACATCAAAAAGGCAATTTGAAGACACTTTAAAAATAAAAGAAAACAAAAAGAATTCATTACAGCACAAAAAACAACAAAAAATAAAAATAAATCGGAAGACTTACTCAAAAGAGTTAAATTTGCTTACTTTTCAGTCGGTAAGCAAAACGAAGCAAAAAACTATGGAACCTGTATCTGGGGCAAAAGTTGTCCTAGGTCAAGTAAATTTATGGTTATTGATTGCGAATATTTGCTTGGTTGTGAGTAAGTGTCGCGTAATGTTTAATAAATGTTTTATCTTTTTGGCGGATACGTTTAAGAACTTTATTTTTAGTTTTTGTTGTAAGTATTTGAACCAGTTCGCTATGACGAAAAAAAAACTAAACAGAAGAAAACATTGTATACATTTAAGAACATTCGTAAGCACGATGTGTTCGCTGCCCACATCATTAGCTAAGTACGGAAAAGTACTTCTTCTTGTTGATACAGGGGCAGACTCGAGCTTACTTAAACGAAGTTCTCTAGAAAATGCTAGCAATATAAACACCCGAGAAACAAAGCAACTGGGTGGTGTTTTTGGTGGTGTAGGCACAACATTGGGTACAATTAAGACTAATTTACTTTTCCCAAAAAAATTTTCGACTAAATGGAACATAGTCGCTGACGATGATATACCTGCGGATGGTATATTAGGTCGTGACATCCTATGGAATCACACGATCATCGACGCAGTTTCCAAACGAATAACGTTTTTAGATGGGAAAAGGGAAGTCTTAATTGATTTACCTCTCAAATGTTTGCCTTCGAGTCTAGCTACCATGTCTTCACTGAACGAAAAATTTGTGCAGTGCAAAATTGGGGCTCGGACACGGACAGTTGTGAAGATCCAAATCCCAAATGCCTGGAACACACTATGGGGCTCTCCAAAAACCAATAGAAAGGGCGATTTACTGGAAAACTTTTTCTTAGAAAATAACCTGGTTATTTTGAACGACGGATCTCCTACCCACCGTTTACACATGTGAACGTCACTTGCTGCTCGGCTGATTTGCTCACAAAAATAACTTGGAAGACATTAGATGACCTTCACTACTTCCACTTCCCGATACTTACTACATTGAATACTGAACGTACAACAATACAAAACACAATAGAACCGAAATTCAAAACTGATCAAACTAATTGGACACTACTTAAACAAAAAACTACTGAGTACTTATCTGATAAGAACCCGTCGACAAACAATAACAAAGAAGCTGCCATGCTGGAAAAAGCAATCAGAACCTCTGCACATTTTCCATTCCTCAATCTGCACCGATTAAACGAACTCAGGTAGTACCTTGGTGGAACCCTGAGCTTTCAGTAATTCGAAAAGGATGTTATACATACGTATATTTATTAACTTTAAATGTCTCACCTCCTAACCCACTGAGTCAGAATGCATAACAATTAAATATTATGCATAGTGACAGTTTTGGTTTCACACTTATTGTGACGCAATGGCTTAGTGGGACAAGTCAACTTCCAGAATGCAACTCAGTAGGCCAAAGCTGATTAATGCATTTTGGAAGTTAAACCAAGAAGTTCCAGGTAGGTCGCCAGAACCAGAGATGAGTCTGATTGTAACCGCGAACGTGATTGTTTGGTTTTGATTATTTGATCGCACACTTAACATTGGCGCAGCCGGTACGCGAACCTTTACAAAAAAAAAATTCGTAAAGTGAAATAAATATATAGTAAAAAATTTATAGTAAAAAAAAAAATATACATACATACATACGAGTAAAGTGAATCGATACAAATAAAAATAACAGTTTGAAAGTGAAATAAATTAATTTTATCATAAAGTGAACAACAAAAAGAAAACAAAAAGTGCAGTTGATCAAGTGAGGTAAAATCAAAACTAATAGAAGGTCTGGTAAGAATTTTGATGTTTATATTGTGTTGATGTTTTTTTTTTTTTAAATATAATTAAGTTTAATATAATTTACATATTTTTTAAAAATAATTTACATTTTTTTCATATAATTGACTTTAAAACACAACCCTCCTCTCCTCTTCTTTAAAGAAACTTTATTTTTTTTTTAAATATTAATAAGACTAGTTTGATTGTGTTTTTGGGTTGAGTTTGGGTTGAAGCACGAAATTCCTTGTAAAGATCAATAAAGTTAATGGCCAAGAGAGAAATTGAGGCCCAACTTAATGATTTAATAGAGGAACTAGAAACTCTTAAAAAAGAGAAAAAAGAGCAACGGCGACAACTTAAGGAACTCAACGAGGTACTTCTTTCAGAACTTAAGGATATTTTAAATCCCGAGGTTTTTAATTTGGTCAAGTCTCAGCTTAGCTCTCAGTGGGGTCAATTTCAGCGTATTGAAACGACAGACGCGATTCTGACGGAATATATTAAAGCCGTACAGAATATAAGAAATAGACACACTAAAGAGACAGAACAGCTAGTCAAGCAAGTTGAAAAAAGCGAGAAATTGCGTAAGGAGGCTGAAAAGCAACTCCAGCAAGTAGCAGACGAAGCTGACGAACAACTTGACCAACTAACAAGTGAGTTGAATAAAAGCTTGTCAGCCCAAAAGGAGTTGCAAAGAAAAAATTCAAAATCAGCTTCATCTGATTTTTTGAAAAATCTTTTACCTCTGTTTTTTACATCCTCTCCAAAAACCCCTGTCACTAAAAATCTTGTAAATAAGGGTGTTCAGACTCCTGTCACAGGTATCGAACACCATATTAATTTAGGACAAGAATTAGTGGAGACATCTCAAAATCCACATATTAACTTAAGACAAGAATTGGTGGAGGTGCAACCAATTAGAATTCAAAAATACAACATGTCATACGAAAAGGTGACAAAGATTGTTTCCCGTGTCATACCCCTATTTTCAGGGCAAAGGACACCGGACTTGTCAAGCAAAGTATACGAATTTATAAACGCTTGCCATTTAGGGTTGAAATGCCTAGAGGCAGGTGAAGCCAAAGATTTGTATGTGGCCTGCATTTCCACAAGGCTAACGGGGGATGCATTTGAACTAATTAGATCCAATCCTCCCAAAACCTTAGCAGAACTGGAGTCAGTTATAAAAACAGCGTATCTGGCAATTATAACTCTTGACAGTGTGATGCTTGAAATTAATCATTCACACCAAATGATGAATGAAGATTTCCAGTCATTCGCTCGACGCTTACTCACGCTGAAAATGAAAGCGAAAGAGATTATTGATTCACGTTACAGTGAAGCTCAATCAATAGCGTTGGTGGCTGAACTCAATAATAGTTTAGTTAAGGTTTTCAATATGGGATTGTATGATCCTGCTTTGCGTCAGTTTATGCTGACCACCGCTGAAACTGACTTGTCAAAGTTGGCTGATTTGGCGCAGAGAACATCCCTTTTAATGGGAACTCAAAACAACTGGGGAGTTCAATCAAATGTGTTCAGTGCTATCTCACCATGTGCGTACCCACACAGCTGGCCTCAACAACTTCCACCGCAGCCAACATACCCACATACAAATATACATAGTTTTCAAAACTCATACACACCACAATATCATAATCACTTCCAACCATCCAACAATCAATTACATCAATAAAATAACCAGGTAAATCTAGACTCCCCCATCCAAGTACTTGACACGTAAATAGAACGGCAAATTCTGTTACAAAATGTGGATTTTGTGGAAAACAAAATCACACTTATGCCGAGTGTCAAATACGCAAAAGAACACCATACTGTGATTCTTGCGAAGATTATGGGCATAATCAAAACAGTTGCCAACGTTCACAAATACGTGTTACACGAGTAACATCACAAAAGCCCAGAATAAAATGCA
This sequence comes from Dasysyrphus albostriatus, assembly GCA_946251815.1. NCBI lineage: Eukaryota > Metazoa > Arthropoda > Insecta > Diptera > Syrphidae > Dasysyrphus > Dasysyrphus albostriatus. The sequence continues at coordinate 112,935,419 of OX276335.1, forward strand.
AGTGGTGTTCTAGGACGGGGCATGTGGAGGAGGATTGTTTCTCCAAAAGGAATTATCTGAAGGAACAATCGGGAAACGGCCCGGGGGCCAGTTTAATTCAATTAACTGTGCCCCACCAAATTTACTCTCCACAAACAAAACACCGCCAAAAAATCCCTCTTCAAATAAAAAAATTATGACATCAGAGCTAGGCAGCAAAATCCCACCTATGACATCAAAAAGGCAATTTGAAGACACTTTAAAAATAAAAGAAAACAAAAAGAATTCATTACAGCACAAAAAACAACAAAAAATAAAAATAAATCGGAAGACTTACTCAAAAGAGTTAAATTTGCTTACTTTTCAGTCGGTAAGCAAAACGAAGCAAAAAACTATGGAACCTGTATCTGGGGCAAAAGTTGTCCTAGGTCAAGTAAATTTATGGTTATTGATTGCGAATATTTGCTTGGTTGTGAGTAAGTGTCGCGTAATGTTTAATAAATGTTTTATCTTTTTGGCGGATACGTTTAAGAACTTTATTTTTAGTTTTTGTTGTAAGTATTTGAACCAGTTCGCTATGACGAAAAAAAAACTAAACAGAAGAAAACATTGTATACATTTAAGAACATTCGTAAGCACGATGTGTTCGCTGCCCACATCATTAGCTAAGTACGGAAAAGTACTTCTTCTTGTTGATACAGGGGCAGACTCGAGCTTACTTAAACGAAGTTCCTTAGAAAATGCTAGCAATATAAACACCCGAGAAACAAAGCAACTGTTTTTGGTGGTGTAGGCACAACATTGGGTACAATTAAGACTAATTTACTTTTCCCAAAAATATTTTCGACTAAATGGAACATAGTCGCTGACGATGATATACCTGCGGATGGTATATTAGGTCGTGACATCCTATGGAATCACACGATCATCGACGCAGTTTCCAAACGAATAACGTTTTTAGATTGGAAAAGGGAAGTCTTAATTGATTTACCTCTCAAATGTTTGCCTTCGAGTCTAGCTACCATGTCTTCACTGAACGAAAAATTTGTGCAGTGCAAAATTGGGGCTCGGACACGGACAGTTGTGGAGATCCAAATCCCAAATTCAAAATCAAATGAACTGCTTATACATTCGCAGGAAATTGATAATGGAATTTATTTGGGAAACACAATTGTTAAGGCAAATAACGATTACGTCCATGTCCCTGTTTTAAACTGCACAACAGAGGACTATGTCATGGACACAAATTTCATGCCTACATATTCAAATTTCAAAAACTACAAAATTATTGAAAACAATGAATACGGAGGTAAAATATTAACAAATTTTAAAAAGAAATCCAGTAATGAACGGATAAATAGCCTTCTAAGCTCCATTTAAATAGATGAAAACCTAACCAAGGAGGAAAAAAATCGATAGAGGAGTTATGCATTCAGTTTTCTGATGTCTTTCTATTAGAAGGTGATAATTTAAGTTATACACCCGTTTTGTCCCACAACATTCCCACCAAATATGACCAAGGACCGATCAACACAAAGCAATATAGAACGCCAGAGATCCATAAAAAAGAAATTGAGAAGCAAGTGAAAGAGATGCTTGATCAAAACATAATTTCGGAAAGCAAATCTCCTTGGAATTTGCCTTTGCTTATTGTACCCAAAAAATCGGTTGAAGGTAAAAAACGGTGGAGGGTGGTTGTAGATTTTAGAAAACTGAATGAAGTAACAATTAAAGACGCATTCCCCCTACCAAGAATCGAAGAAATTCTTGATCAGTTGGGACACTGCCAATTTTTCACCACCTTGGATTTAGCAAGTGGCTACCATCAGGTGTTGATCGATCCAGCTGATAGAGCGAAAACTGCGTTTAGTACCAGCACAGGACATTACGAATTCAATAGAATGCCCTTTGGTCCGACCGGTGCTCCAGCAACTTTTCAAAGGATAATGAATCACATCCTGACTGGGTTGCATGGCATTGATTGTTTTGTATATTTGGATGATATTGTTATCTATGGTAAAAATCTAGAGCAACACAACGAAAAGCTTTCAAAGGTTTTGGCTAAATTTAGGCAGCATAATCTCAAATTAAATACCGAGAAATGTAATTTTCTATGCCGTGAAGTATCATATTTAGGACATATATGCTCTGAAGCCGGAGCTTCGCCTGACCCAGCCAAAACCAAATGTGTTTCCCATACCTAAAACAATAAAACAAGTGCAATCATTTTTGGGACTTACGAATTATTATAGGAAATTTATTCCACAATTTTCTAAAATAGCTGCCCCAATAACAAAGCTATTGAGAAAAGAAAATAATTTCAAATGGTCCCCAGATTGTGAAATAGCATTTAAGCTCCTTAAGGAAGCGATTTCTTCACCACCTATACTTATTTATCCAGACTTTACAAAACAATTTATTTTAACAACCGATGCCAGCAACGAAGCTTTAGGAGCTGTTTTATCCCAGGGTAATGTGGGTGAAGACAAGCATATAGCTTATGCTAGCCGTTCACTAAATAAATCAGAAAAAAATTACTCGACTATAGAAAAGGAATTGCTTGCCATAGTTTGGGAATGCAAGCACTTCCGAACGTATCTCTTAGGTCGACCGTTTTCAGTCTACACGGACCACCGTCCTCTCATAGGAGTATTTAATGTTAAGGACCCAACCACACGACTTATTAGATTCCATCACAAGTTGTCTGAATACGATTATAAAATTATTTATAAGCCCGGTAAAACAAATTGCAATGCAGATGCGTTAAGTAGGATTTATAAAGAAAATCATAATATTAAAATTGTACAGACAAGAAGTAAGACCCAAAAAAATAAGCAAAATCTGGATACTGAAAAGAATAATAAACAAACTACTGAAAAAGATAGCAACAAGCAAGCAAGTAGAGATGACTTTCAGGTTCTAAAAAATCCAGAAGACATACAAACAGTTCTTCGTGATTTCCACAAATCCGTACTTGGAGGACATCAGGGAATGGCGAAGACTTATGCACGAATTCGTCGTCAGTTTAGATGGAAAAATATGCAAAAGGACATTGCAAATTATATCAGGAACTGTGAAAAATGTCAAAAGAATAAGTCAGGCAAACTAACTAAAATGCCAATGGTTTTGACAGACACCCCATGCCTCCCATTCGATAAGGTATACATGGACATGGTCGGTGTTCTTCCTTTGACGTATTCCGGTAACCGGTATATTTTAACATTCCAGGACGACCTGACAAAGTATATGACTTGTGTGGCCATTCCAGATGCTGAAGCATCTACGGTAGCAAGAGCCTTTTACGAGGAGATTGTTACAAGGTTCTGCATACCTAAAACACTCGTCACAGATAATGGAACTAATTTTACTTCGAAACTTTTTTCAGAAACTTGTAAGCTTCTAGGAGTTAAAAACGTTCACACTACCGCATATCATCCACAAGCTAATGGTTCACTCGAACGCAGTCACAGACCCTTAGCGGAATATCTAAGGAGTTTTGTTGACAATGACGATCGGTGCTGGGACCAATGGTTGAGACAGGCGATGCATGTCCACAATAACACCGTGCATACAGCTACGTAACTGACACCAACGAAGAGTTTGTATGGTTTTGAATTCGAAATGCCAACAAATTTAAAAGGAACAGCTACACCTCTGTATAATGCGGAAGATTATCCAAAAATCCTTCAGCATCAACTACAGAAGACGGACGAACTAGCGAGGAAAAATTTGGAACTGGCAAAACAAAAATCAAAACAACTATACGACCATCATACCAATCCTGCCTCGTTTGCGGTCGGGGAAAAAGTCTTGCTTAAAAATCCTACTAGAAAGAATAAGTTTTCACCTATTTGGTTGGGACCCTATGAGGTGGTGTCTGTGAATGGTTCTGTAAATACTAATATCCGAGTAGGTAGAAAAACAAAACGAGTACACAACAACCAACTTAAGGCATATCACAATCAAGTTAATGGTAGTTAAATTTGAACACATACTATGAATAATATCCTAAACTAAAACTTTTTCACCACTAATAATTACACTCACTAACCTTCGACGCTAACAGGTATAGATAGGACCGGACATTTTTTTTTTATATCAATTAATTAAAACTACTTAAACTTTACCCACTGCCTTAAATATAGGAAATTTAAAAGGGAACGGAAAAGTTCTAATATGCTTAATTTAGTTCACCTAACTAATATTTTTTTTCTCTTTTCAGTATTTACAAAGGAAAAAAAAAACATTACATTCATATTATTTACATCATATATACAATCAATCTAGTTTATATAAAATTTTTAAGAATACATACAGTCTTTGACTATAAGTAATTTTTCTATTTAATTTTTTTTTTTTGTTTAAAAATACTTTTTAAACACATACATAGTTAATTATCGAGTTGAAAAGAAAATGTTCAACCTACGGTGTTTTGCATTAACTGTACAAATAGTTATTAACTTCTATCCCGGGCAGACACAGAATGAGAAACCATACAAGATCCAGTCATTACAAAAAACATCACCAGTAGTGTTCGAAACGGTAGAACAAGCCGTATTCTACAGTGATACGTGGACAATTTTGACGAAGTTCACACCAATGGACTACGAAATGGTAATTCAGATGGTGCAAAAAATGTGACAATAGGCTAGAAACGATGTGCAGAAGCATTGCGGACGATGACTTTCAACGCCATTGCCATTTGGTCGCCCAGGAGACAGAGACAAACATCGTAAACTTACGACAAACAGCAAATCGTATGAGGCAATTGATTCACTCGAGGCGTCAAAAGCGTGCACTAGAGTTTATCAGAGGATTTTCAAAATGGGCCTTCGGAACGATGGACAGCGAAGATGCTAGAAAGGTCTACCATCAGTTGGAATTCCTCCATAAACGAAATGAGGATTCGTTCCAATTAATGCACCGACAACTATCCGTCATGAAATCAAATTTCGATACATTGACTAAGCCAATTTCACAACTAGCGGAGGAAATGGAAAACGTGACTGCAGGTGTGGGAAATCTAAGTGAATCTTTCCTAAATTACAGCCAATTCACAAACAAGGAAGTTTCGATGCTTAAGATGAGGAGCGAAGCGAGTGCAATGATATCAGTGATCACCGCAAAAATAATGGAGGTCCAAAACCGGCAATCCCTGGAGCTTTCTATACTTGATGACCTTAACCAAAATAAACTCCACCCTTTCATCCTGGACGTAGGAAACATTACTGACCTGCTTAAGAAATCGGTCAAAGGAGGATTCTCATTCGAGAACCTTGGCATCATTAATTCAGCGGCCAGAACAGCAGTCTTTGCAAATGAGGGAAACCTGTTTGTTAAGGTAACTTCCACTTCCAGACTCCTTGCATTTTGACATCCATAAAGTGTACGCCTTACCAACAGTCTTAGAGGAACGATGGGATCTGGTTATCGATACAAAGTATGAATACGTCGCAGAATCTGATAACCACGACCTTTTCGTAATGCTGAATGAGGAACAGTATTCCCGATGCTCACATATTGTAATAAGAGATGCTAAAAAAGACATTGCGGTATGCCGATACGAGCCCCCGGTATTCACATCTGGATCAAATGAATGCTTAGTAGAACTCTTACAACACGCAGCTTCATCAAAAGATTCGTGTAAATACACTGCGGTTCCAGGAAGCAAAGGAATATTCCTGAAGATGACGGCACCGAACGAGTGGCTTTTCAAAGTAAAGGATTCCTTCGTTTTGAACTTGAAGTGTGCTGACCAACAATATACAGCCACCCTCAACGGTTCAGGAATCCTTAAGATGGAGCAGCCCTGCGAAGCCAGTGCCAAAGGATTTAAGCTACTGTACGAATTTCACTCTGAGGTTTCTACTGAATACAAACAACCAATGGTGGACCACTCAGAACTTGTGAAAGCATTTCAAGCCAATTCCATTCCAGTTAAACAAGCACCCACACCAAAACTTCTTCCCATTCTTATTGGCAACCACAAGCATTTTGCAAACGAACTTAATTTTGGGAAAAAGAGTATGGAAGAGCTTGAACAAAGATGGAACCTTCTGAACGCAGAGCGAAAAGTGACAGATCATGAATGGGAGTTGTCACTACATCGCTACTCCATGTTGACCTTAGTCACCTTAGCAGCGGTAGCGGTTATTGTCATTTGTCTAGTCCGATGTCTCCGATCCAGAGCACAAACCATTCGTTCCATCCGAGCCAAAGCACCATCAACTATTCTACCACTCCGTGAGCTGACAGTCAACCGAACGCCAAGGAAACGTGCACCATCAACGCCACAGCCTAAAGCAGACATAGCGAGTTTCAGCGTCACCTCTGCCCGGGTGTAAACAAGTATATTGTAAATTAATAAATTGACATTTATATAATAATAAAAAAAAAAGAAAATATTGAAACTTTAAAATTGTAATAGCAAATTTATTTTACTAATTACGTAGAAAATATTTTTGAAAATAAAGTTTGTAGTTAAAAGAAATGAATTAAAGTCAAATAAATAAAACACAAAAAAAAAATAAATCAAATGTAAAATAAAAGAAAAAAACATCTTGAAATAAAAACAATTGTAAATTAAGAATTGTAACTGTAAAGGTTAAAAGGTATTATATAAAAAAAAAATAAACTTATGAAAATATGATACAAATTTAATTAATTCAAATATAAGTACCTATGTATAATTTAGTATTAACATTTAGTATTTATTTAATAAAGAAAGAAGAACCTATTTCTGGAGACCTGGCTTGAACTCCCTAAGGGGGGAGGGATGTTATACATACGTATATTTATTAACTTTAAATGTCTCACCTCCTAACCCACTGAGTCAGAATGCATAACAATTAAATATTATGCATAGTAACAGTTTTGGTTTCACACTTATTGTGACGCAATGGCTTAGTGGGACAAGTCAACTTCCAGAATGCAACTCAGTAGGTCAAAGCTGAGTAATGCATTTTGGAAGTTAAACCAAGAAGTTCCAGGTAGGTCCCCAGAACCAGAGGTGAGTCTGATTGTAACCGCGAACGTGATTGTTTGGTTTTGATTATTTGATCGCACACTTAACAAGGAAAAATGATCGCACTTAAAAATTTTCAAAAAAAATTCTGCAACGCAAAATTTAAATATTTACAAAAAACAAAATGCCAAATTAAGGCGATTACTTAAAGACAGCAAAGCTAAAAGCTTCTCTGAATTCACATCCAATATAAACCCCAACTTCTCCCCCGCCAAAATATGGCAAAATATCCGTCGTCTAACTGGTAACTCCACCTCACTTGCAATAAGTGGCATCAATTCCAATAATGAGACTATCACAGATCTGCCAAAAATATCTAATTTTATTGCACAAATTTGGTATAAAGCCTCGGAAAATATAAATTTTTGAATACCTTCATCGAAGAAAAACTAGATATTTTATATAGTTCAGTGCAATACGCTACCAATCCGACATCTCGACGCATTGAACATCCAATATCTATTATTGAATTTGAAACTTCGCTTAGCAAGGTTAAAGGCAAGCCACCAAGCAGAGATAGAATATCTTATCCCATGCTGAAAAATCTGCATAAGCATATTAAAAAGAGAATAATTGACCTTTATAACAATATCTTAAACAATTCGATTATCCCTTAAACCTGGAAATCTTCCACCATTATACCTATACCTAAGTCCAAAAAAGATAGAAATACAATCGAAGGATACCGCCCAATTTCTCTTATCCCATGTCTATCTAAAATAATGGAAAAGATAATTGCGAAACGTCTATTATGGGTTGCTGAAAAAAAAAATTATCAGCCCTAATCAAGTTGCCTTTAAATCAAACAGGGGATGCGCTGATGCCCTCCTACATATGGACTATTTTATCACGAAAGCATTGTCAGCTAAAAACCACATATCACATATATATCATCCTCTCCCTCGACTTCGAAAAAGCCTTCAATAGAATTGATCTACATATAGTCCTTAAAAATCTAATAAAATGGGGTGTCGGAAAAAGAATATACGGATATGTAATATCTTTTTTAATAAATAGAACATTCTGGTATTGTGTAAAATTAATGATATCGATAAAAGTAAAATCTTGTTTCAAATCACTCTAGAAGAAATTTGAAATTGGTCGAAAAATTCAGGGGCTAAATTATCTATTCCAAAATGTAAATTACTCCATATTTGTCGAAAACTAAATTGCCCTAAACTAAATGTAAATGTAAATAATGTAGAAATCGAAAATGTTAGTAACTTAAGTATCCTAGGATTAGTATTTAATAAAAATTATTCTTGGAAACAACATTGTTTAGAGCTTAAGAATTCCCTAGCTGCGAGAACTAATATTATAAGATATCTGACTTCAAAAAAAAGTAATGAGCATATTAACACCTTTCAAATATCACTAGAATGTTAGTTTTAAGCAAAATTGACTATGGATTGTATGTATATGGGCACTATCCTAAATCAATCTTAAAAATAATAAAACCTGTTTACCACTACGCAGCTATAAGTATCAACGCCTTCCCTACTACACCTATAACGAATATATTGGCAGCGTTGAGAAGGGAAGAGATATAATAACAGCTAAGCTGTTTGCGAAACTAATTTTTTCCAAAAATTCGATAATAGATAATGATGTCAAAAAAGCACTGGACCAGAAACTCAATAAAAGAATACCATCCGCCATCGCTACGATCCTCACTAAAGCAACACAATTAGAACTACCAACTAATCGGGTGCGCTCGGTTGCTCCACGTTATCCTCCATGGTTAGCTCGGATTCTTTGATAATGACGCTAGCTAATTACAAAAAAGCAAACACTAGCAATAACATCTACCGCCAACTATTCAGAGCAATTTCACTTGACCTTAAATCGGTTGGGTGGAAGTTTATCTTCACTGATGGTTCGAAGTCAACGGAAATCCCATCATTTGCTGTGACACATGAAAACAGATCCATAGCCAGCATTGGTCTTCTCCCCGAATTTGGTTCAGTTTTCACCGCAGAAGCATTTGCAATTCTTCAACCGACTAAGTCCGTAATGAGTCACCGAGGAAAACACGTTATATGCTCTGATAGCATATCTGTCCTTCACGCCATACAAAACCCCAAAAACAACACTGAACTCATATCTGAAATCAGATATCAACTCATTAAATCGCCAAACAATATCAAGTTAATGTGGACCCCTGGACATATCGGAATACAGGGAAACGAGTATGCTGATATTGCAGCTAATTCGGCCAAAAACTCCCCGGTATTCAGCTTCAATATCCACACCAAATTAGGTTTGCTGAAACATATACAAAAAGCATCTAAAATCACAATAAAACACCAATGGAGCTTATACCACCATCACTACAAGAAAGTTAACTCAGATAAACTCGTCCCCGTATACCCGACAAACGTTTCCAAATACAAAATCTCTAGCTTTGTACGATTTAGACTTGGACACACATCAGCCTCCCACCAGCACCCCCTTAACAAAAACACTCCACCATTTTGTGCTTCCTGTAATACCAGATTGGACATCACCCATATATTAGAACACTGCTCTGAATTGCAACCCATAATCAAAAACCTATTCAATAATAAATCAATCTATGAAATTCTTCAAAACCTCAGCCCAACCAACATAGACAAAATATCCGATTTACTAGCTAACGCAAAACTAATTATATGACAAGTTAAAAAATAGAGCCAATAGTCTCCGCAGCTAGGCTCGTTAATCTACTATTACCATGTAATTTATAATTACTTGTTAATAAATAATTATAATAATAATAATAATAATATGGTTGGGTAAACTTATTTGCGTTTAGTTTAAATCTATTTGTGTTTGGGTAAAATTAATTTGCGTTTAGGTTAAATCTTTTTGCGTTTGGGTCAAACCTATTTGCGTTTAGGTTTAACATATTTGCGTTTGAGTGAAACCTATTTGCGTTTAGGTTAAACATATTTGCTATTTGGTTAATTTAATTTGGTTATGGTATAGTACGGTAAATGTACTTATGAATGATCACGGATGTTCTCACATTCTGTCGAATTGAATTTATTCGGATTGAAAACGGAAAACAAAAAAAAAAAACAATTTTGCAGAACGTCTATGAATCATTTATGTTCGGCTAAAAGAATGGATCTACAATCCGCCATTTTATTGACGTATTCAATTCCGGTATCTTTTTGTTGGCCGTTTTTAATCCGTACATATTCAATTTGTTTACTTATTTCAAATCAAACTTATCAATCTAGCGTACAATTTTGTTTATTAATATTGAGTAGGTAGTAATTATAAAATGTTCCTTTAAAAACAATTTTAGATAAATCAGAAATTATTTAATATATAATTATTATCAATGCGATTGAATATCAGAAGTTCAGAAAAGCCATCGATCGATATATACCCGTTTTACACAAAATATTCTTGGAAGGGTTAAGATTTCCTTTTCTATTATTACATTGGCAAATGGCCAAAAACTTTATTAAAATATTATTTTTTCGTTCATTAAGTACACCACAATTAAAAAAAACTTCTGCACGGTAATTGTAGGACAAAACACATCCAAAAATAACAAAACCATTCCAGGCCGCTCAAGCTTACTTTTCCTACAAATTTGCCAACTCCTTTTCCCACCTGAAAGAGTACACACGCAAGCGCACAAAAAAATTATTTAAAGGACAGCGAAGAAAAAACAACTATCACCAAGTTCACCCCTTCCTAGATAAGCTCTTTGAATCACATATAATGGAATCGAAGATAATTTAAATGCATAGTTCTCCGTCAGACTGTTTAAAAAAACCGTATTTTACTTTCAAAATAGAATTTTTTAGACGGTCTGGAAGGGGGAATTACACCTTCAAATGAACTAAGATTTTTTTTAAAGAATTTAAAGTTAGTTTTCAAACTGTTTACCAAATTGACTATTTGTCATAATATAAAGGACGCTTAATTATACAAACCTTAATGCCGCCAAGTGCTTTAATTGCAATCGGAGTTTCTTGAATTTTTAGCTCATCAATGCCTAACTGTCCACGTCTATAAAATTTAGTTTAAGTAATGACTTTAAATTCCTGAACATTTCACATACAGACCGTTGCCCCACGTATATACATTTCCATCAGAGGTTAGTGCTAGAGCATGTTCAAATCCACAGTGAAGAGCGACAATTTTTTCAGAATCGGAAAACTGAATGATTTTTGTCGGAATATTATAAACACAGTTATCGCTGGTAATAGCAACAGCTAGTTTGCTACCGCAAGCAATATGCTCCACTTTGACTTCCGTGTTTGTTTTTTTTTTTTCATGACATTTTTCGGAGTAGGAATTACTTAACTTTATTTCTTTTACAATTAGATCCTTTCTATTGAGTTTGAACAATTTTCCAGAAATTAATAGAATCAAACAGTAATTGTCTGTGGAACTAATAGCAATGATTTTATCTGGAAGTTGAATTTTGTCAAAGGCTTTTTGAGTAGGAAACACAAATCCCGAGATAAGCATTTCTTTATCTACAGCGATAATATTACAACTCCATGATGGGATTATCATAAATTGTTTATTGAGCGATTCAAGTTTGAAATCTTTAAATAAAAATATCGTGAATGCATTAAATATCCACATTTGATAAAGTAATTATTAACCCACTTGTTATCCTGTTTACGCTTCTGGCATGCGCCTTTCCGAACTGAGCGAAACCATTAAAACCACTAAAATACCACATTAGATGTGCTTGGTTCACTGATCTCTATAATTCATATCATAGATAAACTAATAAAGATGGCAATCCTCAGCTGTCAGTTTGATTTGCCTATAAGCATAGATAAACTAATAAAGATGGCAATCCTCAGCTGTCAGTTTGATTTGCCTACAAGCTGAAGCGAACAGCTGTAATGATTATATTTGCAAAGTATTAGTGAAAAACAGTGCAAGCCGCACACATAGAATCAACTAGTCACTCACCACTAGTGAAAGCCGCACACATAGAAGCAACTAGTCACTGACCACAGTCTGTTTAGGAATGGTGAATTAATTTATCGGTTATTTTTGAAAATCGTGGAAATGTTCAAAAAGTATTAAAACCTGAAGAACGAAATTTAAAGTGCTTACTTAACCTTATATATCATCCAAATTAAAATTATGTGGAAGATTTGGAGCAACTTTAAATAAATATAGGTGTAGGTTACTGATATAATACCCGTGACAAATAAGTGGTACGGATATTATAGTGTGTCATGTTCATGTTATAGACTACGAGAGCAAAATGGTAAAAGCATGGTTTCAAAACTTGAGTTTTTCTTGTTTACACGAGCATTGATTTTTTCCTTGGTGACGAATTCGAGAACTTAATTTTAGTAAAAAAAAATTGTCAATATAACACTTAACAGGATGTGTGTCAGCTGATTTCTAGTACTATAATATCCATACCATCGTTTTTATACCAGTAGTATGTCTCAGGTATAAAGCCTTAACTAAATTGGCCACTTTTTGCAATATTACAAAAGTAAAAAAAAATTTCCCGCTAGAGCAGTTTTGTGAAAAAGAATACACAATTTTTTTCTTGAATAAAAATTCAAGAAACACTATCCTAAAATGAGTTGGAAAATGTTCACTTTTGTACTTTTTCACTTTCTTGGCTTATAGGGCTTATAAAGCGGTAACCACATAAGCCAAAAAAGTGACAACTTTGAAACTCATTTTGGGAAAATGTTTATCACTGGGAAACTTATGAAAATGATTCAGGAAGCTTGAAATTTGATTTAAGAAAAAATATGTGTATTCTTTTTCACAAAACAACCTGCTCTAGCGGGATTTTTTTTTTACTTTTGTAATATTGCAAAAATAAAAAATAAAAAAATAAAAATAAATTTTGGTTAGGGAAAAAATTTGTATACTCTATTTCATAAAACAACTGCTCTCAAGGGAAATATTTTTACTTTGGTAATTTTGCAAAAATGTGTCACTGTAATGTCTGTTCTAAGTACAAAGTTCTGTTAAAGCTCATATAAAATAAATAAAATTCGTAGTTATGGGAAGTACATGAACAGACTTGTAGTTAAAGGCTTAATACGCAATCTAATACTACGTTCCCACGAAACCGATCTAGAGTTTTTATTGAGATTTCATCGAAATATTCATGAAATTTTGTTCCATATACTTGAAATATCAATAGTTTTTAACCACAAGCTCGAATTTCATTTTGGTGGGAACATATAGCGACAAATTGTTTTTGTCTTTATTTTCATTGGTGTTGGGTGTTGACACGGGATTATTTCTGCTATTACACGATAACTTTTGAGCCATTACTTTTTTTGAAATTAAATTACTGCAAACTGTGAGATTAGATATTCGTCTCATTCGTATTTATTTAAATTCACCGAAATCGCACATTTCGAAATTTCAAAACTGTATGGGGAAATGTGAAGATTCGGACCGAAATGTCCGGTTCCACTCCTAAACCAAAGCGAATGCGGGGCGACGACGATTTTTTTGTTGTTTTTTAGCATTGTGTATGAGTCATATTTTGAACTATTGTGAATGATTCAAATTGTCATTGGTTTGGGAGAGCCTTTAAAGGTTATGTGCTTGCCATATTGTGTATCTTTACGAATGATTCGCTATGATTTCATGTTGGTTTGGGGTTGCCTTTATTTATTAGTTAAATCCACACCTAAATCCGTTCTTCTTTTTTTTGATTCAGGCTTTATGAGTGCAATTGAATTAAAAGCTCCTCCAAACCAACACCAAATCATAGCAAATTACTCGCAATGATACAAAATATAACAGATAAACAATGCTTAGCAAAAATAAAAAAAACTTTCGTCAATTCTCTTCCATTTTGCAAATAAAAATTTATTTCATATTCGATTAATATACCAACTACCTACTGTTGTGCACTATTGAAGCAATAATTGAAAAGCCTACTACGCAAAAATGTAGCTACGAGTAGGGAATGTGAAAATAGATTTAAATTTTCGTCACTTTGTTTTAAGCCTCTCCCAAACCAATGCGAATGCGGAGCAAGTCGCAGTGAATCATTCACAATAGTACAAAATATGACAATTACATAAAGCTAAACAACAACAAAAATTTCGTCGTCGTTCCGCATTGGCGTTGGTTTGGGAGAGCCTTTACACTGCTACACACTAATTTACGCCAAATACGTACCAATGTGAACCGGGCCCTAGTTTGGTTTCTATTTGTTGAACACGCTCCGTGGTCAGAATTATTCACCTGGGTCTGTCAATTAGATATCAAAACAACACCGAATACGGGGTGTCCCTTATTTCATGCAGGATAATTTATGAAATAATATTTTTAAAAAAACAAATTGTTTAAGAGGGGCCGAGTATTTCTCCCCTTTTAGATAAGAGATAAAAAAAAATACAAATCAATTAAAATTAAATTAAATTTTTTTGAATGAATGAAAATAATTTAAAAATACGACAACAGCTACGAGATCATGCTAATAATTAATAATTTCTTAAAATCCATTCTTGAATCAATTTTTCAAATTAAGTTGTTTCGTAATGATTTTTTAAAAAATAATTTTCAAACTTTAACCCTGAGGCCACACGAACCAGTACTGGCTAGCCAGTCGCAATACACTCACACTTTTTTACCGACACATACAAGCCGAAGCAACTGGCTCGTCAACTGGCTTGCTTTTTTCGAAGCCAGTTGGGAAGCCAGTAGAGCAGCCAGTTACAGGGTTCGGCAGTACTTTTTCGGAGCAGATTTGGAAAAATTGGTATTTTATTTCACAAAATATTAATAAAATAAGATTTGGGGAGTCAAAGTTTTATAAATTTGCTAATGCCAATTTTATTCACTCGTTTAATGCAATTGGATTTAAACTGCATTCCGGAGATCAGTTTAAGTTATTAAATCCAGATAAATACTGATTTCATATTATTCACTTTTTCGACATTTTAATTTCAAGAAGTGATATCAAACCTAAAATTTTTCAACCGAGTTCAACCAAAAAATTTGTTATTATTTTCAGGTACTGTTTTTGAAAACGAATTGGCTTACTCAAGACTCGCATGTCTCGCCGTGGTCGTCGAAACGTAGTTCCCAGTATCATGGTCATTAAGCTCGTCTCGCTATGTTCTCACCATGCACATTTACACGGGAATCTATGCCGTGGTTTTCTCGCTATGGTCTTTCCATCACATAACACGCTGTTCTTTGCATTGAGCAAGTTTTGCCATCATCTCGCTTGAGTCTCGCCAATTTTTTTTCAATTGAATTTTTTCAAAGTGGTTAAAATAAGCTATAGGTCTCGTGTGGTGTGTTTTTGGATCCTCTTACCGTTCGAGGAGAGAACCAAAAAATTGGTGAATAAATTGATTAAGCGGTGAGAAGGCTTTCCCAAACCAAAGTGAATAAATATTCTAGTGAATTCCCATCGCCTCATTGCAGTTGCTCTCATTTAACGCCATGTAAAGAAATTCTGACCAATAAAATTTTAGTTTTCTTTCTGATGGTTTCGCGTTGGTTTGGGAGAAACAAGTAAAGGCTCTCCAGAGCCAACGCAAAACATTCGTAACGTTTTGTTCTTTTGCTAGTTTTGTCGGATAGCATTAGTGTGTTTTTAGTTCATTTAATTTTGAAAGAATAAAATATCATAGTACTTCTATTTGTTTCCCTAAATTTGGAGTAGATTTATTCCATTTAGATTAACATCCGAACCCTGGCCAGTATAGAAGCCAGTACAGCATGCCGCCTACGTCACAGCCAATACACGAATAGGAAGTTGACAGTCAATATATGTAGCCAATTGGCTAGCCAGTACTGGCTCGTGTGGCCTCAGGGTAAAGTAAAAAAAGTTAGTGTTTCTGTTAAAACTATTTAATATTTTTACATTATGAATTATAATTTCAGTAAAAAGTATTCAATACTCCTATATTCAACACTCAAAACCAAATACTTAGATGTCGTGATGTTTAAAAAAATCAAAAATAGCTATAGTTGTTTTATTATATTCGATAGAGATGCGCATTTGGATTACCTTTTATTACTTGCAACAAAAACGGTTTTGAAAATTCCTCAGTTATCTTTTTTGTACTTAAAGTTAATCCAGATCAATACCCGAATCCCGACAGAAGATAATAAAACCCACCTAATATCTACTTTAATACTTCTAAAGTGAAAATTGAGAGTTTAGTGGAATTTAAACAACAAATTGAAGTTCCGGGTGTCAAATTGCAGAAAAACTATTTTTTTATTTCGTATTTTCTTAACTATTTTTTTCCTTAGAATATATCCAACAATAATTTTAAAATTATTCTGAATGAAGAAAGGGCCACCCTGTATTATATGCAAGATGCATTGAAGATGAACGGAAATCTGTGTGATTGAAAACAATTTGTAGATTAATTTTTTGTATTTTATTATAATTGTGGATGAATATTAACTATTAATTACAATTGTTTGTATAAATCAAACAATTTAACAACGATATTTTTGTTTTTAGCCGAAGAATTCTTATAACTATTTTCCAATTTTCAAAAAAAAACTGAGCTGTCAAAACAAATAAATCTCACCGCTTTACATTGTTGTTGCAATTCACATCTATTCATCGTCACGAACAGAGAATATCAATTACCAAGAAGCCCATCTTTCGTACGTTTCAGACTCCAAAACCCATTTGTTTACATTGTTGTATTTGTAATTTCACTTCGTGTCGATGAATAGATGTGAATCGCAACAACAATGTAACGCGGTGAGATTTATTTGTTTTGACAGCTCAGTTTTTTTTTCTTTGAAAATTGGAAAAAAATTTGAGAATTTTACTTCGGCTGATAGCAAAAGCATCGATGTGAAATTGTTTAATTAATTTAAAGTACACAAGCAATTGTAATTGTCAGTTAATATTCATCCACGATTATAATAAAATACAAAAAAGAATCCATAAAATGTCTTCAATCACACAGATTTCCAAATATCTTCAATGCATCTTCCATATTATACAGGGTGGCCCTTTCTTCATCCAGAATAATTTTAAAATTATTGTTGGATATATTCTAAGGAAAAAAATAGTTAAGAAAAATAAGAAATAAAAGAAAAGTTTTTCTGCAACCTGACACCAGAACTTTAATTTTTTTTGTTTAAACTCCACTAAACTGTCAATTTCCAATTTATAAGTATTAAAGTTGATATCAAGTGGGTTTTATTATCTTCTGTCGGGATTCGGGTTTTGATCTGGATTTAACTTTAATACAAAAAAGAAATAAGTAGGAGTTTTCAAAATCGTTTTCGTAGCACGTGTTAAAAGTAAATCCAGCCCTCTTTTGCAGATAATAAAACAGCAATAGCTATTTTAATTTTTTTTTTAAACTTCATGATATCTAAGCATTTGGGTTTGAGTATTTAATAGGAGTATTAAATACTTATTACTGAAATTTTACTTCATACTATAAAAGAAATGAAATAGTTTTAACAAATACACTAATTTTTTTTAAGTTTTAAGTTGTATAATTATTTTTTTCTTTAAATGATTACGAAACAACTTAATTAGAAAAATTGATTCGAGAATGGTTTTAAGAAATTTTAGCATGACCTTCTAGCTGTTGTCTTATTTTTTAGTTATTTTTATTTTAAATAAATTTGGTCGTAAAATTCAAAAAAGTTAATTAAACAAAAATAAAGGGCATAACATTGCAAGTTGCAAGTTAGTAGTGCCGTTGATTTTCAATTTTTTTTAAAGAAAGTTACTACTCTTATCTAAAAGCGGATAAATAATCCCCCCTTCCCATACGATTTTTTTTAATATCATTTCATAAATTATCCTGCATGATATAGGGAACACCATGTATTTTGTTTTGTTTTGACATCTAATTGACAGACCGAGGTGAATAATTTTGACCACGGGACGTGTTCAACAAATAGAAACTCAACTAGGGCCAGGTTCACATTAGGTGTGTTTTTTCCTTGTCTGACGAAAAAACGACCTCGGGGCTAAATTTTTAATCCATCAATTTCTATAGATTTACTGGGTTTTAATGATGATTTAGGTTTCATGTAAGTTATAAAAGTCAATTACATGTTTGAACCACCCTCAGTTAAACCACAAAATCAGTGAGCTAAAAGTGCGGAGCTATGGATCAAAACAATTGTTTTGATTGTTCAATTAATACGAACACATATCGTTAAATAAATAATAATAATAATTATTATATAATAATTAAAATTATAAAATGGCTAGTAGCTCCTAGCGTGACCATGTTTACTAATACAATCAAAATAGAAATGAAGTAAAACAAACTAAAAGCTCTCCCAAGCCAACGCCAACAAGGAGTGACGATGAATTTTTGTTGTTGTTAAGTATTGTCTATGATTTTGTCATATTTTGTACTATTGTGAATGATTCACTGCGAATCAATCGGTATTCGTGTTGGTTTTGGAAAGCCTTAATACCATAGATAAACTAATAAAGATGGCAATCCTCAGCTGTCAGTTTGATTTGCCTACAAGCTGAAGCGAACAGCTGTAATGATTATATTTGCAAAGTATTAGTGAAAAGCAGTGCAAGCCGCACACATAGAATCAACTAGTCACTCACCACTAGCAAAAGCCGCACACATAGAAGCAACTAGTCACTGACCACTGTCCATGATACAACTAAATAAGATAGCGCATTGCGCATCATTCACATAAAATGACGTCATCGACGCACACAAATATTTTCTCCGAGGTAAATAAAACAAAGATTTTTTGACTAAAATCTATTAATTTAATATGAAATATCATTTCCTCAAAACAAGGCACTTGTTTTTAGGATCCTGAACACACATTTTTATTATAAAAAGAACTAAAATATCATGGAAAATTGTGCGTCGATGACGTAATGCGCAGAACGAAACAAAAAGAAAACAGGACGGCGTTATCTGTTTAGTTGTATCATGACCACAGTCTGTATAGGAATGGTGAATTAATTTATCGGTTATTTTTGAAAATCGTGGACATGTTCAAAAAGTATAAGCACCGGAAGAACGAAATTTAAAGTGTTAACTTAACCTTATATATCATCCAAATTAAAACTATGTGGAAGATTTGGAGCAACTTTGAATAAAACAAGGTGTAGGTTACTGATATAATAATTGTAATAATAATTGTAATTAATAATTGTATAATTGTTGTAATCTAGAGTTTTTATTGAGATTTCTTCGAAATATTCATGAAATCTTGTTTTATAAACTTGAAATAACAAAAGTTTTTAAATAAAATCTCGAATTTCATTTTGGTGGGAACATATAGCGACGAACTGTTTTTGTCTATATATTCATTGTTGTTGGGTGTTTACACAGGATATGTAACTTATGAGTGATAACTTTTTTTGAAATTAAATTAGTGCAAAGTGTGAGATTAGATATTTATCTCGTTCGTATTCCTTTAAATTCACTAAAATCTAACATTTCGAAATTTTAAAACTATATGGGGTAATGTGAAGATTCGGATCGAAATCTCCAGTTACATATTAAGGGCTCTCCCAAACCAAAGTGAATGCGGGGCGACGACAATTTTTTGTTGTTGTTTAGCATTGTGTATTTGTCATATTTTGAACTATTGTGAATGATTCGTTGCAAATTCGCATTGGTTTGTGAAATCTTTTTAAGGTTGTGTGCTTGCCATATTTTGTATCTTTACGAATGATTCGCTATGATTTCATGTTGGTTTAAGGTTTCCTTTATTTATTAGTTAAGTCCGCACTTAAATCCGTTTTTCTTTTTTAAATCAGGATAATTGAGTGCAATTGAATTAAAAGTTCCTCCAAACCAACACAAAATCATAGCAAAATTCCGCCATATCTCTTCCATTTTGCAAACTAAAATTTATTTCATATTCGATTAATATACCTATTACCTACTATTGTGCACTATTGAAGTAATAATTGAAAAGTCTACTACGCAAAAATTTAGCTACGAGTAGGGTATGTGAAAATAGATTTAAATTTTCGTCACTTTGTTTTACACTGCTACACATTAATTTACGCCAAATACGTACCAATGTGAACCGGGCCCTAGTTTGGTTTCTATTTATTGAACACGCCCCGTGGTCAGAACTATTCACCTCGGTCTGTCAATTAGATGTCAAAACAAAACCAAATACGGGGTGTCCCCTATTTCATGCAGGATAATTTATGAAATAATAAAAACAAATTGTTTAAGAGGGGGTATTATTTCTCCCCTGTGAGATTTAAGATAAAAAAAATAAAAATCTATCAAAATTAAATTAACCTTTTTTGAATTTTACGACAAATTTTATTTAAAATGAAAATAACTTAAAAATACGACAACGGCTACGAGGTAATGCTATAATTTCTTAAAATCCATTTTCGAATCAATTTTTCAAATTAAGTTGTTTCGTAATGATTTGTAAAAAAATAATTTTCTAACTTTAAAGTAAAAAAAGTTAGTGTTTTTGTTAAAACTATTTATTTTTTTTAAGTAATAAGTATTCAATACTCCTATTAAACACTCAAAACCATATACTTAGATGTCGTGAAGTTTAAAAAATCAAAAATAGCTATTGTTGTTTCATTATATTCGATAGAGATCTGTATCAGGATTACTTTTTAACACGTGCAAAAACGTAAATCCAGATCAATACCCGATCCAATCCCGATCCCAATCCCAACAGAAGATAATAAAACCCACCTAATATCTACTTTAATACTTATAAAGTGGAAATTGAGAGTTTAAACAACAAATTGAAGTTCCGGGTGTCAAATTGCAGAAAAACTATTCTTTTATTTCTTATTTTCTTAACTATTTTTTTCTTTAGAATATATCAAACAATACTTTTAAAATTATTCTGGATGAAGAAAGGGCCACCCTGTATAATATGCAAGATGCATTGAAGATGAACGGAAATCTGAGTGATTGAAAACAATTTATGGATTATTTTTTTGTATTTTATTATAATTGTGGATGAATATTAACTATTAATTACAATTACTTGTATACATTAAACAATTTCACATCGATATTTTTGTTTTTAGCTGAAAAATTCTCAAAAATATTTTCCAATTTTCAAAAGAAAAAAAAACTGAGCTGTCAAAGCAAATAAATCTCACCGCGTTACATTGTTGTTGCAATTCACATCTATTCATCGACACGAAGTGAAATTACAAATACAACAATGTAAACAAATGGGTTTTGAAGTCTGAAACGTACGAAAGATTGGCTTCTTGGTAATTGATATTCTCTGCTTAATACTACGTTTTCGTTAGACCAAATGAGGAAATTTTTCAGATTTGATACGAAATCATCTCATTTTCCACACAATTTCAAATTTCGAAATGAGATAATTTCAACCAAACTTGCACACAATTTTCTAGGAAATTAAGTCAAAACCTAACGAACACACCGAATTGGGCACATTTTGAATAGCTCTGAAAAGATTTTGAACGAAAATGTTAAAGCTGAATTAAAAAATTAATAACCAAAAGTGAATTACAGGCAGGGTTGAAACTCAAAAAATGAAAAGCTGTCAAAAGAAATACCAAATCACAGATGAAAACACTTTTTCTGTAATTTGCAAAATTACCTCATTTGGGCTCTTATGAAAACATTTAAATATGCATTATATTAATATAATTATTATTAATAACCAATTGATTAAAAACTATAGGGCTCATTGTAGAGTTATTTAATCCAATATTCAGTAATTTTAACTAATTAATTACAGCTGGTTAGCTGATGCTCGACGATTATTAAAGCAAAACTATATTTGCCCACAAACAAGCAAATAAACAGACCATAATGCAATATCTGTAAGACCATCTCTTTGATCCAGGTTTTTCGTCACAAATTTCGACTCGACTCTGCTCCTCGAACGAGATCTAGTCAAATCAAGCTCATTTTGACGCGACCCAGGCTTACAAAAAATGACGCGAGCTTCAAGCAGGTTTAACAACACATATAAGCGTAGTATATATGCCAAAATTCTAGTTTATGAATATCTTTTTTGCATTTCGCATAATTATTTAAAAATTTCTTCTTACTCACCGTCAGTTATTTTCCGTCAAGAAAAGAGTACTTTTTCTATATTTCTTTATATATTTCAGGAGTTGAAAAGAAGAAATAAACAGAAAAAACAAATTGTTTATCGAAAAGAAAGTAATTAAAGATATTTATTTTCCAGGCAGGCGGGAATTAGTAAAAAGCGACTACAATTTACATTTAAAAAAAAAAACACAACTTTTTCTCATAAAGTCCGGTGAGCACTGGATATATAATTTCTCCCTTTTTTATACTTTTTGAACAAGCCCATTGCAGCCCAAGTGAATTTGAAAATAACTGAAGATTTTCAAAAATAACCGACATATTCGTGGTGGGTTGATCCCAACTGTCTATTTGTGCGAATAAATCAGTGGTGGGTCGATCCCAACTGTCAATGTGTGCAAAAACCTAGTGGTGGACTTAGCCCAACTGTCTATGTGTGCGTGTTTCAGTTTGTAGGCAAAGCCGCATGACAGCCAAGGATTGGCTTTTTGGTAATTGATATTCTCTGGTCACGAACATAGAGTACCTATATTATCTAGAGAACCGACTCGTACCCCTCCTGCCTAAAACACCCGCAAATTTTATTTTATTTGAATTGTGGATAAAAATACAAAATGGGGTTAGTAGCTCAAAGTGACGTTTTGTTTTTTTTTTGTTAAATTATGAAATGTCAAAATGACGGATCTCGATTCTAATTTGTTGCTGTTGCTATTGTTGTTGCTGCTGTTGCTGAGCTTGTTGTTGGACTTGCATTTGCTGCGATAGCTGGTGACTAAACTATTGTTGTTGTTATGCCGGCAATGATGATCTTCGGTCTTCATTTGTGAGCCCTCGTGGCTGTTGATTTGATCCAGACTGTATTTGCTACAGAAAATTGTTGCGTCTCTGCTCGAAAAGATGTAATATCTGAAAAAAGTATGTTTCAATTAGAATATGTTGGCTGCGATAAAAATATTTATTATCTTTTACTTCTAGGCTCCCAATTCTGTGCGAGGTGCGGTGAATGTTGATGAGGCATACTAAGCTGCTGTCGCTGGTACATGCTCGGATACCCTCTAATCGATTGGATTAGAGGTTCCTTAGAGTGCATTGCGTGAATGTTGGGTTCCTGCTTGATCTCCTTGGACGTGGGTTCGCTCTTAATTACCTTCGATGAATTCATCTATCAAAAAAAAAAAAAACAGTCAAGGTTAAAAGGAATATCGAAAAATATAACATTTAACTGAGTCGATAATTGGCATTGGGTACTGTTTAAGAATATTTCAATAATAATTTGCATCAAATAATTAATTGAATTCATTCAAATTATATATGTTAATACTTGCTTATTTATTATAATTTACCCTATAATCTTTTTAAACTTTGAATTCCACTCGATTCTCTTAAATCAATTGTTACTTAATATACTCAATTTCTCATTATACATCATTTATGAAATATCAATCATATGTATTTTGTATAACAGTTGGGTATGAGCTTCTCTCATGCTAAAGCACTCGGCCACTTGGATTACGACCTGCAGCAGATAAGTACCTTTCAAATAAAACCTCTGTTACCTATATTACTATATTGAAATTCTGGTTTTTATTCTGGTGGTAATTTTATTGTTCTGCTGCCCTTTTGTAAAGTGCTGGTCCTTCGTCGTTGGGTTTAATTATTCCAAAACATTTTCTGGTCCTTCGAGCCGGATTTTATCAGGAACAACCCTATGGAAATATTTATTTATTGAAGGAGCTTTGTGATTGAGATTTACGGACATCGCGTTATCTCATCAAAACATAATTTCGCTATTTGGGATTAACGGACATCGCGTTATCCCGTATATAGATGTAAATTTGATTAACGGACTTCGTGTTAATCTGTTAAATTAAAGACAAATATAATTTTTGATCGTGAATCGGTATTTAAGATTAAATGTATTATAGTTAAACACGTGGAACAATTTTTGTTGAAGTGATAGCAATTGAATGGGTGTATATATGTATCATTAATTTGAACTCGGATCATAATCAAGACTTTAATCAAATTAATAAAAAATTTTAAAAAGAGACTTGTTCCAAACAAGTGAGTGAACATTCCGATACATATATACAGACCAAATACGTAAAGTTTTTCCTAATAAAATCGAAGATAATGGCTTCGAAGGCTATTTTATCTAAGCTACGGGCAATTCGTTCAAATCTTAAGAGTTCTCTTGCAAAGATAGCCGGTTTTACGGAAAAAATAGAGATTTCGTCGGTAGAAGCTATTGAAATACGGTTAGCTAAGCTTGATCAATTGTGGGAAAAGTTTTATGCCACACAGGAAGAACTATACGAATTAATCGAGGATGAGGGTTACGTCGATCCTGAACCGGAATTTGAAGAATTTGAGTCAAGGCATTTATTGGTTAAATCGGTTTTATTTTCGGCCATGCGAGAAAGGAAAAAGTATGAAGCTGAAGCTATTCAACAAAGGGCTGCTTTAGACGCGGCTAATGCTGCAGTTGAAGAAACTGAAAGGTTAGTTAGTGAGGTAGATCCGCCTATACAGCAGTCCCATTTAAGCATGCCAAACCACGTCGTTCAATACAATGACTCGTTTCCAAATCTTCACATTGAACCTTTTTGCGGAGACTATCAAAAGTGGCCAGCTTTCCGTGATATGTTTGATAGTATGGTTCATAGCAAAGAAAATATGTCTCAGGTTCGGAAGTTTCACCTCCTTCGTTCATCTTTGCGTGATAAGGCCTTAGACATGCTTAATCACATTCCAATTTGTGATGCAACTTATGTACAGGCGTGGGAAAGATTAGTTAAGCGATATGATAGGCCTCGTTTTATTGTCAATAATCTTTTAGAAACATTCATGCAGCTTCCTTCGATTCAGAGCACAAATGCTAAGATCCTTCGCAAAATATCAGACTGCGCGGATGAGGTTTTGAGAGGTCTTGACTCGTTCAATTTTACGAAAAGGGATCCGTGGATGATTTACATTCTAATTGGAAAATTAGATGCAGATACCAGGCAGGCATGGCCCAATGAAAGCAATGATTCAGAGGATCCTTCTATTATCGAGTTTTTAGCATTTTTGGAGCGCCGCTGTGAAGCTCTTGAAGCGTGTAGAGGTTATATTCGTGAGCCTACCAAAGGGAAGTCTACGTCCTTGAAGAGCATGCATGTCTCATCGCCTAGTCAGTGTCCAAAATGTAGTTCCTCACATTTCCTATCGCAGTGTTCGGATTTCTTAGCTATGGACATCGAATCTAGGGGAGAATTTGTTAAAACAAAAAAGGTTTGCTTTAATTGTCTGCAAGAAAACCATAATTCATTTCGGTGCAAGTCAAAGTCACGTTGTAGAAAATGTAACTCTCGACATCACACTCTTGTGCATCGTGATAATACGGCAACGGGTGTTTCATGCAACTCTGACAGTCAGCCTGGAACTTCATCAACAATTTCCACGAATCTTGTAACCAATCATTCAGTAAATGTTGCTAGTTGTATGCCTCAGACATTACTACCTACAGCCGTTGGTAAAGTGTTAGACATCAATGGGAAGTATCAGCTTGTTAGATTTTTGATTGATTCAGGGTCACAAGTTTCATTTGTCACTGAGTCTTGTGTTCAGAGGCTAGGACTACGACGGACAAATGCTCGCATTTCCATAAGTGGCATTGGTTCAACCAGCGCCGGGAAGTCTAGGGGTCTTGTTTCAATAGTCATCGTTTCGTGCCATGACACTTCTAGTATCTCTTTAGATACCTTCATCCTTGCGAACGTAACTTCAGCGTTGCCCCCGGTTTCATTTGATATCAAGGATTGGAATCATATATCTGGGCTGCAGTTGGCCGATCCATCATTTAACAAATCCAGTTCGGTGGATATATTGCTTGGGGCAGATAAGGTTTGGGAGATTCTTCAAGGAGATGTTAGAAAAGGAGTTAATGGCCAGCCAGTGGCACAAAAAACCATGTTTGGTTGGGTTTTAGCTGGTCAGTTATTGCCTAAAGTGGAAAAATCAATAAAGGCTCATCACACCATTCTGGATATCGATGCTACATTGCAGAAGTTTTGGGCTATTGAAGAGGTTGATCCTAAATCTTTTATTCCTAAGGAAGACAAGGCAATTGAAGAGCATTTTATTACAACTCATCGTAGAGATCAATTTGGAAAATACATTGTGAATCTTCCTTTCAAAAATACTCCGAATTTCTCTGAGACCATAAATGGTGCCATTTCTCGTTTAAAGGCAATGGAAAGGAAATTCTCAAAATATGATTCACTTCGTCAGTCATACTCTTTATTTATGGAGGAATATCTAGCCTTAGGGCATATGCATAATGTTCCTTCATCAGAGATTTCAAAGCCAAACTTGTTTTACTTGCCCCACCATGCGGTTCTTAAGCCAGACAGTGCCACAACAAAGCTGCGCGTTGTTTTTGACGGTTCCTTCAAGGATACCAATGGTGTTTCTCTTAATGACTCATTGATGATAGGCCCACCTATTCAACGTAATCTGTTTTCTGTATGTTTGAGATTTCGTCAGCATACGTTCGTTTTTACGGCGGATATTGTCAAAATGTTTCGTCAAATTTGGATTGCAGATGAAGATAGGGACTACCAGCGGATCGTGTGGCGGAAATCGAGTAGTGATCCAATTGAACATTTTCGTTTGGCTACTGTAACCTACGGAACTGCAAGTGCGCCATATTTATCGGTTCGGGTTTTAGAACAATTAGCGCATGATTATAAAGAAGAATGTCCGATTGCTTCAGAAATTCTTCTAAATGACTTTTACGTCGATGATGTCGTGACGGGTGGAGACTCACTTTCTGAAGCAATTTTGAAAAAAAAGTGTTTAATCGATTTGCTCGCTAAAGGTGGTTTGGAACTTAGCAAGTGGCAAAGTAATTGCATAGAGTTGCTCTCGGAAAAGGACTCAATACAAAATGAAAACGTTTCACTTCATAAAGACTCGGATTGGGTTAAGGTTCTCGGTTTGAATTGGAATTCAAAACTAGATTGCTTTTCATTTCGTATAAATGTGATACAAAATAACGAGTTCCCTACAAAACGCCAAATTCTTAGTGAGGTTGCAAGAATTTTTGACCCCCTCGGTTTTCTTTCCCCTTCGGTAGTCCAACTAAAAATTCTCCTACAAGAGTTATGGCATCAAAAACTTGATTGGGACGATCGCCTCCCGGATTCAATCGCTAATCAATGGCACAAATATCGCGAAGAACTCCCTCTTTTAACTGAAATTAAGATTCCTCGAACAATTGGCAGTATAGACTCTAAATTTCAACTGCACGGGTTTTCGGATGCTTCATCAGCCGTTACGTGTTGCCAAATGGAGATATAAAAACGAACATCGTCGCCGCAAAAACTCGCGTTGCTCCAATCAAACAATTAAGCATTCCATGTTTAGAATTGTGTGGAGCCTTATTGCTTACAAGATTACTCGTTTCAGTTCAAAACTCGCTAAAAATGAAATTTTCTAACGTTTTTGCGTGGTGTGATTCGCAAGTTGTTCTTTCCTGGTTGTCTTCCCCTTCTCGTCGCTGGGATATTTTTGTTGGAAATAGAACTTCTGAAATTTTGAACACTATACCTCGAAATAGGTGGTTTCACGTGAGGTCGGAACAAAACCCTGCGGACTGTGCTTCGCGCGGTATAGCACCTTCGATTCTTGTGAATCATCCTATCTGGTGGAATGGTCCACACTGGCTTCGTGAAAGTGAAAAAGTTTGGCCAATAATTAACAATTTTGAGGAGCACCCAGATTGTAAGCAGGAGGAGAAAAAACAAGTTCAAAAATCACTGTTGGTAGTGAACGATCGTCAACATCATATCGAGTTCTTTTCGTCTCGCATATCGTCATGGTTTCGTCTCATACGCGTCGTAGCGTTTATGACTCGATATGTCTTAAAATGTATTATGAAGCTGTCAAATGCTTATTCTTATCATCTTAATGCTTCAGAAATCTTCAGGGCTAAACGCGATATAATTAGATGGGTGCAAAACACACACTTTGGGGAAGATATCGCATATTTTAAGAAACATGGACACTTTGGTAAAAATTGCAAAATCGTTAATCTCAATCCTTTTCTAGATGATGATCAAATATTGCGTGTTGGTGGAAGAATTCAAGAATCTAATATCTCTTTTAACGCAAAGCATCCCATCATAATTCCGAAAGGATACGAAGTGGCAAGATTAATTGCGGTCGACGCACATAACCGGCATTGTCACCCAGGAATTTCATTATTATTCACCACATTACGTCAGGAGTACTGGATAATTGGCTGTAGAAACCTACTTCGAAAGATTACGCACCGTTGCCATGAATGTTTTAGGCAGAAGAAACGAACAGGGGTGCAAATAATGGGTAATCTTCCAGCCCAAAGAATACAACCTAGTAGGCCTTTCACACATTGTGGATGTGACTACGCGGGACCTGTTTCAATTAAAACTAAGATCGGAAGGAAGACACACGTAACAAAAGGCTACATTTCGCTATTTGTATGCCTCTCAACAAAGGCCATATATTTGGAGCTAGTCAGAGATTTGACGACAGAAGCGTTTATTGCTGCTCTTCGACGATTCGTATCTCGACGTGGAAAACCATCACATATGTACTCTGACAATGGTACTAATTTCCGCGGATCTGCTAGAGAGCTAACTGAAATGCATCAGCACACTATGTCTGAACAACATAACTCCATAGTAGCCGAATCACTTGCTCGCGATGCTATCACATGGCATTTCATCCCCCCTTCCGCACCGCACTTCGGTGGTTTGTGGGAGGCGGGTGTTAAGTCTGTTAAGCAACATCTACGTCGTGTGATAGGTTCTGATATTCTTAACTTTGAACAATTTTACACCCTATTAACTCAAATTGAATCACTTCTTAACTCTCGTCCTTTATGTCAAATTTCTGATAATGATTTAGACGCACTTACTCCAGCTCATTTCATTTTAGGTGAGTCCTATTCGGCTGTTCCTGAACCATCACTTGAAGAAATGCCACAAAATCGACTTTCCTCATGGCAGGTAAAACAAAGAAAAGTACAAGGTTATTGGAAGCGTTGGAGTATGGAGTATTTGACATCATTGCAACAGAGGCCTCGCTGGCAAAAAACTCGAAAAAACCTGCAGTTGAATGACTTGGTAGTCATCAAGGATTCCAACATCCCACCTGGAAAATGGTCTTTGGGGCGCATTATCGATGTCCATCCAGGCAAAGACGGACATGTTCGAGTCGTCACTCTAAAAACATCGACAGGCAATCTTGTACGGCCAATACACAAACTGGCTTTACTTCCTATAAGCTGAAACTATGTTCCAGGGGCGGCGGAATGCTTAAGAATATTTCAATAATAATTTGCATCAAATAATTAATTGAATTCATTCAAATTATATATGTTAATACTTGCTTATTTATTATAATTTACCCTATAATCTTTTTAAACTTTGAATTCCACTCGATTCTCTTAAATCAATTGTTACTTAATATACTCAATTTCTCATTATACATCATTTATGAAATATCAATCATATGTATTTTGTATAACAGTTGGGTATGAGCTTCTCTCATGCTAAAGCACTCGGCCACTTGGATTACGACCTGCAGCAGATAAGTACCTTTCAAATAAAACCTCTGTTACCTATATTACTATATTGAAATTCTGGTTTTTATTCTGGTGGTAATTTTATTGTTCTGCTGCCCTTTTGTAAAGTGCTGGTCCTTCGTCGTTGGGTTTAATTATTCCAAAACAGGTACGTTCAGAGTACCCAAGGGAAAACCAATCAAATTTTAATACCTGATACTTTTGTTTGGATGATTTTTTTTTTTAATTAAATTTCACGAAAATTAAACAACATTATTTCAATTTTTTTTTCATTTCTAATTCTTAATTCAATTGTCAATATTGTCTGTCATCTGCCAAAACCGAAAGTTAAAACAAATGTCAAAAATGTCAGCCATTTTTCGCTCAGTGGGTTATCTCTTGAGGTACAAGATAAGGGCACGTACGCATAGAAATTCAAGGGTGTGTTTCCACTTTTAAAGTAAATTTTCTCTGCTTTTAACAAAACTAATCATAAATATTACTTTATTTGTGTGCCGAAAGCTATAAAAAGAGATATTTAATATAGTTTTCGTTCATAAAGTGTTAGAAAAAAATGTTTTTCTTCTATATTATTTTCTTTTTCAGTTTTTGAATTTAACTGATTCCTGTTTTGAGGAAAAGTGAGCAAAACTGAGCCAAAATCCGATAAGTTATCATTGTATTGGTGTGGTTCCATTTAAAATGCATTGGGCAGCTAACACATGCTCAGCTATGTGGAGGAAATCCAATCAGTGCAGCTTGTAGGGTGAAAGAGAAAAAGCCCTGAAGTCGGTTCTCTAGATAATATAGGTACTCTATGGTCACGAAGTGAAATTACAAATACAACGATGTAAGCAAATGGGTTTTGGAGGGTGAAACGTACGAAAGATTGGCTTCTTGGTAATTGATATTTTCTGGATCAGTGGCTTGGTTATAATAAATTTCCTGCGAATTTTCATCCCGATTATTTTTTTGTACATGAAAATAATGTTAATTCTCAGTTATCCAGATAGCTTTGTGTTGTTGTAATGCCCTGTTAAAAAACAGCTGATGACAAATCATCTGTGACCAACAAACAAATCCGAAGTTATCCTAAAAATTCTAGGATACTCAGCAATCCAAAGAGAAATTTCAAAACAGCTGATATTTGACAAGAAGTTTGAGTTTTTCATGTCGAGTTTTGCACTGTCGAATTTTTCGAAAGGAAAATTAATTAGTTAGATGCAGCTAGATAATGGTTATTTGTGACACCTTGGACTCTACGCAATATGTAAATATAAATGGAATAAAACTTCGTTAAAAAAGTTAAAATTTGTTTGCAAATTAAAAACAATTTTAATTCAATTTCTTTGTCAGCTTTTTTCAGCTAACCTATCTGGTTCTGATCGTTCCCAAAAGTATCGGCTACTCAGTTATCTTGGATAACCTCTCCGATAGCCGGCCGAACGCGCCCAATTAGAACCAGTGTGTTGTTTTGAACATACCCTGAGGACACACGAGCCAGTACTGGCTAGCCAGTCGCAATACACTAACAGCCGAATTTATTAGATTTTCTTTAAATGCCTTTTAGAGGTCATTTAGTTAAGTTTGCTTAAATATTTATGTTGCCTTTAAATAACGTTACTTAAATTCTCATCTATAATCAATTTTCCCTTGCTACTTAACTAAACGATTGAAATGTAGCTTAACGTGAGAAAACTCACCAATACATGTTCTTTTCAGCTGTTTTTTGACAGCTTGCAAACAAAAGATGAGCACATGTATTTATAAGAAAGAAAGAGAAGCAACTGGTATACCTAATGCAAAAGAAATGAAACATGATTCCATTTTGGTTTCTGATGCTTTGAAGTTTGTGTTCAGAAACTCTATTATCAATTCTTTGATTCACACCTTGGCCTTTTGATTGAAAAATATGTAAATAAATCGAAACAATTTTATTATATCTTAACTTTCATCCTTTCGCCTTCGTCATATCCATCTCAGGCTTTTCCTTTCAAAGCCACATCCACCTATTAAAAAAATTAAACTGTAGTCATGGTTGCTAAAAAGAACTTATTCCCAAAGTAAAATAAAAAGCCAATCTCAAAAGATCAAAATCGTCTCATCTAATAATACAAATTATCTTTCATTGACTGCTGAGTGGATATCGAAAGAGCCATAAATAAAAAAAACAATCGATGAAACTCGTAAAAAAAATAGTCAGCATTTATGTTTTTCATTGTATAATAAACAAAATTAATTTTATTTTAGAGAATCAGAATGCCTAAATTTAATAGATTCAAGTTAAAAGCTAATATAACAATTCAGTTTTTAAAACATATAACTCGAATTCAATTTGTAGTACCTCGTGGCATGATGGATCGTGCGTAGGACGCAGTCAATCTCGTACTGTGGAAGTGTGTAGACGTTTTCGGCTTCCCAGTTTATTAAAATTAATTATCTCGGAGTGACCTACTCAAGTTTTATATAATCCAAGCGATCCTCAATTGTGTTGATAGCACAGAGGAAGAGGTGGCAGACTGCTTTTCAGCAAATTCATACCAATAAAGTGGCTAAGCAGACAGCGGTAGAGATACGCCCATCAACCCGTGCTCCTACAACAACGCCCGTCAACCCCCAAATTTCCTACGCCCAAATAGCGTCAGGGAGGGGAAAAACGGTACAGCCTGCAGCTAAGGCAGCCCAGCCGGTCCTCGTGCCAAAGGCTCCGGACGCTCAGGCCGAGATTAGAAGCATGTTGCTGCCAATTCAAGGCCAGTTAACAGGATTTCACAATCAGATAAAGGAGCAGGCGACTAGGGTAGACTATCTCTACTCTGTTTTGCCTAGCCTAACGCAAATTAGAGGTTAAAGGCGTGCTATCGGAGAGGCCTCTTAGGATCCTTGCTGTGAATGTAAATTCACTGATTAGGAACGAGCTAATCTTTTCCAATTGTTGAAAGACCGAAGTCCAGATGTGTTTATGGCCAGCGAAACTAAACTGAACCAGAAACATAAGTTGACTAACAACAATTACAATATCGTTAGAAGAGATCGACCTAACTCCACTCAAGGGGGGGGGGGGCGTCGCAATCTTCATACGAAAAAGCATTAATCATAAAGTTAATATAATAGTGATCTGCGCAGATTTCGGCTGTTAGAGGCGTGCATCGTATGCATTCCTCTCCAACAGGGGAAGCGAATGTATGTGATTGTGGCTTATGCACCGGCATCATTTCAGCCAACTGATTTTACGACATAGCTTGAAAAACTTTTCGAATGTCTACGCTTGAGCTTGGAAGAAAATTACTTTCTCATGGCCGGTGATTTGAATGCCAAACACCAAGATTGGCGAAATCAAATTTGTACTATTGTACTCACATTAAGCACTGAAAGCACTCAAAACCAAATAATTAGATGTCATGAGGTTTAAAACAAAATCAAAAATAGCTATTGCTGTTTTATTATCTTCAATAGAGATCCGTATCTGGATTAACTTTTAACACGTGCCTCAAAAACGATTTTGAAAACTCCTCATTATTTCTTTTTTGTACTTAAAGCCTAGTTTTCAGTTCCCGTGCGCAAAAAAAAACCTATGCAAATATTCTCGCACGTCAAAAATAATTGAGGTGAATTCTTGATTGTTTGTTTGCATGATTGGTTTACAGTTTCAAGCAAAAAAAACCATTGCTGGTCAGCAAAAAAACTGAGCTGTCAAGACAAATAAAGGTCACCGCAATACATTGTTGTTGCAATTAACATCTATTCATCGACCTCAATGTAACGCGGTGAGATTTATTTGTTTTGACAGCTCAGTTTATTTTCTTTTGAAAATTGGAAAATAGTTTTGAGAATTTTTCTTCGGCTAAAACAAAAATATCGATGTTAAATTGTTTAATGTACACAAAAAATTGTAATTGTTAGTTAATATTCATCCACAATTATAATAAAATACTAAAAAATAATGCATAAAAAGTCTTCAATCACTCATTTCCGTTCATATACAATGCGCCTTGCATATTGAACAGGATGGCCCTTTCTTCAACCAGAATAATTTTAAGATTATTGTTGTATATATTCTAAGTAAAAAAATAGTTAAGAAAAATACGAAATAAAAATAATAGTTTTTCTGCAATTTGACACTGAAACTTCAATTTGTTCAATTCCACTTTATAAATATATAAGTAGATCTAACGAGAGAACTGTCAAACGAGCAACACGTTGAATTTTAAGCTCGCGTAGAAAGAAACTATTTTAAATTTAACAAACCATAAAAACTGAAAATTGTTTTCTTAAAAATCATTAAAATTGAAATTTAAAGTACAAAAATAATATTTTGATTAATTCTTGCTTGAAAGCCACAAATCTGTGTTTTAAAGATATTTTGTATTTTTACTACCAAAATGGCTCACAAATGCACAATATATGACACTGCAATTTTTAAAATAAACCTGGTGCTACTTGTACAAATTGCAATAAAGAATACCATTTTTCTTGCGGTGGAATAATTAAATCATTGATTAAAGAAAGTAAATCATAACCTCAACTCTTCCATCTGCCCAAACAATATGACAGTGCTCAAGAAAGCTTGTCTAATGCTCTTAAAGACATACAAGACGAAGTTGACAAATTAAAAACAACTCAGCTTGCATTCAATAGTTCCATCACAAGCATATCATCGACACTTACGCAATTAAATACTTTAATATCTGAAGTGGCTGATAATAGGGGGAGGATTTGCGCTCTCGAAACTGAAAATGAGACTCTCAAGGACAAACTGGGATTCCAAGAGCGACGCATCAACAAGCTTGAACGGCAAGAAAAAAAAAATCAAGAAAAAAAAAATGAAATTATTATAAGAAACATACCGAGGATGGAGTCTAAAAATTTGAAGGAATTATTTGAAACAATAAAATCCAAACTCGATAACGTCCCCCTGGAAAAAATGACATAGTCAAAATTTTCCGCAAATCTACAACGGAACCCAAAGCTTCTGAGTCCACCAATCATTATTAAACTGAAGAACCAACAATTACGTGACCGTCTATTATTAGGTTTAAGTATTGTAAATAACGTAGATAGACCAATTCTATTTAACCAAGTCTTATGTTTTTCAGATACCATTTCGTACAGCCAAGCCAAAATTCGCAAAGATACACACAATTTTAAATATTTATGGGCCAAACACGGCAAAATTTTTAAATGACACCACTAAAATTTTTCATATAACCACTTCATCCGATCTTAAAAGGGTATTATAGGTGAGTTAATTAACACAGTTCTTAATAACACTTTATCATGGAATATAATATATATTATCAAAACATAAATCGTATTCGCACAAAGACTCATGAGGTAAATCCAGCAATAAAAAACACTAATTATGACATTATATGTCTCACAGAAACTAACTTATCAGAAGATATACACACTAATAAAATTTTTGATTTGAATTTATATAACGTTTATCGAAAAGATCGCGATCTCAGACAGTATAACAACCTTGAATCTGGGGGTGGATGTTTGGTTGCAATAAAAAAAGACATTCCGTCCATGCGCTTGTTACATTTTGAAACTAAAAATGAAGATCTCTGGGTTTGTTTATCAGGTAACAGCAGTTTAAAATTATACATATGTTATATGTATAAGACCGCAAACTCAACCAGAAATCTACATGAATTTATTTGACAGCCTCTCTGAGCAAGTAAATGCTTTGGACAGAGATCTTCGCTTATTTACTTGGGTGACTTTAATTTACCCGATATATATTGGGAGATTGATTCCACCACGAAAACAATGATACCATCTCGCTTCTCTGGGCCTAAGGCAGAAGCTTTGATCGAGACAATGTCATATTGTAATCTCTCTCAATTAAACTCTCTACCTAATATTGATGGAAAGCTTCTTGATCTGTTGCTCTTACCAACCTCGTGTTGTAATAATTGCTCTGTTCAACTTTGCTCAGATCCTATATCTACCGTTGATCGTTATCATCCACCTTTTCACCTTTATTAATAAGATTCAAAACACAAATTATCAGATTTCTTCCTGATAGTGATGTTATTAAAAGAAATTTCTTTAAAGCAAATTTTAATGAAATGAATTCTCACTTTAGTCAAACAGATTGGACAATCTTGGCTAATTTAAATACATATGATTCCTTTAATAAATTTTATAAAATTTTGAATGATGCAATAGAGTCATTCACTTCTATTAAAAAACAAAAATCGTGCATATATTGGTACTCACATTCTCTTATTAAATTGTTCCAAAGAAAAAATCGTTTTCATAAAAGATACAAACAGTTTAACATGGAAGACGATAAAGACACATTTAAGTATTTGCGTAAAAATGTAAAAAGAATTGCAGGATTGCTACAGTAAATATCTAGAAAATACTGAAGCTAATTTAAAATCTAACACTAATTTTTTTTGGTCAGACACCAAGCAAATAAAAGCAACAAATTCATTACCTTCTGTAATGAAGATAAATAACAATAATGTTTCCTCACAAAACGGAATATGCGAATCATTTTCACAGTTCTTTCAAAATAATTATAATAAATCGGTAACAAATTAAACATCATTGATATTCACCTTGAAAGTAACAATATCAATGTTAACAAGCCAATTATCAATCTGTCGGTTATACATATTACCTATCTTAAAATCCTTAGATTGCAACAAAAACGCAGGTCCAGATGGTATCCCAAACATTGTATATAAAAAATGCTGCAACGTTTTTGCTGGACCAATCTCTTAACTGTTTAATACATCATTGCAAGAAGCTTCTTTTCCTGATATCCTCAAAAATGCATATGTAACCCCTGTTCATAAAAACGGTGCAATTTCTGAAATGTCGAACTATAGGCCAGTGTGTATTTTAAATGCATTATCTTTATTTTTAGAAAAATGCGTAAATAAATTGATCGCATTTGATTTAAGATCGGTGATAGTATCAAATCAACATAGGTCCAATAAAGGTCGGTCAACGATATCTAATTTGGCTTCTTTTACGCACGATGTATTTAATGCTCTCATCTTCCGGGCTTCTGTTTGCAGATGATTTGAAGCTGTATAGCGCTATTTCCTGTGTAAGAGACTGTGTGACTCTACAGAAAGATGTAGATACTTTGTCCGAATGGTGTAAACTAAATGTAAGATAATATTTTTCACTCGCCAAAGAGATTCTATAGCGTTTAACTATTTATTGGATGGTGTTGAATTGACTAGAGTATATGAACAAATAGATTTTGGAGTTGTGTTTGACTCCAAGCTTTTATTCGATAAACACTATAATTTTTTAACAAACAAGGGTGCAAGAAACAGGTTTTATTTTCCGAACAGGAAATTTTTTTAAAAACCCACAAACATTTATAACACTATTCATTTCACTGGTTCGCAGTTCGCAGTACTCTTGAGTATGCTTCTACTATTTGGAACCCTATTTATAGTTTTTTATTTTAAATTATGCGCGAGTTACATGTCTAACCCCAGTCATTCACCAGCAACATTTCCCACAACCACAATATTATGTTCAAGTCAATTTAGCAACTTTATGTCATACAGTTCCAATTGTAATATTATATTTCACATTCCATATTAAAGTCAATAGCATTCACGTCACCTAGTTTTCAGTTTGCCTTATCATCATAAAAACAAAATAAATAATTGTATCAAATAGATTTAAGCTTGAGTTTGATTTTGAATAAACGACACGAAAGGTGTTCGCCAAAAGTTGAATAATTGTTTTTTTTATGGAAATTCGCGGGTGACTACTTAACTGGCGCAGTCGGGACGGAGCAAAAATAATACAAGTTCGAGAGAATATCGATAAAAGTATTTTGTTAAAAAGAACCAGTCGCGAAGCTTCGAAGGCTTATCGAACAAAAATATTTGCATAAAAGAAACAAAAAAAAGAGAAAAAAATCAGTCATCAAAAGTGCAGTAGCAAAAATAAGAAAAGACATCAGTGATAAATAATAAAACTGTGTGAACAAAAATTGTAGAAAAACCTACATCATCAAAAGTGTGTGGAAGGAAATTTACATCAAAAAGAAAAAAAGTGCGTGGACAAAACCTGAGGAAGAAAGACATCGGCATCAGAAAAAAAAAAAAACGCTTCTACAGTTGAAACACGATGGAAATTTTGAAACTTATGTAAGTCACTATATTGAATTTCGAATAAATGATCAAAGTCCCAAAAACAAAAAATAATCCCTACCCAACAAAAAAATATATCATCAGCTCCAACAACTCTAGAATAAGTGAGACTAATAACTTAGAAAACATATTACTAACAAATAAATCTGATTTAGATAAGGAACATTCTGAATATTTAGGAATTAGCAATCTATTTGAGATGGCAAATGAACAGAATAACGCTGCAGCGGCGGCAACAATTAATTTTTTTAATTTAATTTAATTTAATTAATTTTTTTAATTCACTAAAGATCCCTCCCGTTGTGAAGGATATACCCACTTTCGACGGCAATCCCAGATTGTTATTCGAATTCATTAGGAATGTTGAGAAAGTATTATCCCTTTTTACCGAGGTTAACGGTACAAACGTAGGAAATATTATACTTCGAGCAATACGAAACAAGGTCATTGGCGAAGCCAATGAAATACTTAACGTATATGGAACCACATTGTCTTGGTTCGATATTAAGAATAACCTTATTAGTCACTATTCAGACAAACGTAATGAAACCTCGCTAGT
Source organism: Dasysyrphus albostriatus (assembly GCA_946251815.1). Lineage (NCBI taxonomy): Eukaryota > Metazoa > Arthropoda > Insecta > Diptera > Syrphidae > Dasysyrphus > Dasysyrphus albostriatus. The sequence goes on from OX276335.1 coordinate 112,973,694, forward strand.
ACGTGACTTACATTACTTAAGACAAAACAATAAGACAATGGAAAAATATTACAGCCAAATCATTGAAATACAAGCAGCCATGATAAATCATGTGCAAATACACGAAACAGAAACAAGCGTAATAACAGCAAAAAATAAGCTATACAAGGAAATGTGTCTCAACACCTTCCTCACAGGGCTCAGAGAACCACTTGGTTCCACCGTAAGAGCCATGAAACCAACAAGTCTCGCCGAATCTTTTGTTTATTGTACAAAAGAACAAAATATTTCATATATGAAACATGAACCAACATTCTTTAGTCAACAAAAAACACCCTCACCTCCTAGATATTCGTATACACAGGTTCAAAACTTTCCAAGAATGAGCCAGCAAAACATGCATTCAAACTACCCTCTATTTAGACAAAACTCTCAGTTAAGACAAAACCCTCAGTTCACACATAATCCTCAAATAACACAAAGTCTTCAAGTTAGACAAAACCCCCAAGCTCTTAATAGATTCTATAATTTTAACTATCAAGACAGACAGAGTCAACAAAGCAATAATAACAATTATTCGCCAAAAGGACCCTTTAAAACCGGTTCAGGACAATTCTCCAACAAACAGAGATTACCTGAACCAATGGAGGCAAGTACCATTTACTCAAAACTTAGGTCTCCAAATCAATTTACCGGAGCACCCAGTAATCCATTCAGGCAAGCAGGTCCTTCCAACATCACCAACAGAGAACTTCACAACATCAACACGGAACACCCAGGATCTTCATTGCAACCCGAATATGAATATCCAATTGAAGCCCTTGACAACGCGGACCACGAAATCGAAAACCCATACCAGAATCTAGATAGATACTCTAACGAACAATTCCAACAGGCCCTCGAGGCATTCGACGCAATGAACAGTCCATATAATACCGAAAATTTTCGAGAACCCGCCTCGGAGAACCTATCGGATATATAGATATAAATAAGCATGGCAATATTTTACCTTACATAAATATTGCATCACCCTTTGGAAGACCATTAAAGTGTTTGATTGACACTGGCGCATATTCATCCTTTATAAACCCCGAGTTTGCCGATCCCAAACGTCAATCTTCCATTAAAAGCACTGTTATAAAAACCATTTTTAAGGAACACACAATTACTAAAAATATTACATTCCAGTCCTTTGAGGAATTCAAAACGAATAGAACATTTACATTTTTGGTATTCAAATTCCACGGATATTTTGATGGCCTTATCGGCTTAGACATATTAACACAACTCAAAGCCAAAATAGATTTAGAAAAAGAAAAACTTATTACAGAAAATTCCATCATTCCCCTTCTTTTTAAACCCAACTTCACATCCTGTCAATATATCATTCCCCCACTATCAAAAATGGCTTGTCGCCTTCCTGTCGACATACAAAACGGTGATATTTTTCTAAAACAAATTGAGATAAAACCAGAAGTTTATATCTCAGAAGGCATCTATACTGCAAATGATTGGTACAGTATTCTTGAAATCACAAATACCGCAGACGAGGAACAAACCATTCTCCTCGAACAACCCATCAAAGCTCTCCAATATTCAAATAAAGAATATTGCGAAGTTAATATTACTGAAGTTTATCCACACTCCCTAGATGAAATAGGCTAAGATTCAACTATAGCAGAATCACTAAAACTTGATCATTTAAATTCTGAGGAAAGGCAAAAAATAATAAAACTCTGTAAACAATTTGAAGATATTTTCTTTCAACAAGGTCAATCCCTTACCTTTACTAACGCAGTTAAACATAAAATACCCACATCCGACGATATCCCAGTATACACAAAGTCGTACAGGTACCCATTTGTACACAAAATGGAGGTACATAAACAAATTCAGGAATTGCTCAGACAAGGAATTATCAAACCAAGTTATTCACCTTGGAGCTCCCCAGTATGGGTAGTCCCAAAAGGAAAGGACATACCAACAAAAAAATGGCGTCTCGTTATCGACTTCCGTCGTCTTAACGAAAAAACAATAAGTGACAAATACCCACTCCCAAATATAACAGAGATTCTAGATAAACTAGGGAAAAGTATGTACTTCTCTACCCTGGATCTAGCCAGCGGTTTCCACCAGATAGAGATGAGCCCTAGGGATACAGCTAAAACGGCATTTACAGTTGAAAGCGGACACTACGAGTTCGTAAGAATGCCATTTGGCCTAAAAAACGCGCCATCAACGTTTCAACGCGTAATGGACCACGTACTCAGCGGCCTCATCGACAAAATATGTCTAGTGTATTTGGATGACATAGTCATCTTCTCCACTTCTCTCCAAGAACATATCGAGAATCTAAAAAAGGTATTTTCAAGACTTCGAGAATTCAACTTCAAAGTCCAGCTAGAAAAAACGGAATTCCTTCATAAGGAAACAGCGTTTCTTGGCCATATTATTGGAAGGGACGGGGTAAAACCCAACCCAGACAAAATTGCAACGGTAAAAAATTTCCCAATCCCAAAAACTCAAAAAGAAATTAAATCTTTCCTTGGACTCTTGGGTTATTATCGCAAATTCATTAAGGACTTTGCAAAAATTACAAAACCTCTAACAGAATGCCTCAAAAAAGGCAAAACAATAGACCTTAACCAAAGATATATTATGGCCTTTGAAATGTGCAAAGACCTATTAATCAACGACCCTATCCTACAATACCCTGACTTTTCCCGCCCCTTCATCCTCACTACCGATGCCAGCAATTTCGCGATAGGTGCAATCCTGTCACAAGGCACTATAGGTAGTGATAAGCCAATATGTTTTGCTAGTAGAACGTTAACAGACTCAGAAGTAAATTACTCTACAATAGAGAAAGAGTTGTTAGTGATCGTTTGGGCAACGAAATATTTCCGCCCCTACTTATTTGGCCATAAGTTCAAAATAGTAACAGACCATAAACCACTCCAATGGATAATGAATCTGAAAGATCCAAATTAAAAGTTAGTGAGATGGCGTCTGAAATTAGAAGAATTCGACTACGAAATTATCTATAAAAAAGGCCAACTTAACCTTAACGCGAAGGCCCTAAGTAGAATAAAGGTAGACGACACTAATAACAAAATAGAAATGAACACTAACGAAAGAAATAACCTTAACCCTGGTTCTAGTGTTTCAACAATTCACTCAGCCATCGAAAACTTAGACGACCACATATTCATTTCAGAACGCCCACTTAACGAATTCAACATACAGCTCATACTAAAAAGAAACGAACACGACAGACCAATGGACTTAAAAATGCTGTTTAAAAATAAACAAAGACGAACCATTACAAAACGACACTTTTGTGAAAACGATATGATTAACATTTTTAAAAAATTTATGCCTCAAAATAAATATTGTGCAATATATACCGAAGATGAAATATTCAAAACCGTCCAAAGCGTATATTCAAAATATTTTTCCAATAACAAAGCTTTTAAGGTGATACGTTGTACGGAATTACTAGAAGACATACTCGAAGACGACAATCAAGACAAACTAATTAACGACTACCACATTAAAAACAACCATAGGGGCATAAACGAGACCTATTTACACCTCAAGCGCAATTTTTTTCCCATTTATGAAGAACAAAATTACTAAAAATTATTAACTCTTGTCAAAACCTTAAATATGACAGAAAACCCCAAAAAATTGAATTTCAAATTCCAGAGAACCCAGAAAAACCTTTAGACATTGTCCATATTGATATTTACAGTATAAGCAACCAAAAAATCTTAACTATCATAGATAAATTCTCTAAGTTTGCAGCATAAATAAACAATGTAAAGATGGGAAACTTTCGTACGTTTCACCCTCCAAAACCCATTTGCTTACATTGTTGTTTTTGTAATCCGACTCCGTGTCGATGAATAGATGTGAATTGCAACAACAACTTAACGCGGTGAATTTAATTTGTTTTGACAGACCAATTTTTTTCCAAACTTGATATCATCTTTGTATATAAAATCTATAGTATTATTCCCTGCGTTCAAGGCTCCAGAAATCTGAATTTTTTAGGCTTCTGATTGGTCAGCTGTCAAAACAAATCTGAAAATTCAGATGACTTTTCGTTACGTTTGCTTACGTTTTTCAGATAAAAATTTTCATCTGAAAATTCAGATGACAGCTAAAAAACATGACAAAAAATAAGAATCTGCACATAGAAGCTGAACTTAATAGTAGATGCAGCTATTTTGTGTTCTGTTTTCGGTTTGGTACGACTTGTTGGTTTTTTTAAGTTTTGTTTTCTTGTAAGTGAATAAATAAAAAATAAGATTGAGAAGGCATTTTGGCTTTAGTTTTTCCTTAGCAAAAAGTGAAAGTTTTACCCATTTTTATTTATAATAATTACATTTGGTGGAAAAACGTGAATAAGACGTGTATTTGGGAGTAATAACTGTTAAAGTTGACAGTAACTTCTGATTTCTGTATAAAGCTTTCTGAAAGATTTTTTAGTTGCAAGTGAAAAGTGTGGCTTCAACTATTTTCTTAGGTATTATAATCCAAGTAAAAACAACGAACAAGCTTTTTCCAGTCAACTTACATAGTAACTTCCTCGTCAGAGTCACTTATTATGCGACAAAAAAAGTTCTTCCTTATATAACTTTCAGTAAAATCAGCAGGTAAACACAAGATTTTGGCAGAAAAAAAATATATGACATTTGGCTGAAATTTCAGATTTTTTGTGCGTTCAACGTTACGTTTCAGTACTGAATTTTCAGATTTCTGCCGATGAACGCACCCATTATGAAAAGACTTTTCGTAGTAGTCTTGATATCTGCTGTGGCGCTGCGGCGACTCCGCTTATATTTCTAATCTAATTTCTTAGTTGTCTTAATGTGTAACAGATGTCGCCGCTATCAATTGCCTTCATAATAATACTATGGATTCTATATATACAATGATATCATGTTTTTTTTTATATTAGTGCGTCTGACATTCTGCATCGTTGTTTTATTTATCTTTTTATATTTGTTATTAATTTTTTCGTTTTTTGTTAAATAATAACAACAAATATTTAGTTGTGCCAGAAATTTTAAGTAATATTTTTAATTTTATCAAAAATTTCCGGCAACCAACTTTCCATTGAATTTTAAGAATTCATAAACTTCGTGACATTTCTGAATTCACCTCAGGGGATGTGTTCTAAAAATTCTTGTTTTGAGGGTGCAAACACACTTTTTTAATGGAATATTATTGAAAGGTACGACTGCACCATCAATGTGTTTACCTAAATATAATTTTTTAAAACGAATTGCAGCCAAATGGTTTGCCGTTCCAATAAAATTGAGTTGTTGATTATAGAAATCGCTAATTGGCCAATATTGGTAGGTTAGATGCATTTAACCAGATTCTGTGACTTGCTTACTTCAAATTTAATCTAATGTGAACAAACTGGCCCTGATTCTCCACTATCACTTACTTGGCCTTAACCATCATTTAACCTAAGTTAATCCAATTTTAATTCACCGATTTGGTGAATTAAATTTAGTGAACCATTGATTAAAATTTGAACATACATATTTTGATAAAATGTGCAATTCTTTTTACCTAGTTACATAATTAAGGCTCTCCCAAACCAACGCGAATGGGGAGCAACGACGAATTTTTGTTGTTGTTTAGCGTTATGTATTTGTCATATTTTTTGCTGTTGTGAATGATTCGCTGCGAATGTTGTTGTTGTTGTTGTTCAATGTATGAGTGAAACAAAATCTTAAATCACTGTGCTGTAAATAAGTAAAAAAATGTATGTGAAGCCTTGTGTTTTCGATTAGGCTTTTCTCCAAAGCCAATATTTTCGCGAAAACCTTGTTTTGAGTTCGGTGTAAAAAGGCTAACATATTTACTATGAAATTTCATATTTCACAAACAAATTTCCTCCCACTATGGTTCAATTAACATACATTTATTTATTCAATTATTTATTACTACCAATATGTCTTTTATTATCTTAGAACGCTTTGAATTTAGGTAGCCAATGCAATTTTAAAATAAAATTATATAAAGGGAAGTGAGCACTTAAAAATTCACTTCACCTGCTTTTATACTTTATGAACATGTCCATTGGGTTTTTAAAATAACTGACAAATTTAAAAAAAAACCGACGATTTGTGGTGAAAATCATTAAGTTGCATTAGTGTTAGTGTGGTAAAGGTTACTAGTGCAACTTTATGACATTCACCACGGTCTGAGCTTGTAGGCAAATCAGCTTGACAGCCGAGGATTCCCATCTTTATATTATTTATTTATGGTTTGCAGCAGCGTACACAATCCCAGCTAGAAATAGCCTGACTATAATTAAATCTCTCCTTAATTTTATGAGCCTTCATGGCATCCCAACAAAACTAATATCGGACCAAGGGGCAGAGTTCACATCTACAATTTTCAAAGATTTTGTTAACCAATATAACATAAATCAACACATTACATCATTGCAACAATCAAGCAGCAACTCCCCGGTTGAAAGACTCCACTCTACTATGACATAAATATATAGGATCATTTATGCGAAAAACAGGGACAGACATCATGACGACATACTGAACGAAACTCTTATAACGTACAACAATTCAATTCACTCTACAACTAAATTGACACCCTATGAACTATTTTATGGGAGAACTTATAAATTCAAAAACATAAAATATAATAACGTTCACGACTACCTCAACAAACTAAATGAATTTCAAGAAGAATTATTCCCCCATATCAAAGAAAAATCAAGAGAACAAGTAATTAAGAATATAACTAAATTAAACCAGAACAGGGAAAAACCAGCAACTGTTAAGTCAGGATCATTTATTTTTAGGAGAGAAAACAGAAGAAACAAACTCACTCCAAGATTTAGTAGGCACAAAATCAAAAATAATAGACTTGTTACAGTTCTTACAACCAACAATCAAAAAATTCATAAATCTAAAATTAAAAAAAAAAAACGTAAATTTCAGGTTAGCAGTCACCAGCCTAATAACAACAACGACAGGACAGAAAATGGAAGTACAAGACTTAACTAACAACCAAGGACTTTTGACATTAAAACTAGGAACTGCAAGAGCAATAGTGTCATACAAAAACCTAATACATATAGTTCAGCTCCAGAAATATGAAGAAAACATTAAAGCAATAGGTAACTCACTAGAGGTCTTTAAGACCATTGACGGTTTTAACGACTCTCTCAAAGTAATACAAATTAAATTCAAACAACTACAAAGTAAACTCCAAACTCTATCACCTAATATAAGACAAAAAAGAGGACTGATAAACGGACTAGGCACAGTTGTGAAAAGTATAACTGGAAATATGGACGCCGACGATGCTCTAAATATCAATAGAAAAATTGAAGAATTAACTCAAATACAAGATAATCTTGAAGAACAAGGAAGTAATCAAGATAGGCTCAATAAACAAATGATTAAAAGGTTTGATAACATTACGAACCATATAAACGACCAACAAAAACTTATTGAGAACTACTTGGTCAGAACTGAAAAAACGCTAGGAAACAGAATTAGAACCGAAGAAAACTCAATCAGATACATCCAATATTTAAATCGGATTAATTTTAACATAGAAATCTTGAACAATCACTTAGCTAACATAGCAGAATCCATAATTCTCGCTAAACTAAATATTATTTCAAAACAAATCCTTAGTAATGACGAGTTAACCTTTATCTACCATTCCTTACGAAATCAATCAGTTGATATTAAATCAGACGAACATATCTATGAGTTGTTGGAACTCCAGGCATATTATAACCACACAAATATAGTCTTCAACATCCAAATCCCAATCCTCAAGAATGAAACATTCTCCTTTTTCCATTTAATCCCTATCCCAATAAAAAACAAACTACTTTCCACCAAACCCTTTTGCATCCTAAACAACAATGAAATTCAATATTTTGATACAAAATGCGGAAAAATAGAAACGTGTTCTATTGTAAAGCAACGACAACCCAAGATGTCAACATTGAAACCAGCTGCATTGCCAACCTGATCACAAACAGACCAACACACTGCAACACACTTGATGTAGAAGATGAACACCAAATTTCCCAACCAGAACCAAACTATATTTTGTTCCTGAACAGCCCTAAGACAGAGATCAAATCAACATGTGGCCCTAAAAAACAATATCTTCAAGGCACATTTCTGATCAATTTCCTGAACTGCAGTATTGAAGTCAACCAAATAACGTACGAGAACACGAACAACCTTTTCTTTGAAGAAACACATATCTACCCAACATCGTTTAACAATGTCCACACGTCACAAATGCGGAACGTTAATCTCCAAACGCTAAAGAACTATCATTTCGAAAACAAAGATGCAATCCACTACCTTCAAAGAAGTACTCAACGGAAAATAGTCATAAATTACTCCATCCTTTCAGTTATGACGATGTTTGGAGTACTCGCTATGATAACTTACCACATAAAAACTGCTGACCATTCATCTACATCATCATCATCCTACAACATCAACACAAACGATCAGCAAACATCAGCTCCTGCTTTCAACATCATGTTAGCTCCGGCAAAAGACGCTTACAGCCTCTTCACCCGTAAGCTAACTCCAGGGGGGGAGGAGTTACATGTCTAACCCCGGTCATTCACCAGCAACATTTCCCACAACCACAATATTATGTTCAAGTCAATTTAGCAACTTTATGTCATACAGTTCCAATTGTAATATTATATTTCACATTCCATATTAAAGTCAATAGCATTCACGTCACCTAGTTTTCAGTTTGCCTTATCATCATAAAAACAAAATAAATAATTGTATCAAATAGATTTAAGCTTGAGTTTGATTTTGAATAAACGACACGAAAGGTGTTCGCCAAAAGTTGAATAATTGTTTTTTTTTATGGAAATTCGCGGGTGACTACTTAACTCGCGCACTAAAGGGGTTGTGACTACCCTTAATATTATTGAACACAGTGCGAGCGTTAGGAAAAAAGCGAAGGATTTAAAAGGAGATACCGATGTACATTGGTTTTGAAATTCTGAATGTCAAAATGGGAGGGAAAAATAGAGCAGGGTAAAGCATTCCACATTCGTGTGGTTCGGCTAAAAAAAGAATCTCTGTACTTAACAGTACGTCCGAAGTTGGGCTCAAGGGTAAATTGATGAGCATTCCTGGCAGTGCGAGTATTACGGTGAAATTGTTTAAGGGGAGGAATGCAACTGGCTATTTTGCTAGAACAATGTTTATAAAAATAGCGATAAAATAAGGCGAGGCATGAAACATTACGTCAATGTTCAAGAGATACGAATGTTTCCGTTAAAGTGCTATCACCTATCACTTTTAGAGCTCTTTTTTGAATACGATCCAAGAGGCTTAAATGGGTTGTGGGAGCACCAGCCCAAATGTGAGAATTGTATTCAAGCTTTGAGCGAATGAAGGCCTTGTAGATTACAGCCAGATCAGAAGGGGAAAAAATTTCTTGCATATTCGAAGAAAACCTAAACATTTTGCAGCGTTTTTAGCGACGTTGAATATGTGATCATTCCACAGAAGGTGATCTGTGATGAACATACCCAGAACTGAAAGCTGTTCAGTTTTATCGATGCTAGTACCGCTCATTGATAGCGACATAGGGAGAAAGTTTTGCTTTAATGACAACAGACAGCATTGGGTTTTTGAAGCATTAAATTCTACACGGTTTTTAGTTCCCCACTGCACAATGCTGTCAAGATCAGAATTTAATGAGCTTATCATATGCTGCCGTTCAAGTTCCACATCGGAAGTGCAGGGATGTGAATCTAGAAACGAATATGAAAAGCTGAGGGTGCTATCATCAGCAAAACAATTCAATGGATTAGAAGTTTTAGATAAGAGATCATTAATAAAAATGAGAAAGAGGGTAGGAGACAAAACGGAGCCCAGGGGCACACCAGCATTTATTTTATGAATATCAGACTTGAAACCGTCCAGTACAACTTGTATTGATCGGTCCGAAAGGTAATTTCTAATCCAACGAAGAAGAGATTCAGCGACACCAAATACACGAATTTTCGATAAGAGAGCTTGATGCCAAACTCTATCAAACGCTTTTGAAATATCAAGCGCAATAATCTTACTCTCTCCAAAACGATCTAAAGATTTGTTCCACTGTTCGGTGAGATATACCATCAGATCACCAGTAAAGCCATACTGCCGGTCATTAAGAAGCTTTCGTTCTTCAAGATATTTCTTGAGCTGATAATTAATCAGCGTTGCCATGACCTTGGAAAGAAGGGACGTAAGTGCAATTGGACGATAGTGAGAGAGCTGTTTTCCATCCACTTTGAAAGAGACCAGTAGAGTAGGACAGATGGAAAAGCTTACGCAGTGGCTTTGCCAGCGTTGAAAAACACCTCTTCAGAACAATGGGAGGGATACTATCCGGGCCAGCGGATTTATGTACGTTAAGATCTTTCAAAACTCTTGCTACTGCACGAGTGTGAAAAGATTTGTCCCATAGAATCATTAGCGCTCTCAAGTACAGGCGGAGTCATGATACTCTCTGGCAGCGTTAAATTAACAGCAAACTGTGCTGCAAGCAAATTGATTTTCTCTAGTGAGCTGACATAGGGAGTATCATTGAAGACGAGAGTTGGAACCGAAGACGAGGTGGAATTACTCAAGTTTTTTACAAATGACCAACAATTTTTACTACCTTTGGGACATTGTAGTATTTTTGCCTTAATTTCTGATCGTGCAAAAATTTGATTCGTCGTATGTGAACGTTACAGGTCTTTCGAGCTTGTTTGAACTTTTTCCGGTTTTCCTCAGTGGGGTTGGCTTTGTGTCTTCGGAAACTTACTTCTCTCAACCTGATTACCTCTTTACAGCTCGAATCAAACCATGAATTCTCTTTCGGTTTGATAGATTTTATCCTGTTTGGTATAAAATTTCCCATACCGTAGAGAATTGAATTAGTAACCATATCTGCACTGGAATCTACGTCACTACCGAGGAAGCATAGCGACCAGTTAAAGTTTTTGAAAAAATTGTTGGGACCGTCCCAGTTGGCTTTCTCGTATTGCAAAACGGTTCTCATTGGAGTTGTTTGTTGGAGCAGATATGACGGATGGTCAGATGTGCCTAGAGGCGATAATACACTAATATTGTATTTATCAGGGTCAGAGGTAAGAAACAAGTCTAAAGTGTTGGCTGATTGACCTGCAACGTCAGGGATACCAGTTGGTTCGTCAATAAGCTGAGTTAGTTGGTTTAACTCAGCAAAGACCTCAACATAACTTCTTTCGGGTGTTGTCTGGCCAGAAAAGCGAAGCCACGAAGAATTATGTACATTGAAATCGCCCGCAATGACGATTTCAGTGTGAAGATAATGGGCAATAATTCTTTGTATAGAGTCGGACAGAGCATCAAACTCGTTAAAAGTTGAATTTCTGTCCAAATTTGGGCTCCGATAAATGAAGCAGGTATGAATGATGTGCTTTTTGACCGAGAATTTTAACCCCACGAAGTTGAAATTTGTGTTTGAGCACAAACCAAATTGTGGTTGAAGTTGGTACGCAACATCATTTCTTATGTAAATGGCGAGACCATGGTGGGAAAGGAATAATAGAATAATGGCATTAAGCTATATCCATAGAGATTAAATTCTGAATAGTCAGAATTTTCCCCTATTTGAGTTTCACTCAGTGCCAGAACAACTGGCCTGTTTTGTACAGTATAAACATACTTACTTACTTACTTACTTATCCGGCTCCCAATCCATGGAGGGTCTCTGCCTGAGATATTGCGGTCTTCCATCGGCTGCGGTCCCTCGCACGCTCCCTCCAGTCGTCGAGACCAAGCACTCTTGCGTCAGAAACCGCCTGATCCCTGTAGCAGAGGTTCGGTCTTCCTGGTCGTTATTGTGCCATTAAACTGGAGACCACACACAATTCCCAAGAATCGATTACAAGACACATGACATAGTTCAATTGCTATTAAAGGTTCCTCATGTGTCATACGTTACACTTTAAAAGGAAAAGCAATCGAACTATGTCAACCAAACAACAAAACAACGACATGGGTTATATTACAAACATAAACAATACTGACCCATGGAGTGCAAGTATGTCAATTACAACATAGGGTGCATTCATTGTTTAAATAAACAAACTGTGTCAAGGCAAATAAAATAGGGTAGAATGCGTGGTTGACTTGAAAGAAGTGATGATCTAGGTTTCGGAATAGGTAACGAAGGAAATAATGAGTAGAGTTTGAGTCACTCTCATTTTAAACATAAAAGAAAGAAGTTGTTTTTTGTGTTCGTGAAAGAACCCAACATTTGGTGGCAGCGGTGGGATATTAAAACTAAAGCATCTGGTTTTAATCCCGAAACATTTACATATATTTTTTTTTAAGTGAAAGCAAATAAAAAAAAATCAAGTGAAATCAAATAAAAAAAAAGGAAGGCAGTAACAATTTTAAGTAAAAAAAAAAATATATAGTGAGAGTGAAAAAAAAAATAAGTGACTGAAAAACTTAACAAGTAAAAAAAGTGAACAATATCCCACAGAGGTAAGCGAATTCCTGTGGTCGAAAGAAGGAAGGAAGGAAGAAATTGCCACGCTGAGGCAATCAATATATCAACAACATCAACGACATCAGCAACACCATAACATCAACAATCAATAAATCAACAACATCAAAGACATCAAGAACACCATACATCAACAAGAGCTAAAACAAACATGTCATCGTAAGATATAAATTAGTTATTCTTTGTTATTATTCTGTTTATTATTTTGCATACAAATTCATTTTACTTAAGCCAGTTGTTGTTCCCAAACTCATTGCCCATTTTCTTTTAAATTGTTTGTCCAATTTTTTTTTTTTTTGTTTGTCTGTCGCCTTTAGTTGTTTTCTCCTCTTTTTGTTGGACATTTTATATGCCTAATTTGAATTTAAATATTTCTCTAAGAAATAGAAAGATCGTGCGTCTCCGCAGATCTTCAGACAGTGAGTTGACTGTTGCTGTTAAAACAAAACGTGGTGACATAGAAAAATCAACTTCTAGCCCTCACCCTAAAAAAAAAGATATAATCGTAATGACATTCAATGCTTCTCAAGCTATTAAACTCATACCAGAGTTTGATGGAAATATTAAGAAATTAGATAGATTTATTCAATTAATTGATCTTCAATCAAAAAAAAACCCCTACCGAACCCGAAAAAGCAGAACTTATTGATATAGTCAAATCAAAACTAACCAGCCGGGCATATAATGTTATAATAAAATATAACGATTATAATGCCTGGGAAGCGTTAAAAGAGGCTCTGATAAAGAACTTTCGGAAAACTAGGTCCGTACAAGTAATACAAACCGAAGTTTTCCAATTTAAACAGGGCTATAAAGAACCCATAAGTACTTACGCGGAAAGAGCTAATGCCCTTTTCGATGAACTTAATAACGCTAATGCTAGTACTAAAGATGACGCTGCTAATACAGCTATTAGAAATCTTAATAGCGTTACAATTCTTAATAGTGTCTGTAGCGGTCTAATCCCTCAGCTTGAAACCCTTGTTAAAAGCGCTAGATGCAAAGATCTAGATGAAGCTATAAACATAGCTATGGAAGAAGAAAAACTTCTTACCACTGTTGAAAACCAATATTGCCACAACTGCCGAACAAAGACACACAACACAATAGAGTGTCGCTTTCAGCAAAGCACGGGCAGATATTTTAACAATTCAAGAACTAATAGACTGAATTCTAATACGAATCAGTTTGCGAAGGTTAATAATGTACAAAATACCATCACATGTCATCACATGTATTGCAAAAATCTGGGTCATACAATAGACCAGTGCAGAAAAAGGCAAGACAATACACCTCAACGTGGAATCTTACAAAGTTCGGGAAACTACCAAAGACCTGGCCCGTCCAACACCCGGAACCAGGTAAAGCACATGAATTAAGGTGTGAAAACGATAGTAAATCAGCTAAACCACTGTATCCAATATATCCACAATCTCAGAATCGAAATTCAATTTCTCTGCATCCACTGAATCTACAGTATCAAGAATCTCAGAATGAAGATTCAATTTCTCTGCATCCACTGAATCCACTGTATCAAGAATCTCAGAATGAAGATTCAATTTCTCTGCATCCACTGAATCCACTGTATCAAGAATCTCATAATGAAGATTCAATTTCTCTGAATCCACTGTCTCAAAACAACAAATCAAACACTCTGAATCCACTGTCCCAAAACAAAAAATCCAATTCACTGAATCCACTGTCGCATAAAAACAAATCAAACCCACTGAATCCTCTGTCTCAAAGCAACAAATCAAGTTCACTGAATTCACCGACTTAATACAAAAAATCAAACCCATTTTGTTCACTGTCTCAAAATAAGAAACTAAATAATCAACCTAAATCGCAATCACTGTATCTAAATTACAAATATATTAATTCAGAACGCGATAAAATTCCTCTGCAAAAATCACAAAATCAGTCTCAAATTCCTAAATCCTCTATTCCAAACCTAAAGCCAAATCAAGAAAATTCTAAACAAAAAATACCTATATATCCCAATCCATTTAGAAACAAAGACGTTGATTTGCCAAGTTTCAATAGAAAACGAGACAACGTACCTAAAAATCTTGGATATAACAATGACTCTACAAGAAATAGAAATACTTTATTAAACCAAAGCCACCGGCAAAATAGAAGTGCCACACAAATAAATAATCTACAAGATTTTCTGAAGGAACAGTTTAGCTATGATATAAATTCCACTCCTCCCCCCCTAAAATAATTGGGATAGCTATCTGGAGTATGCAATATTTTGATACAACATAACCCCACATTCCAGCACAAACTACAGTCCATTTGAAGTTCTCTTCGGTTTCGAAGCACCGATTCCTTCCGTGCTGAACAGAAGCGTACAACCAACGTACAACTATGACGATTATGTCTCAGAAATGAAGAAAAAAATGCAAACTGGTTATGAGTTAATTCGTAACAATCAAATAAAGGCTAAAGAGAAATCTAAAGCATATTACGATAAAAATTCTAAACAGACGAGCTATAAAGTTGGTGACAAAGTATTAGTGGAAATCAAGAATCGATCGAATAAAAAACTCTCTCCAATTTTTGAAGGACCATATGAAATAACCGAAGTTTTGTCCCCAGAAAACTCAAAAATAAAAGTAGGAAGAAAAGAAAAAGTTATTCACAATAATATAATCAAACACTACAACCAAAGAGACACAATACACACAACAGTTTAAACACACCCAAACTCAATAAAAACAAAAAGAAAAACAACACATACATAAGTGCAATACCCAAATACTCATATAATATTGGTGTTGTCTTTATTTCCAGTAAAGTCATCATAACTATCGTATTAGCAACATTTATAAACACAGGCGAAGCTGAAATAATAATACAACCTCTGAATAGAACAGGAGTATACCTGGAAGCCATTGGAATACTAGAAAAGTCCCTCACAAAATGGACATTTCTCTTCAACATTAATAATACTAATATTAAAACAAACACAAAGTCATTGGAGCTAAACCTAAATACCCTTTCCGAATTGTGTATCCTAAGCATAAAAGAGTATCCTTTAGATCATTGCAAAATTACCCTAAAACTTTTACAAAATTCCCTCAAAGAAATCAATTATAATAACGAAGTCCTTGACAGTATACTATTCAAAAACAAGTTTTCAAAAAGAAGCATAGTAAACGGCGGTTTATTCAATGGAATAGGAATGGCAGAACATTTTTTATTTGGAACAATGGATTCTGAAGACGCGGAAAAAATAGATGATGCATTAAGACTAGTTCAAGAAAACCAGAATAACTTGCATCATATAACAGAAAACCAAATGACAATAATCACTGACGTGTTGGACGCACTTAACAAAACAGCTGAAAGCATAAATAATAAGTTCAACTCTGTTACAGAAGAAATTAGACAGAACACACTAAAACTCCAAAATCTTACTAGTTTCGAAAAAACCCAACATAACTTTAACCAAATATCCAATTTAGCACTTTCATTTGCTACACAAATTCTCTCAAAACAATCTCAAATACTTGACATCTTACAAGGAGCAAAAGTGAATAAGCTGGACAGCAGATTCCTCAATTCAGAAGTATTCATTTCTACATTAAAAGAAATCCAATTAGAACTACCGAACAATAAAAGATTCCCAATAAAAATATCTAGAATGAATCTTCCAATCATAGACAGAATCACTACGACGAGTCCGATTTTCGTAAATCAAAATCTCATGATACAAGTTACTATTCCATTGGTAGATGAAGAATTTAACTTAGTAAAACTTACACCATTACCTTCAAAATACAAAGTGAACACGTATAGCTATGTCTCAATATATAGTGAGTTTGTAGCTATAAACGAAAATTATAGACGATACATATTTTTGAATAGCGAAGATCTAGATAAATGTATCAAAACTGACTCCAATCACATTCATCCAATCACTCCTATTTCATACTTTTTAGGAGAACAAATCATACCTGAAAACATAATAATTCCCACCAATTTATCCCAAATTTCACCTCATACCACCCATATAGAAAAACTGGATTTAGATAAGTATAGTATAAATATTAAAGATTTGTTAAAGAAAACAAATTTGTTATTCCATGTCACACATGAACATGCTCACATGTCTGTTTCTATTATTTTTCTTCTTTGTGTAGCTCTAGCTTTATATGTAATATTTAAAAAAATCATTAAAATAAAATGTACATTTAATAAAAAGCCAACGGAAAATGTAAGCAATCCCGACATGAATGTAACACCTGACCTTGAAGAAACATTGCAGGTATAATAATTTATAAAAACAAACCAAAAAAAAAAAAACTACCTAATCATTAAAAAAAAAAAAAAACGTTTACAAATAAAGAGAAAACTAAAATTGTAATGTATGTATGTATATAAGTATAAGACAAAAACAAAAGATTGCAAATTAATAAATACAATTGTGATAAAGACCTATGAGTTATTTACTTCCACACCTGAAGCCGAAAGATCTCACTCCTCACCTCGTACGCCTTTCTTATTTTAGGGGGGGAGGAGTGTTGTGCCATTAAACTGGAGACCACACACAATTCCCAAGAATCGCTTACAAGACACATGACATAGTTCAATTGCTATTAAAGGTTCCTCATGTGTCATACGTTACACTTTAAAAGGAAAAGCAATCGAACTATGTCAACCAAACAACAAAACAATGACATGGGTTATATTACAAACATAAACAATACTGACCCATGGAGTGCAAGTATGTCAATTACAACATAGGGTGCATTCATTATTTAAATAAACAAACTGTCAAGGCAAATAAAATAGGGTAGAATGCGTGGTTGACTTGAAAGAAGTGATGATCTAGGTTTCGGAATAGGTAACGAAGGAAATAATGAGTAGAGTTTGAGTCACTCTCATTTTAAACATAAAAGAAAGAAGTTGTTTTTTGTGTTCGTGAAAGAACCCAACATCGTCTCGAACCTGGGGGCGGGGATTCGAAGATTTTTTTGGCTGGAGCATTGTTGTCCATTCGCTCGATGTGGCCGAGCCAGTGTAGTCGGCGTGTTTTGGCTCCTTGGACTACATCCGCAACTTGGTACAGCTCGTATAATTCACGATTTAATCTTCTCCTCCATTCGCCCTCCTCGCATATTGGATATACATAGTGCCCAGTATCAGTTCCCCTTTTTTACTTATCGTCCAGCACTTGGCGCCGTAGAGTAGAACTGGTAAAATTAGCGTTTTGTATAGCGTGCACTTTGTCTTCCGGGAGAGGAGTTTTGAGCCCATTTGTTTGGCCAAACCGAAGTAGCAGCGGTTTGCTAGGGTAATTCTTCGTCGGATTTCCACTAAGGTGTCATTCGTGGGGTTGATGTTTGTTCCGAGGTAGGTGAACTCCATAATACATCGAAATTACTGCTACCAACAGTGACGTTTTGTCCTAGGCGATGGACAGATGAAGCATTGTTTGTTGATAGCATATACTTTGTTTTGTCCTTATTCACTTCAAGACCAACGCTTTTCGCCTGTTCATCAATAGCTGTGAATGCTTCTAGTACAGCTCGCTTGGAGTGGCTGATGATGTTGATGTCGTCGGCATAGCCAAGCAGTTGCGAAGACCTGTTGAAGATAGTGCCTTCCATGTTAACACGAGTCTTGCGAACTGTCTGCTCCAGGACTAGGTTGAAGAAGTCACATGGTAAGACATCTCCTTACCTGAACCCTGTACATGTCTGGAATAGCTCGGATGAGCTGTTACCCATTTGCACGTTGCACCGCGTATTTTGTAACGTCATGTGACATAGCTGGATCAGTTTTTCCGGGATCCCGAGTTCAGACATCGCCAATAGAAGCTCTTGGCGACTAATGCGATCATATGCGGCTTTGAAGTCGATGAAAAGATGGTGGGTCTCGACTTGAAATTCGTTGGTCTTTTCCAGGATTTGCCTCATTGTGAAGATTTGGTCTATCGTTGATCTGCCTGGCCTGAAGCCACACTGGTATGTGCCGATCATAGTGTTGCAGAAAGGTTTAAGACGCTCACATAGTACGTTGGATAGGATCTTGTATGCAACATTAAGTAGGGATATACCTCTGTAGTTTTTGCAGGACATAGGATCGCCTTTTTTTTTAGATTGGGCATTTAGAGCTAATTGACCAGTGGTCGGGCATAATTTCCTCCTCCCATACTTGGTTTATGAGCTGGTGTATGCACTTTACCAGGACATCTCCTCCACACTTGAAGAGTTCCGCAGGTAGGCCATCCGAGCCGGCGGATTTGTTGTTCTTAAGCTTGTGGATGGCTTTCTTAATCTCTTCAGTATTGGGCGCTGGGACTGGATCTTCATTGACTGGTCTCATGCTTCTTTGTTCTACTGTCGCTTCTTCTAAAGAATGCCCATTGAGCAGCTGCTGGAAATGCTGCTTAAACACGTCAACAATTCCCTGTGTTTCGGTGACTTGGTTCCCTTGGCTGTTTCGAAGAGCTTGCGTGCCGGTTTTATAACCACATGCCAGTTGCTTGGCTGTTATGTAGAAACGGCGGGTGTTGGTGGCAGTGCTAGACTCCTCGAGATACCTGAGCTGAGAGGCTGCGGATGCTCTTTTCTTTCTACGCAGGGTTTTCTTCTCTTTCCTTCTCTTTTCACGGTACTCCTCTCTTGCTGCTATTGTTTTCCGTTGCAGCATTTGTATTCGTGCATTTTCCGTCCCCTGCTTCAATACCGCGCATTCTTCATCATACCACGGGTTCTTTTTTTTAGATGGTTGATAGCCTATGGTGGTCTCGGCTGTCTCCTTAATGACGTCGCGATACAAGTTCCACTGGTTGTTGGCACTTGTGGGTGGGGGTACGGCAAAGAGTTTCCCGGTTAATTGCTCACTGTAGTCTCTGGCTTTCTCAGATGTGCGAAGGCATGCAATGTTGAATTTCTTCCTTTGGGCGGTCTTCGCTTTCTTTTCATTGGACAGTCGGGCTCTGAACTTTGTCACAACAAGAAAGTGGTCAGAGTCCACATTTGCACCTCGGAAAGTTCGCACGTCCAAGATGTTCGATGCGTGCCTTGCGCCAATTAGCACATGGTCGATTTGGTTGGCGGTTCGACCATCTGGGGATCGCCAGGTTGCTGTTTGTATCCTTCGCCTGGGGAACCTAGTGCTTCTTATCACCGTATTACGAGCTGCAGCAAAGTCGATTAGTCGAAAGCCGTTGTCTGTTGTCGTTTCGTGGAGGCTGTTCTTTCCAACTAATCCGCCAAAGATATTTTCCTTTCCGATTTTAGCATTGAAGTCTCCGAGCACGACTTTGACATCGTACTCCGGACAGGCTTCGTAGGCTCCGTCCAGGAGGTCGTAAAAGTCCTCCTTGTTAGACTCCTCCGCTTCATCGGTACGGGCGTGTGCACATATTAGGCTGATGTTTTGGAAGGTAGCTTTGATGCGGATCACAGCCAGGCGATCGCTGATCGGCTTAAAATCGATGACTCTCGATCTAAGTCGATTTCCCACGACAAATCCGCATCCTAACATGTGCAATCTTTGATGATAGCTGTAGTAAATGTCGCAATCTTTTCTTTTCATAATCTCTGATCCTATCCATCATATCTCCTGGATCGCGGTAATATCCGCCTTGTACCGCGTGAGGACAGATTCAAGTTTTTGAGTAGCACCTGGCGCATAGAGTGTCCTTACATTCCAGGTGCATACTTTTGCCATTTGAGGGGGGTTGTTATCCGAGGCTTCTCGCTTCTCTTTCATAACAATTGTTTTTTTTACTGTGGCCGGGTCGTTAGCGCAATGTACTAACCTCCAATTTGTAGGGCCATGGGTTTGGTGTTGCAATTCTTTCCTTGATCAACACACGCACTTACAAGTTTAGCAAGTCATGACATAAAGCCAAGACCAGTATCCGCAGGTAATGTAAGCACTTGATGTGTAGGAAAAGATACAGCCCGAGGCCCCCAGTTCCTACAACATCCAACCACCAAAACATACACGGCACAGAAATTTTTTCTCAGCCCACGCATGTTAGAAAAAACTACTCTAAACTTACCTGCCATTCAAAATGCAAAATTTAAACCTAAAACCAATTCAGACTATTAACTAAATTAAATCTCTAATTTAGGTCCCAATGTGGACTTTTCAATAGTAATCTATCACTAGTGTTATGCCTTAGTGACAGATTATATCGATCCGCCCCTGGATTACCCAAAAAGACAATCAACTATTTATCTGAAATCATATTAGCTTAATCCCCGCTACACTATGTAGAGAGCTTCACAGCCCACACACAATGCAACAACGATTAAGCTAAAAACGACTGTGTGAGAAAAAGGGGGAAGGGAGAATGAAGGATTAACCACTCGCTGTGCTCCGTTGTTTGAGCAATTGTTGTTGTAATTTGTGGTGCGTGTATTATGTATCGGCACTGGCACTTGTTTGGTATATATTTTTTTCTTTTTTTTTTTGATTAGTTGTTTTTTTGTAAATATAGCAATTGGGTGGATATTAATAATGCACTAGCACTGAAGTATTTATTCAGATAAAATTGAAAAACAGCAAAAGAAATTTACCAGATTTTTAGAATATAAAGTGTTTAAGCAAAATTTGACTTAAACTGAGAGGCTTTATGTGTTAAAGACGATGTCTTTGTTTCAACGCAGGTGTAGAATGTCGATTACTATTAGGCAATATAAGCATTCACTGCCCAGCTCGTTCTAATCGCAAAATTTCTATAACATTCAAAATTCCATTTTATCAAACAAATAAACTACTTAAATCACCAATAATAAGAATTCAAATAATTCATAACATGCTTTTTACCGATTTCGATATCTTGTGTTCAGAATACACTTATTCCAGGGAGGTTATTTGAGAATTTTTACTAAAAGTGGTCCGTCATTTTTCTCTATACTCAACTAAATTTTAATTTTTATCAATTTTGTGTATTTGTGTGTATCTTAGAGTCTTGATTATTGGCTTTTTTTAATTTATACTTTTCATAACTTTTATTTTCTTTTCATTTATTTCTTTTTATATACTTTTTTTTTCTTTCTGTAAACATGTATTGAATTTGTTTTCTCAAATCTAAAATGAATTAAATAAACAAATAGCTTGAAAAAGGTTAATAATAATTAATGTTATTAGCTCTAAGCTTATAAACTAATAAAAAAAATAAAAAAATATTAGGTGGGTTTTACTATCTTCTGTTGGGATTCGGGTATTGATGTGGATTTACTTTAAGTACAAAAAAGAAATAATGATGAATTTTAGAAATTGTTGTTTTTGTTTTTTGTTTTGCATGGGGTAAAAGTTAATCCAGATACAGATTTCTTTTGAAGATAATAAAACAGCAATAGCTATTTTTGATTTTTTCTTAAACTTCATGACATCTAAGCATTTGGTTTTGAGTGTTTAATAGGAGTATTGAATACTTATTACTGACATTATACTTCATAATGTAAAAATAATGATTAAGTTTTAATAAAAACAATATTTTTTTTAAGTTTTAAGTTTGATAATTATTTTTTTAGAAAATCATTACGAAACAACTTAATTTGAAAAATTGATCCCAGAATGGCTTTTAAGAAATCATAGTATGACCTTGTAGCTGTTGTCATATCTTTTTGTTATTTTTATTTTAAATAAATTTTGTTGTAAAATTTTAAGAAGTTAATTTAAACAAAAATAAAGAGCATAACATTGCAAGTTAGTGATGCCGTTGATTATTTTGAAAAAGTCATTACTCTTATCTAGAAGCGGAGAAATAATCCCCCTCCCATACGAATTTTTCCTAAAAATATTATATCATCCTGCATGAAGTAGGGAACACCCTGTATTTGGTTTTATTTTGACATCTTATTGACTGGCCGAGGTGAATAATTCTGACCACGGGATGTGTTCAACA
This sequence comes from Dasysyrphus albostriatus, assembly GCA_946251815.1. Taxonomy (NCBI): domain Eukaryota; kingdom Metazoa; phylum Arthropoda; class Insecta; order Diptera; family Syrphidae; genus Dasysyrphus; species Dasysyrphus albostriatus. The sequence continues at coordinate 112,996,138 of OX276335.1, forward strand.
AATAGAAACCATACTAGGGCCAGGTTCACATTGTGTGTTTTTTCCCTTGTCTGAATGGGCTTGGCCGAAAAAAACGACGTCGGGGCTAAACAATCCGTGCTTCATAATTTTTAATATATCAATTTCTGTGGATCTACTGGGTTTTCATGATTTTTGTTTGTTTTTTTTTATGGTTATTTTCCCGTGGGTAGGTGCAAAACCTGCTATTCAGGCTCTATGAGGACCGAAAAACGCGTGCTCATAGAAGTGTGAGATTCTTACTACACTAAAACCACCTCCACTTCCCGATTGCAACTAAGTTGAAACTTATCTAGCAATTTATTTTTAACGAAGTTAAGTAACGTGTTGCAGGTTACTTTCCGGTGAAAGTTCCTGCTTAATCCGCGATTTTAAAGCGGTTTTCTGTTCACCGCACCAAATCGGAAGGTTTTGTTCTTCTCAGACGGCGTACTAAATTCGACTCGTCAAGAATGTTAATAATCGTTGAATTAGCGTGTTCTAATAGTCGATTTCTATGTTTTCGCACGAAACTTTTTATTTCCTCCCGTACCGTAGGAATCCCGAGATCCCTATGAAGATCTTCGTTTTTATATACCACGGAGCATTTACAAATGTTTGTAAGTTATTTAGGTTTGAATCGCAGGTACAACCCCAAAGTCCAAACAGGTTTTAGAACCTGTCGGTATAAAATCAATTTATTTTCAATACTAAGCTTTGAATATTTACCGAGTAACCAGTTCATATCTCTTAGTTTACTTTTTAGTTCTTCGCATTTCTTTTTCACGTGCGGCTTCCATTTTAATTTCGCGTCTAGAGTCATTTCCAGATACTTTGCCTTATTTGCAAATGAAACACGAGCGGTATTAAGAAAGACGGGTAATCTATTTATTTTTTTATACGTAAAGTCCACGTGGACTGACTTTTGTTCATTGAGCGCTATTCGCCATGTTTTCGTCCACTCATTAACATTATTAAGAGCATTTTGTAATTTAATTGTAGCTTCGCTAATCGTTTTGCCTACTGCTAGTATTGCAGTATCATCAGCAAACGTGGCTACAATAGTGTCATCTGTTTGAGGTATATCGCGTGTAAATAAAAGGTACAGAACTGGACCTAATACACTTCCTTGTGGTACCCCAGCCACTATTTCTTTGAAATCAGAATAGTCACTTCCGTATCTTGCACGAAAAAGTCTTTCATTTAGATATCCGTTAAGAATGTTGTAAAGTCCTTCAGGCAGAACTTGTCTTAATTTGAATTTGAGGCCTTCGTGCCACACCTTGTCAAACGCCTGCGACACGCCCAAAAAGACAGTCGAACAGATTTTCTTTTCTTCAAGAGCTCTCTCAATTACGTCAGTAAATCTATGCACTTGATCAATTGTCGAATGCTTGCTTCTAAATCCGAACTGATGTTCAGGTATTAAGTGTTTCTCTTCTATTATCGGTTGCAGGTGCAGGAGTAGTATTATTTCAAAAACTTTTGATATAATAGGAAGAAGCGAAATCGGCCTGTAAGACTTCTTTTCGTGAGATGGTTTGCCAGGTTTCAATACCATTATGACTTCGGCAACTTTCCATTGGCGCGGAACATATTCTTACCTTAGAGCGGCATTTATTATGTAAAGGAGGTTAATAAACCCTTTACGAGGGAGCATTTTTAAAATCTCTGCCGTTATTAAGTCATATCCTGGGGCTTTGTTGGACTTAAGCTTCTTTATTTCTGTTTTTAATTCGGCAAGTGTAGCATTTCTCGTTATGTAGCTTTCATTAGAGGTAAAATTCATATTAATATTTTCGTTGAGTTCTTGCCCATCAAACAGCTTAAATGTTTCCTCTAAGTAATCGGCGAATACCGTCGCTTTTTCCTTGTCACTTTTAGTTTAGTTTAGGGTTTTAATGATGAATTAGGTTTCATGTAAGTTAAAGTAGCCAATTACATGCTTGAACCATCCTAAGTTTAACCACCAAATCGGTGAGCTAAAAGTGCGAAGCTATGGATCAAAACATTAACCCCGTTTATATAATAGATAGATACAAACGCATATCGTTAAATATATAAATAGATTGGTATAATAGATTAATTAATAAATACCGACCTAAAACATTTTGGCTCAGTAATGAGAAAAAATACAAATATGCTCGGGTGCCAAACTGAATTAAAATTGTAAAATGGCTAGTTATAGCTCTTAGCGTGACCATATTTAGTAATACAAGCAATATAGAAATAAAGTAAGACAAACTAAAAGCTCTTCCAAAGCAACGCAAATGCGGAGCGTCGACGAATTTTTGTTGTTGTTTAGCGTTGTGTATTTATCACTTTTTGTACTATTGTGAATGATTCGCTGCAAATCAATCGGCATTCGTGTTGGTTTGGGAGAGAGAGAGACAAAAATAAAACGTAATAACTTTTTTTCTGTGTGAGTAATCGGCTTATTTTTTTTTTATTTTGTAGGTTACTATTTAGATTTATAAAAATGGATGCTTGGGATACGGAGAAAAGAATTTGGATAGTGCAACGGTACCATGCTTTGCAGTCCGTCATTTCCGTCCAAAGGGAATTTAGGCGGGAGTTTGGCGGTAATCCTCCGAGTAGATGGACCATTATGAGGTTTGTAAACATGTTTGCCGAATCTGGAAGCATCGCACGAAGGCCGTACCATCGAGATGCCAATGTTCGTGTTCAGGATACAATCGCAGCAGTAGCATCTGCAATACAGGCCAATCCGAGCGTTTCGACCCGAAACTTATCGGGACAAATTGGAGTTAGTAGACGGTCATTACAACGGATACTTCATGACGATTTAAACTTGTTTCCGTACAAAGTCCATATTACTAGCAAGTTAAACCCTCAGGATTTGCCTGTTCGCCTGGAATTTTGCCAAAAAATGATATCAATGGCCGAAGAAGACAACATATTGATCAATTGTTTGTTCATGTCTGATGAGGCCCATTTTGATCTTAACGGCAATGTAAACAAGCAAAATTGCCGTATATGGAATAAGTCTAGTCCAGAAATGCTCCATGAGACGGAACTGCACCCAGAACGAGTCACTGTGTGGTGCGCAGTTTCATCAAGGTGTATTGTCGGGCCGTACTTCTTTGAAGAAAACGGTGTAACCGTTACTGTCAATGGGGACCGTTATTTAAAGATGTTGAAGGAGTTTTTTTTACCCAGAACTGCGCCGAAGACGTATACCATTCAACAGCGTTTGGTTTCAGCAAGATGGAGTAACTGCACATATAGCCAGACCAGTTATGGCGGAGCTTAACAAAAACTTCGCAAACAAATTAATTTCTAGGAACTCCACTCTTCGCTGGCCCCCAAGGTCACCTGACCTGACTGCACCAGACTTCTTTTTATGGGGTTATGTCAAGCAAGAGGTGTATAAAACGAAGCCCAGGAATTTAACTGAATTAAAGCAGTCCATAACGACAATAATTGAGGCGATCCCAACTTCAACTCTTCAGGCCGCAATGAATAATTTTTTGATCAGGTGCCGCATATGCGTGGGAGAGCGTGGAGGTCATTTGCGGTCTATAATCTTTAAGAACAACTAACTATTTAAAATAAAATTTAATTTTCTAACCAATAAAAAAAATAAATGAAATACATCGATTAAAAAAAAAGTTATTTGAATTTCTTATTGTAGCACAATTGGTGCGCCACCCTGTACTTCCATTGCTGGTTGGTCGATGCAACTAGTACTTTCCTCCACAGAGGATATGACCTGTGACGGTGGAGGTGTTTCTTCATCTTTTTTATAGACTTTCAGGGTAGCGATAGTGCACCCAAACCTAATAACACCTTGAGTTGACACTAGGGGAGTCAGAGATTCCTAATTGAGTACCATGATGGCAGATCTATAAGGACCAACTGGATCTTCTAGCTTCGCAACCTTCCAGTCGTTAGTAGGGAGAGTTGGATTACCGTATCTGATCATCTTAAAAATTGTATCCTTGCAGGATAGATTTGCTGGGATTCTGATGCGAGCTCTAGGCATAGAGTACCTATATTATCTAGAGTCGCGACTCAGGGGGTTGGTTCTCTTTCACCCTACAAGCTAAGTTGAGAGCACTTTGACCAAATTTCCTAGCATGTATTGGTTGTTCCGTGCATTTTAAATGGGGACCGCACCAACACAATGAAATTAGATTTTTAACTCGTTAGGAACAAAAAGTATATAAAATATAGCATTTTGTTGCTTCTGGCATACAAGTAAAATAATATTTCTGTATATTTTTATTAAAATTAAAGAAAATTCATTCAAAAAGTAGGAATGTACCCTTGAAACTCAGTGCGTACGTGCCTTACTCAAATGTAGACAAGTAGCTCAATATTTTGACAGATGAAAAAAGGGTAAAAAAAGTTTTATAATTGTGGTAATTCGATCGTTTAAAAACATATTCTAATTGAAACTTACTCTTTTCAGATATTACATCTTTACGCAACAATTTTCTGTAGCAAATACAGTCTGGGTCAAATCAACAGCCTCGTGATTCACAAATTAAGACCGAAGATCTATAATTGTCGGCATAACAACAACAATAGTCACCAGCAATCACAGTAAATGCAGGCTGAGCAGCAGGCACAGTAACAAGCTCAACAACAAGCTCAGCAACAAGCATAACAACAAGCTCAATAGCAAGCCCAACAACAGACCCAACAACAAGCTCAGCAACAATAGCAACAGCAGCAGCATCAACAATAGCAATTGCAGTTACAACAAAAGAAGCAGTGTGGCTGGTATACCTGCCACAGTGGCAGTGGTAATCCAGACGATAGTCGAAGTCCACCACCTCAAAGACATGTCCATACACACCATCATACGCACGTTGGACTTGGCTATGTTATGTATCCGGCGCCCTATGGAATCAAGTGAAGATAAGTTAGTAGAATAAAACTAACCTAAATCCAATATCATTGATTGTTTTCAGAAGAGAAGAAAAAAGTTGTTTAACAAATGTACGGTAAAGTTTCTTGTAGTTTTTTCACTTTGAAAAATAGTATTTATTAAATTACTTTACAAAACAAATCAAACATTTTATCGTAGCCAACATATTCTAATTGAAACTTATTCTTTTCAGAAATTACATCTTCTCAGAGCAGAGGCGCAACACAACAAAACCAATAGTTTAGTCCCCAGCAATGGCAGCAAATGCAACCTCAACAGGAAGCGCAGCAACAAGCTCAACAGGAAACCCGACAACAACGCAAAAGAGACGAAAAGGATGTAAATATACCCCGGAGGGACAGAAGCCCACAATAGAAACTCAGGGGCCACCTCACCTCACATTAGTCCGAGTCCTTTTGGTTTCGATGCTAGTCACCCTATGTATCGAAACGTGTTGATGTCTACGTCCTACATTACATCACTATATCACCTGCCAATGGCACGTTATCATGCTCCCGAAGATATCTCCCGGAATCTATATTATATACATAGCAGCAATCGCAGCAAATGCAGGCTGAGCAGCAACAACCTCAACAACAAGCTCAGCAACAAGCATAACAACAAGCTCAACAGCAAGCCTAACAACAAGCTCAGCAACAGAAGCAACAACAATATCAACAGCAGCAGCAGCAACAACAGCAATAGCAGCACCAACAAAAGCAGCAGTATGACTGGTATACCTGCCACAGTGGCAGTGGTAATCCAAACGATAGTCGAAGTCCACCACCCCAAAGACATGTGCATACGCACCATCATACGCACGTTGGACTTGGCTATGTTATGTATCCGCCACCATATGGAATCAAGTGAAGATAAGTTAGTAGAATAAAACTAACCCAAATCCAATATCATTGATTGTTTTCAGAAGAGAAGAAAAAAGTTTTTTAACAAATGTTCGGTAAAGTTTCTTGTAGTTTTTTCACTTTGAAAAATTATATTTGTTAAATTATTTTACAAAACCAATCAAACATTTTTATCGTAGCCAACATATTCTAATTGAAACTAACTCTTTTCAGATCTACCAATGTCGGCACAACAACAACAGAACAAGTACAGTCTGGGTCACACCAACAGCCTCCCGGCTCACAAATGAAGCTTGAAGATCAACCAATGTCGGCACAACAAAAGGCTCAGCAACAAACACAACAACAAGCTCAACAGTAAGCCCAACAAAAAGATAAGCAACAGCAGCAACAACATCAACAGCAACAGTAGCAACAACAGCAGCAGCAAAAACAACAACAACAACAACAACGGTTTACCACCTGGAGAACCAGGCGGGCCAGTGAATATGGGCCCATCGCCCGCCAATAATCCCGTGACAGGGGGATCCAATTCAGGACTTGGGCTTCCGTCGGCCAATCCGTTGGGTCCATTAAACCTACAACCACCCTCAAACTCAATGCCTCCAGGCCTGAGTAGTGTTGGTGGCCTGGGACCGGTGATAACAACAAATCAATTGTGGTTGTTACACTGCTGGGCAACAAACACCAGCAGGGACCTGGCGGTGTGGCTGGTATACCTGTTAGTGGCAGTGGTAATCCAGCCGATAGTCAAAGTCCTCCCCAAAGACATGTACACACATACCATCATACGCTCGTTGGACTTGGCTATCCTATGTATCCGGCACCCTATGGAAGAGCTTTAGCCTAAAATTGCTTCAGTTTAAAAACAAAAACTTGCTCGATCCCAACGAAAAATAAAAAAATATTAGTCATGTATGTATGTTTCATTTTTAATTTATATTTTTGTTTTCAATTAATCAGTGATTTGATATCTGCGTTTTAACGTCCACTTTATGTGTGAAACAATTTTCTTCAAATATAGAGCATAATTTTTCAAATAACATATTCATAAATGTTCCAAATTTGAAAAAAAAGTCGCTCAACCCGTTTTAGCTTTAGCTCGATGTAAAGTGGACGTAAACATGAAAATTATTGTATGGAGCTATTATGTTTTTACGAAATACCACTGATATGTAATAAGTAGTTTTAGATTACTAAAATCACTTTTTATGAGATTAATGTTTTTAGGTATCTCACTTTGAGAATCAATGTTGAGGAATTGAATTTCATTCCGCGTCCCAGTCAAATATTTATCTCTGAGTTAAATCATGTATGTGAAAAAAGGCAATTGAACTGTGATAATTTTTCCAAACTCTTTGACCCACACAGATGATTTTTATGCTTTTAGATTAAGTATTTAATAGTGCTACTAATTGCATTATAAGATTTGTATTTGGAACAAATTTCGAAAAACTCACAGAACAAAAGAAGTTTTCTATATATATTATTTTTGAAAACCTAAAAGGAAACTTCTTTTAATCTAGGGTTTTTTGAAATTTTGCTTCAAATTAAAAATAAATAATGTAAATAGTAGCACTATTTAATATTGAATTCAAAAATAAATAAATCATCGTTGTGAGTGAAACCATTAGGAAAAATCATCACAGCGTAATTTACTTTTTCAGAAATTCAATAAAATCTTTTTAAATTGCTTCAGTTTGCTTGCCCGATCCCAACGAACAATTAAAAAAAGGCTGAGTATAGCACACACTGGTAACTTCTCGGAAGCTAGTTTTGAAAAAATCTCCAATTCAAGATCTTCGAAAATGTTTTTAGATGTTTGATATGGAATCAAGTGAAGATAAGCTAGTAGAATAAAAGTAACCCAAAGCCAATATCATTAATTGTTTTTAAGATATTTGAGAAGAAAAAAGGCGTTTAACAAGTTTTCGGTAGTTTTTTCACTTTAAAAAACGATGTTTGTTAAATTATTTTACAAAGCCAATCAAATATTTTTATCATAGCCAACATTTTCTAATTGAAATTAACTCTTTTCAGGTATAGCATCTTCTCGGAGCAGAGACGCAATAATTTTCTGCAGCTAGTACAGTCTTTGTCACATCAACAACCTCCCGGCTCCCAAATGAAGTCTGAAGATTTACCAATGTCGGCACAACAACAACAGCAGTTTACTCACCAGCAATCGCAGCAAATGCAAAATTAAAATCTTGTCACACAAAGTAATTAAAAAATGTGTCCGAGTTGATTTTCGGAAATAGTAAGAATTCGTTTATTTTCAACTAGCATTTAAGTTCAAATGGGTTAGCAGAAAAAACCTTAAATAGAGATTTATTGAAAATTGTATATACATTCAATTGTACTTTGATGAAACTTACGAATAATTATAACCTCAACCTCAACCTCAAAAAATGCATTGTTAATTCTTTTTTTGAATTTCGTTTTCTTGTTGCGTCACAAAGTTTTAGTCACAAGTTTCAGAAACGGATTCAACCCTGAATATATAATGCAGGAATAAAATCAAAACTACCCACCAATTTGCATGGCAAAAACACAATGGGGCGTATTTATAGATGTTGTTTAAGCTATTGCTAGACAAAACTCGGGTTTAGCTAATGAAGTTTTAATATTAATTAACTCCAGATTTGCTTCGCAATACTAAAGGCAACATCTATGAATATGCGCCAATATGACGAGCACAGCGAAACTTGTTAATAAATAAATTTCACAAAAAAATGTTTATAAAAAGTTTTACAGCTTCAACAGTCACATCGAATTTGTTGTCAAATGTCATGGCCACAATTCGGTCTTAAATCTTGTATGAGATTTGACAGCTTTTTATGCATGATTCCAAAACAGAATTTACGAATTTACGATTTCCTTGGAAGTAACAATATCTTCTTTTTGTATTTTTATATAGATGAGCTTAAGTTGCCACACAGGTCTTTGTGTTCTCTTTAGTTGCTTGCAAAGTCTGAGGAAGATATTTAATGTAAACATAGGTTGTTTGAAAACAAAATGTTTTAATACAAAGAAAGAATTACAAGTATTTTTACATTGACAATTGATAAATATATTGGTAAGCTATGCATCTTGTCTTTTATTACTGAAATATCGAAAATCACTGCCAATTGTTGATAGCGTTCCACTTCCGCTTTTGTAAGCTTATGGCTTTTTCGATTGGCGATCCAGAAGCATTTGTAATACCTGTAAGCCCTATATTAAATAATTAGTAAAATATATTAATGGGTATTTTTCGATTTACCTACACCAACTGATCCCAGTTGCGTCTTTTTTCAAAGCAGACTGGCCAATAATTTTGATAGTCTACAATCATTGATTTAGAGAGCTTAGTTCTGGGAGCAAACAAGGTGCCATGGGAAGCTTTTTGAGTTCAGCATGATATCGTGGTTTAACAGCTAAAAAGATGACGAAAAGGTTGAATTATATCTTTAAAATTATAAATCAACGATGGATATATAGATGAAAGTTAAATTATCTTAAAAGTAATGTCTAATATATACGAGTAACACAAATAAAAAGTAAAAAAAACATTACTTACCTATTGTCATTCCTGTGGTTGGAACATTTTGGAAACAATGCGCATACAAGAGCGACTGGCTACGAGAAATAAAAATCCTAATGACATATGCATAGCCATTTGAGAGCTATAGGTAACTTGGCAATGATCTGTTCCTATTCTAGGTCGCAGATATAAAAAATCGTTCGTATTATTACCAAATTTTCATTCCAAAATACACAAGCTATGTATATAGAGATTAGAATCAGCATCAGGGTTCTCTCTACAGTTGCTCGTCCAGCATATTCTCCAACAAACTTTCCCGAGAATCCAATTTGTTCTGAGTGCCTGCATATTTGAGACATATGCACACAGCTTACAGAAGCCTTGTCTAAAATGGTAGGAGCGATATTTAAAGAAATATTCTTGATATCAACATAAGAAATACTTACGTAATCGCTTCACAATCTTTTAGATCTTTCTATGAATTGCTGGAAATTGATTGAACAGCAATTCTCAGCTTGGTTTAACGTCCTTGCAAAGAATTAAACTTTTGGCAATTGTTCTTAGGAGATGTTGATGAACATTGAAGAACTAGAATGACATCAATGTTAATAATATCACCTTCTCGCAGTTGGAATTTGGAATGAAGGTAGTTTGTACTTCTCCTTTTGGGGGCCGAGTAATGGTCATTCTTTTGCCGCGAACTATATAATAGAGTGTGTCAGGAAGTTGGAAGTGTATCAGACCAGTTGGTGTTTCACCACCCCCCAAAGTTACCAAGCCTAGGCCAAACCATTTGTCAAGGCGAATGGTACACGTTCTTCTTTATTTTCCATTTCCGGACCAGGGAGTCGACTTTAAATTAATACAATATATTTAATTCGATTGAAAGAAAATTTATAAATGGAATTTTACAAACACAACCGAGAATTGTCATTTTGACATTACATAATGGAAAAAAAACAAAACGTCACCTTTTGAGCTACTGATGCCATTTTGTATTTTCACACGTATTCACGGACAGGGAATTTAAGAGAGTTTTCTCTTAATTAGCTCAAATAAAATTTGCGGGTGTTTCAGGTAAGAGGGGTACGAGTCGCGACTCTAGATAATATAGGTACTCTATGGCTCTAGGTCTGCAAGGAATGTCTTCCTTAGCCACGACTTCAAACTTAGCTCCAGGCCATAGCCCCTCTAACCTACTAACAGCAAGCTTATATAGATCATATGATCTCTGGTCATCAAAGGCGACGATTTTGGCCCGACCCTGGTGCCACCCTGCATCTTTAAGACAACAGGCTCTCCTAGATTCTACATTATAAGAGTACAGTACGATTCCTGAAGTTTATTTGACACCGTCGTCCACTGATTAGAAAAGATCATACCATCCACATTGCTTCTGTTAATAACAGCTACAATAGTCTTATCCTTTAGCACGTCATTAAAGCACAAGTCTTTTTTGGCATAGGAGGTGTTATGCACCTTTGGTTTTGTGGGGTCCGGAGTGACTCCCTCTACAGACCGTTGTCGCTTTAATGAGAAGTCTTTGCTGGTCGTAGGTTTAGCAAGAATGCTCCTGGCTCAAACAAGTTTAGCGGATTGTTTCGAGTCTAGATCGGTCGGTGGCATACTTCCAATGACTTTCACTATTCTCTCTGCGGCCTGTCTCTCGCTGCGTGATGCGTTTTTATTTCTCTCGCTGGATGGCAGAACTGTTTGTCACAGGTCTGCCATCAGGGAGGGAACCCTCTACCGTGTTCGGACGGGGTCTGCTCTCACCAGCGGTAATATTGCACGTCGCAGATATATTACTTGTCAGAACAGCCCCCTTCGAACCCGTGGGAGGTCTAGGAGTGGTTTTAGAGCCAAGCAGCATGGCAATATTCCCACGATTTTGTGTACAGAGTGTTCTTACTTCCGTACCCTTTGGGACCTGACCACCGTCAGCAGAAGAAGGGCTGACAGTCGCAGTCTCACCACTACTAACGCTGGGCAAACCCACCGAGTACGGATTGGGTATAGAGCGGGAGGTACACCTCCTCCCTTACTAGTAATAGCGTCTAGACTGAGAGTCGTTCCAGCATTCCTAGGAGTGCCTGGGATGATGGTCGGCTCAACAGTCCTACCGCTCTTAACTTCTTTGTGGATGGACAATTTTGTATTTATTGCTGGCGACTTAACCTCACCTGAGGTCAAGCCCTCGCCGGCAGTCGCGACACCTACCGACTTTTGAACGTATATCCCCGTTCGATTTTGTTTTCCTTTAATTTTGCCTTTGTCCATATTAGTTCAAGTTTTCTAACATTGATGTTTTTTGATTGAGTTATGTTGGTTGTGTGGCTCTGCATCTGGATTGCTGGAGGACCCCACGTAAGCACCCCCACCACGACAAGATCAACTCATAGGAAGTGTTCTGTTATGGAACAAAATTTTAAAATAAATGTTGGGAGCTGTGAAATAACCTGTTTTAGAACTATTGTGTCGGATTTCATTGCTTACAAGCTGCTAAGGAACAGTTTTGCTTCTATTTGCTCCAACGATGTTATATCTCTCTAAATTGCTTCTGTGAAATGATCAAGGAGATTTCGCTTCAATAGTCATCCAGTAAAATTATTATAAATTTTTTATGTTGTACTACTACTACTGTTTTTATTAGAGCCCAATTGAGAAAGAGCTTTCATCTGCAATTTGGTATTTGGCAAAAAGTTAATCGCTTTTTGTTGTTGATTTTTTGTTTCAGCTTCGACATTTTCGTACAAAATCTTTTCAGAGCTCTTTAAAATCTGTCCAACTGGGTGTATTCTTTAGGTTTTGAATTAATTTTTTACGTAATACCGTGCAAATTTGGTTGAAATTATCTCTTTACGAAATCTGTATTTGTGTGGGATATGAGATGATTTCGTTTCAAATTTCGAAATTTTGAACGAAATTTCCTCATTTGGTCTAATGAAAACGTAGTACAGGGTGGCGCACCAATTATGCTACAATAAGAAATTCAAATAACTTTTTTTTTAATCGATGTATTTCATTTTTTTTTTATTGGTTAGAAAATTAAATTTTATTTTAAATAGTTAGTTGTTTTTAAAGATTATAGACCGCAAATGACCTCCACGCTCTCCCACGCATATGCGGCACCTGATCAAAAAATTATTCATTGCGGCCTGAAGAGTTGAAGTTGGGATCGCCTCAGTTATTGTTGTTATGGACTGCATTAATTCAGTTAAATTCCTGGGCTTCGTTTTATACACCTCTTGCTTGACATAACCCCATAAAAAGAAGTCTGGTGCAGTCAGGTCAGGTGACCTTGGGGGCCAGCGAAGAGTGGAGTTCCTAGAAATTAATTTGTTTGCGAATTTTTTGTTTAGCTCCGCCATAACTGGTCTGGCTATATGTGCAGTTGCTCCATCTTGCTGAAACCAAACGCTGTTGAATGGTATACGTCTTCGGCGCAGTTCTGGGTAAAAAAACTCCTTCAACATCTTTAAATAACGGTCCCCATTGACAGTAACGGTTACACCGTTTTCTTCAAAGAAGTACGGCCCGACAATACACCTTGATGAAACTGCGTACCACACAGTGACTCGTTCTGGGTGCAGTTCCGTCTCATGGAGCATTTCTAGATTAGACTCATTCCATATACGGCAATTTTGCTTGTTAACATTGCCGTTAAGATCAAAATGGGCCTCATCAGACATGAACAAACAATTGATCAATATGTTGTCTTCTTCGGCCATTGATATCATTTTTTGGCAAAATTCCAGGCGAACAGGCAAATCCTGAGGGTTTAACTTGCTAGTAATTTGGACTTTGTACGGAAACAAGTTTAAATCGTCATGAAGTATCCGTTGTAATGACCATCTACTAACTCCAATTTGCCCCGATAAGTTTCGGGTCGAAACGCTCGGATTGGCCTGTATTGCAGATGCTACTGCTGCGATTGTATCCTGAACCCGAACATTGGCATCTCGATGGTACGGCCTTCGTGCGATGCTTCCAGATTCGGCAAACATGTTTACAAACCTCATAATGGTCCATCTACTCGGGGGATTACCGCCAAACTCCCGCCTAAATTCCCTTTGGACGGAAATGACGGACTGCAAAGCATGGTACCGTTGCACTATCCAAATTCTTTTCTCCGTATCCCAAGCATCCATTTTTATAAATCTAAATAGTAACCTACAAAAAAAAAAAAAAATAAGCCGATTACTCACACAGAAAAAAAGTTATTACGTTTTATTTTTGTAGCATGATTCGTGCACCACCTTGTAGATGCACCGGGTACTTCCAACACGAGAATATGCTCTTCTAACCCAACTCCTGAGGCTAACAATATCGACAGCTTCTCTGACATGGAGACTCATTGCATGCCCGAAATTCTGCTCAGTGAGGATGATCTCCTACGGTCACCTTCTGAGTCAGAATCTGAAGAGGAGCTCAACAAAACCGTGGTTGGGCGGATCTGAAGAATCGTAGCGATGATGCTGCAATTACTTCAGATTAACCTCCAGCACTCAAAACAAGCTTCGGCCTCCCTTCTTCTCCACATCAAAAAATATTTGGAAGATGTCGTCCTGATCCAGGAACCCTGGATTTACGAATCCATAATTCAAGGACTCAGGACTTCTCATTACTACTTGCTGCATGTAACGGATAAAGGTGATCCTAGATCCTGCATATTAGTAAGAAGTACCACTAATGTATATTAACTCCCTGATTAAGCGATAGAGACGTAACCGCAGTCAGACTCCAGACCGAGAAAGGTACTTTCTGGCTTGCGTCTGCGTACCTCGGCCACGACCACCTTGGCCCTCTCCCTGGCGACACGATAAAGAGGTTAATCGCTGATGCTGAACGGCAAAAAATCTGCCTCATCATTGGATGTGATGCTAACGCCCACCATACAGTATGGGGTAGCTCTGATATAAACGATCGAGGTGTGTCACTTTTTGATTTTATTCTCAGCACTAACCTCATTGTAAGCAATATTGGTAATAAACCAACATTCATAATCAGAAACCGGCAGGAAGTATTAGACATTACTCTTGTCTCCGACTCGATTCATCAAAAGATTACGAATTGGATAGTATCAGAAGAGCACTAACTCTTTCTCTGATCACAGGTATATACAATTCAATCTAAACGATGAAACTACGAAACAGGTAGCTTTCTGGAATCATCAAAAAACTAGCTGGGTAAAATATAGAGATACTCTTACTAGATTAATTAAACCTAACCTATTAAATATCCCCTTAGACAGAATCGATCTTGACAATAAAGTCAATGATCTCACCTCAGCTCTCAACAAATCAATGGACATATCCTGTCCTCTTATCCAAATAAGAGGAAAAAAAACCTCATTGGTGGAACTTAGGGCTAGAATCACTCAGGAAGGAATGTAGAAAACTTTTCAACCGAGCTAAATATTCCAAAGAAATCTCCCACTGGGGCTTATATAAAAAATCCCCTAAGACGTATAAAAAACAATTGAGGAAAAAGAAAAGAACTTCCTGGAGAAACTTCTGTAACAAAATAGAAGATTCTTCAGAAGCTTCAAGATTAAGAAAAATCCTCTCGTCAAATCCCATAATGCCAAGCGCCCTGAAAATTATCAATGGCTCTTGGACTAACTCTTGTGAGGAATCACTCGACTTGCTACTAGAGACTCACTTCCCAGGTAGCTCCAAAAATATATGCAGTCTTGACTCAATAGAGTCAAACAATATAACAATAAATAAACTAGGTCTGATTACTAGAGAAAAACTCAAATGGGCAATTAACAGCTTCGATCCATACATCCATATAAATCAGCTGGACCTGACAGTATATTACCAGCTGAACTGCAAATGGCTTCAGACATCATCATCCCTATCCTTGGGATAATTTTGGAAGGGTGTATGAACCTTGCACACATACCGTCCTTATGGAGAGAAGTTAAAGTGGTTTTCATACCCAAACCGGGTAAAAGCTCCCATCTAAATCCGAAGGATATCAGACCTATCAGTCTATCATCATTCCTTCTCAAAACTCTAGAACGACTGATTGATATCCATCTGCGTAGTGCCATAGAACCCAATCTTTTCTCTTTGGTACAACACGCTTAAATATCTGGGTCTGATTTAGAAGTTGAGCTGGAAACCATATATACAAGAAAGAATTAGAAAAGCCACAGTGGCACTTTTCTCCTGTAAAAAAACTATTGAAAACAAATGGGGCTTGTCGCCACATATCACCCACTGGATATACACAGTGATCATCAGACCGATACTCACTTATGGGGTGGCAGTATTGTGGACTGCCTTACATAAAATAACTAATCGTGATAAGCTAAGCAAAGTACAGAGATCGGCTTGCATGTGTATCAGCGGAGTTCTCCGTTCGATATCTTCCGCTGCTTTAGACATACTGCTTAGCATCACACCCCTCGATATATACACTAAACAAGTGGCGGCGAGCACAGCTATTCGTCTCAGAGCCATTTTTCAATGGTCCAATAACTCTATTGGCCACACTATCATTCTGAACAAATTCGAATCAATCCCTAAACACTCCAACTACACCATCCCTCAGCTGGTTTTTGGCACAAATTTTCAAGCAACATTTCCAACAAGATCCACTTGGGAAGATAATAAATTTTTGAGAGATGAAGCAATTCATTTCTACACGGATGGCTCAAAACCCGAAGAGTGGATAGGTGGCGGCGTGTACTCAGAACGACTAAACATTAGTCTCTCCTTCCATCTCCCTGATCATTGTAGCGTGTTCCAAGCGGAAATCCTGGCGATAAAAGAAGTTTTATCTTGGCTCAAAGAAAACGTAATATCTACTTTGAATGTCCGTACCTTCTCAGATAGCCAAGCAAGCTAAAACTTTAAATTGAATTTATATTCAAAAGTCCACTAAAAAAAAACTAAAATAATACATTTTCTATTATTTACGTTTTTATTCTTCATTCTTCAACCAGCCAGACCACGGGCTTTACCAACATCAATTTCTAGTCGTCTGAATTTAACCAAATTCCACTAGATAATATAATTTGCAGTGGATTTGTGCTGTTAATTTAATACATGTCGGTAACCATCGACTAAAATTATGCGTCTTAGAAGGGTACAACAACATCTAACTGATGAGCCCAATTGTTGTACCTGGGCGAAACGCATTTGGACTAAAGGTCGCAAAAACTTTAAATTGAATTTATATTCAAAAGTCCACTAAAACAAAAACTAAAATAATACATTTTCTATTATTTACGTTTTTATTCTTCATTCTTAAATCATTAGGATCAGTTTCTACAAACTCCGTAACTACCCGAAACTGTCGATCGTCTCTAATGTCGGAGATGGCAGAACATTTTAACATTCACCTTTTCTGGGTGCCGGGATACAGAGATATTCTAGGAAAATGTAAAGCCGAGGAACTCGCCAGGATAGGAACTAGTTCACCAATATCACCTAACAAGATGAATATTGGAATACCGATCGCTACATGTAAACTTATGCTTAAGCAAGATTCCATGATGATGACAAACAGCAGTTGGACAGGTATCCCTACTTGTCTGGCGACAAAACAGATCTAGCCAACACTGGATCCGAAGCGATCGAAATGTTTGTTATCTCTGAGTAGATTGCATATTAGCTCCACAATTGGTGTCATTACTGGACACTGCCTCATAGGTAAACACGCCAATAGACTCGGTGTTTTTTCAAATGATTTCTGCAGAAGCTGCATGGACAAGGAGGAGGAAGAAACTATCCCACACCTTCTTTGCTCATGTCCTGTTCTTTCTCAAAGACTCAAAACACACTTAGGAATTTTTTTCTTTAATGATCCCATTGACTTAAATAAAATCGACATTCACAGTCTCCATCGCTTTATTAAAAGCTCCAATTGGTTTAATTAACGCGGATTACCTCGCATTCTTTATGTGGTATCGCAATGGGCCTATTCTGGCCTAAGAGTGTCAGCAGTTTTCCTGACAGCCACCTTAACCTAACCTAACCTAACCATAACAGAATTTCCAATACACGTTAAGTTCCATCAATCTTATAACGTCCCAAGATTTAAATATAACGTTCAACGTTCTTTTAACGAACAAACTAATAATATGAGCATAAAAAGGAGCGGTGTAGAGCTTCTTAAAACTCATGTTTAAAATACTATTGCATGACTTTACCCAAATGTCAAAAATAGCAACACAAAACGCGGCTGTAGAGTTAAATTACTAATACGTTCACACAAATGCATGCGCATTGGAAATCTCTCTGAGCATTGTTAAATTTCTCTGAGAATTGTGAAATGTGAAATTTGAAGGCTGAACAAAGCTACAACAAAACGAATATAGAACTTAATACTAAACCTTTCTCATATTAGTAGGGTGTTTCACAATAAAATACAATAAAGATAATTTCACCAAGAAAAGCTAAACCAAAACTAGAAAATAAATTAATTCCTTGCAATTTCTAAGCAATACCAAGTATGCACCGCAATAGTCGAATTAATTCCGAAATTTCTATTTTTTTTACTAAGATCAATTGAACAGTTTACATAAATGTCTTAAAATAAAATAAAATCTACGGTGGAGTCGCAGAAGTGCTTGTTTACCGAGAAACCATAATGTACTTCAATTGTGAATAAATAAATAAGAATTTTTTTTCACGATTTAAAATTATTCAAAACTTTCAATTTTCGAAACACCCTTCTTTTTTAACACTGAATGCAAAACTCTCATATTGTGGAAACTAACTCTACAATATCGATATTGCAGTTCTATTGAAGACGAACTATTTTCATGATAAAAAATATGGTGACAGAAAAAATACATTGAAACAATTTTCTTTATTTTATTTGAAACGAATGGAAATTCTTTTTTATTTTCAATATAAGACACAATAAATATTGCAATGAAAACAAAAATATTTTATTTCAGATTTAAATTAATTTTCGTAACAGATTTGTGTGTTTTTAAGTTAGTTTTTTAAAACATTTCACTTCGCAATATAAAGAATTTCGAAGGCGCATTCAAGGTACATTCAGTACATGTTTGATAAATCTAAGCGCGAGTTAAGTTTGTGACCGAAGCGGAGCTTAAAAAAAAACACTTGCTCCACGTTTGAAAGTTCTAATCAGAATGCATTTTTATTCAACTTAACAAATGAAAACTTAATTCTATTTACAATAATATATGTATTTCTAGGAAAAGGCAATGTATTGAATGCTTTATTTATGGAAGAATGTAAAATGTTTAATTGACAAAATAAGTTTAGCGGATATTGGCAAAAAAAAGGAATACTTGGAAAATGTTTATTTAACCTAATAATTTAAAATTGAATACTGCTCGCACAATTCCTGGAATTGGGTCGATGACATCTTTTGTATGGGTTTAAGTTGGTTGTTGGCCGGAAATGGGGATGGAGCGAAAGATTGTAGTGTGGGTTGTTGATCCTTGATGCGATGGGTTTTTCTCTTTCTTTCTATGATGGTGAAGGCGATGGTGATAATCATTATGGTTAAGAAGACGTAGACTGCTGTTGATGCTGATATTAGATGAAGGACTTCGGTTTTTGCATAGAATTTTGAAAGGTTTGAGTTGGTGATAAAGTTGTATTCCTTTAGTTTTTCCAGGTTCAGGACTTCTTTAATTATTGTAGCTTTGATGTCACTACTTGGGGGTGGTGGAATATGGATTTCGTCCCAAAAAGTGTCAGGACTGTCTTCATATGTGAGACCGTTGATTTCTATGTTGCAATTCTGGAAGTGGATAAGTGTTGTGCCTTCTATGACAGATGTCTTTGTGCTGCAAGTAGAGTTTATTAGAGATTTTGGTGCATTTAATATTAAAATATAGTTTTTCTCTGGTTGAGAAATTTCGTATGATTTTCCTTCATCAGTGAAAGGGCAGTTAGCTGCTTCGTTCTTCATTAATTTCCCCATGCATTCAGAGTTATTGATGTCTTCTTCGCGATGTGAATTTATGCAGTAGTACGTTCCTTCTATCTTGGGGCAAGGTGTTGTAAAGTGCTGTATTTTATTTTCATTAATGTTTACATATGGTTGGATTGTAAGAAATTTTGTTTCATTTATTGGAAGGGGAATGACATGGTAAAAAAAAGTATTTTTCATTAGATATGTTAGGAATGCGCACGTTAAATATAATGTTAGAATTATTGTAATATGCCTGTAGTCCAAGAAATTCGTATATTTGTTCATTACTTTCAATTTTGACATTTTGATTTGTAAATCTGTTTTCTATTTGATGTAGTTCTTGCGCATTTAATAAAAATTTTGGAATAATGTTTAATTTACTAAGGATAACTGCTTCAGCAATGTTTGATATATGGTTTGTTAGTAGGTCGATGTTAAAGTTTATTTCATTCAAATATTGTGTTTCAAGAAAGATATGATTTTCTCTTTTTACAGCATTATATGTTTCCGAAAGGAATTCTTCTATTTTATTTTGTTGATTATTAATGTGTGATGTAATGTTCTTAAATCTTTCTATTGTTTGAAAATTAATGGCATTTTGGGATAAAATTTTATTAGTAATGTTAGTAAGATTTGAGTTAAGGTATTCTATTTGTTCGTTAATAGCTTGTGCGTCTTCCGCATCCATATTTCCGGTTATAAATTTAATAACTGTTCCAAGTCCATTGACAAGACCTCTTTTATTTCTTTTTAACGGATATAGTGTATCAAATTTATTTTTTAATTCTTTTAGTTTAAGTTTTGTTACATGAATTGGGTTAGTAAATGTAGCTCTTTTTCCAAAAAGATTGAGCGTGTTAGTTATCTGTTGGATGCTATACTGATAATCTTCTAAGTTAACGATATGGATTAGATTATTGTAGTTAGTAATAGTTCTTGAGGGTCCTAGTCGGAGGGTTAGTATGCCGCGATCTTTCGGAAAATTGAAGATTTCTATTAATTGGGTTACTACTAGTGGAATGCTGTAAAAAGGGATTACAAGTAATAGAATCAATTATTTTTTGTTTTTTGTATATATTTTTTTTTTTATATTGTTTGGATAGCCTCTAATCATATGCCGTGATTTCGCTACCATGTTACATTCATATGCCGTGAATGTATTTATTTATTATTGCTTATATGTTTTAAAGGGATTATAAGTAATAGAGTCAAAAAATTTCTTTAAACATTATGTATACAGAATTTTTTTATTTATTTATTTATTTTTTTTTCTTTTTTTTTTATATATATTTTTATATATATATATTTTTTTTTTTTTTTTTTTTTTTATTATATTGTTTGGATAGCCTCTAATCATATGCCGTGATTTCGCTACGATGTTACATTCATATGCCGTGAATGTATTTATTTATTATGATTTATTTATTATTGTTTATTTTTTTTTTTTTCTTCTTTCCCTTTTTTTCTTTTTCTTTTTGTAGATAATCTCTAACCATATGCCTTGGCTAGGAGATATTCTATAAATTAATGCACTAATTTCTTCATTAAGTTGTTATGCGATTAAGGGTTTCCTCTTATACCACGATTCAAACAAGGTAGGTTGAGACAAAGAAGGGAGAGGAAAAGAGAGGTAAGTGTTAAGGGAAGGAATAGTTTAATTGTTTCTATTGTTTTGTGTTTCTTCTGATTCTACTTTTGTGTAATTTTTTGTTGTTATGAGTGATTATAGTGAATTTATTGTTTTGTTTTACTTTTTGTTCAGAAAATCTAGGTGTGAGCTTATTTCGTCTACATTCTTTGCGAAAGATGGTGTCTTCGGCTTCTAAGTCTTCTGGTTTTTCCCTGTTACTATTCAGCTTTTCAGTTCTGCTTTTTGTTATAGTATCAACTTTTTCTTTAATTTTAGGGTAGATGTTATTGATGAACTCATTTTTTGAAGGTATTCATGCTCATCGGAGAATGTAAGTGTTTTGAGAAATTTGTATGGCCTACCAAAATATAGTTCATACGGTGTATGTTTTGTAGCAGAATGTATGGCGTTATTGTAGGTAATGAGAGTTTCTGATAAAATTTCTTCGTGTTCAATTTTTAGTTTTTCCTCCTTTCTTTTTGTATAAATAACCCTATAGATTTCTGTTAGTGTAGAATGAAATCTTTCAACTATAGAGTTACTAGAAGTTTGTTGGAAGGATGTAAAATGAAGATTGATTTCGTGTTGTTTACAAAAGTCTTGAAATATATTTGCGATGAATTCGGAACCTTGATCGCATATGATCTTTTGCGGGATACCGTAAAGGCTTATGTATTGTTTAAAATGTTTAAGTATAGTCACACTTTCTCTGCAGTTCAGGGTGTATCCACATGCGAATCTCGAAAACTTGTCTATTATTGTAAGTATTTGATTGATGTTTATCATATATATGTCCATGTGTAGAATTTCCAAAGGTTTAAGAGGATCTTCGCGTTGGACATATTGAACTTTTGGGGGATTCCGATCATATTTTAACATCTTACAATGATCACAATAGCTTAAGGTTTTCGTGATTTTTTCTTTCATGTAAGGGAAATAATATTCCCGTTTTAAATGAAGGTGAGTTTCGTTTATACCCCTATGATTTGAACGGTTGTGATAGTTTCGAATGATTTCTTCTTGCTCATCTGGTTTCTTAACATCTTTAAGGATTTCCGTACATCTTAATAGCCGGAATGCTTTATTTCGAGCGAAATATTTGAATATGTGGATTGTACTATTGAAAAGATTTCATCAGTTGTATATAATGCGGTTTGCTTATTGGGTGGGAAAAAATTTTTGAGAATGGAGATCATGGAGTTTTCATCAAAAAATGTTCTTCTTATGGTTCTTCGTTGTCTATTTTTAAAAACAGTCTCGACTGTCATTGGAGGTCCTTTATCACTGACTTCTAAAATTGCTTGGATATTAAAATCATTTAAGGGTTTCTCAGATATTGGGATTCCGTCGTTTGAATTTTCTTGAGCACTATGAACTGTTTCTAAATCTTCGTTATTATTGAAAAGTTCTTTGTTTTCAGGATTATAAATTTTTACGCGACTAAGGGCATCAGCATTTGTATTTGGAATTTCCTTCCGAATAAGTAGGGTCGAAAATAGCGTGTAGCCCATACAATTGCTAGCAGTTCTTTTTCGATGGTTGAATAATTACATTCGCTTTTTGATAGAGTTCGACTAGCGTAACAGACAGGTCGGTCGCTTCCAATTTTACCTTGTGAGAGCACTGCTCCTAGAGCGGAGTTACTAGCGTCTGTTGTTAGGACAAATGTTTTGGTTAAATCGGGATGTTGAAGTATACCCAAGTAACATCGTTGGAGCTAATTGAAGCAAAACTGTTCTTAAGCAGCTTGTAAGCAGTGAAATCCAACACTATAGTTGTTGAAAGTACCTATCAACAGTAATCAATAACAACATTAATTTTCCCCCCTGTCTTCTAGACCGAAGTTCTTGGTGTTGGCACCGGTAGTTGAATTTGCTTACGAGTTTGCTGGTGTCGTCTTACAAATACAATGATTAATATTATTATGAGTATGGTGTAACTGGAGTAGTGAACGATATGGTGAGCGCTGTAGGAGACATTAGGTCTGGAGTTTTCTGCTTCTTTTAATTGTTTTATGGAGTGTTCTAGGTTCCTTACTTGCTCGTCTGGATAATGAAAAACATTTAGTATGCTTGAATGGTGGGCGACTGGTTCACTAGTGAGTTTGGGTATGATTGTGCTTAAGTTGAGCTGTGGTGTAAATGATGCATTTAATCGTGTTGTATAAGATGCTTGAGCTGTGATGACCATAGTATCCAAACTTAGTTGACATCCTGGTTCTAACGTAAGTATTCCGTCATTGATTAGGGTAATGGAAGATGTCTCTCCCCTGCAAATCAAGTTGAACGTAGTTTCTTTATCCATTACATATAACCAACTGTTAAGATCCCGCAGTAATATCCACACTTTTCTGGGTTTCATTCGTACTACTTCACAATTTCTTTCAATTTCCTTGTTGTGATTTAGAAGATTGATTTCGCATTGGGATGTATCGGATTGTATGTTGTGTAATGGGTGGAGTTTTGAACAGTAATGAAGATCTTCTTCCATCGGTATACATTTATCAAATTCGCTCTGCTGCATTGGATAGTATTTGTCTCGGCCTAGGTTGGTTATAATATAATTTGATGATGGTGCAATGAAGGTAAATTGTTCTTGATAAGGTGTTGGAACGGGTATTATCCTATACACTTGGTAAATTTCCGAGTCTAGTATGGGAATTTTACATTCGAAGATAATATAACTCGTAGTTATTCTCCCGTGAACATTCATTAGTTTGTATAGCTGAAGTAATTGATCTGGGCGTTCACTGGCTGGTAATGTCATTGTTGCAGGTATGTGTTGACGAATATCAGTTAAATGTTTTCTCAATTGTTCGGGAGTTATTATCAGATGATGAGTTGTTCCATGCTGAGTGTTAAGTACAACGTCTAGCAATGAATCTTGAATGTTTTCGATGTTGGTGACATACATATGGGTGGTGAGACCTAGAACTGTTAACAGTTGGGTTTGTTGAACCTTGTCTATGGTAATTTTCATTGTGGAAGTTATATTAGTAACTCTTTCTTGTAGTAATTTAAATTGACTTGTCGTTTGTTGACCTGTAGTTTTTAAGATGTTCAGAGTAGTTTCGACTATTGAGGTCTGATTTCTCAGGAGTCTTCGGGTATATTCATCATTTTGTTTAGTTTTCTCTATCTGGCCTTCAATGTCACGAGCATAGTCCTGGTCTAGTACTCCGAATAGTTGATTTGATAGTTTCCCAACAATGTCAAAAGGTGATCTTTTGACTCTTCCCCCTCTCTCATAAAGGATTTTATTTCTTTCTTCGATGTTCACTACATGTGTCGTTAAGATTGATAATATGTTGAAACACTCTGAAGAGTTCAAAATCTTGCATCCTTGGCCTATCTCGTATACCATATTATGTAATCCCACTAATTGACTCTTGTATGAAGCTAAATTGTAATATGTCAACATTTGCCATTTAGATGAGATAAGATTTACATTGCCATTATTTTCAAAGTAGAGTCCTGGATGGCTTGTGAACGGTACATTAGAAACTTGGGCATGTGTTGGCAATGGCCATATGATTGAAGAGAGTGCAATTGACACAATCAGCGAGGGAATTGTGGTGCGTGCCTTTTTTGTTTCAGTTCCGAGTGTTGTTTCGTTTCTTCGTTTTCTGGCTTGATGTCTTTCGATAAGTTCTTCTATTGGTGGTCTGACGGGGATTGAAGTTGGTCGTATTTTAACCCTTTTAATGGGTTTTTTTGGTTTTAATATTGTTGACTGGAGATGGTGACACGTTAGTTGTTTTTGTGTTTTTTGGTTTGCGGCTGGATTCTTCTCGATTGTACATTCAATTTCTGGATTCTCGATTATACTTTTAGTTTCTGGATTTTTCTCTATTGCATCTTTGTTTGGTTTAGTTCTTACTGGTTCATCTGTAGCTAATTTGGATATTTTAGTTATCGGTCGAGTTAAATATCCAGACGGTGTTTTAATTGTAGCAACTCGGACATATCCATCTTTTCCAGGGTATGCTGTTTGAACTCTTCCCATACACCAATTTGCGGGAGCAACGTTATCTTCTCGTATGAGAACCAGGTCTCCTTCTGCAATGTTATCTGATGTTTTCGTCCATTTGGGTCGTTTTTGTAGTCTTGTGAGATATTCCGATGACCATCTTTTCCAGAACTGTTGGTTTAGTTTGTTAAGAAATTCCCATCGTGTCAGCCAGTTTTCCTTTGTATTAAGGACGTTGTCTGTATCTCTGCAGAACATGTTTGAGCCGATCAGGAAATGTGCTGGGGTTAGAGATTCTAAATCTTCTTGGGTCCCATTCATTGGACATAATGGTCTGGAGTTGAGACAGGCTTCAATTTTTGTAAGTAACGTTGAAAATTCTTCATACGTAAGATGAGTGTCGCCAATTGTCTTTTTTAGGTGAAGTTTTACTGATTTCACTCCAGCTTCCCAGAGTCCGCCGAAGTGTGGGGATGCTGGTGGTATAAAGTGCCATGTTACTCCTTGGTTTTCTATGGCCTCATTGAACTTTTCGTTTTGTTTCTTATATTGATTTATGATTTTGGTACTGGCTCCTACAAAGTTTGTGGCGTTGTCACTGTACAGGTGACTTACCAGTCCTCGTCTTGAACTCATTCTATCGAATGCGGCTAAAAATGTGTCTGTTGATAGATCAGATACTGCTTCAAGGTGAAACGCTTTTGTTGCTAAACATACGAAAACAGCGATATATCCCTTTGTTAGTTTTGCGTTCCGAAGTTTGCTTGTCTTCATCATAAACGGACCTGCATAGTCTACTCCAGTGTGTGTGAAAGGTCTTGATATAGATACTCGTGGTGCAGGAAGATTTCCCATTAATTGTGTCTGGCTTCGTATGTTAAATCGTTGGCATTTGATACATTTCTTAATGAAGTTGTTCACATCACCTCTTCCTTTTACGATCCAATATCGAGTTAGAATGCATGCCATGGTTAGATCATTTCCACCATGGAGTGTTGCCTTGTGCGCCCAGTCTATGATTAACTTTGCCAAATGTGATTTATGTGGGATTATTACCGGATGTTTTGCATCTGAAGACAGTTGTGAGTTGTGTAGTCTTCCTCCAACCCGTAGTATACCTTCTCGAATGAATGGATTTAGGTTATTTATGTTGCTTCTAATCGGAAGTGAGCCTTCTTCTTCTAGAACCTTGTATTCTTCGTGTAAGGCCTTTTGTGCTATTTTTATGATTTTGATATGAGCGTTCCTCAGCTCAGCCGTGTTAAGTTTTGAAAGATGTGTTATTTTAATCTTCAATGGTAATAGATTTCGCTTTTGTAAAGCTCCTTTTTCTTCTTGTATTTCTCTGTCTGACATTTTAGAATTTTTTAGCGCTTCTATTCTTGCCTTTATGACGTGGATGTATCTGATGCAGAATGCTATCACCCTTATTGATCGGGTGAGCGATGAAAATCTTGTAGTGATATCGTCTTGTGGATAGAATTCTTCCTTGGTAGTATGATGTGACGTGATCTTAAGTTCCAGTTCTGTTCTCAGGTTAGAAATTGGTTGGATTGTCAAAGTTTGTTTTGAGTGCAGCCATACTGGTCCCTTCCACCAAATTGATGCTTCTTTTAGGGAACCTGGGGATGTTCCTCTTGATGCTAGGTCTGCAGGATTATCTTCTGATTTAACATGTCTCCATGAGTATCCTGAATTTAATCTCTGGATTTCTTGTACTCTGTGCGAAACAAAAGCTTTCCATTTATTTGGAGTTGCGCTTATCCAAGCTAAAGCCACTGTTGAGTCACACCATGCATATGTCTCTATATTCTCGATATCCAGATCTTTTTTTACTTTCCATAGCAAGTTTGCAAGTAGAACCGCTCCACATAATTCTAGTTTGGGTATGGTTAGAGTTTTCTTGCCCTTTTGTTTCTTTTGGGTTGGTGCCACTTTTGATTTAGAGGTTAATAAGGTTGTTGTAATCTTGTCATTCTTATCTATTGTTCGGATGTATATAGTGGCCCCATAAGCTCTTTCAGATGCATCGCAAAATCCATGAATTTCAATCTTGTTTACAGTACGTGAGTATTTTGTCCATCTTTCTATTTGGATATTTGTTATACTGTTGAGATCGCTTCGATAATCTTCCCATTTCGTTTTCAGTGTGGTGGGGAGTGGATCATCCCAGTCAAGTTTTTCTTCCATCCAAATGTCTTGCATCAACAATTTTGCTCGTAGGACAATTGGTGCTAGCCAGCCTAATGGGTCGAATATGCGGGCGATTTCTGATAGCACATTCCTCTTTGTCCAGGTAGTTTTTGCTTCATATGGTTTGACTTCGAACGAAAAGTAGTCTTTCAATGGATGCCACTGAATGCCAAGTGTTTTAACGTATTCTTCTTTGTCTAATTCGAGACTCTTCATGGAATGGACATCTTTTCCCAGTAATCTATTGACATTGCTATTCCACTTATGCAGATGGAATCCACCAGTTTTAAGGAGATTGGTGAGTTGTTTTTTCTGTTCTCTTACTTCTTCAATTGAGTCTCCACCTGACATGACATCATCCACATAGAAGTCTGTTTGTAGAATTTGAGCAGCTTGTGGATAATTCTTTCCTTCATCTTCTGCTAGTTGTTTCAGTGTTCTTATTGCCAGATATGGTGCTGATGCTGTTCCATAGGTGACAGTGTTTAGTTCATACTCCATGATTTCTTCTTGTGGGGAGTTTCTCCATAAGATCCGTTGGTATTTACGATCTGGGAGGTCGATTAAGATTTGTCGGTACATCTTTTGTATGTCAGCTGAGAACACAATTTTGTGTTTTCGCCATCGTATGAGGATTGAAGTGAGGTCTTCTTGTATTTTGGGTCCTGTATGCATTAGTTGGTTAAGACTGTTTTCTGTAGAAGATTTCGCTGAGGCATCAAATACTACTCTTAATTTTGTAGTTGAGCTGTTTGGATTGCTAACAGCGTGGTGTGGTAGGTAGTATGCTCCTTGCTCATTGCTTGTTCTGCATTTGCTCATGTGTCCTAACTCGATATACTCTTTCATAAAGGTTCGGTAATCTTCTGCTAGTTTCTGGTTTTTCGCAAAGCTTCTTTCCATGTGTAATAATCTTGCTATTGCTCTCTTCTTTGATTGATTGTTTGCAATTTCGTGTTCGGGTTGAACTTCGAAAGGTATCCTTACAATATACCTTCCTTCTTTGTTACGTGCTACTGTTTTCTTGTAGTATTCTTCGCATGTTGATTCATTGTTTTGGTCCTCTTGTGTTTCCGTTCCAAGTTCTTCAGATTCCCAGAACTTGCGTACTTGACTGTCCAAATCAGTCAGTGTTATATGACATGACAATGATAGTTGTTGAGTGTTGTTACCAGTATTTCCAGATATAATCCATCCAAATATTGTCTGTTGGGCTATAGGTGAGCCTGGCTTTCCCTTGATGACTCCTTCCTGGAGTATTTCGGCAATAATTTCTGCACCCACAATCATGTCGATTTTGCCTGGGACGTTGTATGTAGGATCAGCTAGTAATAATTTTTGCAAGTGCTCCCATTCGGTTGTTATACGTGTGGATGGGAGTGTTTTTGTTACATTTTTTAGGACATATGCCGTGGTACAAATGGTTGGATTGCTGCTTAGTGTGATATTCACCTTGTACTTTACTATTGATACCTCGTTCGAGCCAAGTCCGGATACCGTTGCATCCACTTTTGTTTTTGGTAGCTGTAGTTTGTTTGCCACATCTTCGGTGATAAAAGATGCCTGCGAACCTTGGTCGATCAATGCTCTGACACATTGTTCGTTGTTGTTAGGTCCACTTATTTTGATAAGTGCAGTTGCAAGGAGGACATTATTGTCCGTTGTGCAGTTGTGGGATTGCAGTCTACCTGACTGCGTTGGTTTTTCGAGAGCCATTGCACGCCTCGGTATTTCGGAAATTTGTTCAAGGTGCACAGACGTGTGGTGCTTCCTATGACATCTTTGACAACGTTTCCTTGATAAGCAATTGGAGGTAAAATGTCCTGGTTTCAAGCAATTTATGCACAGCTTCTTGTCTCTGGCAAACTCATTTCTCTGGTGTACTCCTTTTTGCAAGAAAGCTCTGCAGTTGTATATCGGATGATCTCCTCTGCATGCCTCGCATTTGGTGGGATGTATGGTTGTAGGGTACGTCTTTGGTTGGTATTGCTTCTTGAATTCTTTTCGAAATGGGTTTTCATTAGTTGTTTCCATTGATTGGAATCTCTTTTCGATGAACTGCAGCAATGGTTCCAATTCTTGAATATCCCTGGGTTTTGTTAGTGACTGTTCGTATAATATTTGTGATTCTTTGTCTAATTTTTGTAGAATCATGTAAGCCACTAATGTCCCCCAGTTGGTTGTTTCTATGCCCAAGTTTTTGATGGCAGCCATACATTCCTGGGTTGTGTCCAGTAATTTCTTCAGTGAGGTTGCTGAGTCTGCTGTGGCACATGGTTGGTTCATCAGCTTTTGCACATATGTTGTATATATAAGCCGCTTGTTGTTGAACCTTTGTTCTATAAGTTGCCATGCAGTTGAGTAGTTTTCTGATGTGACTTGCAGATGTTGGATTATGTTTCTTGGCTCATCTGTCAAGTGTGTCTTTAGATATTGCATTTTTTGGATAGGGTTTAAAGATTTGTTGTTGTGTACCAGAGTCTTGAATAGATCATGGAACGATGGCCACGAGTCATAACGACCATTGTATATTGGTATGTTTATTCGCTCAAGTTTGATTTCATTGCTGCTTTCCTGCTGGTTTTTCTTATTAGTTTTTTCCTTGGTTGCGACTGTTATTTCCTGGTACAAGGTTTCTATTTCTGCATATTTGTCTTCCTGAAGGTAGTTGGACTCGTCTGGAGTCATCGCGTTTTCGATGATGTCATCGTGATTCGCCATGATGTCTCTCCAATAATGCTCTAATGTTTTAAGATATTGCTCGTATGCAACATTTGAGAGCGACTGTGTGAGGCCTTCTTTCATTTTGTTGTAGAGGCGTACAAATACGGCTATTTTATTTTCCTGCCGTTTGTATCGTTGTTGTTGTTGTGGATTTATTTCGGTTTTGTTTTTGCTTGCTTTATCTTCCATTTTTGCTGATTTCGCTTGATGCTGTAGTAAGATTGTTGGTGCTTCGGTTTTTATTTTTCAATTGTTGTTACGCCTTTGTCGGTTGGTTGATTTCTTAGTGTTAGCCCTAAGAACGCTTTTTTTTTTTTTTTGTTGTTCGGTTGAGCCCCCAGAATGTTGACTTTGAATCGATCTTACCACGGGTGGGGGATCGAAGCAAAGAGTGAGAACACGCTTTTTTGGTTATAAAACTTATTCTGATTTATTGTCTGCAACTTAGGTCTATTTATACTAGAATTAATGCTTACTTTTGCTTTATTTTAACTCCAATATATACATTTCTTATAACTATTTTAAAACCCAATTTATTACAACATATTGCTTATATGAATAATTTTTGGTTGACCCATTAAGCGATTCAATTATAAATACACGGAAAGCAAATCAAAACATAAATAATACAATTATTGATGACACTGCGCCTTAATGCAACACATTATACAGTTAAGGTATATTGCTGTGAGTCAGTATACTGCGCCTGCTGTTGCTGCCGTGGGAATTTGGTGTTATGTTTAATGTTGTTATTGATTACTGTTGATAGGTACTTTCAACAATAGTTCTAAGACAGATTATTTCACAGCTCCCAACATTTATTTAAAAATTTTGCTCCATAATCGAATTTCTAATACACGTTAAGCTCCATTAATTTTATAACGTCCCAAAATTTAAAAATATGCTCTTTAATAACGTTCAGCGTTCTTTAAACGAGCAAACTATTAATATGAACATATAAAGAAGCGTTGTAGAGCTTCTTAGAACTCATGCTTAAAATACTATTGCATGACTCAACAGAAATGTCAAAAAATAGCAACACAAAAAGCGGATGTAGAGTTAAATTACTAATACAGTCACACAAACGCATGCGCATTCGAAATCTCTCTGAGCATTGTTGAATTTCTCTGAGAATTGTGAAATTTGAAGGCTGAACAAAGCTACAACAAAACGAATATAGAGCTTAATATTAAACCTCTCTCATATTAGTAGGGTGTTTCGTAATAAAATACAATAAATATAATTTCACCGAGAAAAGTTAAACCAAAACTAGAAAATAAATTAATTCCTTTACATTTCTAAGCAATACCAAATATGCACTGTAATAGTCGAATTAGATCCGAAATTTCTAAAAAAAATTGTATTAAGATCAATTGAATCGTTTACATAAAATGTTTTGAAATAAAATTAGATCTACGGCTTAATCGCACAAGTGCTTGCTTACTGAGAAACCATAATGCACTTCAATTGTTAAAACATAAATAAGAAATTTCTTCCACGATTTAAAATTTCTCAAAACTTTCAATTTTCGAAACACCCTTCTTTTTTAGCACTGAGCGCAAAACTCTCATTGTGTGGAAACTAGCTCTACAATATCCATATTACAGTTCTATTGAAGACAAACTATTTTCATTATAAGAAAGATGGTGACAGAAAAAAAAAACATTGAATTCATTTTATTTATTTTATTTAAAACGAATGAAAAATCTTTCTTTTCAATATAAAACACAGAAAATATTGCAAATATTGCAATGAAATTAAAAATATTTTATTTCAGATTTAAATAAATTTTTGTACAAAGTTTTGTGTTGCTTAAGATAACTTTTTTAAAAATTTCACAGCGTTATATAAAGAATTTCGATGGCGCGTTGTAATTTTGCGAAGTACATTCAGTACATGTTTGATAAATCTAAGCGCGCACTAAAAATTCACTAACATGGAACAGACAAATAACTAATTTCATTTCTCGCTTTAATATTTTCTATAAGAATATTTTATTAATAATTTGCGGCATCACAACACATAAAATTCTCGAATGTTACTATCACAAATATAATACATTAATATTATTTTACTTTTTATAGTTTGTATTACGTAAACCCAAACTAATACAAACAAAGTGCTGTCAAAAATGTTGCTTCAAAGATTTCTAAATAATATACCTAAGAGCTGCAAGGCCTTTCAAGTCACTAATAAAAAGCTGGTTTCGAACAAAAATTAGCTCTCAAACTCAATGAATTCGCTGTAGGCAAGCTCTGCACTTGCTTTAGAAGTGCATCTAGAGCTTCTTTTGAAATCAACGAGCTTTAAGATTAGCTCTACAAACGCTTTTAGAGCAATTAAACAGCTAAAATTGTTTCTTGGGTAGGATCATTTATTAAGAGATGTCTACAAGTCTCAAAAGCTTCAATATAATTTTGGTCTAGTTTGATTTCAGCATCCTTTCTAAGGCAATTTGTTAACGGCTTAGTTAGTTTGGCTAGGTCTTTGATAAATTTCCTGTAGTACCCTATCAATCCTAAAAATGCTTTTATTTCAGTACGAGTTTTTGGAATAGGAAAATTTTTGATGGCATGAATTTTGGAAGGGTTTGGTTTAATTCCTTCTGGAGTAATGATATGTCCCAGAAAGGCAATTTCCTTTTGGAGGAACTTGCATTTATCCATTTGGATTTTGAAATTTGATTCTCTTAACTTTTCAAACACCTTTTTTATGCTTTGTATGTGTTCCTGAAGGGAGGTAGAGTAGATGATGATATCATCTAAATACACAAGACATATGTTGCCAATTAGTTCTTTTAAAACGTTGTCCATCACGCGTTGAAATGTAGATGGGGCGTTTTTTAAGCCAAAAGGCATTCTAAGAAATTCGTAGTGCCCTCCTTCGACATTGAATGAAGTTTTCTGTATGTGTTTTGGGTCCATTTCAATTTGGTGGAATCCGCTTGCAAGGTCAAGTGAGGTGAAGTACTGACATTTTCCCAGCTTGTCTAATATTTCGCTTATATTGGGCAGTGGGTATCGATCAGATATGGTTTTTTCATTGACTTTCCTATAGTCTATAACTAACCTCCACTTTTGTTTCCCGCTAGCAACTTGTTTTTTGGGAACGATCCATACAGGAGAGCTCCATGGAGAATAGCTATGGCGTATTATGCCTTGATCTAACATTTTAGATATCTGTTCTTGTACCTCTTTTTTATGTACGAAGGGATATCTGTATGATTTTGTATAGGTTGGGACTTCATTGATCATGTTAATATTATGTTTAATTTGATTTGTGAAAGTTAGTGGTTCCCCTTCTATATATATTATATCATTGTATTCTTTACAGATTTTAATTATCTGTTTTCGTTCCTCAACGTTTAAGTGTTCGGTTCTAATTAATTGAGCTATATCTTTTGGGGAATGGATTTCATGGTTTCTTCATTAAAGTTGTTAATTTCTATGAAATTATTTGGTTCATACAGTTCAGTTTCTAATGGCTCTTCTATTACTATTGTTTGTTCGGTATTAGAGTAATTTATTATCTCTACAGTACTATAATCGTTTTCAGCATTGTATAAACCTTGTGTAATGCAAAGGTCCGGCTTTAGTTCTGTAGTTTCGATAATTATATTGCCATTGGCATCTTTAACTGGAAGTTTAGCGAGGGTCTTACTATTTGCTGGGATAGTGAGTTTGCCAGAAGAGTAATTTGGCTTGAAATTGATTTTGATTTTGGAATTTTGGGTTATGAGCATTTTGTTTTCTAGGTCTATTTTCGCATTAATTGCGAGAAGAGTATCCATACCTAGGAGGCCATCCAAAAAATTGTGAATTTTGAAGATGAGAAATTTAAGAAATCCATTTTGATTAAATTCAGTAAAAATGGGAAGATTAACTTGTTTTTCTAGTTGGTATTTTTTGAAAACGGTAGTTATATGGATAGGATTGCATTTGATTTGTTTTTCGTCGGGGATGAATTCAGGGTTAATAAATGAAGCTGATGCACCCGTATCTATGAGGAACCTCAAGGGTCTACCAAAAGGTGAAGAAATATTAATATATGGTAGAGTGTTAGGGTGTGACCTTGGGTCTAAGTATCCTGTGGGTTCCTGGAGGCTGCATTGGAAAAATTTTGATTATCGGAAATGTTTGTTGATTCGTTATTGAAGTATGTATCTAATTGTTGAAAGGAACGTCCGTT
The DNA here is from genome assembly GCA_946251815.1 of Dasysyrphus albostriatus. NCBI lineage: Eukaryota > Metazoa > Arthropoda > Insecta > Diptera > Syrphidae > Dasysyrphus > Dasysyrphus albostriatus. Next base: position 113,030,040 of record OX276335.1, read on the forward strand.
TTCGTTATCAACTTCCTGGACGTTGAAATTTGTATTTCTGACTTGTTGACTAGGACTGATTTTTATTTTTGAGGATGGATTGGAGTTGTTGTTATGATAAGCATTATTCGAGGGTCTGAATTTCTGAAATCTATTGAATTGCGTTTCGTTTCTGTGGAAGGTTCGAGAATGAGTTGGCTCATTAAAGTTATGTGCATTTCTAATTGGGAGTAATTTAGGGATTGAGTTATTTGGTCGCCATTGGTTTGGGTTATTATAATATGTTTTTGTTTGGTTTTGGTATGAATTGTATGTATATGGTTTGTATCTATGTTGTTGCGAATATCTTTGATAAGATATGTTTTGTTCCTTAATGCAACAAGATAGAGCAGTAGCTAACGAATCGGGTTGCATAGTCCTTACTCTTGAACCAAGTGGTTTGTTGAGTCCACTCAGGAATGAGTTGAGGCACATTTCGGAGTACAAATCCTTTTTCGCTTGGATAACAGACGTATTTCCTTCCTGAATAAGGATGTTGTTGCATAAAGCAGACTGAATTTCAATTATTTCACCGTGAAAGGATTGAACCGATTTATTGAATTGCTTTATGTTGTGGAGATCTCTAATGAGGGATGTTTCCGTTCGTTTATCAGAATAGTGAAGGATAAGCTTTGTTTTTATTTCATCCCAAATTAAAGGGGTCCCGTACATATTAAGTACCTCATTTGCCTGGCCTTCGACCTTGTTGCGTATGGCCCTGAGGAGTATTTGGCCATACGGGGTGTTATCAGTTTCTCTTATGTATAGAAGAATTTCTTCTACATTATTAAGGAACTCGTATAAGAGACGAGGGTTACCATCAAACCTGGGAAGGTCTTTGATGGCATCAGGTATCCTAAGGGAATTAAAAATTTCACCGTGGTTTATGGTTTGATTAGTGTTTGTGTAGTGTTATCTTGTTTTAAACTCATGTTGAATGATTCAGTACTAGAGAATGAAGGATCTGTATCTTCGGGTATGGAATTGAGGCTCTTAGAGAAGCGATTTAGACTACTAGAGATAGATTTGAAGTTGTAAGGGAAAAGTGAGCGTCGTGGTTTTACAGGTCCCTTTTCTTTAGGCATTAATCAAATTTTATACGATTAAATATTTTATAATCTCACAAAAATGTGAGCGATTTTAAATGATGAAAATAATATGTAATATGTTTAAAAAGTATATTATAATATATAAGTTTCATAAAATTTTAATTAAATGTTTAGGAAATGATTAATTTATTTTTTTTTTTTTTTAAACTAGCACTTACAAACACATGCACCCAAGAAGAATTTTCATACTGATTTTCCTTTGTAGCTCTGTAGGTTCAGTGAACGGTGATAAAGGGTCAAAACCCAACAGCTGGTTGTTCCAAGATAAAGCACTGGTTATCCAGAGTCTTCTTTTTAATTTCACTGTGATTTTCTATTTGCACTTGTATGTATATATTTTTATAGTTCTTTAGTCTTTGAAGTTTTCTTTAGATTTTATATTTGCACTGATTTTTTTTTTTTTTTTTTGTATTATTATTTCTTTCTTTTAATCTCTATTTGCACTTATTAAGGTTCTCTTTTTTTTTTCTTTGAATAAGATTTTAGCTGTTCACCGGACTAACGACTGCGCCAGTTAAGTTTGTGACCGAAGCGGAGCTTAAAAAAAAACATTTGCTCCACGTTTGAAAGTTCTAATCAGAATGCATTTTTATTCAACTTAACAAATGAAAACTTAATTCTATTTACAATAATATAAAAATTATTTATGGAAGAATGTAAAATGTTTAATTGACAAAATAAGTTTAGCGGATATTGGCAAAAAAAAGGAATACTTGGAAAATGTTTATTTAACCTAATAATTTAAAATTGAATACTGCTCGCACAATTCCTGGACTTGGGTCGATGACATCTATTGTATGGGTTTAAGTTGGTTGTTGGCCGGAAATGGGAGAGGGCAAGTTAGGTTGCGGATGTAACTCGCGCACTAAAAATTCACTATAGTAAGACATTAATAATACTCTTCAATACCCTTTTATTTTTTGATTGATACGAAATTTACAAGATTTAAAGATCAAGGTGAGAACTAAATGTCCTGAAAGTTTCAAATTTTTTCATTCAGTCAAACATGTCGATATTATAGTCTAAATACTGCGATTTTTCAAAATCTTAAAATTTAAAGTAGAGATTTTTGTATACAATTACTGTGTTGAACGAATCAATTTTAGGTTTGACTACTTTTATTATAAGTTTACTTGATATTCAACAAAAATTATGTAGTAGCGTGCAACAGTCGTGACACCAGAGTCAGTTGAAAACGACAAAAAATCCGAAAAACACTCGTACTTTCGGCACCGTTTTTGATACTGTTTGACATTCATTACGTGAATTAAGCTGTAAGTCGCAATTAGTACGCTTTTTAAGCTTTAATATGTCATATCAAACGTTTTGATATCTTTAATAGACATTTTTTTAAAGCACAAATACTGAAGCACTAAAATGACGATTTTCAAATACTTCAATGGGGACAGGAGGGGAATGAGTCATGAGAAAATTAAAATATGGTGGATATCCTTCCTTTGAACCATAAAGAATATTCTCACAAAGTTTGAAAAAAAAATCTAAAATACTAAAGTACATTTTTTTTTGTTTTTCGACGTTTTCATATGGAATGACTCACATATAATATCGTTCAAATATTATTTTACTTTGTAATTTGTATTACACAAACCCAAACTAATATAAACAAAGTGCTGTCAAAAATGTTGCTTTAAATATTTCTCTCTCAGGTATATTACTGAGAGCTGCAAGGCCTTACAAGCCACTGATAAAAAGCTGGGTTCGAGCAAAAATTAGCTCTCAAACTTAATGAAATCGCTGTTGGCAAGCCCTGCACTGCAACGAGCTCTAAGATTAGCTCTACAAACACTTTAAGAGCAATAAAATAGCTAAGATTGTTGCTTGGGTAGGGTGTTTACCTCATTTCAGAGGGGCAACAGGAGTGCTATAGAAACAAAAACATACTTTTATGTATGAAATGCGAAGCAATTTTTTTAGTCAGGTATGTGGATCAAAAATTTTTTGGATTTATAGTAGTGTTACTTATACAAACAAATCTATCTATAAATTTCCTATATAAGTTTATAAATACTCGTATATAGGGTTTTTCAACAGGGACGGTACAAAAGTAGTGCGACAGGGACAGCAAACGACGCCATATTTCTTGCCACTCTTTTGACGTTTCTCTTCAGTAAGGTTTGCCATTTCTTGATGGAAAGATATACGAGCCAACAACAAGTCAAAATTATTAAAATTTACTACTAAACGTTAAAGCGCAACGTCCAATTTATGGTCATCATAATCGTCCTAGCAGGCATAGTCCAAAATGTTCCCGTGCCAGTGAGACAAAGAAGTGCCCGTAGTGTCGAGAATATTGCTGCCGCTGAGGCTTCAGTTGCAGAAAGCCCAAATGTGTCTCTCACACGTCGATCTCAAGCGTTGGGCATCTCTGTGACGTCGTTGTGGCGAATTTCGCTATTAGATCTTGGCCTACATCCTTACAAGATTAAATTGACGCAAGAACTGAAGCCGCTTGACCACCAGAAGCGTCGTTGGGCTGAGCAATAACTTGAAAATGATTCGGATTTTCATCGAAAAATCATCTTCAGCGATGAGGCTCATTTCTGGCTCAATGGCTTCGTCAATATACAAAATATGCGGTATTGGTCAGGGAGCAATCCAGACGTACTCCATGAGCCATTGCATAGCATTGCATTGCATCCCGAAAAAATTACGGTTTGTTTATGGTTTATGGGCCGGCGGCGTCATTGTGCCGTACTTCTTCCGTGATGATCAAGACCGGCACGTTACTGTGAATGGGGATTGCTACCGTTCAATGATAACCAATATTTTTGGCCCCATTTGGATGATATGGACTTGGAGGACATGTGGTTCCAACAGGACGGCGCCACAGGCCACACAGCGAAGGTAACAATCAATTTATTGGAAACCAAGTTTGGAGATTGTGTTATCTCACGAAATGGTCCAGTCGCTTGGCCGCCTCGGTCGTGTGATTTGACGCCGTTAGACTATTTCCTGTGGGGAAACGTCAAGTCAATGGTCTATGCCAACAAGCCAGCGACGATTGATGAACTTCGCACGAATATCGAACGTGAAATTGCAGCAGTATCGGCCGATTTATGCTTGAAAACCGTCGAAAATTAGGTTCAGCGTTTGGACTTCTGCAAGCGTGCCCGTGGTGGCCATGCAAAGAAAAATCGAGTTGTTTACCCGATATATATTTATTACTGACAATCACTACTAGGCGCGTTTTATTATCATCGTTATCTGGATGGATTAATACCTACTACAAAAACAATTTTGAAAATTGTTTTACGTTTAAAAGAGAATCCAGATCTGGATCCAGATAAAAGATAATAAAACACAGCTATTAATGAAAATAAACGATGAGGTTTTTAAACACAACGCCAGGGGTCCGATCTTTTTCTAACAATAATTAATTATTGTTAACAATAGTTGACTTTTATCGTTCCTTTTTTTCAATAAAAGCTACGATGCGTAACAATATGACGTCATAGCCTCGTTCCTTATTTCATTTTAAAATGTTAAATAGTTACGATTAGTAACTTTTTCCAACTCATGCCTAGGACATGAGTTGAAAGTGTTTTGATCTATCAAAGTGCATATGAGAACCGATTTGTTTACAAAAAAAAACCAAATTTGTGTTGCATTTGATAAAACTTAGAGAAAAAACAATAATTAAAATGATATTTCTGCCAATAATAAGCAATAAAGAAATGTTTGTACTACACAATATACGATTTTATGCAATAATTATACAAATAAAATATTTTTCATTCATTTATTTGACACATTAACAGTATCTAACTACGTTTTGTTCCTAAATAGAATTGTAACTATCTTAACAAAGCTTAGCAATGACACATCTATAACAATTTTTAACATTACAACAATAGTTACCTATAGTTAGAAAATGAACACACCACAATCATTCTAGAGTAGTAAAAACTAATCCCTTTCAAAAGAGTCATATTTTCCATCAATTTTGATGAGAATATTCCGTTGAATAATGAAAAGTTTAATACTTTTTCAAAACAAACTTATAAGGTCGGGTTAGCACATTATATTTCGTTGAAGCCTTTCTTATACTTTTTGAACGAGCGAAAAAGAGACTGAAGATTTTCAAAAATAACCGACATATTCGTGGTGGACTTAGCCCAACTGTGCGTTTTTCAGTTTGTTGGCAAAGCAGGATGACAGCCGAGGATTGGCTTCTTGGTAATTGATATTCTCTGACCTGATGAACATATTTTTTCCATCCATTAATGTTTATGATAATTATTTTATTACTTTGATTATAAGAAAATAGGTTACTTAAATAATTTCTTTCGTGTTTCTTGTTGTTGTAATATGCAAAAATATCAGGAGAACGGCCATCTTCAATTCCTTCTAACAGTTCTCATTTTAGACAACCTGCGCAATTTAATACCTTCTATTTGTGTACTGTGGTTTCCAGCAACACTTTGTGTTGAGAGAAGGCAAGCTGTTTGGCCGCAACGTGACGCTAAAATCAGCGATGTTGATGATATTATATGAAATGTGATTATATGAAATGTATATATGGGCCGGTCAATTGGCCGCCTAGATCGTGCGATTTGACACCATTAGATTATTTTTTGTGGGGGTATGTCAAGGCTAATGTCTATAGGGACAAGCCCGCTTCGATTGACGCACTGGAAGCCAACATCCATGCATTCATTCGTGAGATACCGGCCGATATGTGTGAAAGAGTATGCCAAAATTGGACTCAGCGGATGGGCTACCTGAGACGCAGCCGCGGTCAACATTTGCATGAAATTATCTTTAAACATTAAATTGCAAGGTTCAAACTATCGATTCAAATAAATATTTCGTTCATTTTTTCGAATTTTTTGTGTTTTTTTTTTTTAAAGTTCTAAACCTCTTAAAAAATCACCCGTTACAAAGCCAAAAGTATTATAGGAATATAAGCTTTTTAATTTTTGTTAAAAATTTATACAAGGACTTTCTAAGGAGCCCTTCTTCATTAAAAAAAGTAAAGTGGAAGAGTTTTCATGCATTTTATGTATGTTTCGTGAAATAGACCACCCTTGGAATCGTAAATCCACATAAGGAGTGAAAGGATAGGTAGGTAGAGATGGCAGTCGCTAGCCCTGGCCTCGCGACTCAATCAGCGCGGGAGTGCGCCGTTTTGATACCAATTACTTGTGTTAACCTAGTAGTAATTTAATACGGAATTATATGGCTTTATAGACTTTAACGGACCATTGTTAGAGCCATTTAGTCGCATTCAAAAAGATAATCAGATCTTTGATTTTCTTTTCAGAAAGCTCTTTTGGGTCATCGAGGAAGGCCTATCCAAAGGAAGACAATCTAAAATTGACTAAAGCAGGGCAGTTGCAAAGAAAATGAACTACAGTTTCTTTTTCTTGAGGGTCCCCACAGCTACGACAGTGGGAGTTGTAGGGGATTCCCAGCTTCCTTGCATGCTCCCCTGTGGGCCATTGTCTGGTGCATATTGCTGTTATCCTGGCTTTTTTGCGCCTGGGTCTGCACATAAGATCGTTAGAACGAGTTTTGTTATAGGATGGCCATATCATTCTTGATATGACACAGTTTGTAAGACTGCTCCATCTGAGGTTAGATTCATCGAGAAAATATTTCTCTTTATAGCACCAATAGGCATGTTTACATTTACCGCTAGTGAGCTATGAAGGGCCGAGCCTTGTCGAGCTAAGACGTCAGCCCGTTCATTACCCTCTATGTCACTGTGACCTGGAACCCAAATGAGAGTGACCTGGAGGTTAATGTTCAGACTCGATAGTTCATCTCGACATTGCTGGACAAGTACAGAGGTGGATGTAGCCGATTTAATAGCCTTAATGGCACCCTGGCTGTCTGAGCAAATTGCTGTGTTTCTGAATTGATTTTGGTTTGATTTGAGTAACTTGCATGCTTCCCTGATTGCTTGTAGTTCAGCTTGAAATACGCTAGCAAAGTCTGGTAGTCTGATGGACTTGGATATATTAAGGGTCTTAGAAAAAATTCCTGAACCAACACCGCACTCCATCTTAGACCCATCAGTGAAGATTATAGTGTCGTAGACCTTCGTAACAATGTCATTTTTCCAATCCTCTCTGGTTGGAAAAACGGCTTTGAAGTCCCCGCCTAGGCCAAGAGGGGGAATACAGTAATTGGTGTTCGTTAGAAAAATATCCTGAGGAATCAATTTTGTTATATTTCCATGACCATAGGGTTCTGAAAACCAACAATTAGATTCTTTTAGTCTTACAGCACTGCATGCCGCTAGATATTTTATACAAAGGTCGAGTGGTAGAAGGTGCAGGATAACGCTAAGGGCATCTGTTGGACAAGTTCGAAGGGCTCCTGTAGTGCCGACGCTAGCCGTTCTTTGTACCTTCTTAAGTTTTTCAATATTATATTGTTTGCTAAGTGCAGGCCACCACACAATCGACCCATATGATAAAATCGGTCGAACCATGGCAGTGTACGTCCACAAGATCATCTTCGACTGTAGGCCCCACATCTTACCAAATGTTTTTCTGCAGGCATAGAAAGCTATGCAGGCCTTCTTAACCCGTTCTTCAATATTTACCTTCCAATTCAATTTGGGGTCAAGAATAACTCCGAGGTATTCTGCCTTAGAAGATAAGGATAGAGCTTGTCCGTTAAGTCGAGGTGGGGTGAAGGTAGGTTATTTATTTGATTTTAGTCCTGGTAGTAAAGAGCATCAGTTCCGTTTTACTCTGATTAACCCCTAGTCCACTACTTGTGGCCCAGTTGCTAACTTTTTTCAGAGCCGACTCAGTGATTTCGCTAATCACTGTGGTAAACTTTCCTGAGACCAATAAAACCAAATCATCAGCATACGTTACTGTTTTCACACCACTACATCTTAGCTTGACAAGAATTTTGTCCATGACTAAAAGCCATAGAAGAGGGGAGAGGGTGTTCCTCTACTAACATATTTAGTAGCTGTAGTGTTTCCCAACGATACTTGAATCCTTCTGTCACTGAGCATAGAAACAATCCATTCAGATATGAAGATCTCTATCCCGAAGTGAGCAAGTGATTCGCGAATGGATTCAGTTAGGACATTATTGAAGGCACCTTCCACGTCTAGGAAGGTTGCGAGGGTATATTCTTTATAGTGAATTGTCTTCTCGATAGTACGCACCACTTCAAGCAGGGCAGTCTCCGTAGACTTGAGACCTTTGAGGTATGCATGTTGTGATTCATAAACAGGACGACCATCTAGTATAACTCTAATGTGAGTGTCAAGAATGCGCTCCAGTGTCTTAAGTACAAAAGATGTCAGGCTAATTGGTTTGAAGTCCTTCACGGATTCATGACCTCTCTTACCGACTTTCGGAATAAAGACCACTCTTACATGTCTCCATGACTCAGGTACATGATTGAGATAGAGGCAACCTTTGAAAATCATTTCAAGCCACGGCACTGCCAGCTCTTGCAGTTTCTGTAGCATAATAGGTATTATGCCATCAAGGCCTGGTGATTTATAAGAGGAGAAAGTATTAATGGCCCATGAAATACTATCTCCAGTTATAACGGAATTGATTTGCTCCCTATGAGCTAAATTGGTGTTCGTATTACAAAGCGTTTGGGGGTTGCTGTTCACGCAACCCGGGAAATGCGTTGTCATCAGCAATTCCAAGGACTCAGCTGGAGAGAGAGAGCTGGTCATTTTTCTTAGCTCATTCATTCCACCAAGGAGGGAATTTTTTACTGCTATGCTTAACCGGACAAGAGACTTTGAAGGCAGTGTTAATAGCTGCCTCGAAAGTCCTTACCATAGATTCAAGAACTTCAACAGATTCTACACTATTAATGGTAAATTGCCAAGTTTGGATTTTGCGATCTGACTGAATTTCTTCCAGTCAGTTCTGTTAGGATTTCTATATAGGGAGGGGCTTCTACCTTGAAACCTATGTTGAAGAGGATCCATCCGTGATCCGAAAAGGAATTTTTAAGGGACACTCTCCAATTTTCCACCACCAGATCACAGTTGTTTGTAACAGTGATATCAAGTACATCTTCCCAACCGTCGTAATTTTCCGAGCTTGGAAAAACGAAGGTGGATGTGTCACCTCTGTTACAAACAATTAGGTTATTATCAATAATAAAATCAAAAAGAGACTCACCTCGTTCGTTGATTTCGGAACTACCCCAGAGAGAATGCCGTGCGTTCACATCGCATCGAATCAGAAGGTTCGTCTTTTTGAGTTTTGCCTAATCAATCAGTCTCTTCACCTCCTCAGGCGGTGATTCTCGGTTGTGGTCGCAGTAGCCAGATGCTACCAGTAGTCTTTTGGTCTCTTTGTCTTCCAGCCTAACAACTGTCAAATCGGGAGTGCTAAAATTGGGACACAAAAAAGCTTTTAAGTGTTTTTTAGCTAAGATACAAGTTCTAGTATTACCTTATTCTGGATTTACTGGTTTGTATATAAGGTCGTATTGGGTGTCTTGGAGGCCTCTCACTATGAGGCCATTAACCCATGGTTCTTGGATAATGCCAATGTCAATGTTTTCCTCACTGAATGAAAGGATATTCAAGAAATATTTACCGAAATCTTTCCCATGACCTTGTTAAAGCCTAGTTCCAAAGATAATATACCATAAAGATGTTGCATCAAGTACAAGGAAAGTGAAACCAAAATTGTATGTCCTCTACCTGATATTGGGTACAACAACATGTTGCAATCTGCAATATACATGGAAAGAGCGAGGATACAATTAAAAATTGAGTTCTCATTATTATATCGCAAAAGTACCTGGTTTTGGGTAGGAATTCTGTCTTCCAATCTGTTGTAATATTTTTACCGAATTCAAAAGACGATTAGGATGATTATGATGATTATGATGACAAACTACTTAAATACCGTCAACTGTGGATTATTCGAATCCAATCAAAATAATAATTAAAACAAACTTAATCAAATAAGAATAATAAATGTGGGAAAATAATAAAATAGATAAAAAGGTAAGCACAGGGGCGTACTTACGCTAAAGGGCGGGCGCCAGGAAAATTTTTAGGGTTGTTTGCCTTATCCGGGTACTAAAAATGTTTCTTCAAAATAAGAAGAAACACACAATGATTTGAGTCCCCGATGGAGAGTTAAGGAGTTTATTAAAAAAAAATGCCTAGGAAACATTGGCTTTCGCCTGGATTAAAGCCCAGAATCTTATCTAGATAAAAAATAAATACAAGGTATTAAATTATTCGAAGAACAAATTAGGAAAAAAAAATGAAACAATAATAAACTTGCAAACAAAGGAAACAAAGAATACAAAGACCAAAGAATGGACCGCTATCACCGGTTCCGAAATAAAATGAACAAAGAACGCTACTTTACAATGGGTCATGAGTCTCACATTTTTGAAATATAAAAACCGAAGTCAAAGGCCAACCAAATATATTGTGATTCAATTTTCACCAAACGAATTAAAACTAAATATCTCTCTACTTATGCTTTTGAGTTTTAGAATCCCCCTTTTCCTCGTCTTTTTGCTTTTCCTCTTATTTCAAGTGCTCTATTCACCCCATTCTGGCGATGGTTACTCTTGCAGGTACCTTCATTCTATTTTCGTTCGGCTGGATCTTTGGTAGAAATTGTTGTTTTTCTTCTAAGAATTTTTGTTGGGCAGACAAGTACATACTTATCCACACACATGAAAGAAGATTTCTAGGAGAAGTTTTTTCTATGAAGGATTTGTCTGCTTTTTCACATTTGAAGCCTGATTCACAATGCGACGAGGAAACGAGACGTGAACGTGACGAATTCTCGTCGTTTATATCAAATGACTTTCAAACAATGATAGCATATGAGGGTATACAAAATGCAGCGTTTCTCGTCGTCACGCCAAGCATTCAAAAAATTGAAAAAAACGCGATAATCTGTTGTCTGGACATTTGATTTTTTTTTACATAAAATCAATTCCCGTCGTTAAAAATCCCGCCGCTTTGTGAATTGGGGGACAATTTTATGACTAGAAAAAGATGTAAGCTTTTCACGTCACGCTCTCGTCTCGTTTCCTCGCCGCATTGTGAATCAGACTTGAGGAGGGAGAATATTTATTTTGTTTTCTATGATTGCAATTGTAGAGTTGGTGCCGGTTTTTTTTTATTATGTGCGGTGCATTCTCGATTTCTAATAGTGACAAGAATTTTCGCTTTTGTTATGTCGAATTCCTTTTAACCTTTGGGGATCGATTTCAATTTTTGGTTGCAAGGAATTTGTTAAAATAATTGATTTTTTATGTGCTCGCGTGTGTGTCATTTGGCAGAAGTCTTAAAAGAAAAAAGTAAACAAATTGTTGCACGCACAAATTCATACCAAATATTGATAAGTGCATTCAATTTTTCACATCGTATAAAAGATTAAAATCGAATATATTTACGAAAGAAGTTGTAAAAATAAACAAAATTAGTTTAGTGCTCGTAGTTATAAAAGTACAGCCCAAAATCTACCAATAAACACATCAATCGGGGAACAAATCAGCGAGAGCGGGCTTCATTATGTTCAATCGTCTTTGGGCACTTGGAATCGAAGTTAATTGATTTTTTATCACTTCCAATTAATTGATCACTACTTATAAATATATTCGTTTTACATCTATTTAAACAAACGACAAACACTTTTCAATATTTGTTAAGAACAGCGAAAAAAAATGTCAACTTCAGAGAAATGTCAAATCTTCTTAGTGCGTGTGAAAGTCGGTGTAAATCTTCCTAAAAATTAAAGATTTGAATTGTCTAGAAAAATTGATCTTTTCTTCTAAGCAAACTAATTTTTTTCTAAACAGAATCTATTTTTTTGTTGTAAGGAGTTCAACATTAGTTTCGAGAATTTTTGGTTGGCATATAAAATGTGGGTGCCTCTATACAATCAAGGAAAAGAAAACATAATGAGGGTATTCATGCAACTTCGTAAATCCCTAGATAAGTTTACAAATAGGTAAGTTTATCTTTTGGTTAATGAACTGTCAAATTTTGTATGGGAAATGATTTACACAATTTGGTTGAACTTATCAAAGGATTTTGTTGCGTAAAATTAACCCAACTGGTTAAACTTATCCAAACGTCATTGTGACTCTTATTCTGATTGAATTACTTAGCATTTATTCAAAAGTATTAAAAAGATCGTTCATGCAAACTTTGCGTAGACTTATCATTTTACACAATTTGTAAAATTACGATATTGCATGAATATCCTTAATGTTCTGTTGTTACTTTGGGGGATAAAGAATATATATGTATATACCTTATACATATTTTCTTTCGTCACGATCTTGGCAGAAACTTTCTTATTCCAATTTCTTCTCAGGATTTTTGTGCCACAGAAAAATATATGAAAGCAGATAGGTAGGCATGAAGGAAAACCTTGTTATTAGATAGATTTCTATGTTTTGGCTTTTGCGGGTGGAGAACATTATTCGCTTATTTTATTTATTTGTTCAATAGGTACCTATCTATCTATTAATAACAGTCCTTAGTAATAATTACAGGTGATTGGTGAATTTGTTGAACTGAAGCAAAAATAGTAACTATTTTATCCAACAGTTTGGAAAAGAAAAGAACTATGTATGTTTGTAATGTAGAAAAATACCTATAATAAAAAGGTGTCATTCTTTATTTATTATTATTGAATAATAACATTTAATTGGCAAGGTACCTACCTAGGTAGAGGTACGTTTTTGATTTGGTGTGGATTCTTTATTCTTTGAAAATTTTAAAATTAAATAGTTAAATTTCAAAAATGTATATGGTTACTTATTATTTGTTTGAAACAGCATTATGATTCTGCCTGCTCTTATATGGTAGTTCGGTGCCTAGATTTATTTATTCGTAGTTGCAAGAAAGACAAATTTAGCGGGTTTAGTTTTAGAAGAACTTAAGAATATGTCATAGTAACATTAGAACTCGAAAGTGTACTTGTGCTTTCAAAACGCCTACTACTTATTTTATTGATCTGCAAGTAACGAAACAATTTAAAATGTTAATGTTGAACCATTTCAAAACATTCTCTAAATTTGTAAATATAGGTATGTAGGATGTCTACATTTAACATCGTATATCATCCTAAATTTTTACAAAACATTTAAATATTTACGCTATTTCAAATTCTATGTCATTTCACATATTATAAAATACCTTATGTAAAAACCTAAGCGGTATCAAAAATGCAATTTAAAGTCGTTCGGTAAATCAAGTGTATAAAGTTAAGTCAAGTCAAGTAAAGTAAAAGTCCGCAGTCAATTTCAAAGTCAAGTCAAAGTCAAGCTAAAGTTCTCTATACCTACTTCTTTTTTAATTAACAATTATATCATTTAAATTAAAATGATGCTTGTATTTTATTAAATCTTTAAATTCAGTGAATTAAAATTAAAACTAAACTTAATTACTGAGTTTCCATTTAATACCCTTTTCTCTCCCTACAATTGATGTCAGAAGCGTTTTGGAACAAGAACAGGTGCCGCGAAAAGTGTTTAAACATTTTGTTTTTACTTTAAATTAAAATTAAATACCTACCTAGTGCTAAAATTTCATAGAGTAAAAAAAAGAAAACAAAAGAAAAAGAATGCATGTAAATTGTGAGTACATCAGTTAAAAAATAGCAAGAACGAAACAAAAAAGAGAGCAAAATAAGAGAAAAATAAAAAGTATCAACGATCGATCATTACACGAAGTATAAGCTCAAGAACATAGGTGAGATTGTTTAATATTTTTTTCTTTTAAATGTTTAGCTTTAAAGGCCAATTCACAACCTCGCGTTGAGTCGGTTGGGCTTTGATGGGCTTTTTACCGACTTTACTATAACCTTTGTCATTAAGCGTGACCCTTAAATATCCAAAGTGGAATCAAGCTTCAAGCTTCGGCACTGATCTCTATATACACTGGATAGTGTATTCATTATAATGTATAACATTTTTTTTGCTTCCATTTGAAGATGACAATTAGGTGGTCGGCTTCATAATTTGACGTCTACATTAACACAAAAAAACCTGTTTCCAAAATTTCAATCTGAAGAAAGAGAAAAAGACCAATGATATGAAAGGGAAAAACTTTGTGGGAGTTTATTTTATAATTTTTTTTTTCATTAAGTTATTCATTGTGTACATTTTATTTGTGCTATTATTTTCCAATAGCACTAGAATTATATCAATAGAAATGTGTTTAAGTAGGTAATAGTAAATATATAGATGGGATATGGGAACCATCGACTTCGTTCATTATTTCAGTTTGCAAACAAGTTGAACAAAACAGCTGATAAGTGTGATGAGGAGAATGCGATTATATATTCTGTGTTTTTTACGATTTTACCTCCTTGTCACACTCTTTACATTTGTAATTCCGTTTTATTTAACCATTTGTGAATGAAATAAAGTTAAAAACACAGCAATGTTAGCAAAGAGATTTGAGGGGGGGGGGGGAGGGGGGGTAGCAACGAACGAATTTTGTATAAATTGTTATACAGTCATATTGTTTTACAAAAAAGTGGTCAGCTTCATAATATAACAATTCTTCAAATGGAAGCAACTTTCTTATGTCGATACGCTATCCAGTGTATTATAGAGATCAGTGAGCTTACTATGAAGATTCTTCACAGAAAACGGGGACCGAAAGTCTCTGTTCTATTTACAAACAAAAAAGTATGGTGATATAAGATTGCTAGGAATAATTACATTTGAATACACATTGAATAAGAAAAATGCTAAAATTATGTTTCTTGTATAAAAAGAACCATTTCTGGTCGATTTTCTTTTCAATTGGAAAGACCACTATGACACTTCATACGTTCTTCATTTTATTTCTCATCAAATCAATTTAAGTGTCAATACAGCAAAATAGTGCTCTTAAGAATGGGATAGAATTTCCCTAAATTAGTTTTTTACTATTACAATGTGTCCCAAAAGTTAATATACGTTATAAACTAATGCCCTCTATGGTTCAGTGTGTATTTGCTTTTGTGAGTAAAATTATTAATTTTTAAATAATTTTTAATTTGTAATTTTGAGGTGTTAATAAAAAGCTGCCGGAATCTGACATACATAAGCAAATTTGACCCACTTCGGCGAATTAAGTGCGAAGTTCAACGGTGTTTTAAGCATCCAAATTAAATTACTTGGTTACTATCACATACTTAAACCTTGAAACATCATAGGACCCTGATTAATCCCCTGAAATCGGTGAGTTAAAATTGCTGAACCGCGGATCAAAATTTGAACCACGTTCGTACAACTGGCCCTAAAAAAAGTTAAACGACTTAAACAATGAGAGTTCTTGCAAAAATTTACTTAATACACATTTTATAATTGGAAACGTCGAAGTGTCACAATGGTTGCCGTTTTCGAAAACGTTATCTGCGTCAAAAATGCATTCGCAGATTTTTTTTTTAACGCAAACTGCAAAAGTCTTCTGTTGGAAAATGTAAATACAAATTTTGCTGCGTTAACATTGTGTTCCATAATGCCTGGCTTCTATAGTCACATGCTCCAAAACATCATCTGCGGTGCAGCTTTGCAGTAAAAAAAAGTTGACGAACAAAATATTGTTTATGAACACGCCAGAGAGCGTGTTCATAAACGTCAAATGCGTTTGCAAGTAAATTGACTCACGTTGATCAACCTGAGTTTGTCCAAGCAGGACGATTACATATTTGACGATCGCAGTATTTGCGTCAAAAAATGATGATCATTTGACGATCAAATTGACTTTGATTTGACGCCTTTGAAAATAGCTGGAGTTTTCGATACGAAAAAAATTAAAATCCGAAGCATATTCCCATTCCGAATTACAGTCCCATATTACAAGATTATAGACCCCTATTAAGCCTCTCCAAAACCAACGCGAATGCGGAGCGATTCACAGTAAATATAATATTATAAATAAATAATATATAAAAAAAATATTAAATATTCACCCGTGGATGTAAAATTCCAGTATATAACCCCAAAGTAAGAAAACTGCCTCGTGCTTCGATAATTCAATATGATGTGTCTTTATTCCAATGTTTAAATTTAGATGACATTTTTTTACACTAAATACACATAATTAAAAGTTCGTGTCTGGAATATCTAACAGTCTTCCCCTCCATTAGAGCTTGCGCTGGTAGGGAATGACTTGACGATGTAATCTGCTATACCTCCTCAATTCAATTTGGTGCCCTGGCTTCCCAACAACTGATATACTTGTCACTGCAGGGTTGGACCTCAGATCCGCTACTAATGGTGAAGAAGCTGGAATGGTATCCTGTTGTGGTTGCTGTGACATGGTCAGAACACTAGTTGGTTGCTGTGTCAATTCTCCATCACCCCTGATGCATTGGATTTATAGGAAGAGATTTTGGAATACAATGTTACGACTGTCACATTTGTACTACAACGACTCTCGAATGAACTATAACCACCATTTGTGGGAAATTTTCCCTATGGAGAGCTCTGGAAGCAAATACTAGAACCTTCCAGCTTTTTCGGGAACCTTGTGAAAAGTATAAAAGCAGATGTCTGACCGGCAGAGGACGCAGTTTATTTTTAATCGTGAATGGGTAAAGTTGGTAGTACTAAAAGTAAAGTGGTGAATTAATTTCAGTGGTGATTAACAAATTGTTTTGTGGTTGTAAAAGTAAAGTGTTTTATTTTGTAAAGTAAATAAGTGGAGAATTTAAATAAAGTAAATACGTTTTATAAACGAACCTAAGAAAATATTACATTGGTGTCAGAAGTGGGATAAAACTTAGTTTATTTGATAATTTATTGTGCTTTAACAGACAATAACTGCAAAAAGTGAACGTGACTGTGAAAGTGAAAATAAGAAAAGACAATAGGTAAGACTCTAAATGATTTAAATTTAGTTGAACTTAAGGCAGAGCTGAACAAGCGAGGTCTTGCTACTGCTAGAACAAAGAATGATCTTATAATTCGTCTGCAAGAAGGTTTAAGCAAACTTGGAGAAAACCCGGAAACGTTTATATTTGACATTGAAATTGAGGAAGGGCAAGAATAAGTAAGTACGCCGGACATAACAACTTTGATGTCTCAGCTGCTCGCCAGCCAAAAGAATATTCTATAACAAAGCCAACAACAACGCAATGAACAAAAGAATCTTCTCAAACGATTCGAATATCAAAGCCAAGAACAACGCAATGAACAAAAGAATCTTCTCGAAGGATTTGAACAACAAAGCCAAGAACAACGCAATGAACAAAAGAATCTTCTTGAACGATTTGATCAACAAAGCCAAGAACAAAAGAATCTTCTAGAACAACAAAGCCAAGAACAACGCAATGAGCAAAAGAACCTTCTTGAACGATTCGAACAACAAAGCCAAGAACAAAAGAATCTTCTAGAACAACAAAGCCAAGAACAAAGGAATCTTTGCAATCTTCTCGAAGGTAAGTTAGACGCTTTTGACAAGTGAATTATTGCCCTTGACGAGCGTGTCGATAAGAAATTTTCGACTGTCGATAGACAATTATCGACAGTGGAAGCAAAGTTCGAAGATAAATCGAATGCATTAGAATGGAATTGGATAAAGTATAGAGAATGAAGGTTCGAGAAAGTTCTGGCGACTACCCAAAGAGAAAGGAGATGCATCCACCAACCTTTGATGGACAAACTTCTTGGTCAATCTACAAGAAACAGTTTGAGGCAGCCGCACCAATGAATGGCTGGGACGAAGAAGACATGTATATAGCTCTGCCACTTGCCCTTAGGGGAACTGATGCTGAAATGCTACAAACCATACCAACAAATAAGAATGGCAACTTCAGTGCTCTTGTTCAGGTCATTGACAAACGCTTTGGAGATGGCCATATGCAAGAAGTCTTTCACGTTCAACTCAATATTAGAGTCCAGAAAAGAGGAGAAACTCTGCAACAACTCCAAGCAGACATCGAACGGTTGGCACATCTGGCATATCCGGCTGCAGGGGATGAGATCATCAACCAATTCGCAACAGAAGCCTTTGTCCGTGCTGTATCTGATATCAACCTTCAGCGAGCAATTCGAACGGCTGGGAAACGCACACTATCTGGGGCATTAGCGTTCGCCCTGTCTATGGAAGCAGCAGAACAGGCTTCGCAGGGAGTTCATCGAGTAAGAGAAATAAAAATTGAGGAGTGTTAATGCCAGAGAACAGCGTTGCAAAGGAACCAGCGAGATGGACCTGCTGAAATTGTAACAAGACAGGACATGTCCAACGTTAGTGAGACTACCACCTAGAAGACCTGCATGTCAACATTGTAGACGTAAAAATGGAAACAATAACACCAATACTCCAACTCTACCTGTTTCTCAATCGGGAAACAAGTTCGAGAGGCAGAAGCTGGTTCCTGTTATCGATGGCCCCAGAACCACTATTCAGGTCTCGCAGACTAAACGAAACAATAAGAGTCTGACTGTGGAGGCAATATTAAACGGCAAGAAACAAGTGGTTACGATCGACACTGGTGCCACTGCCTTCATTGTTCGAAGAGACTTGGTGAAGATGACATGGCTGCATAGCACCAACGCCTACCGTCTGAAAACTGCAACAGGAGAAGCAGCCAGAGTGTACGGGGAAATTCGTCTTACGATCCGTTTGGCAGAACTGGAGTTTTCACATCTATTTCTGGTAGCAGATATATGTGATGAGTGCATCGTTTTAATCGACTTCATGAAAGAGCACGGAATAATCCTTGATATCGGGAAGCAAGTTCTTAAGTACCGAAATGTGGAGATTCCTATGGTTTATGGCAATGAAACCACATCAACTCTGAGGACTGTCATAAAGGAAGATATATGCTTGCCACCTTTTTCAGAAGTGTTCGTTTGGACAAAAATAAAGGGTGATTCGGGTAGCCATCAATGCCTTATGGTGGAGCCAGACTCTGAGCAGTCTTTCCAAAACATCTTCCTGGGGAAGACTCTTGTAACACCAAACAACAACATGGTGCCAGTACGGATACTTAACATCAAACCGTACGAAGTCAAGCTTAAAAAAGAAGAAGTTGTTGGAGAGTGTGAATCAGTGTCTGCTATAACTAAGATCACAGAAGTGGAGGCAATCTGTGGACCCAAGTACATTGAACACTATGAAGGCAAACATTTTTAATTCATCTAATTTAAATGGACAACAGCTTCACGAGTACGCTGATATTATCTTTTCACCAAGTGGGCAGTATGGTCGAACACAACTGGTGCAGCATCGAATCGACGCAGGAGACGCTTGACCAATTCGACAACCAGCAAGACGTCTCCCATTAGCCAAACAAGCTGAAGTTGAAGAGATGATATCGACGATGAAGAAAGATGGGCTAATCGAAAATTCTAAAAGCCCTTGGGCATCCCCAGTCGTCCTTGTCAAAAAGAAGGATGGAAGTACTTGATTCTGTGTGGACTATCGGAGGCTGAATGATGTAACAAAGAAAGACAGCTACCCACTGCCAGGAATCAGCGATACTTTGGATGCGATGGAAGGAGCTGAATGGTTCTCAGCATTGGACTTGAAGAGTGGCTACTGGCAGGTAGAAATCCATCCAGAAGATCGAGAAAAGACGGCTTTCTCCATAGGAAATGGTCTGTGGCAATTCAAAGTAATGCTCTTTGGACTATGCAATGCTCCAGCAACATTTGAGCGTTTGACGGACGTGCGTTTTACAAGGACTTACTTGGAAATCATACCTGGTCTATCTGGACAATGTTATCGTTTATGGTAAAGCATTTGATGAGCATTGTGGAAATCTTAAGGCCGTGTTCCAGAGGCTTCGAGAAGCAAACTTGAAATTAAATCCAGATAAGTGTGCATTCTTCAGGTCTGAGGTAAAATACTTGGGATATATCATCTCGTCCCAAGGAGTGGAGATTGATCCTGAGAAAGTGGACACAGATAAGAATTGGCCAACTCCACAAGATAAACATCAACTTCGGAGCTTTCTTGGTCTAGCCACGTACTATCGTCGTTTTGTTAAGGATTTTGCTGGGATCGCGAAAAGTTTGCATCAGCTTACCGAAAAAGGCAAACCATTCAAATGGTCAAGTGAGTGCGAGAAAAGCTTTCAGGTACTCAAGCAGCGCCTATGCAATACACCTGTTCTGGCCTATCCGACACCAGGAAAACCTTTCATCATCGACGCTGACGCAAGTAACGTGGGAATTGGAGCCGTACTGATACACGTTCATGATGGAGAAGAGAAGGTCATCGCAGATGCCTTGTCTCTGAGACCCTGCAAACCGTACTGCAGACATTGTACACGTCAAGAAGAAAAGGAGGTAGCTGCCATCCAGCGATTAAGAATCGATTCCATTTACAGTTGGAGTAATGAAGAAAGTAAATCCAGAGTAAAATGCAGCAGTATAACGTAGGCACGCCTTTTGAGAGGATTGCAATAGACGTTGCGGGACCTTTTCCAGAAACCGAAAGTGGAAACCGATACATCCTGGTAGTAATGGACTACGTCAGTAAGTGGCTTGAGGCATTTACCATCTCAAACTAGAAAACCAAAACAGTCGTGGATCAGATTGTTTTCAACTGGATAAGCAGGTTTGGCATACCGATGGAACTCCATTCAGATCAAGGAAGAAACTTTGAGTCCAAAATATTTCAGGAAGTTTTTACACTTCTTGGCTTTAAAAAGACGAGGATAACACCGCTTCATACACAATCTGATGGAATGGTTGAACGATTCAACAGGACCCTTAACTTCCAAAGTTGTAAGTGACAAACCTGAACCTTGTGAAAAGTATAAAAGCACATGTCTGACCGGCAGAGGACGGAGTTTATTTTTAATCGTGAGTGAGTAAAGTTGGTAGTAATTAAAGTAAAGTGTTAAATTAATTTCAGTGGTGAACAATAAATTGTTTTGTGGCTGTAAAGTTAAGTGTTTTATGTTTTAAAGTAAATAAGTGGAGAATTTAAATAAAGTAAATACGTTTTATAAACGAACCTAAGAAAATATTACAATAATCTGGAGTATTACCTTTAATATAAGTAGATCTCATTTGGTCAATATGTCTTCGGAATGGAGTACCATCTACATCTACGATATAATGTAAATGGCCAAACCGATCACTATAACTTTCCCAAACTTCCATTTACACTCCTTGTTCTGGAAATAACGAACTTGAGCAGAGTCTCCAAGTTTGAAACTCCATCAGGTATCCTCGATTTGTTTTGTCTGGTCAGGGCTGGTGTATCGTAATAAGTCCATCCTGGTACGAAGATTAAATTTCAGCATCATATCTGCTGGACTCTTGCCTGTAGTGTTTTCAGGATCTGAACAAATCGCTCTGCCTGCCGATTTGTTGATGGATGCGCTGGTGAAGTAAGCTTATGACAAATGTTGTTAGACTTAAGAAATTCTTGGAACTCCCTTGACGTAAAATTAGTTCCATTATCGGACACAATAGTTTGAGGATAACCAAATCTTGCAAAAATTTCTCTCATTGCTCGTATTTTATAAAAACTAATGATCCAATTCATCGGGAAAACTTCCAACCACTTCGTCTTTGCATTAACCACAATAAAAAAGTATCGTTCAATGATCGGTCCCGCAAAGTCAATATATAATATTTGCCAAGGCTGTGCAGGAATTTCCCAGGGGTGCGGTAATACCTTTGTTTGTTCCTTTTGAACTTTTGCGCAGTCCGAAAACTTTTCACTAACTCCTCAATATCACGATCGATTCCAGTCCAATAGCAGTAGCTTCTAGCTAAGGCTTTCATTTTCACGATGCTGACGTGAGTTAAGAAAAAGAGTTTTTTAGTGTAGTTTGAACGACTTTATTTCACCGAGGTATATTATCGACTGTTAGTCTAGATATATAATTAAATTTTGTTCAATCAGATTTATTTCACATTGATTATTATTATGCTGATTGAGCAACTCAATGTATTATTTTGCAATATGACAATATACATAGATTGTTGCTTATTTTGCACTTTGACAAATTGAATTATTATTCATACTCGTATTACAAATAAAAGGCTGTTGTACTAATGGTGACGGAGGTCACCATACAAATATGTAACTCGTGCGCTGTATGTAACTCATTCAGAACTCGGATGTGTAGACTATGAGAATTATGATTTGTATTCCACGGTAAATACACCCTTCATTTATCATTAGTCCACTCTCCATCTGTTCGTATGGCGTGTTCTTCAAACTTGCTCCTGTCTGTAAAAGAATCCAAAGTGAAGACAACTACTTATCCTGTTTTGTTTCTTTTGCTATATCCGAATTTGTTAATGACAAGTATTTATTCTGAAGTTGAAATATTTCGTATGTATCACCATCACTGCTGTTATCTTGAATTTCAATTGGATTTCCGGAAATAAACCAGCGTTAATATTTTCTTTGGAACTCTTGTATTCAATGTTGTAGTTGAATCCGCAGAGAAATTGTGCATAATGAAACAATCGCTGAGCTTTAAGTAAGGCAAGTGTTTATTTGGGTGAAACATTGCAGTTAAAGGTCAATTATCTGTAATAAGGGTAAATTCATGCCCATAAAACTTGTGTAGTCTCCAGTAAATGACTGTCGCTTCCTTGTCTAGCTGGCTGTAATTAGCCTCTGCCTTCGTCAAACTTCAGGATGCAAAAGCAATCAGACGCTCCCCACCTTTATACGATGTGTTAAAATCGCCGACAACCCAACAGAAGATGCATCAGTGGCTAAGATAAAAGGTACATCTTCATTGAAAGGTACTAAAACGCTATCGCTCATCATCTCTTTTCTTTTAATTCCAAACGCATGTTGACACTCATTATTCCAAACAAACTTTTGATCCTTCTTCAAATGGTGGTACAGCGAGTGTAGTTTAGTTGACAGGTCTGGAATAAATTTATGGTAATAATTTACCATTCCCAAAAAATGATTTAATTTGTTTAGATCTGAAGGAGGCTAAATTTTCGAAATTGCTTCTACTTTCTCTGAAGTCTTGTGTAAACCTTCCTTGTCGATCATGTGACCGAGGTAAGTGACACTTTCTTCAAACAATTTGCACTTCGATTTATTCAAACGTAGATTGAACTTCTGTAACTTATCAAGTAGTAGTTACTACAATAATATCATCAACAAAACATGCAGTACCTTCAAGGTCATTCGTGATATTTTCATCCATAATCCAAAATGGTACTTATTGTCTGCAAGAGTGAACTATCCTCCGTCATATTGAGGTGTAGATATGCTTTGTGTAAGTTAACGACGACATGTTAACTTCAATGAACATTGTGCTTCCCACGAAAAATGCTGACATGGTGCCTGGGCGATGACACCAATGTTGCAGCTTGCAGCAAACAATTTCCAATTCGTGGAAATATGAAAGCAATGTGTTGGGAAATAAATAATAATACAGATATGCTACCTAATCATAAAATAGGTATTTAAGTTCTCGATTTTAGGTAATCATTGTCATTATATTTTCGGAGGCAGAATCGCTGCTAGTTTACAAATTAAATTCTTAATAAAATAAAATCATAAAATTAAAAAAAAATAAAATATTTTTTTAGCTAAAATTTAACGAAAAAACCCAACGTGGGGCCACTGCTGTCACGAAGTGCGTAAAATAATATCCTTTTCTAATAATTCCCTCAAGAAGTGAAGAAAGAAAAATCGCGCAAATTTTTTTTTTTTTTTAAATTCAACCCCCTGAAGTAGTGCGGAAGTCCCCAAGTGGTACATCGGAAAAAAATATGACACGGTGGCTACCATTAAACTGAGACAATAATATGCAATTCAATAATTTCCTAAGTGGTACAAAAGTGAATTAAAACAATTAATACAATAGTCCCTAAGTGGTAAAAAACATCCAAAAATTTATTCAGAACTCAGGATGGTTCAGAGAGGCCCCCTACAACTAATACTTCTCCTCAAACCCCTCCCTATCCCTCTTCACCACACACCTTTCACTCTGGGAAGCGCAATGGATCCACTGAGATCCGAGTGAGATGATGCGGCTCGCCGTATCATCACCCCTTCTAACCTAACCTATCCTAAGTGGTACAAAAGTGAGTTAAAACAATTAATACAATAGTCCCTAAGTGGTACAAAAGTGAATTAAAACAATTGACACAATAGTCCCTAAGTGGTGCAAAGGTGAAATAAAACAATTAAAATAAGATCCAAAGTGGCACAAAAGTGTTGAAAAATAATTACATGAACTGTTGGAGAAATCTTAAAAGGGCCCCCCAGTAACCAAGTTTAAAAAGGATGCAGGAGATTTGCTTGCCGCTCCACAGAAGTCATCATGATCCTCATCATTTTCGTATTGTAAGATATTTTATTTTAATCATTTTAAGGATATAAATTTATATATGATTTATCAATATATTGAAAATTAATAATTTGACAAAATAATTAATTATAAAAAAATTATAATTTAAAATCAACTAAGATACACTGAACAAAAAACACATACATCGATATCCGATAAGAAATTGTTTAAAGAATTTCATTTTTATTTATCCGTTACTTATCTTGTACTTGTCTAACCCAAATAATTTGGCTAGGACTGCAATCAATCCAAATAATCCGACTGTACATGCTGCAACCAACCAAAACAATGCTAACATCACTTGTCCCGAACTGGTATTATCTATTGTGAACCATGATAGGTGATAGCACTTTAACGGAAACATTCGTATCTCTTGAACATCGACGTAATGTTTCATGCCTCGCCTTATTTTATCGCTATTTTTATAAACATTGTTCTAGCAAAATAGCCAGTTGCATTCCTCCCCTTAAACAATTTCACCGTAATACTCGCACTGCCAGGAATTCTCATCAGTTTACCCTTGAGCCCAACTTCGGACGTACTAGTTTCGTTTCATCTTTTAAAATAGTAACACATTCCTCTTACTTTGATTCTATTTGCAATATTAATAACTGGCCCCCAGAAGCTCTTGTTAGGGAATTTTCTATTAAGAAAAATAGACTCACTCGTAGTTTGCCCAAAAATGTATCTCCAAAAAACTAAGCAAAGTTACCCTCTTCTACCAAAATGTAAGAGGGCTACGCAGCAAAACTGCTGATATTTATATGAACTCCCAAGCATTTTCAAATGACATCTTTGTTTTGACTGAAACTTGGCTGAATTCAAGTTTTCTTGACACGGAACTTTTCAATCAAGAGTTTTTAGTATATAGAAAAGATCGTCATGTTGATAAGCCAAAAGGAGCTGGAGGTGGTGTCATAATTGCAGTAAGAAATAAATTTATATCTTCGTCTATATCTTTCCCTTTTAATCTCTCTATTGAATTAATCTGTATAAAATTAACTATACAGTCCAAACAGTTATACTTATTAAATGCATATATTCCTCCAAAAAGTTCGGACGCAGTTTATGTGGAACTTTCTAAAGCCTTAGATTTTGTTATTGACTTGTCTTGCTCTAACAGCAACATATTACTTCTTGGTGATTTTAATTTACCTCACATTGAGTGGGTTCCTTCTGATGACGAATCCTATCAAGAAGCTTCTTTAACTTCTTCTCAAAATGAGCTTCTGCTTCTTGATAGAATAATTTCAACTGACTTACAGAAAGTAAGCTGTTTTAAAAATTCTAAAAATCGAATTCTCGATTTGGTATTTTCTTCGGACGCTAGTAGTACCTTGGTTCTAGACTCTAGTTCTGGGGTCACTAATTTAGATAACTATCATCCTCCTTTGGATATTATTTTTGACTTAAGCAATCACCTTACTAAAAACAGTAACCCTTATGAGTGCTCATATATTTTTGACTTCAAAAAAGCAGACTTTCAGTTGCTTTCAGAAGAAATAGCTAGGTCTGGTATTGAGAATATATCAGTGTCTAGCGATATTGACGAAGCAGTTTTTATTTTTTATTCCATCCTTAACAACTGCTTTAATAATACTATCGCTTTAAAAATATCAAATAATATGAACTTTTGTCACTCATGGTATACGAAAGAGCTAAGAACACTCCGAAATAAAAGAAACAGAGCATGGAAAGTGTACTTAAGAACTCTTTCACCAGTAGACCACAACTCCTACATTTCCCTTTTTGAAGAATTTAAAACTCTTTCAAAAAATCTATACACTAACCACGTAAACGAAATAGGTAGTTCACTAAAAGATGACCCAAAGGCATTTTGGAGGTTTGTTAATTCTAAAAAAAACTCAGATGGTTATCCAACGAACTTCGTGTATGAAAATTGTTCGTTGCTGGAAACCATTGATATCTGTAACGCTTTTGCAAAAAATTTTCGTAGTTCTTTCGTTGACAAGCCCTTAGATGTTCACGAAGATTATTTTAAAAACTTACATACCTATGCCCAAACTAGCTGCAATAATATCCCAGTGCCACCGTGTACTATCTTACACCTTCTTTCATCATTAAATGATGATTACTCATCTGGTCCAGATGGAATTCCCCCTATACTATTGAAAAAGTGCAAATTTATACTACTTCAACCCCTTCAATTTTTGTTCCAGTTGTCCTTAAGGCATATTCCCCCAATTTTGGAAAAAAAACGTTTCTTACACCAATTTTTAAAAAAGTTGAAAAAAATGATATAAGGAATTATAGGCCCATAGCAAAGCTGTCATGCATACCAAAGCTCTTTGAAGAAGTTGAATGTAAGAGCTTGGCATTTCATACTAAAAGTATTATATGTGATCAACAGCATGGATTTGTGAGAAGGAAGTCAACGGTAACAAATCTCCTTACCTTTTTGCATAAATGTTCTAGTGCATTAGAAAACGGAAAAGAAGTTGATTGCATATACACCGACTTTTCTAAAGCGTTCGATCAACTTAGTCATGAAATTATTTTATTTAAACTTAAAACCTTTGGGTTTCCGACGATTGTTATATCATGGATAAAGTCCTACCTGGTAAAAAGATCTTATCAGGTAAAATTCAGAAATTGTCTTTCAAACTCTTTCAGTGCTCACTCGGGTGTACCTCAGGGAAGTCATCTGGGCCCGTTTTTGTTCATTCTCGCTTTAAACGATGTTACTTCAAGCATACGCTATAGTGATATTCTTATATATGCTGACGATATGAAGATTTTCAAAACAGTACAATCTTATCATGACCATGTTCTCTTGCAGGCTGATATTGACAGTTTTAATCTTTGGTGTGGGAAAAAGGGCCTTTCTTTTAACCCAATGAAATGCCAAACTATAACTTTCTCTAAAAAGGGAGTAGTGAGTGCTTTTGACTATTTCATTTCAGAGCACACACTCTGTCGTGTTTTAAGTTTCAAAGACCTGGGTGTTCACTTTAGTTCTGATTTAGATTTTACGGTACATATAAATTTTATTGTAAATAAAGCGCCCAAGTAACAATTTTCCTCTCATAAGAGTTTCCTAGAGGCTTGTGAGACTTTATTCCGGGAGTTTTTCTCACTCTAGAAGAGTACTCCTACATCCTTATGAAAACGTTAAAAGCCTTAAATGGCCCACTTATAGGAGTTAATTTCCTCTTATAGAAACATTTTTATTGTTCCTATGGGATGACAAATGCTACATTAATCTTGTTAGGAGAATGCGTCTCTTCTTGTGGGAGTTGATGAAAAGAGAAAGAGTATGCGCATAATTAAAAAAAAAACAGATACTTATCTTTCACATTTGTATACTTCCTACGGAAACTTGGTACGAAGTATTTATGTCTGTATGTGTCATCGTCATTGTCTCATGTTGAAAAATTAATGTGTGAATTTATATATTCATTTAATGGCGACGTTAATATAATTGTAGTTTGTCACATATGGGGAGTTAAATCTTAGTGCGATTGAAACTTTTTGTACTAACTTACACATTTTACTTCGAAAAATAACGAAGCGCTTTCAAAATAATTGATATTTAAATTATTTTTATTTTATTTTGAATTGCAAAAAGGGTTACCTTGATGTTTGCATTTAATAAGAATAGTACTTTTTATGCTGACATTATTTATGGTATTTATTCATGTTATATGACGAAAAAGATATAATAGCAGATAATATGTCGAATTGATAATCTTATTCTTGTATGCCTGTTTTTGTAATCTAAGAATTTACAAGAGGTTAAGAGACGTTTTAATGAAAAAATAATAAATCAGAACTTATATTTTTAGACATTTGTTATTAGAACAAATACTTCTTTTGCATTTAATGTTGAACAAAATAAACATCAATATCAATACACGTATATACATAAATATAACTTAAATAAATTCATCATAATGGAAAACCAAATAAATTATTTCAAAATTTAATTTCATATCACGGTAACCCTCAAACTATACAAAAAACACTTCGTTCAAATTTAAATATGGGTGCTGTCGTATCGATATTTTTAACTCTTAAAAAGGCATTTTTATGAGAGTGTTGTCCATTAATATTGGTATGCAAATAAACACTTTTTTATGAGAAGTCTGACGCTTTAATGCGACTTTATTTTGACATCTATCAAACGAACCAAGAACAAATAGGTGATGCGTTCCCTTTTTTCTTAAGAATGTGAATTATTGTTGATGTTTCCAAAAAAGATGAAATTTCAAAGTTTGAAATATTAAGTTTTATGCATTACCTTTTCCGAATGATAAATCTTCATTATAACGTCATAATTTTTGGAATGAATGGACAAAGAATATCAAAAAAATTAACATTCCGCAACAATACTATAATATTTGATATTCGTAGTAAAATTTTAAACTGCGTAAATCTGTCTAATTTTCCACACAAATTCTGACAAAGTTAAGAAGTTTGAAACATTAAAACGTTTACAACGGGCTAACGCCGTAAAAAAAACCTTATATTACATCGAAATAAAATAAAATGAAAGTCTATCACCGAAAGTTCACATTTGTAACAAAATAAAATACATTTTAAACAGTAATCGGCATCAGCATCCAATGTTTCCTTCAGGTAGCCAGACCCATAGAAAACTGAACGCCAGAAAACAATGTACATACAAAACGTTAAAAAAAAGAACGACTGTTGTATGAATCAAATAAAGCTGCTGTCAGTGCAACATCTCATATGAATCCTATAGTTAGAGTTTTGTAGTTGTTACTTTATTAGCTCTTGTTAAGAGATTTTAAAGACTTAAAAATGACGTTTAGAGTTAAAATTTGAAAACAAAATTATTATAAGACTTTCAATTTACATACAGGAGTAAAAATTGTTCTAGGTATAAGATTAAAATGATTTGATCCAAGGAAAATGCTTACATCATTTAATGAAAACACTATGAGACAAATTTATGTTTCATTATGACAGATCATGTCTTAAGTTTAGCAATAAGATCTAAAAATGTACTATGAGCGTTTTTTTGAGAAAAAGGGAGCTTAGCTCTCGAGAGTATGTTAGTTGGGCGAGTTTTATGCTGGGATTCATAAAACGCTGGGCAAAGGAGTTTAACGATCCATACGTTACTCTTTCCTTATACAACTGTTATGTGAGACCCCATCTTGAGTGCGCTTCCCAAGTATGGGCCCCTTTTTACGAAATTCATAAAAGCCGTATTGAATCAATACAACATAACTTCATTCGTTTTGCCTTGAAAGGACTCCCTTGGGCTGATCCGTACAACCTGCCACCTTATGAACACAGAATTAAGCTTCTGCAACTTCAAACTTTATATGAAAGGCGAGTTAATAATGATTTAATATTTTTCCACCAACTTATCAGTGGTGAAATTGATGCTGCTGACTTGTTAGTATGTGTAGGCATTAACTACCGCGGAGGAGTTCATCATCTACGAAGATTTGAACTTTTTCACGTTCCTTTTCATAGAACTAACTATGGTATACACGAACCTCTTAACCGTATGTGCAAACTTTTTAATTTAAACGCTTCCGTTGTTGATTTTAACCTAAGTAAAGTTGGATTAAAAACATTGTTGCGCACCAGTGCTCCACTCTCGTGAATTTTTAATTTTGTTTTTTTTTCTTAAATGTTTTATATTATGTTTCTAATATTGTATGTTTTGTAATTGTTTAGTTTTGCTAATGTTTATTTATTTATTTATTTATGTGCTTGTGTTAGCTTACTTAATCTACTAACCACTAACACATGCACTCATGATGAGCCTCTGTTTGTAGAATGCAGCTTGCTTTAAGCTCACTACAACAAAGAATTCTGAATTGTAAAATACTGTTAATTACAGAGATTCTTTTTTTAGCCGAACCACACGAATGTGGAATGCTTTACCCTGCTCTATTTTCCCCTCCCATTTTGACATTCAGAATTTCAAAACTAATGTACATTGGTATCTCCTTTTAAATCCTTCCCTTTTTTCCAAACGCTCGCACTGTGTTCAATCATATTAAGGGTATTCACAACCCCTTTAGTGCGCGCATAATAAAAAAAAAAAAAAAAAAAAAAAATGTACTAAACACAGAGGGAAGAGAGGAATCGATCAGACAATCGATCCAGAGCAGAGAGCTAATCTCGCGGACCTTGACAAGGTCCCGGACAAAGGTAGGTGCTTGAGAGATTTTTCAGGACAACTTGGAGAATTCAGCTCTTGGAAAAAGAGCGTGGATAGAGTTATACGCCTTTATGAACCCGTGAAAGGTACACCAAAGTACTTCGGTGTTCAAAACGTCATACGAAATAAAATTGTAGGGAACGCAGACATTGCGTTAGAATCGTACAATACACCTCTCGATTGGGAATGTATTTCCCGATGCCTGACCCTCCATTACGCGGACAAACGCAACTTGGATACACTTGAGTACCAAATGACTTCCCTTGTACAAGGGGACGATGCGGTGCAAGGCTTTTATCAAGCCGTCTATTCCCACCTTTCCCTTATTCTCAATAAAATTAGCTGCAAGGACGTTGATCCTGAAGCATTATCCTCTACCTGTGCCTTAAATTAGAGAACCAGAACTATAGATCGGACTATGCCATCAGCCATCAAGTTGCAATTAGAAAATTCCATCAATCAACTCCCCTTACACTCCCTCCAAGGAGTCCAATCCAGAACACCTTACCTAATAATCAAATTCCGTTTTATCCCCAACTTACCTATTTTCCTCAACCAGCGACGAAATATAATCAACGATCGTATCCATTTAACAGTAACAATATCCCTAGACAGTAACCCTTCAATAATTATCGCAACCAATATCAACCTCCAAATCAAGTACCAGGAAATAACTTCAGACCTCCAAGGCAACAACCAAGACCAAATCAAATGAAAACCTCCACTATTGGCACCGCAAGAGTAAATTATGTTAGCAGGCCACCACAGCAACAGAGAAATTGGCCACCTGCACCTAAGAGACCTAATAATCTGCCACAACAACCTATTTATCCAAACAAATTACAAAGAAATTTCCATTTAAAAACTTCACCCCAAGACAACCCTTCAACCCAAGAATTAGAATTAAAATATTACGCTGCACCATATTTAGACAGTCAGCAGTACGAACAAAGTTTCAATAACTACATAGAGCGTCTAACCCAAGAACAAATAGAAGACAATGTTACCGAAGTAATACCTGAGCTTAGCGACATCCATTTTTTAGACTAGCCAGCTCTTGGTTGCCATATATCAAAGTTAAAACAGATGGCGGTGAAGTGCTAAAAATTTTAATTGATACAGGTTCTAATACAAATTATATCCAGCCTTCCCTAATAAAAAACCCTATCCTTAATGACAAGAAATTCTATGCCAACTCTTGATGCCAAGACTTGATTAAGTCAATGCCTAGAAAATACTTCAAGTTATGCATTTTGTTGAAGTCTCCAAGTTGTGTTGTTAATATATAAAATAAATTAAAACAATAAAATAAATAATACTCGTAAGAAAACACTAAGATTTCTAAATTTTTAAAAATTTTTAATTTAAATTTAAATTCCAAATTATTATCACAACTTTAATTAATTTTATTTTTATATCTAGCGACGCGTTTCGGAGTGTAGGTATATCTCCATCATCGGGCTAAGAACTTAATTTAAAATTGGTGTTTCTTGTCACAGCCGGTGTCTCTTCTTGTGATGTTGTAGAGTTTTGCTATTTCTTCTTTCTTCTATTTTGGTTCTTATTGCTGTATCGTATAGTGGATTTGTTTTAAATGTCAACTTGTCCTTCAATAGTCTGTCTTGTTCTAGTTTACTGGCCTTATAAATCTCATATTCTTCTGTTGCGTCAAGTATTTTCCCTTTTGGCATATGTGCAATGGTATTAGGTTGGTGTCGAAGTCAGTGTAATTATGGTTGTTGTCGATCAGATGCTGGGCAAAGTTTGATTTTGTGTTGTTTTTTGGTTTACGTTCTAGAAACCTATCGTAGAACGTTCTGCCTGTTTGTCCAATATAGTACATGTTGCAATCGTCGCATTTGAATTCATAAACTCCGGAGCATGTTTTTGTTTCTGTTTTTAGTTTTGGTTCTAGTATGTTTTGGATGTTGTAATTAGTTTTGAATGAAATGTTGATGTTTAGTTTTTTAAATTCATTTTGGAGTGTTTGTGGTAATATGTTGGTGAATGTTACTGAAGTGTATTAGTTTTCTGTTGTTAAAGTTTTGCTTATTTTGTTGTTGTAAAT
Source organism: Dasysyrphus albostriatus (assembly GCA_946251815.1). Classification (NCBI taxonomy): domain Eukaryota; kingdom Metazoa; phylum Arthropoda; class Insecta; order Diptera; family Syrphidae; genus Dasysyrphus; species Dasysyrphus albostriatus. The sequence continues at coordinate 113,062,650 of OX276335.1, forward strand.
TTTATTTTTATTTTTTGATATTAGTTTATCTATTATTGTAATATTGTAGCCATTTGAATGTGCGATGCATTTTATTGTATTGAGTTATATTCTTCTTTGTCCATAGGTATATTTATTAACCTATTAATAAAGACATTATATGCAGCCATTTTTTGGGAATGGGGGTGGTGTGAGTCTTTGTCAGTTGTAGTTGGTTTCCTGTGTACTTTGTATTTGTATTTGTTGTTGTTCTTTGTAATGTTTAGGTCTAGAAAGTTAATCGAGTTATCATTTTCAACTTCTGTGGTGACTTTAATTTTTGTGTTTATGTTGTTAATATATTTGGTTAAAAGGACTATTTGTCTGTGTGTACCATCAAATATGACAAAAGTATCGTCAAGGTATCTTGAATACGATATTATTTTCTGGTAATGTGGATTTTGTGACGATAAAATGTATTTATTTTCATAGTGATTTAAATATATATCTGCTAATAATCCACTTAATGGTGAACCCATTGCCAGACCCTCATTTTGGATGTAATAGTCATTGTTGAATGTAAAGTAATTTTGATTAAGTGTTAATTGTACTAGGCATAATAATTCTTCTATTTGTTTTTTTGAAATTGTTGCAGTGTTGGTGAGGTTGTCTTTTAGAATTTTTAGGGTTTCATCTATTGGTATATTTGTGTACATGTTAGTGACATCGAATTAAATCATTAAATTATTGGTTTTCAATTTGTCAATTAGATCTGAGTAATTTTTAATGCTGTTGTTGTTTCCTAGGTTAATATTGTTTTTAATGATTTTTTGTAATATTTTGGCAAGTTTGTATCCTGGTGCCGTGGTATAATTGATGAGGGGTTGTATTGGTGTTCCATGTTTATGTATTTTAGGCAGGCCTGTAAATTGTGGTGCTCTTGCGTTTGGTTGTTTGAGTGTATTTTTATTTATGTTTGAAAAAAGGTTATTGCATTTATTGATGGCGTTGTTGATTTCCTTAGTATATGTTTTCGTGGGGTCTTTTTGTAAAATTTGTATATTATTGCAATTGAAGAAAGTTTTTGTTTTTGTGATGTATTCTTGTCGATCGATTATTACCATGGTATTGCCTTTGTCAGCCTTTGTAATTATGGCGTTATTGTCTTGTAACTTTTGTTTAATGTTGTTTAGGTTTGTATTATCTTCTTTGTATTTTGTTTGGAGTTTCTTATTTATTTCGTTATTTCTTATTAGTTGTTTTAGTTTTTTGTTAATGATAACTCTTGTCTCGTTTTGTGTTTCGTTTGTTGGTATTGTTTTTATTGCGGCTTCTGCATTGATGACTTCTTGGTTGATGTTATTCTTGGTTATTTTGGGGATGTTAAATTTTAAACCTTTGTTAAGTTTATTTATTTCAGTGTTGGTGAGAAGAACATTTGTGTTGTTTATAAGTCTCGGACAAAATTTATAAGGCCAGTAAACTAGAACAAGACAGACTATTGAAGGACAAGTTGACATTTAAAACAAATCCACTATACGATACAGCAATAAGAACCAAAATTGAAGAAAGGAGACAACAACATAATACGACACAATAGCAAAACTCTACAACATCACAAGAAGAGACACCGGCTTTGACAAGAAACACCAATTTTAAATTAAATTCTTAGCCCGATGATGGAGATATACCTACACTCCGAAACGCGTCGCTAGATATAAAAATAAAATTAATTAAAGTTGTGATAATAATTTGGAATTTAAATTTAAATTAAAAAATTTTTAAAATTTAGAAATCTTAGTGTTTTCTTATTATTTATTTTATTGTTTTAATTTATTTTATATACTTCAAGTTATTTTATGACCCAGACGAAAAACTAACTTACGCGACCGTTGTCAACGGTGAGATCCGAACTTCATCAGATTCTCCCGTTTACACCAAATGTTAATCATACCCAATGGGTCTCAAGGATGAAGTAGAGACTCAAATTCAAAAACTCATCAACGATGGTATAATAAGACCTTTGAGATCACCGCACAATTTACCTGTGTGGATTGCCGCCAAAAAATCAGACGCCTCTGGCGAAAAAAAATATCGTTTGGTGATCGATTATCGCAAATTGAATGCCATCACTATTACTGACCGGTATCCCATTCCGGAAATAAACGACGTGCTCGCACAGTTAGGCTAAAATAAATTCTTCACAGTTATTGACCTCAAGAGAGGTTTCCACCAAATTCCACTTAAAGAAAAGTACATCGAAAAAACAGCTTTCTAGATAAATAATGGGAAATATGAATTCACCCGGCTGCCTTTTGGGTTGAAAAATGCCCCGTCTATTTTCCAAAGAGCGCTTGACGATATATTGAGAGAGCATATAGGTAAAATATCCTTCGTTTACATCGACGATATCATCATATTCTGCAAAGATAAAAATACACACTTAAGCGATATCGAAGTAGTTTTCAAAACGTAAGAAGCTGCAAGCATGAGAGTTCAGCTTGATAAATGTGAATTTTTAAAAGAAGAAGTTGAATTTCTTGGATTCACAATTTCTTCAGACGGCATCAAAACTAACCCTGGAAAGGTTAATGCAGTACTTCAATTTCCAACCTCTAAGACGCCTAAGTACTTACGATCTTTCCTAGATCTGTCAGGGTATTACCACCGTTTGGTTAAGGACTATGCTAAAGTAGCGAAACCCTTAACAGCCCTTTTAAGAGGGGAAGACGGACGATTATCCAAAAACCTCTCTAGCAAAAAATTATTTCATTTAAATGAAGAATCAATGGAAGCCTTCAATTAAATAAAAAGTTCTCTAGCATCAAGAGACACTATTCTTACCTACCCCGATTTCAGAAAAGAATTTGAACTTACCACCGACGCTACGAATTACGCCCTCGGAATAGTACTATCTCAAGAAGACAAACCTATAATGTTTATATCCAGGAGGTTAAGCAAGACCGAAGAAAATTATGCCGCAAACGAAAAGGAGATGCTGGCTATAATTTGGGCTCTTAACACTTTCATAACAAAATGAAGAGAGCTACTGATTAGACGTGTGATTTTGGCGGGCGATTCTAAATCTGTTTTTTCACTTATTAAGTTCCCAAATAAACATTCTTTTCACTTTCATCTGATAGCTGGACTAATTTTGTGTACAAAAGTGTTAATAATTTTAGTGAACAATTGATTTTAATGTTAAATTTCAATTATATAATTTTCACCTATAAAACTTTATAAATCCTTTGTTTGTACCATCGAACTTAAAACCAATCGAACTTGACTAATGTCTGGACCAATCGATCCGCGAAAAAATTTATCCAACTCCAAGACCAAAAGTACTCACTCACCTCGAACTTCTGTGGGCTCTCTTAAACCAAACATAATGACCGAGGAGAAATCTTTAATGGATAAATTAGACGAACAACTTAAAAATCAAAGTGAGTTTATCATATCTTATTTATCAAAGCAACTTAAAGAAGATACTGAGCCACTCGCGTTAAAATTGCAAACACAGTTCGACGAGGTAAACAAAAATATAGGTATCACTACTTGAGTCGTCTATCGCAAACTCATCCATTGAGGTAGATGCTCTTAAATCTGACGTCACCAATCTTAAATCAGCGTTAAACAATGTCAACGCCGAGCTTTCTGACACAAAAGCACAACAAACCGAATATAAAAAGAACTCTCTGTTATGAAAAACCATTTAAACAACCTTGAAACTAAACTAATGAAAATAAACAACTCTCAAGACGACCAAGATAATAAACGAATAGCCGGCGACGCAGTTTTATTTGGAGTCCCGCACACGCCCGATGAGAATTTAAGATCTGTTTTCAATCTCCTTTGTCACAACATCAACATCAAACCACCTGCATTACTTGACATTTTCCGCACCCGCTCCAAGCCCGAAACAAATCACAACACCGCAGTCATCCTCAAATTCCGTTCAGCGTATGAAAAAAATTTTCTTCTCACATCAATTGCCAAATACCGACAAGAAAAAAAAACACAACTCAGCTTAGACACCGTAGGGCTTAAATCTACGTCACCAATTTATGTGCGTGAATGTCTGACAAATAAAAACAATTCAATACTACGGGCTGCACTGCAGTCGAAAAAATAACAAATAATAGCATCAGTGTTCACAATTCGAGGTCTTGTTTATGTCAAACGAAACCTGTCAGATGAGAAAGGAGTACGTATCTACAACATCGAAACTCTTGAAAGTATTGCCAGCCTCCCACTAATATGATTTACTGGAACAACTTTATCTTCGAATACCAGCGCTTCATTGTTTTTCTTCTATTATATGATAGAAATGAATCACGATCAACATGGTGAAGTTCCTAGGGTCGGTGATAATGACACATTTCTTCGCTCTATGATTAAGATCCTATGCAAACAGAAAGTGGGGTTACAGGTTTGTCATCTAAACGCACAAAGCCTATATCCTAAAATTGATGAGTTTAGGGATGTCTTCCAGGATTCAAATGTTGATATTATCTGTGTTACCGAAACGTGGTTTTCTGAAAAAAATAATGATCAAATGTATTGTTTGGGAGGTTTTAGACTTTTCCGCGCTGACAGACTTGGAAGGAGAGGTGGAGCAGCTACCATATACGTACGCAAGGGTATCGCCTGCAAATTAATCTGTAAGTCGGCAATAGGTAGTGAGTTGGAGTACTTGTTTTTAGAAATCTATGATGATGAGGGTACTCTTCTTGTAGGGGCGGTCTATAGACCTAACAATTATGTAGATGTTAACCCATTGCTTATACTCTTGGAAACTATCACCTTGAGTCCAACTAAGATCATTGTTTGCGGAGATTTCAACAGTAATCTTTTAGAACAGACTTCTCTCATCGAGGGTATGAAAACTTTTAATTTAATACCGGTAAACACCACCGTTGCTACACATTTCTCTGGGGCTTCGCAAACACTTTTAGATATTTTCTTTGTAAGTGATGTTAATGACGTCCTTTTATATGACCAGTTGTCAGCTTCAGCATTCTCAAAACACGACCTCATTTACCTAGTTTTTAACTTCAAGGTCAAATATATCGAAACTTCCTACGAATTTAGAGATTTCAAGAACATTAATTATTCAGATTTGGAGCAAAGTTGTCGAAATATCCATTGGCAATGTGTTTATAGGTTACACTCTCCCGATGATCAAGTCGAATTCTTAAACAATAATATTACCAACCTCTTTAATAGACACGTTCCTCTGAGATCCAGATCTATTACAACTGGTGAACGCCCGTGGTTTAACAATGAAATTCTAAGTCTCATGCTGCAATGGGATCAGGCATATAGTGTATGGAAACGTTATCGATTGGAAATTCACCATCAGATTTTTTGTAGGTTGTGGTACACCAAATAAAACATCCTCTCATCTAAGCAATCTGGCTTTCGTCAAAAGCATAGTTGCACTACTGCTATTATCAACATTGTTGAAGATATTCGACTTGCCTTAGATGATGATCATGTAACTTTCCTGGTACTGCTTGATTTTTCTAAAGCATTCGACACTGTTGATCACACTAACCTTTGTCACAAGTTGACAACTTTTTATGGTTTTTCATCTTCTGCAGTGCTGCTATTATCATCCTAGCTTCGGGATAGAAAACAAGCAGTTTTGATTGGCAATGACATATCAAGTTACCTTCCAACAACTAGAGGTGTCCCTCAGGGTTCGATCTTAGGACCACTCCTTTTTTCTATTTATATTAATGAGCTTCCTGAAAAGATTAATGGATCGTCCATCTAAATGTATGCTGACGATGTTCAACTACACAAAAGTTGTCCCCTTGGGCTTATTGAAAATTGCGCCTACTTAATTAATAAGGACCTTCAAGAAATTTCTCGCTGGTCAACATCTAATGGTCTATTTCTGAACCCTATAAAATCCAAATGCATAGTTATTAGTAGGAAGGCTCTAAACCTAGACTATTTTCAAAACTTATACTTAAACAACTCACGCATTGATTATGTCCCTACTGCAAGAAATCTCGGTATGTTATTCAATAGCACACTAACTTGGGATGATCATATAAATTCTGCCGTTGGTAAAGTATACGGTGTGTTTTTGCTGTATAGCATTAAATTTATTTTTAATTTTAAGTTATAAAATTCCCGAAAATAAAAGAAATAAAACACGACACAGACTTTTAGTTTTTAAGAAGTTAATTTTATTTGAATCGAAGGTTTGACGTTTGACAGGTAAGTGATTGAAGTTTTAACTAGGGATGGTTCAGTGACATTGGCAGGTGCTGACTTGCTGAATCGGATTAAGCGGCAGCTACATGTGCCCAATGAGTAGATGGGTTAAATTTTATTTCGGTGACCCTTGAACATTCTCCCCGGGCGGAAGGTGAGTTTTCCATAGTTTTAGGTGAAAAAAACGTTTCTTCTATTGCAATTCATCTCAGATTGACATGAAAAGAAACAAAGTTTATTAAATATGTTATATAAACAAGTTTAATGAAAATTAATTTCGACATAAAAAAACAACATTTTCTACTACGGTTTGGATACCCTCTAAAGCTGCACATATAGAGTCTCGGATAGTAATTCGTTCTTTTCATTGATAAAGTAACGATGAGGATGGAGGCAAACAACAACAACTCCATACTCTGCTTGTTGTCAATGGAAAATTCCATCAATTACGGTACGGTGTGTAATTTTTTTTTTGTTGTAAATCAAAGTGTCATATTTTATGTGTTATTTAGTGTTAAATTTCGAAGAAAATTGCTGGAGATGATGCTGCAGATGATTCAGGTGAGTTGAAATTAGTTAATTTATTGAATTTATATTATATTTTATTGTTTTAAATTTGTATTCAATTATATTGAGTTTTCATGGCCATCGGAGTCTGAGTAGGGTTCGGACGGTTTTAACTTTCTTGCGAATAGTATTATTTTTCTTGTGTGATTAATTTTTGAAAGTGTATTAAATTGAAGTGAAAATTATTTTGATGATTCAAATAGCGCGAAATAGTTTGAATATTATTTAAAGTGATGCAAAATAATGTTTTAAGTGTTTTTATATGTGAATTCATATTAAGTTGAAAATTTAATTATGTTTTGGTTTTAAAAGTGGTTTGATTTAAAAGTTGATTATTTTAATGATGGTGATTTTTAATTTCAATTAATTTCGTAAAAATTATAAATGAAATTAAAAGTTTTTATTAGTTTTGCTTTGCGTTTTTTCGTATTAAATGAGCAATTATGAATATTTTTTCATGTAGAATTATGAAGTGAAAATTAAATTATTCGTTTTAATTGAGTTTTTCGTTTGAAAATGAGCAAAATAAATTTGTTTTCTAATATTTTTGTGGCATTTTCGTGTTTTTTTTTGTAGAAAATATGCTCATGTGAATAATGATGAATTGCGAGAGGAAAATTATTTTAATGCCTTCGCATAATTATGACAACATGATGCATATGTGATGTGATGTGATGTGATGTGATGTGATGTGTGTGTGTGTGTGTGTGTGGATATGTGTGTGTGTGTGTGTGTGTGTGTGTGTGTGTGTGTGTGTGTGTGTGTGTGTGTGTGTGTGTGTGTGTGTGTGTGTGTGTGTGTGTGTGTGTGTGTGTGGGCTTTTTTCTTAGGCTTGATTTGAATGTTGATTGCTGTTTATTGGTAGAGGACATAGCTTCGTTACAGGTCGTTTAAATTCACCTTGCTCTGTTTTCAGCTTCACTACTCTGGTGATGTCATCTTTTCCGGGGAAAGTTTCTAGAATTCGTCCTAGATTCCATTTTGACGGGGGAAGTCTCTCATCTTTGATCAAAACCAGGTCTCCGATTTGAAGTTGAGGTTGAGGTTTTAGCCATTTCGGTCGTTGTTGCAGTCGAACCAAATATTCGGATTGCCAGTGATGCCAAAAGGTTTGCAAACTGAATTGGATTGCTTTCCACCGATTGACATAGTTCGCCTTACCGATTGTGAGATCTGGCTCTGGTACAGTGAACATTTGTGCTCCGATTAAGAAGTGTGCTGGAGTCAGAGCATGGAAGTCTTCAGGATTCTCTGTTAAGGGACATAGAGGCCTCGAATTTAGACATGCTTCAACTCTTTTGAAGTGGTGTTTAACACTCTTCATGCCGGCTTCCCATAATCCTCCGAAGTGGGGAGAAGCAGGAGGAATGAAATTCCACTTTGTTCCTTGTGACGACAAAACTTCAGCAACACCTTTCCAGTCATGGGTAGCATCCTTCAGAAGTCGGTATAACTCTGTTTCAGCTCCTTTAAAATTCGTGCCGCAATCACTGTAGATTTGGCTGCAGACTCCTCGCCGTGATGTAAACCGCCGAAAAGCTGCTAGAAAAGCTTGAGTGGTGAGATCGCTTACCGCTTCAAGATGAATCGCCTTTGTTGCTAGGCAAACGAAGATGGCTATGTAGCCTTTGTAGCTTTTTGCTCCGCGGCCTTTCCAAGCCCGGATATTAATCGGACCAGTGTAGTCAACTCCACTATGTGAGAATGGCCTGGATGCAGTCACTCTGGGCTTTGGTAATTCTCCCATCAGTTGATAAGCAGGCTTAGTCCTAAACCGATAGCATATAGTGCATTTATGAACATATTGTTTTACTGCTCGCTTGGTCTGAAAAATCCAATATTTTTTCCGAAGATAACCCATCATCAACTGAATGCCACCATGAAGAGTTTTTTCATGTGCTTCGTGAAGAATCAATTTGGTGAAGTGGTGATTTGGAACCAGGATGATTGGATGCTGTTTATCATAAGGCAAATTTGCATTCTTCAGTCTTCCGCCAACTCGAATGATTCCGTCCGAATCAACGAAGGGATTTAGAGAAGCCATGCCTTTGGACTTCAAAATGCCATCAGAAAACATTTCCAGTTGAGCTATTTGCACCAAAACTTTGGCTGCATCGCCGAGCTCCTCTGGTGAAATCGGTCCAAATTTCCAGTTGGGTATGTATTTTTTCGAATTATTGGTAAAGCGTAAATCATAGCAACAATACGTATTAATTTGTTTATTTCAGACGATCCATCATAAGTTCATTAATTGGAGGTAAAACCTTTCCAATGTGATGCACTTGTATTAATGGCTGAGCTGGATACTGAAACTCCCATGCTTCACGCAAAAATTCAGGTCCGTTCCACCATAACGGATTATCAAGCAAAGCTGATGGAAGGACACCTCTGGAAACCAAGTCTGCTGGATTGTGCTGAGTTGGAATATGGTTCCATATTTTGACGGGAGTCAAACGCTGTATTTCTCCAACCCTGTTTCGCACAAAAGTTTCCCATTTGTTTGGTGAAGCTCGAATCCACGAAAGAGTGATGGTTGAGTCAGTCCATGCAAACCGCTTGATGTTTTTGTTCCCAAATACTTGAGTGGCATGGTCCGGAAGCTTGGCCAAAGTAACAGCACCGCAAAGTTCCAAACGCGGAAGGCTTACTGGTTGTTCAGGAGCAACTTTAGATTTAGAGATGAGAAGATGCATCTTCGCATGGCCTGTATCATCTTCGACTCGCAAATACACAGCTGCTCCGTAGGCTTTTTCCGATGCGTCGCTGAAACCATGAAGCTCAACTCGAGTGAAGTCGCCGATGGTTTGAACCCACGTTGGAAATTGAATTTTGTTGATGGCTTGCAGATCTTCGTAGAAGACATTCCATTGATCCAGAAGTGATGATTCAATTGGTTCATCCCATGACATCTTTTTCACCCATAGTTGCTGCATGAACATCTTCGCCTTCACAATACACGGAGCAATCCAACCCATTGGATCAAAAAGACGTGCTATCGTAGATAGAATAAATCGTTTTGTCGGCTGTGGATCGGGAAGTGCATTGTAACAGAAAGAGAATTTATCAACAGAAGGAAGCCAGTGGACACCGAGCGTCTTAACTCGTTCCGAATCTTCTGACGGCATTGAGAATGATGATTCCCGTTCTCCTGTTGGAATGCCCGAAAGTAATTCGTCAGAATTGGAAGTCCATTTCCGTAAGTTGAATTCAGCTGTCTCTAATGTTGTTTTAATTTGTTTTATTTTCTCTTTAGCCTCTGCAACGGTATTTCCTCCAGATATCAAATCGTCTACATACATCTCTTCACGGATCATGGTTGCAGCAAGCTGATTTTTCGAACTGTCTTCTGCCAACTTCAGTAGCGTTCGGATCGCAAAATATAGAGCGGCTGCTGTTCCAAAGGTAACCGTATTAAGTCTGTAAACTTTAATCGGCTCATCAGAATTTTTTCTCCACAGAATCAGCTGATAATTTTTGTCTTGCTCCGCTATCAAGATCTGTCGATACATTTTTTCGATGTCAGCAGTGAAGGTGTATTTATACAACCTCCAACGAAGAATAATGTCGCAGATATTTTGCTGAAGTGCTGGACCTACCAACATAGCATCGTTCAAAGAAACGCCACTTGATGTTTTGAAGGATGCGTCAAACACCACCCTCAATTTTGTGGTTGAACTGCTTTCTTTGATGACAGCATGATGTGGCAGGAAGTAATGCAGATTTTCTGGCAACTTATCCTTTCGACTTCACTCATATGACCCAGTTGGATATATTCTTCAATGCAGGCTGAATACTGTTCTCGAAGTTGCTGGTTTGCATCAAGACGTCGCTCTAAACCATGGAATCGCCGCAAAGCACCTTGATAAGAATCGCCAAAAACCGGAGGAACGTTTCCTTTGAACGGCAATGCTACTGGATAGCGTCCATCAGTTGTTCGTTCAGTGTTGGCGATGAAATGATTTTCACATTCAATATCTTCAGCCTTTTGGAATGGCTTGAAAGGCGTCTCTTCCAGTTCCCAAAATTTTCGAAGTTGGGTTTCGACATCTACTGTTTGCATGAAACTTCTGACTTGATGAGTGGATTCGGATACAATTGGAGCCTTTCCGAATAAAATCCATCCCAATGTTGTCTTCTGCATGACTGGCATCAGTTTATCTGCTGGTGGAATCAGATCTGGCAACAAAAGTTCGGGAAGGACATCACTGCCAAGCAAAATATCAATTTTGGACGATTTGAAGAATTCTGGATCGGCAAGTACATAATCGTTGAGATGAGTCCAATTCTCAACGTGAAGGGTCCGGGCCGGCAGATGCCCAGACAGTGACCTTAAGATGTAGGCTTGCGCAGTTGTTGCAAACGTTGAATGCTGCGAAGCAAAAGTGATATCTACCACTCTTAAACATGTGCCACTGCTGATCAAACCCAACCCGGACACCCCCGTATGAGTTGTTCGAGATTTAAGTTGGAGTAATTGGGCAGCATTCTCTGTGATGAACGACGCTTCAGAACCAGTATCTAACAATGCTCGCAAAGTCAACCACTCTCCCAACGAAGACTTTACTTTTACAAGGGCTGTTGCCAGTAAAACTTGAAAGTTTTTGGTTGGACTGCTGTGATGAGAATGGTGAGAAGTTAAATTGTTAGAACCCGATGGTTTATTGGCAGTCTGGAATGAAGGCGCCTCTGCGTTCAAAGTTGTACTTTGCGAATTTTGGCTGCTAATCTGTTGCTGCACTTGGTTGTTTGGCTGACTACTATTTGTTGGCTGGACTTGCTGAAAAGAGTTATTATTTTGCTGTGCGCGTGAAGGTTGTTGGCTTGGCTGTAAAGAAGTATTATTAACATGTAATAAGGTATAATGTGATTGTTGACAATGATAGCATCTACGACTAGTTGAACAACTATCAGTAACATGATTATACCCTAAACAGTTTCGACACAAACCCAATTTATTTATAACCTGACTACACTCGCTTACACTCATTTTCAAAAATTTACTGCATCTTCTAACCGCATGTTTATTTTTCTGACATATTTTACAGGAAATCTTCGATTTATCAGACTGCGCATGTGCGACGAACGAATTTTCGTGTGAAGAGTCCCATGATGGTTTGGATGTACCCTGACTGTGCTGCTGATCGACCGCTTCAAGAGTCCGGAACCTTGTCTCCAGAAAGGAAGTAAATTCCTTGAAAGTCGGCAACTTCTTCGGGTCCTCTCTATCATTCAGCTTCTCCTCCCACATTTGCTGCGTTCTGCTGGGTAACTTTCGCACTAGAAGAAAACTTAGCACTGCATCTCAATGTTCTACTTCTATTTTCAGATTGGCAAGGCTATGAATCACTTGAGTCGAAGTATATAGAAGATCTTTAATCGACTCCGCACGCTCCTGGGTCAACGACGGTAGATTGAACAGTGTATTCAACTGCATATTGACAAGAACGCGAGGGTGATCATAACGATCCTTCAAAATCGACCATGCTTTGACATAATTATGACCTTGAATCTTCATAGTCAGAAGTAGCTTCTCAGCGTCACCTGCTAAACTGGTCTTCAGATAATGCATCTTCTGAATATCTGATAAAGATGATTTGGTGCCTACCAGGGTCACAAAAAGGTCGTGAAAATTTGGCCAATTTTCATAACTGCCGTCGAAGGTTGGTATTTTTATTGCTGGCAAATGAAGTTCCTCGTTTTTCATTGATTTCTCCTTTTCAGCGACTTCACTGGACTGCTGGTTGCTGCTTGCGCGGAAACTTTCCACCGAATCCAGAAGCCTAGCCTGAAACACACAATATTCTTCCCTAATTTCATCATACATCACTTCAACTTCAGGTTCCCCTTTTGTCACATCATTATCTTCTTCCAAAAGGGCATCGTAAATTTTGGACACAGAAGACCACAAATCCTTTAACAGATTTAACCTGGTTTGGACATAAGTAAGGGTTAAGGCTTTACCCTTTTTGCCAAAATTCTCCACATCTCTCTTTAATTGCTTGGCTTTTGCAGTTAATTGCTTTGCAGACATTTTATTTTAATTAGTAATATAGTAGTAAGCAAAAGAGACTACTCACTTTGAAATGGCCTCGAAACTTCCTCGTGCTGATTAGGTTTAAGGTTAACTCCCACGTTGCACACACTTTTTAATCTTCACACAATCTAGCGATCTTTTATTATTTTACGGAAATTTACTAAATGCTCGAAGGACCAATGTTTTTGCTGTATAGCATTAAATTTATTTTTAATTTTAAGTTATAAAATTCCCGAAAATAAAAGAAATAAAACACAACACAGACTTTTACAGCCTTATTTATTAGATTTTTTAGGCGGTTGACTAGTTAAACAGTTTTTTAAAAGTTCTTAATAGTTGGATATATGCCTTACTTAATTATATAAAATGTCAACTTAGACAAATCTTAGACAACCGATGCCGTTGTCCATGTTAGACAACTTTAAGACAACAATAAAGAAAGTTTATTAATGACTTTTTGGAGTTGAACGGCTCTCTAAAGTTAGACAAAGTTTATAAATACGACTGTTAGGTTTTAAGAAGTTAATTTTATTTGAATTGAAGGTTTGACGTTTGACAGGTAAGTGATTGAAGTTTTAACCAGGGATGGTTCAGTGACATTGGCAGGTGCTGACTTGCTGAATCGGATTAAGCGGCAGCTACATGTGCCCAATGAGTAGATGGGTTAAATTTTATTTCGGTGACCCTTGAACACGGTGTACTCCGCAAGTTATGGTGTTCGCAATATTACACCCCCCTTAAAACTCGTTTGTTATTGGCAAAAACGTTAGTTGTGCCAATACTTACATATGGGTGCGAGATATATTGTAAGTGTGACGCTGTCAGCAGGCGAAGACTTAATGTAGCCTTTAACAATACCGCTCGTTATATATTCGGGTTGGGTAGAATGGACCGTGTTCCAAATTTTTCAATACAAATATATAAAATTTCTCTAGATAACTTACTGCGCTTCCGAACCCTCATATTGCTATTTAAAATAATACATACTCAAGAACCATGTAGTCTTTTCAATAGGATACAATTTGGCTCCTCGGATAGATCCCAAAATCTCAGACATCCCCGTTATGCATGTCTTAACTCGAAGCGACAGTTCTTCGTCAATGCCATACGACTTTGGAACTCCCTTCCGAGGTACATAAGAAGAGTAAGTGGTGAATCCCAGTTTCGTAGAGCACTACGTACTCATTTTCAAAACTAATTCTGTTTCTTCAACTTAAAAATTATAATAATAATATTTCTTTTTTTTCAATGGAGATGTGTTTGTATTTTATTTCTTTTTTTCTTGATTTATTTTTTGTTCTCTTTATTACTTTTTTATATTAAAGGTGAGGGTTTTAACTTATTTCTAGTATCTAACTTCAAACTTTTTAATCTTTTTCCGATTGCTTTTTTCTAAAATGGGTACTTATTAAAATACATAGTAAAACCTTTCAAATTAAATGTTCTAAAATAACTTCGTACATATGTATAATTATATCAAAGTAGCTTTTCTTCAAAAAATTATAATATTTAGCCTTACACTAATTAATAAGAAGTATATTCTTAATGTGTAGGTATTCATTGAATTCAATAAACTAAACTAGACTATCTATATGGTTCAGCAAGAGTCAAAATATTAACTGACCACCAACCCCACTTAAGGCACTTATGCCTTAAGTACCAAAAATTACAATTCGAAAATGAAACGTTGGACAGCAGCATTACAAGAATATAACTACGAACTGAAATATAAGCCCAGTAAGGCTGACGTAGTTGCTGATGCACTTTCCAGACCTCCTCTTGACTCTCATATTAACTCCATTACAGAATCCCAACCTCTTGACTCCCAAATCAATTCCCTTACAGCATCCCAACATAGTGAAGAAAGTTCTTCCCATGGACTTATTCCAGCAGTGGAATTGCCAATCAATATTTTCAAGAATCAACCCCTTTCCAAATTTCCGTAGACTTACTTTTATACAACCTCGATACACTAAAGAAAATTTTATTTCAATATTTTAACGATACCTGATCCCTACCATAATAAATGAACTAATGACTAAAGAAGAATATATGGGTTTTATCCAGAATATATATCAACTTCATTTCAAAAATTACAGAATCCGCTACATACAAACAAAAGTTATTTATTGGTTATATCAAACCGAACAAGAGAAACACATCCTAAAAATCCATAATAGAGCACATAGAAATGCACGCGAAAACAAAGCTCAACTTCTCCAAAACTATTATTTCCCTCAAATGAACTCAAAAATTAATACAATAGTTAAACAATGCCATGTATGTCGAGAACACAAAAACGATAGACATCCACATAAGCCCGAACTTAAACCAAAACCTATTCCCCAAAACCCAGGCCATATTTTACATTTAGATATTTATGCAACTGAAGGACATCTTGTTCTCACTGCGCTAAATAATTTTTCCAAATACGCTCAAGCAAAAATTCTAAAGTCTAGAGCTGTGCAAGATATAGTAGAACCTTTAAGGCAAATTTTATACACTTTCGGCGTACCAAAAGTAGTTGTCTTTGACAATGAAAAATCCTGTAATGCAGCCTCTATCTGTTTCTTATTGCAAGATCAATTAGGAATAGAAATCTTTAAAACTCCTCCATACTCCAGTACAGTCAATGGCCAAGTGGAGCGATTTCACTCCACGCTTTCAGAAATAATGCGTTGCCTTACAAATTCACAAATCTTTCCTAGAATTACTAGACAGAGCAGTATACAAGAGTACAACTGTTCAATTCACTCAACAATAGGAAAAAAAACCCTTGGAGGAATTTTTTGGAAGAATCGTCAGTACCGATCCGGAACAGTTCGAAAAAGCAAGAAAGGAAAACATTATTAAACTACAAGATAAACAAAATACTATACACCTGGTGACACTATTTACTTAAAAATAAATAAAAGATTAGGTTCCAAGCTATCACCACGCTTTAAACAAGAAATAGTAAAAGAAAACAAAACAAAAACTGTATTTACACAATCTGGAAAAGTAGTTCACAAAGCAAATATTAAAAGCTGAGATCAATCTTCTTATCTCCACAAGTATCTTACTTCCTTTATTTATGGCGACGTCAAAATACTCGATTATTCTAACTCAGAGATAATCGTGCTAAAAACAGGAATAGCAAAAATTCAAACAGAAAATCTAAAATTTATATCAGCGAAATACCCCCTTATGAAGAATTCATTTCAAAAACCACATCCCTAATGAACCAGCACATTCCAGGGGGTAATTCCGAATCTTAGACCACGAGCTCAAACAAACTACGAACCTTATTAACAATATTAAAATCAATAGATCTAAATTTCATTGGCACAGCATGGAAATGGGTGGCAGGAAAGCCCGACCATGGCAATTATATGATAATGGTAGATAAAATTAACAACGCCTTAGAAAATAATAATAACCAAATTCTAATAAACAAAGCTTATATTGATAGGATAAATAAATTAACGAACGTAACTAATGAAATTCTTAATGTAATAAAAAAAGATAAATCCTTTGAAAATTAATTAGTTTTAAGTTTACTTTACAAAACAAAGTTAATTAAAGAAGAAATAATGAACTCAATATATGCAATTGCATTGGGTAAAGGAAAGCTCTAACATATTGTTAAAATCGGAGATCGATATAATTATGAATAATTTGAATAAAAACAATGTGAATGCACTATTCAAAAATATTGAAGAGGCATTAGAATTTGCCGAAGTCAAAGTTGCCATAAATGTATCAACTCTACTTTATATTATAAGAATTCCAAATACGGAAGACGTAATCTATGAAAAATTAGTTTTAAGACCATTAATAAAGAACAAAAAATTCGTTAACAAAATCATGCAAGAAAATATTTTAAAAAGAAATAATATTATGTTTGGAATTATAGATAAATGTAAGACAATAAATGATATACCATTATGTAAGCAATCAAATATCATAGATTTAAGCAACGATAAATGTATATTTAATCTAATAGAAGGTAAAAACGCAACATGTAAAAGAACGAAAAGCCGACATATCCCACAAATTGAAGAGATAGCACCAGGAATAATCCTCTTAAATAATTTTGACGGTAACATAGATTTCAACAACAATCGCCAATCACTTAACGGAACATATCTCATCAAATTCTCCAATTTCACATTAAAGATAATGAATCAACAGTATATTGCAGAAAAAATATCCGAAATTCACGCATAACCTCCTTTGCTACATCACCTTTCAGATGATACAGAAATAGAAGAAATTCTATCACTCCAGCTCATGAAAGAACTTCACATGAACAATACAAAACACATCAATAAGATTCAATCAGAAAAAGAAGCCCTCCAATGGATCAACTATTGCATCTTTCTATTAATATTCTTCACCATACTAATCGTGAGGAAAACACACCTAAAAAACAAAAGAGTCCCTGAAACGCAAATAGCACCAATACTCATACCTTCAAAATTAGATCCAGCAAGTTTGACCTATCCCAGAATCACGGAACACCCCAGCATCTATAATCTTCCATACTTTTGAAAAACGAGGACGTCTTTATTTAAGAGGGGAAGAGTTAACGACGACATGTTAACTTCAATGAACGTTGTGCTTCCCACGAAAAATGCTGACATGGTGTCTGGGCGATGACACCAATGTTGCAGCTTGTAGCAAACAATTTAAAATTCGTGGAAATATGAAAGCAATGTGTTGGGAAATAAATAATAATACAGATATGCTACGTAATCATGAAATAGGTATTTAAGTTCTAGATTTTAGGTAATCATTGTCATTATATTTTCGGAGGCAGAATCGCTGCCGGTTTACAAATTAAATTCTTAATAAAATAAAATAATAAAATTAAAAAAAAATATAAAATAATTTTTTTTAACTAAAATTTAACGAAAAAACTTTAATTTGTATATCAAAAGTACAATAATATTCACTATCTTTTAATTTTTGAAACAAATCTTCTATCTTGAGAATTGGGTAAACATCGTTCACTAAGTGTTTATCGAGTTTAGCTTAATAGTCAGCACATAACCGAATGGATTTGTCAGCTTTGATGACGGGAACAACTGAAGTTCCACAATCTGAGTATGCAATCTTCTCAATAATACCACGTAACTTATCTAGCTCATTTTCGATTAATGGGCGAATTGTATATGGAATTGATCTGGTTTTAATAAAGGTAGGTGTAGCACCATCGCGGAATTTTAACATACCTTTAATGTTTGGTATACTTTCAATTTCTGTGCTGAAAATCTCTGCATATTTTTCAAATATCTGCTGCTTTAAATGCACTATATCTCTCTCCGTATATACCTCCATTGAATTTATAATTAATAGTTTGAGCTGTGTACCCATTCACGTCCCATGATTGTGTCGAACTTTCCATTGACTATATATAAATCGCAATTTTTAATCTGGTCGTTGTATTGAACTTGTACCTCTGGTTTCCCATATGCAGGGAATATTTAATGGT
Organism: Dasysyrphus albostriatus; assembly: GCA_946251815.1. Lineage (NCBI taxonomy): Eukaryota > Metazoa > Arthropoda > Insecta > Diptera > Syrphidae > Dasysyrphus > Dasysyrphus albostriatus. Next base: position 113,080,913 of record OX276335.1, read on the forward strand.
TGTAGGTCTTAAGCATGACTTCTGTTGGCCAATTTTTGACATTTGGCCAATGCATTTTAAAAGTTTCGTAATTAATGACAGAAATCGCTGCCCCTGTATCAAATTCCATCTCAAAGGGCTTCCAATTAATTTTCAATGGCCTCTCCTATGGCATAGGGAACAATCCAGGTTCTTTGATTTGCAATTGTTTGCCATGTGGTTTTGTTTGCCGCATCTGTAATAATAAATAGTTATTATTGTTTGTATTTTTGGGTCTATAGTTGGTATGTAAATTTGTATTATTATTATTCTTTGATGTATTCCTTTTTTCTTTTGAGGGATCGCTTTGAATTGGAGCTTGTGAATGTTACTGTGCGAGGGGTGGGTTTCCAGTTTTGAAGTCTTCATTGCCAATGCACTCTGTATGGGATTCTCTAGAGATATATTTGTCTCTTGTAGAAGAGTCTCTCCTTGATTGCCGAGCCTCGGAGACCGCGGATAATTGAGATATGTATCCAGCGTAGATTTCTTGCATGCGTCACATTCAAAGTTACAGTAGATGCTCAGTTTTTACAAATCTGCCAAAAAATTGGCGATAGATTCCCCTTCATATTGCAGTCTAAGCAGAAATATATGTTGCTCCGTAATTTCATTGGGCTTGGGACTTAAATGGTCTTTCAGCGTTTTAACTAGATCTCCGTACTACTTCGTCTCTGGTTCTTCTGGTGCTGTCAAGCTCGAGAATAATTGGTAGTATTAAGCTCCGATACAGTTTATCAGTACTGTGATTGGTACCATCCGTAATGTTTTTTAATGCTAGATAATTTTCTAACCTTCTTCGTGTTCGTTGAACTGGTGTAGGTTGGGCGAACTCGGTAAATTTTGTAAGTTTCGTAAGGCCTTGACGAGCGTGTTGATAAACAATTTTTAATTGTCGAAGCAAAATTCGAAAAGTTCGAAGATAAAATTGAATGCATTGCAAAGGAATTGCATAAAGTAAGGAAAATGAAGGTTCGAAAAAGTTCTGGTGACTGTCCAAAACGAAAGGAGATGCATCCACCAACTTTCGATGGACAAACTTCTTGGTCAATCTATAGGAAGCAGTTTGAGGCAGCCGCAGCAACAAATGGCTGGGACGAAGAAGAAAAGTATATAGTTCTGACGCTTGCCCTTAGAGGAACTGCTGCTGAACTGCTACAAACCATACCAGCAGATAAGAATGGCAACTTCAGCGCTCTTGTTCAAGCCATTGGCAAACGCTTAGGAGATGGGCATATGCAAGAATGCAAGAAGTCTTCCGCGTTCAGCTTAATACTAGAGTCCAGAAAATAGGAGAAACTCTGCAACAGCTCCAAGCACACATCGAAAGGTTGGCACATCTGGCATATCCGGCTGCAGGGGATGAAATCATTAACCAATTTGCAACAGAAGCCTTTGTCCGTGCTGTATCTGATATCAACCTTTAGCGAGCAATTCAAACTGCTGGGAAACGCACACTTCCTGAGGCATTAGCGTTCGCCCTAACTATGGAAGCAGCAGAACAGGCTTCTCAAGGAGTTCATCGAGTAAGAGACATAGAAATAGGATTGTTCATGCCAGAGAACAGCGTTGCAAAGGAACCAGTGAGATGGACCTGCTCGATGCTGAAATTGTAACAAGACAGGACATCTCCCACGTAAGTGCAGATTACCACCTAGAAGATCTACATGTCAATATTGTGGACGAAGATATGGAAACAATAACACCAATACTCGAATTCTACCTGTTTCCCAATCGGGAAACGAGTATGAACCAACTTCGGGGGGCAGAAGCTGGTTTCTGGTACCGATGGCCCCAGAACCACTATTCAGGTCTCGCAGAAAAGTATAAAAGCACATATCTGACCAGCAGATGACGCAGTTTATTTTTAATCGTGAATGCGTAAAGTTGTTGTAAAAGTAAAGTGGTGAATTGATTTCAGTGGTGAACAGTAAATTGTTTTGTGGTAATAAAAGTAGAGTGTTTTATTTTGTAAAGTAAATAAGTGGAGAATTTAAATTAAGTGAATTAGTTTTATTAACGAACCTGAGAAAATATTACAATATATATACGTCTCCCCGCCCTTGGAGTCATACCTAGGGTCTGGTCCTCCAGATTTGGGGGTCGTGCCGTCAGTGTGACTTCCCGGCCACGTAAAGCTACTTAGTTGCGAAGCAGCAAGCCGGATACGGACGGATTTACTGTTGACGAACCTAGCAAACGAAGTAAGGACAATGAACTTCGGATGTGCACGTGGAATGTTCTGTATCTCTTAAGACCACTTGCAGCCGAACATTTAGCGGAGGCCCTAGACTGCTACAAAGTAGATATCACCGCCATCCAAGAAGTGCGATGGGATGTGTCAGGTAAAAGAAAATTGAAAGACTGCGACGTCTACTACGGCGACTGCTACCGACAACAAGGGCAGCGTCTTTTTGGGTGTGGATTCGTCCTTGGAGGCAGACCTAGGCAGGAAGTCCTGAGTTTCAACAACGTGAACGAGTGCCTCACGACGATTCGCATCAAGACTATTTTCGCCAACATTAGCCTCATATGCGCGCATGCCCCCACAGAAAAGAAAGATGATGACACCAAGGACGAGTTCTACAAGCTCCTGGACAAGACATACGAGCAATGCCCTAGCTATGACATTAAGATTGTCTTGGGTGATTTTTATGCCAAGCTAGGAAGAGAAGACGTCTTTGGTGGCACAATCAAAAATATAGCCTGCATGACACCACCTCCGATAACGGACTCAGGTTAATCGACTTAGCTGCGAGGCGAAACGTTGTGGTAGCTAATACGCAGTTCCCGAATCTCAATATACATAAGCGGAAATGGCGAATTCCTGGACAATCAGCCGCCAACCAATTAGCCAATGGATGGCCAATTCATCATAAAAGGTGTCTACTTAATGCACTTTCTAAAATGATATAACACATGCTTAAGTATAAAAAAATAACCAAGAAAATATGTCATAGACTTAAGTAGCTTTTAACATTTTCGGAAAAAGTCAGTTAAAATACTACAATAACCTTCCAATGTTGATAGGACAAACATTTTCTCTTTTGATGTGTAAGAAGGTTCAGTGCACGTATAAAACTCGATTCTAGGTGTTAAAAGTTCCACATATGGTCACCATAATGGAAAAGGAGTTCTTAAAAGTTTTTCACGGAAACTTAAGAATGATTAGTCTTGGAAAAATATCATTGGTACACATTTGTAGCAAATTAAAATTCTCAACAGTTTATGCCACACCACTTGTAGAAATTAAACTATAAATAAAAAGTTATAATCAAAAAAACGCGTTTATTTTCAATGTTTAAATTTTGATTATAACGTTCGTATTAATAGCCTTAAGGTAAAAAAATGTGAGAAATTTTTAAGAGATGTGAATTTTCTACAAATTTGTACCAATGATTTTTTTCTAAGACAAATAATACTTAAGTTACCGGGGAAAACTATTAAGAACTCCTTTTCTTTCAACACCTAGAATCGATTAGAATATTTGTCCTACCCACTTTGGAAGGTTATTGTAACATTTTAATAGACTTTTTCCGAAAATGTTAAGAGCTACACTGAGAAAAAAACGCATATCGTTTTAATTTTTTATTCATTTCATATCACATGTCATAATCAATCAAAATTGACTCAAATTCGCCTTTTATGATACTAAAAACATCACCTCAACATTTTTAAGGTTAGTTACATAATATAATGTCAAACAATTGAAATTTCCTTTCACATCATAATATCAGTTGATAATATCAAAATGAAATTTTAAATTTCGATCATTTAGATAATGTAATTATCAGATCAGAAGTTTTTATAATACCAAGATGATATAAAAAATCTTAAATATTTTAAAATGTCAATTTTAGTCCAGTCAAAATAGACATAGAAATGTGCAAACCTAGCCATACTTCCGATAAGACCGAAAATTGGTACAATCTCTCCTTTGGGCATAACAAATCAACTGCCAAAAGTCCCCGTCAATCCCACTCGAGCATAAAAAGTTATATTGAAAGTAAAGTGTCGAAAAAGTTGGTTTTAGGCCTATAACTTTTGAACGGTGACTGATATCGAAAAATAATATGAGAAAGCTGTTTAGATCATGCAATTCTCTACCAAAATTTCAAGACACTTTTTTTCGTAAGACCATCGGTTAAGGATAAAAAGCTATTTCAAAAATGGTAAATTGACGAAAATATCGGTTTTTGGGAATAACTCTTTAACGGTAAATGTTATCAAAAAGTGATATCAACTAACTCTGAGGACTGTCATAAGGGAAGATATGTGCTTGCCACCTTTTTCGGAAGTGTTCGTTTGGACAAAAATAAAGGGTGATTCAGGTAACCATCGATACCTTATGGTGGAGCCAGACTCTGAGCAGTCTTCCCAAAACATCATCCTGGGGAAGACTCTTGTGGCACCAAACAACAACATCAAACTATTCGAAGTCAAGCTTAGAAAAGTAGAAGCTGTTGGAAAGTGTGAATCAGTGTCTGCTATAACTAAGATCACAGAAGTGTACAATCAGCAATCAGTGGACCCGAGGAAATTGAACTCTTGAAGGCAAAAATTTTGAAGTCATCTAATTTAAGTGAACAACAGCTAGGTGTCGCTGGAAGCCTCCTTCACGAGAACGCTGATATACTCTCTTCACCCAGTGGGGAGTATGGTCGAACACAACTTGTGCAGCATCGAATCAACACGGGAGACGCGAGAACAATCCGACAACCAGCGAGATGTGTCCCATTAGCCAAACAAGCCGAAGTTGAAGAGATGATATCGACGATGAAGAAAGATGGGCTTATCGAAAATTCTAAAAGCCCTTGGGCATCCCCAGTCATCCTTGTCAAAAAGAAGAATGAAAGTACTCGATTCTGTGTGGACTATCGGAGGCTGAATGATGTAACAAAGAAAGATAGCTACCCCCTACCAAGAATCAGCGATACTTTGGATGCGATGGAAGGAGCTGAATGGTTTTCAACATTGGACTTGAAGAGTGGCTACTTTCAGGTAGAAATCCATCCAGAAGATCGGGAAAAGACGGCTTTCTCCACAGAAAATGGTCTGTGGCTCTTCAAAGTAATGCCTTCGGACTAAGCAACGCTCCGGCAACATTTGAACGTTTGATGGAGTGCGTTTCACTAGGATTTACTTGGAAGTCATGCCTGGTCTATCTGGACGATGTCATCGTTTATGGTAAAACATTTGATGAGCATTGTGGAAACCTTAAGGCCGTGTTCCAGAGGCTTCGAGAAGCAAACTTGAAATTAAATCCAGACAAGTGTGCATTCTTCAGGTCTGAGGTAAAATACTTGGGACATATCATCTCATCCCAAAGAGTGAAGACTGATCCTGAGAAAGTGGAAATTGTTGAGAATTTGCCAACTCCACAATATAAACATCAACTTGGGAGCTTTCTTGGTCCAGCCACGTACTATCATTGATTTGTTAAGGATTTTGCTTGGATCGCGAAAAGTTTGCATCAGCTTACAAAAAAGGCAAACCATTCAAATGGTCAAGTGAGTGCGAGAAAAGCTTTCAGGTACTCAAGCAGCCCCTATGCAATACACCTGTTCTAGCCTATCCGGCACCAGGAAAACCTTACATACGACTACCAGATTCGACATCGAAGAGGAAGGTTGCACTCAAACGCAGATGCCTTGTCTCGGAGACCCTGCAAACCGGATTGCGAGCATTGCACATGTCAAGAGGAAAAGGAGGTAGCTGCCATCCAGCGATTAAGAATCGATCACATTTACAGTTGGAGTAATTCGTCCCACAATGCCAAGCCACACATTGGAGCTGAAGCGGTGCTGCGATTTTTTTTATTTTTTAACATGTGGATTATTGTGACTCCAGTAATGCAAGTTGTGGAAATTGGTAACTCCATCTCTGGTAAACTGCGCTTCATCTCTCCAAACTATCCTTTTAAAGTAGTTGTTTTTTTTTGTGCATGTGTTAGTGGTTAGTTGAATTAAGCAAACTAACACAAGCACATACATAAATACAAAAAACTAACAAAATTACAACAAAATACAAAATCAGATATAACATAAAAATTAACAATAAATATATAAAGTTAAAACATTTCTACATTAGCGAAAGTGGAGCACTGGTTCGAAATACTATTTTTAATTCTATTTTACTCATGTTAAAATCAATAGATGAGGCATTTAAGTTAAAAAGTTTGCACATACGATTGAGAGGTTCGTGTGTGCCATAGTTTGTTCTGTGAAAAGGAACGTGAAAAAGTTCAAACCTTCGCAGGTGGTGGGATCCTCCGCGATAATTAATTCCTACATTGGCTAACAAGTCAGATGCATCAATTTCACCATTGATAAGTTGATGAAAAAATACCAAATCATTATTAACACGCCTTTGATATAAAGGTTGAAGTTGCAGAAGCTGAATTCTGTGTTCATAAGGTGGCAGGTTATACGGATCAGCCCAGGGAAGACCTTTTTAGGCAAAACAAATGAATCTATGTTGTATTGCTTCAATACGGCTTTTATGAATTTCGTAAAAAGGTGCCCATACTTGGGAAGCGTACTCAAGATTGGGTCGTACATAGCAATTGTATAACGAAAGAGTAACATACGGATCGTTAAATTCCTTTGCCCAACGTTTTATAAATCCAAGCATGGAACTCGCCTTATTTACAATATAATTAATATGTTCTATAAAACCTAGGTCAGAACTAAAGTGAACACCCAGGTCCTTGAAACTTAAAACACGACACAGTGTGTGCTGCGAGATGGAGTAATCAAAAACACCCACTACTCGTTTTTTAGAAAAAGTTATAGTTGGCATTTAACGGGATTTAAAGAGAGGCCGTTTTTGCAACACCAGACATTAAAATTGTCAATATCAGCCTGCAGCAGAATGTGATTCTGACCAGATTGTATTTTTTTTTAAAAATCTTCATATCATCAGCATATATAAGAATATCACTAAAACGTATACATGAAGTAACAGCATTTATAGCTAGAATGAAAAGTAACGGACCCAGATGACTTCCCTGCGGTACACCCGAGTGAGCATTGAACGAGTTTGAAAGGAAGTTTCTAAATTTTACTTGGTAAGATCTATTTTCAAGGTATGATTTAATCCATGCTATGAAAATGGTCGGAAAACCAAAAGCTTTGAGTTTGAATATAATAATGTTATGACTTAGCTGGTCAAATGCCTTAGAAAAATCAGTGTATATGCAATCAACTTCATTCCCGTTTTCTAATGCAAGAGAACATTTATGCAAAAACGTAAGAAGATTTGTTACCGTTGATTTCTTTCTCACAAAACCATGCTGTTGTTCACATACTATATTCTTTGTATGAAATGCTAAACTCTCGCACACAACTTGTTCGAAGAGTTTTGGAATGCAAGAGAGCTTTGCAATGGGTCTATAATTTTTAATATCAGTTTTTTCACCCTTCTTAAAGACTGGTGTAAGGAATGATTTCTTCCAAAAATAGGGAAAATTACCTGTCCTTAGAGAAATCTCATACAAGTATTTAAGGGGTTGAACAAGTATATATTTACACTTTTTCAATACTACAGGGGGAATTCCATCTGGACCCGATGAGTAATCATCATTTAATGATGAGAGAAGGCTTAAGACAGTACTCGGTGGTACTGGGATATTATTGCAGCTGGTTTGGGAATAGGTATGTAAATCTCTAAAGTAATCTTCGTCAACATCTAAGGGCTTGTCAATAAAGGAATTACAAAAGTTTTTCGCAAAAGCGTTACAAATATCAACGGATTCCTGCAACAAACAATTTTCATAAATGAAATTATTCGGATAACCATCTGAGTTTTTTTTCGAATTGACAAACCTCCAAAATGCCTTAGGGTCATCTTTTAGAGAACTACCCATTTCGTTTACATGCTTGGTGTATAGATTTTTTGAAAGAGTTTTAAATTCTTCAAAAAGGGAAATGTAGGAGTTGTGTTCTACCGGCGAAAGAGTTCTTATGTACACTTTCCATGCTTTGTTTCTTTTATTTCGGAGTGTTCTCAGCTCCTTCGTATACCATGTATGGCAAAAGTTTTTATTTTTTGATATTTTTGAAGGGACAGTTTTATCAATGCAGCTGTTAAGGATGGAATAGAAACTTAAAACTGCTTCATTTATATCGATAGACACTGATATATTCTCAATACCAGACCTAGCTAATTCATCTGATAACAACTGAAAGTTTGCCCTTCTGAAGTCAAACCTATATGAACAATCATAAGGGTTACTGTTTTCAGTAAGATGATTGCTCAAGTCAAAAAAAATATCCAAAGGAGGATGATAGTTATCTATGTTAGTAATTCCGGAACTAGATTCTAGAACAAGAGTACTATTAGCGTCTGAAGAAAATACTAAATCGAGAATTCGATTTTTACAGTTCTTAATACAACTTATTTGCTGTAAGTCAGTCGAAATTATTCTATCAAGAAGCAGTAACTCATTTTGAGAAGAAATTAAAGAAGAGGGAACCCACTCTATGTGAGGTAAATTAAAATCACCAAGAAGTATAATGTTGCTGTTGGAGCAAGACAAGTCAATAACAAAATCCAATGCCTAAGAGTGTGTGTTCTGTTTCTTCCCTCAGTAATAGCGTTCTACAGAATTCAGTCCTCAAAATGTAATAATTTGATGTCAACTCTTGCACTGGGGTAAGGTGATATGGGTGAAGGTCATTGGTATGAATCACTGCCCAAGTCCTGCTTTGGGGCAATCCAAGCATAGTTACTATTCTTCTGGTTCTAAGGGTGGGATTAAGTCGTACCAAATCCAAAATCAGTTCCTCTATGTCTGTTGATACACCAGATGTCTCTCGCTCTCCTTCGAGCCTCCAGCACTCCATGTTCCCGAAGATGGTTGTGACATCTCCTGTAGGCGAACCTTTCAGCGTACAATCTCTGTGCTTCCCGACTGGAACCATCCGCTAAACCGTAGCAATAGTGCATATCTGTGAATTCTTCCCGAGAGTAACTTGCCATCGTTTTGTATTGACGATTTGATACGGAATTTAAAAATAAGTTTCATATAAAATGTCCTTCCATATTTATTTGTGGTAAGGTAAACATATTTTTTTTTATTTGGTATAGGTAATCCTTTTTATGTGGGTAACAGGTGGACGTGCAGGTCAATTTTGTTAAATTGAACACATGCCTCAATAAAAGAAATTGAAATCTAATTAATCCAGTTTATTTTTTTATTATTCGCTCAAAACTAGAAGGTATGCAATAAAAAATAAAAAAGGGATAATCCGCTAATTTAATAATTGACCTTGGCAGATCAAACTTGGGAAAACAAAAAAAAAAAATTTTCCTTGAAAATAGTACTTTTCATTTCTTTTTTATTTCTCAAAAACTAAGATACACTTTAACATCTGGTTTTCTTTTTTTTATTGAAACTTAATAAGAGCCTTAAATTTTGCAAATACAAATTATACTTCATTACATAAAATTTTGATAAAAATTTATTTGAGTTTAAAAAAAAAAAATATTCTTCAATATTTCGAGTTTGAAAATTAATTTTTAAAAAACTTCACTAACGCAACTTAATTTAAAATAAAAATCAAAGAAGAGATTTCTTTGTGGGAGTTTGTTTTATTATTTTTTTTCATTAAGTTATTCACTGTGCGCATTTATTTGTGCTATTATTTTCCAATGGCACTAGAATTATATCATTAGAAAGGTGTTTAAATAGATAGTAGTAAGTACGCAGATGGAACCATTAACTACGTTCATTATTTCAGTTTGCAAACAGGTTGAACAAAACAGCTGATAAGTGCAATGAGGAGAATGCGATTACATAGTCTCTGTTTTTTTAGAATGTTACCTCCTTGTCACACTCTTTACGTTTGTATTTACGATTCATTAAACCATTTTTAAATGAAATACAATTACAAAAACAACGATGTTAGCAAACACATATGGGGGGAGCAACGAACGGAGATTCGACGTCTTCACAGTGGATTATTTTGTATAACTTGTCATACAGTTATATTGTTATACAGAAAGTGGCCAGCTTCATAATATAAGAATTCTTCAAATGGAAGCTACTTTCGTATGTCGATACGCTATCCGGTGTGTTATAAGGATCAGCGGCACTGCGACATAAACACTCACTCTGAACTTAAATTGATTCGTTCAATCGAACATGCCCATGAAAGAGAACAAGTCCGAACAGATGTCAAATATAAAAAAAATTGCAAATGAAATGAATAAAACAAAAACAACTTATTTTATTTATTTGATTGGTTGTTTTTTGTTATCATTATAAAGTTTGATTCAATCAATAATTATGCAAATAATACAATAATAGAAAAACTTTAATAAATTTGCATAGTTCTAAAATAGGTATCCAATTTGCATAGAGTTCACCAAAAAACAACATCAAACACGTACACTGATTTTTATTGCTGCTGTTCTCGCTGCATTTATTCATAAAGTTAAACGCAAAAACACATTATTTGCTTTTTTTATATCAGAAATGTAAAATTGAATAGAATTTTTCTCAAGAAACTTCCCCTGCGCACCAAAAAAACAAACGCTTGATTGTGGTTTGGTTAATAAGGCCAAATCACAATCTTGCGTTGGTTTGGTCGGGTTTTGATGCGCTTTTTATCGGCCTTACGACAATCTGTGTCATTAAGCGCGACCCTAAAATTTGCAAAACGGAATGTAGCTTCAAGCTTTGAGCGTTGACAAATTACGCATATGACAGAATAAAAGTTCTTTTCCCTTAAATTTGGCCAGTTTATATTTCTTGAGCGCTCAGTATTTTTCCTCAATTTTTTGACAGAGCAGGAGAATAAAATATAAACAACATTCCTCACATAGAAGTCAAAACAACTCCCTTTTTCTTTTCTTCTTATGTAATTTACCGCGACAAAAAATAATTGAGCAAGCGAATCCAAAAAATTTCAGTCTCAGTTTTTAAGGGGAAAAATGAGGAATTTTTCAGAGGAATCCTGGACGCTCTGCGTCCTCTGAGATCTCAGAAATATAAACTGGCTAATTAGCACTCTGAAAATTCTTCACAGAAAAGAGGGACCGAAAGTCTCTGTTATAGTTAGAAACAAAAATGTATTTAAAAGGTTTTCTCGATTTTCAATTTCCATGTACTTGCTTTTATGGTGATATAAGGTTGCTAAGAGTAATTACATTTCATTGAATAAGAAAAATGTTAAAATTATATTTTTTGCATAAAAAAAACATTTCAGATGGATTTTCTTTTTTATTGGAAGGAACACTATGACATTACATTTGTTCTTCATTTTATTGCTCATAAAATCAATTTAAGTGTTAATAGAGCAAAACAGTTAGCCAGTTTATATTTCTGAGAGGACTCAAAGCGCTCAGAAATATAAACAGGATTCCTCTCAAAAATTCCTCACTTTTCCCTTTAAAAACTGAGACTGAAATTTGTTGGATTCGTTTACTCAATTATTTTTTGTAACAGTAAATTACATAAAAAGAAAAGAAAGAGAGAGTTTGTTTGACTTCTATGTAAGCAATACTGTTTATATTTTATTCTCCTAGTCTGTCAAAAATTTGAGGAAAAATACTAAGCACTCAAGATTTATAAACTGGACAAGTGTTTTAGGAAATTTCTCAAAATTAGTTTTTCATCATTTATCACAATATGCGTTTTTCTTTTTTAGTTCAGAATAGAGCCTGAACTGTCAAGCAAAAATTGTGTTTCTTTTTTAGCTCTGAGTGTTCCGAGCTGAAAATTCGTGTTTCTTTTTTCAGTCTGAGTGTGTTCTGAGTTTGTTCAGAGTGCGCTCTATGAGCTCAGAATAAAATGACTGAGCAGACAGATTTAATGCTGAACACAAGCATTTGAAAGCTAGTGTTCTGTTCAGGTGTGTTTCCAAAATAATTCAGAGCGCTCAGAGCACGCTTGGTTCAGACCAGAGGATGTTCAGAATATGCTCGACATGGTCAAACTCTGTTCAGAGCTCTATTTTGAATTAAAAAAGAAAAACGCCTAATGTGTCCCAAAAGTTAATATACATTAGGCGTGTTTTATTATCATCGGAATCTGGATCTGTAATTACTTTTATACGTGATAAAAAAAAAAACAAAATAATGGGAAATTTACAAAATTGTTTTTGTAGTATGTGTTAAAAGTAAATAAATACAAATCCAGGTCGCGATGATAATAAAACATACCTATTATAAACAAGTGCCCTCTAAGTTTGAGTGTGTATTTACTTTTGTGGGTGAAATTATTAATTTTGAAATTATTTTTAATTTGTAATTCTGAAGTAATAATAAAAAGCTGCCAGAATCTGATATATATAAGCAAATTTAACCCACTGATTTCGATGGATCAACTGCGAAGTTCAACGATGTTTCAAGCATATAAATTAAATAACTTGGCTACTATCACATACTTGAACCTTGAACCATCATTGGACATCAATCAATCCACGGAAATCGGTGAGTAAAAATTACTGAACCACGGATCACGTACGTTCGTACAACTGGCCCTAAAAAAGTTAAAACGACTTAAGCAGTGAGAGTTGTTGCAAAAACTAACCAAACACACCTTTTTTTACACAGTGGAGCTTTCGATACGAAAAAAGATAAAAATCGGAAACAGATTCCCATTTTGAATTATAGTTTCATATTACACAAGACTTTGTCCCTGACTCTTTTTGCAATTCAGTGCGAAGGAAACAAAAGATGTGATTTCACAATCAAACTCATTGAATTTAGAAGGGGTAAGAGAAATCATGCTATACGTAAGAGAAAACTATTTTTTTCGTCCCCTTTGTGATCTTTTAATATTTCACTAAAATTAATGGAGAAAATTTTCACAAATTTTCACAATTTGCTGTCAGAACCCTTAACAAACAGACCTAGTGTGTAGTAACCAGACCTGTAAGGTACTTAAGTATTTCAGGACTTCAGTACTTAAGCATCTTCGTACTGGTAAAAATGCAAGTGCCAGTATTTTTTCAAGTATTTGGGTACTTAAGTACCAAATAACTTCAGCAGTCCTTTCAAGTACTTCACTAGTACTTTCACGTACTTTAAAGTATTTTCAAGTACCTTCGAGTCTTTTAAGTAATATTTGCATCAAATTCAATTTAAAGAGGATTTTACTACGCATTTCATCAAAAATAAGTGTTTTTTTATCAAAAGACCAGAAATCGTAAGTCCAAAATTATTGTTACCGAAAAAATGTATTTATTTACATATTATAGGAAGTTATTCTCTTTTCCCTTATAGCCCAGTAGCCAGTGACATAATAGTCATTCGGAGATAGACATTATCATTGGAAATGTAATTTTATGCACTTTCAAAAAACTTGGTATGACAGGCCCTAACCTACCGAAAGTGTGTGTCATACCTGTTTGAATGAGGTGACCTCTGTTTTTTATAAAATTCATTGTGTCTATGTATATATGCCATTGATATCGAAACCAGTAAGCCGATTGAGCTCAAATTTCCGGAGAATGTTTTGTATATAACCTTAACCGTTTTTGAAAAGTTTGGTTAAAATCTGTTCAGCAGATTTTCAAGGAGGGACAGAAATTCATGCCGGATACATAGTAAAAACTTAGCGGTTTTGCGTAAAAGCTCTTTTATAGTTTTATTGCTTATTGAAGCGTGATGTAAAAAAATTTACTTTAACAGCTTAAGATTTTCTAGAAATAAGAAATACAAGAAAACCCCAAACTGATAATATATTTATTATTAATTTTTAAAATAATTTTTTTTTTAATTTTATTACTATTAATAAATAAACTTTAATTATGAAAACAATTACCTCGTGGCATGATGGTTAGTTCATTAGACTGTCATGCTGAAGGGCTGGGTTCGATTCCCAGCCGCTGCTACCTTAAACAGAAATGACTTCCCGAGGTACTGCCTCTTGCAAGGAACTGACAAATCCGCCAAGAGTATACTTGCCATAAACCCATGAATCTAGCGGTTCGGACTCGGCAAAAAATTGTAGGTCCCCCCCATTACTGCCAATAACACGCACACAGGAATGGTTGAGAATTATAAGTCACTAGGCCCTGGTTCTCCACGAGCTGTAGCACCGCCAAATTTATTTATTTTATGAAACAAATAAAATGCAGGGGTGGGTCGCATGAACTTGCTCTTATATGTCTAGTTGCTTGCAAGTTGAGAACTCTTAAAAATATGAAAGTAATTCTAGAAAATTGTATCGAACATGAATCTCGTTCTATGATAAAAACCAGTCAAGAAGAATTGAACTCAAAAGTCAGAATGTCATTTAAATACTTGAAAAAATACGGAAAAATGAAAAAAATTAAATCGTTGAAACGGTTTCATAAAAAATATAATTTTGTATACATATGTACATACATAAAATTTAAAAAATGGTAAGTCAGTTTGGATTACTTATTAGGTGCGTTTTATTGGTATTTATGGCTAGCGCAGCAATGAAAACACCAATAAAATAATGCTCACATTAATATTTAACCCAAGTCAGGCACCGCATAAATATAAACTTAACGAAACTTTATCTCAATTTCTATATCCACCTTTTCAAAGACTTATTTATCGATACTTGTGGGTTTGTTGTTGTTTGGCAAGGAAAATTTTACTGTACTAGCTATAACTTTTTAAATAAAACATGCCTATTAATATATGTAGATTAAAAAAAATATAACCCCGTTTTTTAAAATATTTATTTTTCAACAAAAAAATGGTGTTTTTTTAAAAATCCAAAATTTTCGTTGATATAAAAGAGCTTTTGCAATAAATTATGATTGAAATCGGTAGAACCTCTAAAGAGAAAATTGGAAATCAAAAAAATTGATATATCTATCGCAGGTACCCCGTTAATAACAGTTTCTATTAAAGTTTTTTTGCACCATGTACACCATGCCCACAATAATGTTCACAGATTTTATTTTATAAGAATTGTCTAAATTGTTTTGGTTCAAGTTGATCAAGTGAAAAGTTTTTGAGAAACTTAAATTCAAGGTCATTGTGAATTTGAGTTTCTTCTATTTTTCTCTTGAATTGTGACTTTGAAATTAAGTTACTTAAAAAAAGGGATCAGGTACGGTTCTGAGGTTCAGATATATTGAATTCTGAGATCATTTTCAAATCTGCATCCTTACTTTTGGAATCCATTTTAGTGAAATTTTCCACGTTCTTAAGACCGCCCCCTGCCAACACCGTCCGTGCCGTGAGAAAGAGTCCTCTTCTAAAGTAATAAAACACTTGTATTGTGTGTGTTTCCTTCTTTAAGAATCCATAATTATTTTGCAGCACCAGCACTAGCCGTACGAATCGTTTTGTCCATTGCTAGATATTGGCAATTGGGTGTTAGTTTATTTTTACATTTTTTGTTCCACATACGATGTAAATATACCAAAATGTAGGAAATTCAATGTTCTAAAAAAAAGTATCAGATAATTTTTCCTGTCAGATGAACAAGAGGAGATCAAAAATGCTTAAAACTGTTTTTTTCTAAACAAAATTCGACAGTTATTTGACAATAACTTTTCATTGAAAAGTAATTACGAAAATGTTTAAAGCGTACGTTTTATTAAATTTTGTAACCTACAAATTGTAACAAAAAATTGTACCCTACAACCAATAGGAGCCGACTAAATTGCATTAACGATTTGTAAAGTCTTTTTTCAAAATGGCGGACAACACAACATTTCTCACCAGTCAGACTACCCTCATGTGAATCTAGGGACTTAGAGAGAACATAATTAAAAAAAAAAAACTTGTCAAACTAAAACGAGTTTTTTTTTACGTTCCCAGCTCTCGTACTATTACACAAACCGAAACCATTGTGAACAACATAATTTTTTCCCTTTTTATTCCATACTTATATAATACCAAAGACCATATAAGATACCGCATCTCAACCAACCACCAAAAATCAGCTTTAGATGCGGTCGGTATGGGGAAAGGGAAACATTTTCACGTATTGTAACTCATTCTGTTTGTGCATGGGTTTTTGACCCACAGTTTTATTTTTTTGATCTATCTGGATATACACAAACATACACACTTCAAAGGCTACTGCTCGTTTTCGTCGTTTTGCGTTTTTGTTCTACGTTGGGCTAAGCAAGGAAAGCATAAACGAAGAGGAAATATATTTTTTTTACCCTGCTATTGTCTACTCGTAAGACACTTTTTTTAGGTATACATCACTGAAGTGCTGATTCAGTAGTCTATGCATTTTTTTTTGTTTTGAAAGATCTTCATTTGTTCACAATAACTTCACATATTGAACTTTGGATTACCTACTTTGCTTTTCAACTTAGTGGTTTGCGTCTTGAGTGTACTTATGGTTTTTGTCGTTATATTTAATTGTTCAAGTCAACAACTTTGCCTATTGCTTTTCTATTCCTACGTTTATATTACTAATATTATCATAATCATAGCTATTATCTGAATTATTACTATTACTTTTATTATTAATACTACTAGTCTTATTACTATTGTTATAATTACTATAAATTTCATTATTAATATTCTTTTTATTAATGTCTTATAATTAGATATTATTACTTTTATTATTAATACTACTATTTTTGTTACTATTATTATTACTTTTACTACCTACTTTTTTAATATTATATATTTCTATTATTATTACTTTTTATTACTTTTTCTATTTCTGTTATTATCTGTAATTATTTTTTTATAATTATCACTTACCATGAGCACTGATAGAGAATATCAGGGCGAAAGTGTTGTATTGTAAGCTGCTAACGCTCAAAAAGAAGTACTCCAGGCTTAAGATTGTATCAATTCCCTTTGGCTGATTCTGAGGTCGGACAAATCTGGTATTAAGCTTGTAATGTGAGATGTGACTCACAAAAAAAACTGCTTATTTGCGATCGACATTTTGAAACTAATTGTCTTGGAAAAATCAAACTTAAGCCTGGCACAATTCCAACACTTTCATTAGAAACCACCTCGGGTTCGAAGAACTTTACGGAAGAAATATCAAGGTCAAGGAGCCCATCTCCTGCGTCAAATTGTTTAAATTGTGAAAAATATGTAAGACTTACAGATTTTTACCGAAAAAGTACATACAAATTCAAAAAAAAAAATTCAGAATGAAAAATAAAATTGAAAACATGCAAAGAAATGTAAATCATGGACTTAAATAAAATTCAAAAAGAACAAAAAACAAGACATTATTACTATTGACTATTGACTCCTGTGACCCACAAAAAGAAACGAAGACTCTTTTGTAAGCTGCTGCTTCGGAGCCGTACAAAGCTCTATAGCGATGAAGAAAAGTGGCTCTTACAAAATATATTTTATGTATCACCAACAGCATATCAGTTTTTGCGAAACAAATTACATCTTAATCTTCTTCACTTGTCAACTTTAAATAGATGGGCTCCAATTAATTGCCTTCAACCAGGCCTTATTAATAGTTCATTTGACGACTTTAAAAAAAAGGTGTCCTCTTTTAGAGAAACGAGATCGTAAACATGTTGTTATGATTTTTGACGAAATCGCCATTCGGAAAGAGCTAAGATATAATCAAAAACTTGATTTGATTGAAAGGTTTGATGATTTAGGTTTTGAAAGAAATAAAAATATTGGAAAACAGGCATGTGTTTTCATGATAAGGGGTTTAATTTATAAATTTAAGTTTGTCTTAAACTAGTTCGTGTCTGAAAATGGATTGTCTGGCGAATATCTAACAAATATAATCTAAGAAAACCTCAAAGTTCTCTCAGAAATCGGAATCACAGTACGAGCCATAACCTGCGACCAGGGCTCATCAAATAGAAAATGCTCTACGCTGATGGGGGTAACCACAACAAATCCTTTCATTATATTCGAAAAAAGTAAGGTATTCTGTTTGTTTGACTTTCCGCATCTTTTTAAGTCGTTGAGGAAAGGGCTTTTAACATCAAATTTAAATACTTTAGATGGAATCGTAAGCTTTAAAATTGTAAAAGAGCTATACGAACTTCAAAAAAGCGGCATAACCAAAATGTGTGTGAAGCTGACAAGCCAACATATAAACCCTGATGCTTTTACAAAGATGCGGGTGGGTCTGGCAACACAAGTTTTTAGCAAAACATCTTACGCCGCAATTATGACCATTTTAGAATCAAATGGATTCAAGCAAGACTCCGAACTTGCAAGAACCACTGCTTGTTTTTTAAAAACATCACTGGTTTCGTTGTATTTAGTTGTGCTTTCTTATCGCTCCCGTGTAATCTATTGTTTTTTTTAATGTATTTCGTGAATTTTGTTTAAATTTAGTATCCAGTTTCACTGAACAAGATAATATTTGTGTTAGCTTTGTTTTTTAAAACTAATTATGTTTTGTACAGTGTTATTTTAGCTAAATAAAATAGTGCATGGTAAAAATAGTTTTCTCATTGCAAGTTAAACTGTTCCCCCACTCGAAATGCTTTTTTAGTTTTTTTTGTTTGTATTTAATTATTTCCAAGTGCTTGTGTCTACCTGTGCCTTATATAACTCTTCTCCTACCATAGTGTTTCTCCAACTTATATTTAAACTTAAGCTTTAAGCTTTAAGAGTCTGTCCTGCTTACACCTTTTTCTTAGAAATTTTAATTAAATTTTTTTAATGTTAAAATCCAATTTTTTGTAATTATTAAAGTCATTTTTTCCATTGGTTATTTGAATTCCTGGTGGGGCAGGTGTTTAACACGCGGTGGTGTCGATCTCGTACTGTGGAAGTGTGTAGACGTTTTCGACTTCCCAGATTATTAAAAGTAATTATCTCGGTGTGACGTAGTCAACTTCAATTTAAACCAAGCGATTCCCAATAGTGTTAATAGCACAGAGGAAGAGGTGGCAGACCCACAACTTGACGATCAAGGGTTCGAGTCCCAGGCGGGCAACAAATATTTAACTGTATTTTTCCATAATAGAGAAGTCGAAAACTTCATCGAGTGGGAAAAACAGCAAATGGCATCGAACAACACGGCTTGGACATCGAAAGGTGTCCCATCAACAACAATAAATCCAGCTATGGCACCACCAGCAAAAGCCGTAGCAGCAACAACAACAACCAAGCAAGCGATGGCACCACCAGCCATACCATCGTATAGTGCCGTAACATCAACGGCAAACGCATCAACGGCACCAACAGCCGATGCGAAAAATAAGAGAAGGAAGAGGATTAGCTGTGCGCCAAACCAAACGTAAAGCGCCGCTCCACGACCACCTCAGCCCAGCTGCCAGCTGGGGTGAAGGAGACGGCGCGCACAGCCAAAACCACAGCAGCAGCAAAAATACAAGAACAACTGGATACTCGTACATCGCCATCCGACGATGACATCGAGTATATGTCATAGGGTGGCGAGGGATTGTATACAACGGGGGACAGCAACAGCAATCTGCTTGTTGACCTCACATCATCAGAGGCGTCCTCCGAAGAGGAAAATGAGGTGCAAGACGACGCACTTGACGAGCAGGCTATCAGCAAAAAAATCGATGAAATTCGAGGGGAGATGGAACGCCTTAATTCTATCGTGACCCCTCTGATCCAAGCTCTCAAAAACAAGTAAGAGGCTCGTCGTGAAAGAGAGAGATAAGAGCTCGAGCAAAAAAAAGCGGTACAGGCGCCGCAAAAAGCAACGCCACAGCAAGAGCTGCCACCGAAAAACAAGAAGCCAGACCTTAATGCTCAAGAGCAGCAGCAACAACAACAAGTGCCAAAGGAACAACACCAGCAGCAGCCGAAGGAGCAACGACCGAGAAAACACAACAGCAACTGCAGCAACAGCAGCAAAAACCACAGGAGCGGAGTCAGCAGCAGCGAGGAGAACACTAGCAGCAGCCACAGCCGCCCAAAAATAAAAAAGAAAAGGTGCCACCAATTAACACCTATAAAATGGAGCTACAGGAAACCATAGACCTGTGTAAGTCGGCCATAGGACAAAACTTTTTTTATTAAAAGATTAAGTTAAGATAGACATGCTATCCACTGCTCCACAGTAGAGCAGCACAAAATTATAAAAGAATTGTTGAAAAAATTCATGACTGAGTTCTTCAGTCTTACCCCAAAGTGGATAAATACCAAACGGTCCTCTTGAAGGGCATACATTCTTGCACGGAACCACAGGCGCTCTTAGATGAGCTCCGTGAAAAAGCGAGCGACGATCTCGACTTTATCGGAGTCAAGCCGTTCGCTACAGTCAACGTTGCCCCATCTCAAATGGAAAAGATTCGGGTGTTTGAGAGGCAGTGTCTACGACGCTGCCTTGGATTGCACAGAACACCAGAGTCGGAGTACAAACACTACTATTCCAACCTGGCTCTATACAACGGGGCCAACATAAATAGGATAGATAATTTCTTGCTGAAGCTTATTCGGGGTCACATTGCAAGAGCGATGTCCTCGTCCAACAGCTTAATTTTCGGGGCTTATTACCCTAAATATGAATACTACGAGAGTGTGCGTCTAAGCGGCTTTATTTCGCCCGATGCATTCCTCCACCTAGACAGTCGAGGGCTGATCCAGGATAGAGCGGCGGTTCCGCTAATCTACCACGTCGGCCGTAGAACTGTAGATCGGCGGCTCCTTTACAGTCGAGACGTCCTCGCACAAGACGGAGCTGAGCACCTTCGGTTCAGTAGGACTGTGTCCGAACGGGACCGAAGGGATAGGGTAAGGCAGGAGAACCAGTTCTGGTGGTTAAAATATGAAGAATGAAGTTCTTTCAGATATCTAAAAGTTGTCCTTGGTTTTTCTCTGTCATGGCCGACTTACATAGGTTTAGGTAGTTAGTTTTAAGTAGGGACAGTCAGGGTGGCACCAAAAAAAAAAAAAAAAAAAAAAAAAAAAAAATTATAAAATCAACAAAAAAAACAAAAAAAAAAAAATAAAATCAACAAAAAAAAAAAAAATTATAAATCCGGAAAATGCTTGCTGTGGCTGTTCTAGTTTGTAAGTAGCTTTTAAGTAGGTTGTAATTAGTTTAAAATTAGTTATAAGTAGTTTTAAGTAGCTTTAAGTAGTTTTAATTAGTTTTAATTAGCTTTAATTTAGTTTTATGTAGTTTGTAAGTTTTATATAAAACCAAAAAATAAAGACATAGATACCGAGTTTTTTTGTGAAATTCTTCTCGGTAAAAAATAAAACCGACCTGGATTTAGTATTAAGATAGTTCTTAGGCCGAAAGGCATTAGCATTAAGTTATTATAGTTTAACTTAGAGCGCCCGACTGGGGCCAGTAAGTTAGTTTTAAGATATTGATAAGTAGGCTAGTTTTTATGAATTTTTGTCTAGCTTTAAGATAGTTTTAAGAAAATGCAAAATAAAAATGAATTTCAAAAAAAAAAAAAAAAAAAAAAAACAGTCAGAGCCAGACGGGAGAAGCAGTCTTTGCCGTTCTTCTTAGTTCAGCTATCGCCCAGCAGCAAACTGGATAGGTTGAGGAGTCACGCTGCAGCAAACTGCGAAATGCAGTCACACTGCGTTAAGTGTGGTGAGGACCACATTAAGGGGGAGTGTAAGCTCGGTGAAGAACGGGTCGAAGACATGACCCAGCTTAAATGTGCACTTTGCGGAAAAGAGGAGCACCCTGCTAATTATCGGGGTTGCTCAGCTTTTCAGCAAATAAGAAACAACAAAGCGGCTAAGCAGACAGCGGTAGAGATACGCCCATCAACGCGTAATCCTACAGCAACGCCCGTTAATCCCCAAATTTCCTACGCCCAAATGGCGGCAGGAAGGGGAAAAACGGTACAGCCTGCAGCTAAGGCAGCCCAACCGGCCCTAGTGCAAAGGCGCCGGGCGCTCAGGCCGAAATAAGAAGCATGTTGCTGGCAATTCAAGGCCAGTTAACAGGACTTCACAACCAGATAAAGGAGCACGCGACTAGGGTAGACTATCTCTACTCTGTTTTGCTTAGCTTAACGCAAATTAGAGGTTAAAGGCGCGCTGTCGGAGAGGCCTCTTAGGATCCTTGCTGTGAATGTAAATTTACTGATTAGGACCGAACGTAGAGCTAATCTTTTCCAATTGTTGAAAGACCAAAGTCCAGATGTGTTTATGGCCAGCGAAACTAAGCTGAACCAGAAACATAAGTTGACTAACAACAATTACAATATCGTTAGAAGAGATCGACCCAACTCCACTCAAGGGGGGGGCGTCGCAATCTTCATACGAAAAGGCATTAATCATAAAGTTATATATAATAGTGATCTGCGCAGATTTCGGCTGTTAGAGGCGTGCATCGTATGCATTCCTCTCCAACAGGGGAAGCGAATGTATGTGATCGCGGCTTATGCACCGGAATCACCTCAGCCAACTGATTTTATGACAGAGCTTGAAAAACTTTTCGAATGTCTACGCTTGAGCTTGGAAGAAAATTAATTTCTCATGGCCGGTGATTTGAATGCTAAACACACCAAGATTGGGGAAATCAAATTCAGAATCAAAGAGGTATTCATCTTTTCAATTGGATGAGTCGATACAACACTGAGTGTGGTGTCGACCTGCAGGCTACGGATCGGCCATCGTTTCCAAGAAGCGGATCTATCTGGATCTATTGCTAATAGACGCGAGACTGACAATTACTGACACTGTGGGTCAAAGACCAAGAAACTGTTTACGAACGATCGAGTACGACAGTGATCACTGCGGACTCGCCGCCGTAATACAGCTTCCGAACGAGCTCGTGGAGTTGGATGAGTATGTACCTGTGCATACTTACAATTACAGTAAGGTGCGCTGGCCACGCTGTACCAACGCCTTATCGAGCGAAATCAATTCGAATAACATATCCCCACCAAATGACAGGAATTTGACAAAAAACGAAATAGACCAATACCTAGAACAAATGGACGAGACAATCAAACGAACAATGAACAGAACAATACCGAAATACAAGCAACGGGACGCAACCGACATGTATTGGAACGCGAGCATTGACGCACTACACAGACAAAAAAGTGGACTGTTGACAAGGCTAAAACTCTTGTACCGATGGTTTACTGACCCTCACGATCTGGAGATTAGGACACTGAAGTCGTCGATCAAGAACATCAACCAACTAATTAAAGAGAAGAGAAGAGTTGTAAATAGTTTTAAGTAGCTTTATGTAGTTTTAACTAGCTTTAATTTAGTTTTATATGTAGTTTGTAAGTTTTATATAGGTTACATATCCAACACATTCCACACAATCCCGTCCATCCATATTTTCTCAGTAATCAAATTTCTTTTGATTTCCGTTCCCATTATTGTAACCCGAACCTTTTAAAGAAAAACTAAAGATTGAATTAATATAAAAATACTTTTCAAGTCAGTTGTAAATAACATCGCAACCAATAAAGTCGATTTCTCTATTCAAGTTCAAGTGTTTATCTTTTTTAAAAAGTCGTTCCGCGCACGCAAACATTTATCTGGCGCAGTCGGTAGGATTCCTATTAACTGTAGCAATCCATATGAGAACGGATCTACTCGGAAAAAAAAATATAAAAAAATAAATCGTGTTAACGCGTATCAAACAAATGAATATTGTTGAACCCTAACGCGAATAATTTTTAAATCGTCGATAAAAGAAAAATCAGTTAGTGCATATTAAACAAACGTATATTGTCAAATCCTAACTGGAATAATTCTTAACAAAAGCCGGTAGAAAAAAAAATATATATAAATTTAAAATCAGTGTGTGTGAAATCAAATTGACATTGACGTAACATAGTGCAATACAAGAATTAACAATTCCACGGAACAGAGCACTCGGATTCTGGAAGAGAGAAATTGAAGAAATAATGAATGAAGAGATAATGAACCGATTAGCGGCCGTGTTGGAAGCATAAGCTGCACCACACGCCGAAAGGCCGAGTAGAGTAGTCTACTTAATGAAAGAAATACAACACATCCCAACTTTCGAAGGAAAAAGCGAAACTTTGAGTCAATTTTTCGCAAGCGTTGAAACTCATCTTAGTTCTGTAGAGGAACCACTAAGAGGTGAAATTTGGCAGGCTATTTATAACACAAAAATTATCGGACGAGCAAAGGAGCTACTTCTTAACAACAGACCTGAGGGATGGGAAGCAAGAAAAGTGATCCTTAAGCAACACTTCCGGCCGATATGCAGCTACAAAGATATATCCAGGAAAATTTGTAATATTAAAGTAAGTTCGATTCAAGATTTAAATGAAAAAATTGAAACAATAACACAAGAAATTAATCCATTCGCTACTTATGAATCTAATCCTGCAGAGGCAAAACAAACTTTTTATACATTGTTAATTAATAGAATCAAGCAGTTAGTGTCAGGAAATTTATCTAGAGAAATCAAAGATCTTTATAACTTGCATTTAATAAAAGACATCCTATACTCCTATGTAGGATATGATAATAACAACATAGAAAGAGAATTTATAAGTCAGGATAGGCGTAGTATACAAAACCCAAATAATAACCATCATCACCAGAACAGTAGGAATTGGAGAGAAAATAATAATAATCCCTTCAGACAAAATAATTATAACTCAAATCAAAATTATAATAGGCAAAATTATAATAACTTTAATAATAATTATCCCAGGCAAAATGGCAATAGTTTCTTTAATCCGAATGATACCAGACAATATAATAATAATTTTAGACAGAATAATAATAATTTCAATCCTAATTATAACAGACAAAATTACAATAATAGAAATGTCCATAGACAGAGTACATCAGATCAATATAGGCAGAATGTCCAACCCGTTTTTAACCCCTCTGGACA
Organism: Dasysyrphus albostriatus; assembly: GCA_946251815.1. Taxonomy (NCBI): domain Eukaryota; kingdom Metazoa; phylum Arthropoda; class Insecta; order Diptera; family Syrphidae; genus Dasysyrphus; species Dasysyrphus albostriatus. Next base: position 113,105,628 of record OX276335.1, read on the forward strand.
AATACGAAATTCAGTACAAAACCCAGCGCCAATGTCGGTAAATCAAACTGAAAACCGAGAAGAGGAAATTCATAATCTAGAGTTTTTTTCTAAATTAAGCCTCGGAAACAAAATATTTGTAGATTTAACAATAGATACAAATATATATAGAGCACTTATTGACACTGGGTCAACTATGAGTATAATAATTAATTCCAGTATAGTAGATTGTAGTAGGTTTCAAGTATACGACAAAATAAATATGCAACTGCAACAATAAATAATATAACGAATGAGGTAGTGGAAAGAATTATTACTAATATCCATAAAGAATTTAATTATGGTTGTAAAACAGCCACTAGATGGTATAAGAGGAACTTAGGTCCAAAGCCTTACGATATATTAATAGGCATGGACTTACTAAGTAAAATTGTCAAAACTCTTGATTTCGACAATAAAACTCTCGTATTAAAAAATAACACAATAATCCCATTATATTCCGAAAAAGACATTGCAACTTTCGATTGTTTTGAACTTATCGGAGAAGGGAGAAAAATGGATCTTAACTATTTGAACGAAGAAGAAAGGAAAGAAATAGAAGTATTATTAAGTAAATTTAAAAACTTAGTTTATCGTGAAGGTGATCAACTGACGAATACAGATTCGATCATGCACGAAATAAAAACCACAATAGATCAGTCAATACATGCTAAACTCTATAGGCTACCCCCACAACACGAAGAAGAAGTCAGACGACAAATTGAAGAAATGGACAATTAGGGAATAATAAGAAAATCAAATAGCAGATACGCTTCTCCTATTGTAGTGGTAGCAAAGAAAATAGATAACTCGGGACAGCAAAAATTTCGCCTATGTGTCGACTATAGGAAGCTAAATGAAATAGCCATCGATGATAAATATCCACTTCCAAACATCGATAGCATCCTTGATAAATTAGGTAGGGCACAATACTTTTCTTCAATTGACCTTGCAAAAGGTCACCATCAAATAAAAGTTCATCCCGCCGATATTCCAAAAACAGCATTTGTGACACCCAATGGCCTCTATGAATATCTTAGAATGCCATTTGGATTGAAAAATGCGCCGGCGACGTTCCAAAGACTGATGAACGAAATATTAAGAGACTATATTAACAAAATTTGTGTCGTCTACTTAGACGACATCCTAATTTTCTCAACGAGTCTTAAAGAGCACATTCAGTCCTTAACCCTTATTTTCAAAAAACTCTCTGAACATAATTTAAAAATTCAATTTGATAAATGTTCATTCATGAAAAGGAATACAGAATTTTTAGGACACATACTAACAGCGGAAGGAATGAAACGGAACCCAAATAAAATAAAATGCATTCAAGAATACCAATTACCCAAAACAGAGAAGCAGATCAAATCATTCCTAGGTACCACAGGGTATTATAGAAAATTTGTAAAGGATTATTCAAAGATTGCTTATCCCATGCTGAAACACTTGAAGAAGGGAACGAAAATAAACCTTAATGATCCTGAGTACATTCAAGCGTTTGAAACACTTAAATCAAATATTATCAAACACCCTATACTCAAATTTCCCAACTTTGAAAAACCCTTCACACTTTTCACTGACGCAAGCAATTATGCGATAGGAGCAGTACTTACGCAGGAAGGTCAACCTGTATGCTACGGTTCAAGAACGTTAAATGATCACGAAAAGAAGTACTCTGCAACTGATAAAGAGTTCCTAGCAATTGTTTGGGCAGTTACTTATTATAGACCTTATTTATGAGGCAAACGATTTAAAATCGTTACAGACCATTTACCAATAAAATATTTAAATAAAAAATATACGGGAAAAGAGTTTAGCCAGAGAACCCAAAGGTGGTTATTGAAATTACAGGAGTATCAATACGACATCGAATATCTAAAAGGTAAATTAAATAATATAGCAGATTTTCTAAGTGGGATTCCAGAAGAGAATAATAAAAAAGACGAGGTAGATGTAGAACAATCAGTCAATAATGTATCAGACAATGCAACAATACATTCAGTAGAAGAACAACAACTTAAACACATTCCTATAAAAGAATCCATAGTAAATATATATAAAACTCAATTAATTTTAGCAAACAATGCAAATAAAGAAATAGAAATTTTACATGGAAGAAGAATTATTTATATCGATATGACAAAAGGAGAAGAATATTGGACAGACGCGTTACGAAGATTTATTAAGTCAGGCATCACAGGAATATACACAGAATTAACATATCACGAATACAATAAAATACAACAATTGTTAATACAGTTGTTCGGTCATAATAATCAGATCAAATATATTAAAGCAACATTGAGGGCACAAGAAATAAGTAGTTTAGAAGAAGCACAGAAACAAATATCATTGTATCACACCCAAGAAAGTCTCCATAGTGGAATTATTGAAACATAAACATAACATAAAAAATAAAATATATTACCCCAAATTAATAAAAGAAATAACCAAAATCATTAATAATTGTAAAACATGTTTACAGACAAAAAATGAAAGAAGACCAATTAAAAAGAAATTTGAACTGAGTGAAACCCCTAATAGGCCAAATGAGATTTTGCACATAGATATTTATTACTTTATGAAATATCCATTTCTGACCTTAGTAGATAAATCAACAAAGAAAGCATATGCGTACTATTTGCCGAATCGAAATTGGGTAAAGAAGATAGAAACTCTTGAGGAACATTTTTCTAAATTCGGAAAACCTAATAAAATAATTGCTGACAACGAATTTAAGTCTGAAAACTTAAAAGAATTTTTTAACGCACAAGGAGTAAACCTTCACTTAACAAAACCTAACACGCATACAGGTAACAGTGATGTTGAAAGATTTCATTCAACACTGCAAGAAAAATTAGTAGCAATGAGAAATTTAGACCTTACAATAACCCAAAAAGTCCATAAAGCCGTGAACAACTATAATAATAGATACCATTCAACTATTAGAATGTCTCCAGAGGAAGCAATGTTCGCTGACGTAGCTACTTTGAGAAATCAAATTAAAACAGAAAAAGAAAATAGAATAGAAAAGCTTAACAGAAATAGGGAAGATTATACTGAAAATAGACAGGTAATACCAGTTAAAAATTACAAAAGAAATTACTATAAAAACAAACCAAGATATAGGATTAAAAAATTAGAAAGAGAACATCCAATAAATTTAAAACGACCTCGTCTCTTTGCAGATGACATTCATAGCCTGCATACTAACGACACAAGTAATACCAGTACTATTAACTCTGTCAATTAACAAATTGACTACGGAAAATGGATATGCCATTATAAATATGGGACAAACTGAAATTATTCACGACACACAAACCATACTTCACATTATAAATATCCAAGACCTTAACCAAACTCTTGATTCAATTAAAGATGGTGTTAAAAATTTACAAATAGGATATGACATGACAATTAGAAAAACAATAGAAAACATTCAAGCTAAAATTTCGGCAGTACAACCAGAAAAGACTAGACAAAAACGAGGACTTATCAATATCGTAGGAACAGCACAAAAATGGCTTTTCGGAACGATGGACGACAACGACAGACAAGAAATTATAAAACATTTGAATACTATAGAAGAAAATGATAGTAATGCAATTTTTAATTTAAACAAACAAATTAAAATAAATTCCCATTTTAACGATTCGATCTTTGATCTTAAGAATATAATAGAAACAGATAGAAAACAATTAGCTCAAACCTACAAAGAATTATCTATTAACGAGAAACGCATTATTAAACAACAATTTAAAACCGATCAAATATTAAAATTACGACTTTTAGAAGATAAAGTTAACCAAATTATAGACACTATAGCACAGATAAAATTAGGAATGGTTCACCCAAGCATATTAACAGCAACGGAAATAACAGAAATAAGATTGGATTTTTATAAGTTAAAAAACGTGAGAGTAGGAATTTTAAAATATGATAATAATAGACTCATAATAGCTATGAAAGTACCAAACACATACAAGTTAGTCGATTTTAAACTAATAACAGCTAGTCCCACAGAAACTAAACTCGAAGTCATAATGGAAGATCAATATGTTATACAAATTAACGAAACAATGTATGAATATGATACAAAAATCCTATATGAAAAAGAACTAATAAAAATTAATAATTGTATTTTAAATCGTAACTGTAAACTTAAAGAAAATAACGCTATTGAAATAAAATCACTAGATGATTCCACTATCCTTTGTAAGAATATGAACAATATAGAATTAATAAACAAATGTGATGACCGTAAAGTAAACCTAAATGGGAACTATCTGATTGTACTGAATAACTGTTCAATTCAAATACTTAATCAAACATTTAGTAATAAGAATTTTCAATTTGTTGATCGATTTTGTATGAAGAAAATATGAAATACAATTTTACTAAAAGTTTAAATTTTGAAGAAATTATACTTAAAAACTTTGTAAATCTAGAGAACATACAAATACTCAAATTGCATAAAAATGTACACTATTCTGTAATTTCATTACTAATTTCATTTTTACTCCCCCCCTTTGAGGGATCTTATCTCTCGAAATTCTAAAATTGCGTTTCTATTTCAAAACGAGGAGCGTTTCCTCTAGGAAGAACGTTACTCCTAGGAAGAGGTTTGGGCCTTCTTTTTTTTATTATCATTGCTATCATTGATATAAATAAGATGAAGCTGAATCCATAGTGATGGTAGTCGTGCATATTTATATCATTAACCCCTATATCCTTGCCTAAATCCTTAGCTAATTCATTTATTTGGTTCTTTATATTCTGTATTTCTGTATTCGTCTCATTGCTGGAAGATGTAGGGAGACTGACTAATTCATTTGATAGTTTTGTTTTGATTGCCTCTGAAATTTTAACTAAGGGAATAAATGAATTTTTTAAGGTGGTATTGCTCAGAACTCGCCCATTTATAACTAGATGTGGAAGTTTTAATGTGCATGGTCTTAAAAACTCCAACAAACCACTGCCAAAGATGGTTATGCTCTTCGTTATTCTTTCACAAACTAGTAAACCAGTTACTGTGTCCTCAAGAGCAAATATCCAGCTATTTGCATCTCTAAGACTGATCCATTGATCGTGAAGAATACATTTTTTTAGAGAGCAGTAACTTAGAGCATTCTCCAAGTGATTCAGTAATGAAACTTCACAATTATTACTGCCTTGATGGATCATTGTTGGCAATTGTTGGTTACAAATAAAATGTCTAGTTGAAAGCAACTGACAAGATAATAATTGGTTTTCTGTTAATGCAAAATACCTTTCTCTCGTTGGAGTGACTGCCAGATACTGGGATGATAGTTCTATTATGAAACTTGAATTATTTTGAAATATGGGAAAGGGAACTAAATTGAAAAGCTGGAATTCTTGGTTATCCACCAAAGGAATCATCATTTCAAATATTATTGAGTCATTAAGACTTCGTCCCTTGATAGATGAAAGCTTAAAAATATCTAATATAGATGCTGTGGGAATGTTAAGATGAGACGGGAGATTATTCCTAATGATTTGGAGTTGTTGGGTAAATTGGGAAGGCGAAATAAAATGAGGATTCATTTTGGCATTGTTAAGGCTAAGGAGAATGTCAAGTAATGTATCTTGCACCATCTCCAGATTTGTAACTGATAGAATCAAATACGATGTTAACGCAGAAAACCGCTGATTAACATCAATTATTTCTTGATGCTTTTCAATGACGTTTAATGATTTTTCGAAGATAGTTTTTAAACCTTGATATTGCTGACTTATTTGGAGATTGCTTCGATTAAGTAGATTTACTGTTGCGTCTGCTATTGAGCTTTGTTTTTTAAAGAGATGTACAAGGTGTTGTTCATCTTGGTTGACCAATGAAATTTGATGATGTATGTCCTTAGCATCATCTTGATCCAATACTCCAAATAAACTATGTGCTACATTTCCGATAAAATCGAAAGGAGATCTAGCAATTCTTATCCGTTTGCTATAAGATGTATGATAGTTATGAATGAGATCATTATTCGAATCGATAACATTTACTCTATGTTTGAGTGCGGTGAGTGTAGGCAAACAAAACGGATTAGTTTTCAAATCATCCAAACAGATTGTATCCATTCTCTTCAGGTATGTTTTCACTTCTCCTAACTCTAACCAATACGATGACAAATTATAAAAGATATAAATGTTCCAAAAACTGTTAACAGTGCTAGCACTACCTATATCCTCAAAATAAATGCCTGTGGAATTGTTAAATTTTGTAATCCTTATTGGTTCACTTTCTAAAGAGGCTGCTAAAGTAAGCAATAGCAGCATTAAACATAATAACGATGTCATAGAATTACCAAAGAATCTTCCGCTTCTTAATTTCATTGAAGGTTCATTTTTTACTGGGGGTTCTGGACTTTGTTCTCGTTCTTCTTCATGATCAAGTGGTAAAGGGCATAGATTTTGAATTGCTCGTTGATATGTTCCTGTTTCCGTTCTTACATGTACCACTCGCACTAACCCATCAGACCCCTTGACAACTTCGACTACACGCCCAAGCTTCCATTTCATTGGAGGTTGGTGTGCATCTTTTAAAACAACCATTGCTCCGGGTTCTAGATTTTGGGATTGCACCTTCCACTTTAACTTCTGTTGAAGAAGGTGGAGGTACTCATTTGACCATCTTTGCCAAAAATGCTGTTGAATGTGCTGAATCTGACGAAATTTGTCTAATCTTGAGATTTTATGATCAGTAACGTTAGGTTCAGGTAGTGCAGTTAATGGAGCCCCAATAAGAAAGTGACCTGGAGTCAATGCCTGCAAGTCATTAGGATCTGAGGAGATTGGTGTAAGTGGTCGCGAATTTAAGATTGATTCGATTTGAACAACGACTGTTGAAAGCTCTTCATAAGTTAAAGAAGCTTCTCCTAAGTATTTTATTAACATGGTTTTTGCCGCTTTAACAGCGGCCTCCCAAAGGCCTCCGAAATGGGGAGAGCGAGGTGGAATGTGTTTCCAGTTGATTCCCAATTTTAAGCAATTCGAATTGATTGATGATTTCGTTTCAGATGAGTCAAGGAAATCTTGAAATTCTCTTAATTGATTTCTTGCACCAACAAAATTTGTGGCATTGTCACAAAATATGGTGTGGCATACACCTCGTCTTCCAACAAATCGTTTTAAGCAGTTAATAAACGATTCAGTGGTAAGGTCGCTTACTACCTCAAGGTGAACAGCCTTTGTGGAGAAGCATACAAATACTGCAAGATAAGACTTTGTTGGTGTTTTTCCTCGAACTTTGTAATGTGTCCGTATTGGACCACAGAAATCCACTCCAGAAAAATGGAATGGCCGAGTAGGAATGATTCTTTCTTTGGGTAGGTTACCCATTAATTGATCGATAGATCGGGGTCTAGCACGAAAACATTGGATACATTTAGAGAGCACCTTGCGTGTTTCCCTTCCTACGCTTAAAATCCAAAATTGTTGCCTAAAGATAGATACAAGTGTTCTATGGGAGGCGTGTAGATGTTTTTTATGCAAATAATCTAAAAGTAATGTTGTGACTATATTATTTTTTGGAAGTAATATTTGGTGTTTTGCTTGAGAAGGGATTTCAGCGTTTTTAAGTCTTCCTCCCACATGTATTAACATTGTTGTTTTGTCAAAATATGGACTTAATGATAATATTTTGGAATTATTGTGGAGAGGTTTTCCTGCTTGAAGTGCTTTATATTCTTCAGGGAAAACACTTATTTGAACGCTTCTCCACAACAGTATTGTGCCCTTTTGGATATCTTCCATATTTAAGGAACCAATGCTTTTATTTTCTTCACAACGGGACTTAAAACTCGTTAAGAATCGAGAGCAATATGCAAAAATTTTTTGCAGCGTATAAAACGAATTTTTATGATTTACCGAAGTAAATAAATCACCTTGGATGGCCATTTTTAATACCGTTTTAAGCTTTCTACGGCCAGGGAATTGTTTTGGTATTGAATAATCTACTTTAATGTTATACAAACAATTTTGTCTTAAGAACTCTGGACCATCGAACCAAACAGTTGATCTTATAAGATCGCGCATTCCTAATCCACGCGATATGAGATCTGCAGGATTTAACTCTCCTCTAACATAGTTCCAATGATTCAAGTTTGAATTCGATTGAATTTTACCTACACGATTTGCAATATATGTCTCCCAGGTATAAGAAGGTGCTTTTATCCATGTTAAGACTGTTGTGGAATCAGTGTAATAATTAATAGATGAAATTGCCCTACTAACTATTGGCAGAATTTTTTGAACCAAATCTACCAATAACACTGCCGCCTGAAGTTCTAATCGGGCTATGCTTGTTGCTTTCAAGGGAACTACACGCGATTTTGAGCACAATAATTGAACAAAAACTTTCCCTTCATTGTCAATAGATTTTAAATAAATGCATGCGCCAAAAGCACTTTCACTGCTATCAGAAAATGCATGTAGCTCTAATTTTTCTGCTGAATCTATTAAAACAAAGCGGGGTATATTAATTTTCTGTAAAGAGGAAAATTCTGACAAATAGTTTAGCCATTTAGATGCCTGCTCTAGAGGCAATTTTTCATCCCAAGAAATCTTGGTTTTCCAAAGTTCTTGAAGAAATATTTTTCCCAGTAATATCACTGGCCCTATAAGACCCAAAGGATCAAAGAATTTAGCCAAATCAGCAAGAACGCTTCGTTTTGTTACTTGAACATTAGAAGGTGCTTTATAATCGTAGCAAGATTTGAAGGTGTCTTGAGTTGGCTCCCAAACTAAACCAAGTGTCTTTATTACTTCGGATTGATATATAGTCAACATTTTTTCTCGCTTTTCGAACGGAATATTTTCAAGAATACGTGGATCATTTGAACAAAATTTAGTTAACTCGAAATTTCCTTGTCTTAATAATGTTATAGTTTCATCGAGAAGCTGCTTGGCTTCTCTAAGAGTGTTTGCCCCAGTGAGGCAGTCGTCCACATATATATTTTTTGTAATTATTTTAGATGCATTAGGATATATATGCTGAAAATCATTTGCTAATTTAACTAGACATCTTGTGGATAAATAGGAAGCTGGAGCCATTCCATATGTGACTGTATTCAACTGATATGTTTTTAAAGGGCTTATAGTATCTGCCCTCCACAAAATGAGCTGATATGCTCTATCTATTGGGTGAACTAGAATTTGTCTATACATTTTACTTATATCACCAGTAAATACATATTTGTGTAGCCTGAAATTTGCAATAATTGAGAATAAGTCTGATTGGACTGTCGGACCGACCATGAGGGTGTCATTTAGAGAAAAACCTGACGATGTTTTTGCCGAAGCATCGAAAACGACTCGTAGTTTTGTTGATGAACTCTCTGGCTTAAGTACACAATGGTGAGGAAGGACATAATGATGCTTTGGTATTGTTTCCTCAGCAATCGGTGTCATATGACCAAGACGTTCGTATTCAGCCATGAAGTTAACATAACTTGTTTTTAATTCTGTATTATTTTCTAGTTTTCTTTCTAATGAATAGAAACGCCTTTTAGCAATTGCCATAGAATTACCCAACATTTTATTTGGTTCCTGTTTAAAAGGAAGACGCACTATATATTGACCATGGTTTGTGGTTTTTACATGCTTGTTAAAATATTCTTCACACTTGAATTCTTCTTCAGAATAAATTTTTGATTCACCTTCAAAAGATTCACTTTCCCAAAAGGATCGGACTAGTTTATCTAAAGAACTCAGACTAGGTTTTGAGACTGAATCACAGTATGAACTGCAAGAAGGATCTACAACGCTACCAGCTAAAAGCCAACCTAACTTAGTATTTCGTAATAAAGGAAGATTATCTGAAATTTTGAACTCTCCTGGCAAGAAAAGTTCGAAAAATATTTCTGCACCGATTAATAAGTCTATGCGGCGAGAATCAATTGAGTAAGGATCAGCAAGAATAATGTTGGAAGGCAATTTCCATGTTTGCATGTCCACCGGTGCAGTTGCTAGATAATCACTTATTTTTGGCATTATACTGGCCTCGAAGGTTGTTTTATAAGCAGATGCTCTAGATTCTATGGAGACATTAATAATAAAACTTGACTGGGTTTCTTTTCCTCCAATTCCACTGATGGGAATGTCTCTTCTCTGTTTTTTAGTTCCCAGTTGCTGAGCTAATGAGGAAGTTATAAAATTCAATTGCGACCCTGAATCTAACATGGCTCGACAAGGAATTCGCATACCGTTTGAACATAAAATATTAACTATTGCAGTGGCAAGATACACCTCACGACCTTTGAACACAACTCCTAATGAATTACTAATTGATGACCCTGACTGAGTCTCTCCCACCCGACCAATATTATTATCACACGACTTACCGGATGGTTTTATGTGTGAATCCTTTTTAGACGGATAGTGCAGCAAAGTATTATGCCTACCGTTGCACGTTTTACATTTTCCGAGCTGCTGACACGATGAAAAATGATGTCCTCCTTGCAAACAGTTGGTGCATAGTTGAAGCTTTCGCACCTTCTGATTGCGTTCTTCCACTGAAAGATAAATAAATTTTTTGCAATTAAAAATCTTATGATTATTTGATTTACAGAAACTACAAATAGAAACTCCCCTTGAATTTTCGGAAGCGGTTGTTACCACTTTCTTCCTATCATCACGATGAACGGCCTCTAGGGCTTGGAATCTAGCTTCAACGAATTCCAGTAGTTGCGCTAAAGTTGGACTGCTTCTTGGTGACTGTAGTGATTCTTCGAACATCATTCGGGTGTCCTTATCCATTCTGTCTAGCAACAGATGCACAACAACAGGATCCCATCCGCTGGTATCGTAGCCAAGGTTCTGGATAGCTTGCATAACTTCCTTTGTTGTGTCATGAAGTCTTTTGAGACTTTTAGCATTGTCAACGACGATGGAATTTTGAAAAAGTCTATTCAACTGTGCCGTTAACAACAGCCTCTTGTTGTTGAATCTGTCCACTAATGTGTTCCATGCCAGCTCATAATTGCTATCGGTGGCATGAAAATGTTGAATTAAAGTATGTGCATCGCCAGTTACATTGGTTTTCAGGAAATATAATTTTTGTGCTGCTGCAATTGGTTGGTTGTGTACCATTTGTTTATACAGGTCAAAGAACTGAGGCCAATTAAGATAGCTTCCATCAAATTTTGGTATCTCAATTTTTGGGAGCTTAATTGTAGTTGCTCCGATTTGATTCATTTGACTTGATTGATTTGGTGTCACTCGGTTTGGTAGCCATGCAATTCTCTCGTCTAATTCTTCTTGGAGCTTAAAATACAGCTCTATGTCGGCTACAGTTGCATCGTCCCCAAGTCGTTCATATGTGGTTCTTAATTCTTCCCAGTTGCGCATGAGTGTATTTGTTTTTTGTTGGAATTGCTGAGGTATGGCTTCCCGTAAATTCACCGGACAGTTGTTAAGAGATCCTTGGAAAATTTTCCCAAGGAGACGGAACTTGCTTTCACTTGTCAATTTACTGGTTCCCGGAAAGGTATCAATGCTGAATCTTTTACTTGTTTTATCTTCAGCAGTATCTGGTGCGGGCATTATTAAGAGCCCTGCTGGGGGCTTTTCGAGAGGCTCCTTTGGCTGCTCTGATGGCGGCTTGACTGCTGTGGTCTCTTTCGGCCTCTCTTCTTGAGTTCTATCCGCATTATCAGATTTTTGTACTTCCAAAATACGCTTCACGATGTCGTCCTTCATTGTCTCATACACCCCTTTGATCTCTTTGAAATATCCCTTTATATGATATTCATGATCGGTTTCTAGAGGATACTTGGTCTTAATTTCGACGTCCGTGCTATGGAATATTTCCCATAGCTCGTTAAGACTGGACCAACGATGTTGGAGATTCTCCAGGGTTTTTCTTCCAGGTCCATCCTTTCCGTAGTTGCGGGCAAGCTTGCAGATAGCTGTGCCTACCTCCTCCTGATGGTCGGTTAGTTGTTCCAATGTAGAAACCATTTTCACTTTATTTTATATATTAAACGATTTTTGAGTCCAAATAAACACGCACACTTTTTTCAAAACTTATTATTTATCTTTTTAGTATAATTCTTCTTGATTGGATTTATTTAATTTACAGGCCACTAAACTTTTTTAGTAAAGTCCTGTCACGGTCGCCAATTTGTTCGCACAAATAGTAAAAATTATAAAAGATAAAACTAAGATATAAATTTTTAATTTTTTCAAATTTTTATTTGTTAAGTAAAACACAATGAACATGTAGGTGTGATGACTAAAATGCAACTAAAAACTATGATATTAGATCATATTTCGTCTGGTCTCACGCTGCTGAGGGAGTTGGATGGAAATTGAATTGTAGGAAAGGTATGAAAATGGAAATTGGAGTAATTAAATTGACAAAAAATAATAAAAGTATATTTGGTGCCTTTGTGGGAAGTGATAGGAAATCATTTCCCACCGCGTCAGCTTTTAATTCAAAGCCGTGTGACAAAACATTGGTCAGGTTAAATTTTTCTTACATTTAATTTATTCTATTTTTAACAACCACTGCCAAAGATGGTTATGCTCTTTGTTATTCTTTCACAAACTAGTAAACCAGTTACTGTGTCCTCAAGAGCAAATATCCAGCTATTTGCATCTCTAAGACTGATCCATTGATCGTGAAGAATACATTTTTTTAGAGAGCAGTAACTTAGAGCATTCTCCAAGTGATTCAGTAATGAAACTTCACAATTATTACTGCCTTGATGGATCATTGTTGGCAATTGTTGGTTACAAATAAAATGTCTAGTTGAAAGCAACTGACAAGATAATAATTGGTTTTCTGTTAATGCAAAATACCTTTCTCTCGTTGGAGTGACTGCCAGATACTGGGATGATAGTTCTATTATGAAACTTGAATTATTTTGAAATATGGGAAAGGGAACTAAATTGAAAAGCTGGAATTCTTGGTTATCCACCAAAGGAATCATCATTTCAAATATTATTGAGTCATTAAGACTTCGTCCCTTGATAGATGAAAGCTTAAAAATATCTAATATAGATGCTGTGGGAATGTTAAGATGAGACGGGAGATTATTCCTAATGATTTGGAGTTGTTGGGTAAATTGGGAAGGCGAAATAAAATGAGGATTCATTTTGGCATTGTTAAGGCTAAGGAGAATGTCAAGTAATGTATCTTGCACCATCTCCAGATTTGTAACTGATAGAATCAAATACGATGTTAACGCAGAAAACCGCTGATTAACATCAATTATTTCTTGATGCTTTTCAATGACGTTTAATGATTTTTCGAAGATAGTTTTTAAACCTTGATATTGCTGACTTATTTGGAGATTGCTTCGATTAAGTAGATTTACTGTTGCGTCTGCTATTGAGCTTTGTTTTTTAAAGAGATGTACAAGGTGTTGTTCATCTTGGTTGACCAATGAAATTTGATGATGTATGTCCTTAGCATCATCTTGATCCAATACTCCAAATAAACTATGTGCTACATTTCCGATAAAATCGAAAGGAGATCTAGCAATTCTTATCCGTTTGCTATAAGATGTATGATAGTTATGAATGAGATCATTATTCGAATCGATAACATTTACTCTATGTTTGAGTGCGGTGAGTGTAGGCAAACAAAACGGATTAGTTTTCAAATCATCCAAACAGATTGTATCCATTCTCTTCAGGTATGTTTTCACTTCTCCTAACTCTAACCAATACGATGACAAATTATAAAAGATATAAATGTTCCAAAAACTGTTAACAGTGCTAGCACTACCTATATCCTCAAAATAAATGCCTGTGGAATTGTTAAATTTTGTAATCCTTATTGGTTCACTTTCTAAAGAGGCTGCTAAAGTAAGCAATAGCAGCATTAAACATAATAACGATGTCATAGAATTACCAAAGAATCTTCCGCTTCTTAATTTCATTGAAGGTTCATTTTTTACTGGGGGTTCTGGACTTTGTTCTCGTTCTTCTTCATGATCAAGTGGTAAAGGGCATAGATTTTGAATTGCTCGTTGATATGTTCCTGTTTCCGTTCTTACATGTACCACTCGCACTAACCCATCAGACCCCTTGACAACTTCGACTACACGCCCAAGCTTCCATTTCATTGGAGGTTGGTGTGCATCTTTTAAAACAACCATTGCTCCGGGTTCTAGATTTTGGGATTGCACCTTCCACTTTAACTTCTGTTGAAGAAGGTGGAGGTACTCATTTGACCATCTTTGCCAAAAATGCTGTTGAATGTGCTGAATCTGACGAAATTTGTCTAATCTTGAGATTTTATGATCAGTAACGTTAGGTTCAGGTAGTGCAGTTAATGGAGCCCCAATAAGAAAGTGACCTGGAGTCAATGCCTGCAAGTCATTAGGATCTGAGGAGATTGGTGTAAGTGGTCGCGAATTTAAGATTGATTCGATTTGAACAACGACTGTTGAAAGCTCTTCATAAGTTAAAGAAGCTTCTCCTAAGTATTTTATTAACATGGTTTTTGCCGCTTTAACAGCGGCCTCCCAAAGGCCTCCGAAATGGGGAGAGCGAGGTGGAATGTGTTTCCAGTTGATTCCCAATTTTAAGCAATTCGAATTGATTGATGATTTCGTTTCAGATGAGTCAAGGAAATCTTGAAATTCTCTTAATTGATTTCTTGCACCAACAAAATTTGTGGCATTGTCACAAAATATGGTGTGGCATACACCTCGTCTTCCAACAAATCGTTTTAAGCAGTTAATAAACGATTCAGTGGTAAGGTCGCTTACTACCTCAAGGTGAACAGCCTTTGTGGAGAAGCATACAAATACTGCAAGATAAGACTTTGTTGGTGTTTTTCCTCGAACTTTGTAATGTGTCAGTATTGGACCACAGAAATCCACTCCAGAAAAATGGAATGGCCGAGTAGGAATGATTCTTTCTTTGGGTAGGTTACCCATTAATTGATCGATAGATCGGGGTCTAGCACGAAAACATTGGATACATTTAGAGAGCACCTTGCGTGTTTCCCTTCCTACGCTTAAAATCCAAAATTGTTGCCTAAAGATAGATACAAGTGTTCTATGGGAGGCGTGTAGATGTTTTTTATGCAAATAATCTAAAAGTAATGTTGTGACTATATTATTTTTTGGAAGTAATATTTGGTGTTTTGCTTGAGAAGGGATTTCAGCGTTTTTAAGTCTTCCTCCCACATGTATTAACATTGTTGTTTTGTCAAAATATGGACTTAATGATAATATTTTGGAATTATTGTGGAGAGGTTTTCCTGCTTGAAGTGCTTTATATTCTTCAGGGAAAACACTTATTTGAACGCTTCTCCACAACAGTATTGTGCCCTTTTGGATATCTTCCATATTTAAGGAACCAATGCTTTTATTTTCTTCACAACGGGACTTAAAACTCGTTAAGAATCGAGAGCAATATGCAAAAATTTTTTGCAGCGTATAAAACGAATTTTTATGATTTACCGAAGTAAATAAATCACTTTGGATGGCCATTTTTAATACCGTCTTAAGCTTTCTACGGCCAGGGATTTGTTTTGGTATTGAATAATCTACTTTAATGTTATACAAACAATTTTGTCTTAAGAACTCTGGACCATCGAACCAAACAGTTGATCTTATAAGATCGCGCATTCCTAATCCACGCGATATGAGATCTGCAGGATTTAACTCTCCTCTAACATAGTTCCAGTGATTCAAGTTTGAATTCGATTGAATTTTACCTACACGATTTGCAATATATGTCTCCCAGGTATAAGAAGGTGCTTTTATCCATGTTAAGACTGTTGTGGAATCAGTGTAATAATTAATAGATGAAATTGACCTACTAACTATTGGGAGAATTTTTGAACCAAATCTACCAATAACACTGCCGCCTGAAGTTCTAATCGGGCTATGCTTGTTGCTTTCAAGGGAACTACACGCGATTTTGAGCACAATAATTGAACAAAAACTTTCCCTTCATTGTCAATAGATTTTAAATAAATGCATGCGCCAAAAGCACTTTCACTGCTATCAGAAAATGCATGTAGCTCTAATTTTTCTGCTGAATCTATTAAAACAAAGCGGGGTATATTAATTTTCTGTAAAGAGGAAAATTCTGACAAATAGTTTAGCCATTTAGATGCCTGCTCTAGAGGCAATTTTTCATCCCAAGAAATCTTGGTTTTCCAAAGTTCTTGAAGAAATATTTTTCCCAGTAATATCACTGGCCCTATAAGACCCAAAGGATCAAAGAATTTAGCCAAATCAGCAAGAACGCTTCGTTTTGTTACTTGAACATTAGAAGGTGCTTTATAATCGTAGCAAAATTTGAAGGTGTCTTGAGTTGGCTCCCAAACTAAACCAAGTGTCTTTATTACTTCGGATTGATATATAGTCAACATTTTTTCTCGCTTTTCGAACGGAATATTTTCAAGAATACGTGGATCATTTGAACAAAATTTAGTTAACTCGAAATTTCCTTGTCTTAATAATGTTATAGTTTCATCGAGAAGCTGCTTGGCTTCTCTAAGAGTGTTTGCCCCAGTGAGGCAGTCGTCCACATATATATTTTTTGTAATTATTTTAGATGCATTAGGATATATATGCTGAAAATCATTTGCTAATTTAACTAGACATCTTGTGGATAAATAGGAAGCTGGAGCCATTCCATATGTGACTGTATTCAACTGATATGTTTTTAAAGGGCTTATAGTATCTGCCCTCCATAAAATGAGCTGATATGCTCTATCTATTGGGTGAACTAGAATTTGTCTATACATTTTACTTATATCACCAGTAAATACATATTTGTGTAGCCTGAAATTTGCAATAATTGAGAATAAGTCTGATTGGACTGTCGGACCGACCATGAGGGTGTCATTTAGAGAAAAACCTGACGATGTTTTTGCCGAAGCATCGAAAACGACTCGTAGTTTTGTTGATGAACTCTCTGGCTTAAGTACACAATGGTGAGGAAGGACATAATGATGCTTTGGTATTGTTTCCTCAGCAATCGGTGTCATATGACCAAGACGTTCGTATTCAGCCATGAAGTTAACATAACTTGTTTTTAATTCTGTATTATTTTCTAGTTTTCTTTCTAATGAATAGAAACGCCTTTTAGCAATTGCCATAGAATTACCCAACATTTTATTTGGTTCCTGTTTAAAAGGAAGACGCACTATATATTGACCATGGTTTGTGGTTTTTACATGCTTGTTAAAATATTCTTCACACTTGAATTCTTCTTCAGAATAAATTTTTGATTCACCTTCAAAAGATTCACTTTCCCAAAAGGATCGGACTAGTTTATCTAAAGAACTCAGACTAGGTTTTGAGACTGAATGACAGTATGAACTGCAAGAAGGATCTACAACGCTACCAGCTAAAAGCCAACCTAACTTAGTATTTCGTAATAAAGGAAGATTATCTGAAATTTTGAACTCTCCTGGCAAGAAAAGTTCGAAAAATATTTCTGCACCGATTAATAAGTCTATGCGGCGAGAATCAATTGAGTAAGGATCAGCAAGAATAATGTTGGAAGGCAATTTCCATGTTTGCATGTCCACCGGTGCAGTTGCTAGATAATCACTTATTTTTGGCATTATACTGGCCTCGAAGGTTGTTTTATAAGCAGATGCTCTAGATTCTATGGAGACATTAATAATAAAACTTGACTGGGTTTCTTTTCCTCCAATTCCACTGATGGGAATGTCTCTTCTCGTTTTTTAGTTCCCAGTTGCTGAGCTAATGAGGAAGTTATAAAATTTAATTGCGACCCTGAATCTAACATGACAAGGAATTCGCATACCGTTTGAACATAAAATATTAACTATTGCAGTGGCAAGATACACCTCACGACCTTTGAACACAACTCCTAATGAATTACTAATTGATGACCCTGACTGAGTCTCTCCCACCCGACCAATATTATTATCACACGACTTACCGGATGGTTTTATGTGTGAATCCTTTTTAGACGGATAGTGCAGCAAAGTATTATGCCTACCGTTGCACGTTTTACATTTTCCGAGCTGCTGACACGATGAAAAATGATGTCCTCCTTGCAAACAGTTGGTGCATAGTTGAAGCTTTCGCACCTTCTGATTGCGTTCTTCCACTGAAAGATAAATAAATTTTTTGCAATTAAAAATCTTATGATTATTTGATTTACAGAAACTACAAATAGAAACTCCCCTTGAATTTTCGGAAGCGGTTGTTACCACTTTCTTCCTATCATCACGATGAACGGCCTCTAGGGCTTGGAATCTAGCTTCAACGAATTCCAGTAGTTGCGCTAAAGTTGGACTGCTTCTTGGTGACTGTAGTGATTCTTCGAACATCATTCGGGTGTCCTTATCCATTCTGTCTAGCAACAGATGCACAACAACAGGATCCCATCCGCTGGTATCGTAGCCAAGGTTCTGGATAGCTTGCATAACTTCCTTTGTTGTGTCATGAAGTCTTTTGAGACTTTTAGCATTGTCAACGACGATGGAATTTTGAAAAAGTCTATTCAACTGTGCCGTTAACAACAGCCTCTTGTTGTTGAATCTGTCCACTAATGTGTTCCATGCCAGCTCATAATTGCTATCGGTGGCATGAAAATGTTGAATTAAAGTATGTGCATCGCCAGTTACATTGGTTTTCAGGAAATATAATTTTTGTGCTGCTGCAATTGGTTGGTTGTGTACCATTTGTTTATACAGGTCAAAGAACTGAGGCCAATTAAGATAGCTTCCATCAAATTTTGGTATCTCAATTTTTGGGAGCTTAATTGTAGTTGCTCCGATTTGATTCATTTGACTTGATTGATTTGGTGTCACTCGGTTTGGTAGCCATGCAATTCTCTCGTCTAATTCTTCTTGGAGCTTAAAATACAGCTCTATGTCGGCTACAGTTGCATCGTCCCCAAGTCGTTCATATGTGGTTCTTAATTCTTCCCAGTTGCGCATGAGTGTATTTGTTTTTTGTTGGAATTGCTAAGGTATGGCTTCCCGTAAATTCACCGGACAGTTGTTAAGAGATCCTTGGAAAATTTTCCCAAGGAGACGGAACTTGCTTTCACTTGTCAATTTACTGGTTCCCGGAAAGGTATCAATGCTGAATCTTTTACTTGTTTTATCTTCAGCAGTATCTGGTGCGGGCATTATTAAGAGCCCTGCTGGGGGCTTTTCGAGAGGCTCCTTTGGCTGCTCTGATGGCGGCTTGACTGCTGTGGTCTCTTTCGGCCTCTCTTCTTGAGTTCTATCCGCATTATCAGATTTTTGTACTTCCAAAATACGCTTCACGATGTCGTCCTTCATTGTCTCATACACCCCTTTGATCTCTTTGAAATATCCCTTTATATGATATTCATGATCGGTTTCTAGAGGATACTTGGTCTTAATTTCGACGTCCGTGCTATGGAATATTTCCCATAGCTCGTTAAGACTGGACCAACGATGTTGGAGATTCTCCAGGGTTTTTCTTCCAGGTCCATCCTTTCCGTAGTTGCGGGCAAGCTTGCAGATAGCTGTGCCTACCTACTCCTGATGGTCGGTTAGTTGTTCCAATGTAGAAACCATTTTCACTTTATTTTATATATTAAACGATTTTTGAGTCCAAATAAACACGCACACTTTTTTCAAAACTTATTATTTATCTTTTTAGTATAATTCTTCTTGATTGGATTTATTTAATTTACAGGCCACTAAACTTTTTTAGTAAAGTCCTGTCACGGTCGCCAATTTGTTCGCACAAATAGTAAAAATTATAAAAGATAAAACTAAGATATAAATTTTTAATTTTTTCAAATTTTTATTTGTTAAGTAAAACACAATGAACATGTAGGTGTGATGACTAAAATGCAACTAAAAACTATGATATTAATCTGCCAAAAGGTTTGCTTAAGGCAAAGCCAAAAAACGGTATTAAATGTAATGAATTCTCAGCGCGTGAGGCAAGACCTTGAATTTTAGTTATATTTAGATCATATTTCGTCTGGTCTCACGCTGCTGAGGGAGTTGGATGGAAATTGAATTGTAGGAAAGGTATGAAAATGGAAATTGGAGTAATTAAATTGACAAAAAATAATAAAAGTATATTTGGTGCCTTTGTGGGAAGTGATAGGAAATCATTTCCCACCGCGTCAGCTTTTAATTCAAAGCCGTGTGACAAAACATTGGTCAGGTTAAATTTTTCTTACATTTAATTTATTCTATTTTTAACAACCCTTCACACTTTTCACTGACGCAAGCAATTATGCGATAGGAGCAGTACTTACGCAGGAAGGTCAACCTGTATGCTACGGTTCAAGAACGTTAAATGATCACGAAAAGAAGTACTCTGCAATTGATAAAGAGTTCCTAGCAATTGTTTGGGCAGTTACTTATTATAGACCTTATTTATGAGGCAAACGATTTAAAATCGTTACAGACCATTTACCAATAAAATATTTAAATAAAAAATATACGGGAAAAGAGTTTAGCCAGAGAACCCAAAGGTGGTTATTGAAATTACAGGAGTATCAATACGACATCGAATATCTAAAAGGTAAATTAAATAATATAGCAGATTTTCTAAGTGGGATTCCAGAAGAGAATAATAAAAAAGACGAGGTAGATGTAGAACAATCAGTCAATAATGTATCAGACAATGCAACAATACATTCAGTAGAAGAACAACAACTTAAACACATTCCTATAAAAGAATCCATAGTAAATATATATAAAACTCAATTAATTTTAGCAAACAATGCAAATAAAGAAATAGAAATTTTACATGGAAGAAGAATTATTTATATCGATATGACAAAAGGAGAAGAATATTGGACAGACGCGTTACGAAGATTTATTAAGTCAGGCATCACAGGAATATACACAGAATTAACATATCACGAATACAATAAAATACAACAATTGTTAATACAGTTGTTCGGTCATAATAATCAGATCAAATATATTAAAGCAACATTGAGGGCACAAGAAATAAGTAGTTTAGAAGAAGCACAGAAACAAATATCATTGTATCACACCCAAGAAAGTCTCCATAGTGGAATTATTGAAACATAAACATAACATAAAAAATAAAATATATTACCCCAAATTAATAAAAGAAATAACCAAAATCATTAATAATTGTAAAACATGTTTACAGACAAAAAATGAAAGAAGACCAATTAAAAAGAAATTTGAACTGAGTGAAACCCCTAATAGGCCAAATGAGATTTTGCACATAGATATTTATTACTTTATGAAATATCCATTTCTGACCTTAGTAGATAAATCAACAAAGAAAGCATATGCGTACTATTTGCCGAATCGAAATTGGGTAAAGAAGATAGAAACTCTTGAGGAACATTTTTCTAAATTCGGAAAACCTAATAAAATAATTGCTGACAACGAATTTAAGTCTGAAAACTTAAAAGAATTTTTTAACGCACAAGGAGTAAACCTTCACTTAACAAAACCTAACACGCATACAGGTAACAGTGATGTTGAAAGATTTCATTCAACACTGCAAGAAAAATTAGTAGCAATGAGAAATTTAGACCTTACAATAACCCAAAAAGTCCATAAAGCCGTGAACAACTATAATAATAGATACCATTCAACTATTAGAATGTCTCCAGAGGAAGCAATGTTCGCTGACGTAGCTACTTTGAGAAATCAAATTAAAACAGAAAAAGAAAATAGAATAGAAAAGCTTAACAGAAATAGGGAAGATTATACTGAAAATAGACAGGTAATACCAGTTAAAAATTACAAAAGAAATTACTATAAAAACAAACCAAGATATAGGATTAAAAAATTAGAAAGAGAACATCCAATAAATTTAAAACGACCTCGTCTCTTTGCAGATGACATTCATAGCCTGCATACTAACGACACAAGTAATACCAGTACTATCAACTCTGTCAATTAACAAATTGACTACGGAAAATGGATATGCCATTATAAATATGGGACAAACTGAAATTATTCACGACACACAAACCATACTTCACATTATAAATATCCAAGACCTTAACCAAACTCTTGATTCAATTAAAGATGGTGTTAAAAATTTACAAATAGGATATGACATGACAATTAGAAAAACAATAGAAAACATTCAAGCTAAAATTTCGGCAGTACAACCAGAAAAGACTAGACAAAAACGAGGACTTATCAATATCGTAGGAACAGCACAAAAATGGCTTTTCGGAACGATGGACGACAACGACAGACAAGAAATTATAAAACATTTGAATACTATAGAAGAAAATGATAGTAATGCAATTTTTAATTTAAACAAACAAATTAAAATAAATTCCCATTTTAACGATTCGATCTTTGATCTTAAGAATATAATAGAAACAGATAGAAAACAATTAGCTCAAACCTACAAAGAATTATCTATTAACGAGAAACGCATTATTAAACAACAATTTAAAACCGATCAAATATTAAAATTACGACTTTTAGAAGATAAAGTTAACCAAATTATAGACACTATAGCACAGATAAAATTAGGAATGGTTCACCCAAGCATATTAACAGCAACGGAAATAACAGAAATAAGATTGGATTTTTATAAGTTAAAAAACGTGAGAGTAGGAATTTTAAAATATGATAATAATAGACTCATAATAGCTATGAAAGTACCAAACACATACAAGTTAGTCGATTTTAAACTAATAACAGCTAGTCCCACAGAAACTAAACTCGAAGTCATAATGGAAGATCAATATGTTATACAAATTAACGAAACAATGTATGAATATGATACAAAAATCCTATATGAAAAAGAACTAATAAAAATTAATAATTGTATTTTAAATCGTAACTGTAAACTTAAAGAAAATAACGCTATTGAAATAAAATCACTAGATGATTCCACTATCCTTTGTAAGAATATGAACAATATAGAATTAATAAACAAATGTGATGACCGTAAAGTAAACCTAAATGGGAACTATCTGATTGTACTGAATAACTGTTCAATTCAAATACTTAATCAAACATTTAGTAATAAGAATTTTCAATTTGTTGATCGATTTTTGTATGAAGAAAATATGAAATACAATTTTACTAAAAGTTTAAATTTTGAAGAAATTATACTTAAAAACTTTGTAAATCTAGAGAACATACAAATACTCAAATTGCATAAAAATGTACACTATTCTGTAATTTCATTACAAAGTGGAGCTCCAGCTCACCTTCGATTCATTAAAGAAGAAGAAGTCAGCAGGAGTCGATGGCTTATCCAACGTTGTACTTCGACATTTACCTCAAGAAGCAGTAGACATTTATACCACTCTGTTTAAAAACGCTCTGAATAATGCATATTATCCAGTGCATTGGAAGACAGCTGTGGTGTATCCTCTCCCGAAAAAGGGAAAGGACAACTCCAATCCGGAAAATCTCCGGTCGATAAGTCTTCTTCCGAGTATCAGCAAGGTATTCGAAAAAGTTATCAATAGAGCTCTGTCTAAGTGGGCAGAGGACAATAATATCATACCGGATAATCAGTTCGGTTTTAAGGCGGGACATGACACCATTCATGCCGCGTCGAAACTCGTTTCTAATGTCCAATGGAACAAATCTAAGAAGCAGTGTACGGGTGCCTGTCTGGTTGATTTGGAGAAGGCCTTCGAAACCGTATGGTTAGAGGGTCTTTATCTAAAGTTGACCAGACTTGGCATTGGTAAACCACTATTATATATGCTTCATGATATGCTCAATGGCAGAAAGTTTGTTGTCAAAAGTGGCAATGTAACTTCTGCCACAACCTTTAGTATTGAAAATGGTTTCCAGCAGGGAGCGGTCAGCTCGCCGATTCTATTCAGCATTTACACCAGCGATCTGATAAGTAGTCTAACTCAGGCAATTGCGTATGCCAACAATCTAATTGCGTACAGAACAGATCCAGAAGTCAAGGTCATTAGGATTCTTTTGCAGCGTGACTTCGAGAAGATTCAGCGATATTGCGATGACTGGAATTTGAAAATCAACTTTTAGAAATCAGAAACTATCTTGCTTAGGATTCCGTTGCTTAGAGCCACAAGGCATACGAGAAAGAACTGGCGCAAGCTGGTGATCGTAGGGCCAAATGGACAGCAACTGGCGAGTAAAAGTGTAGTAAAGTACCTTGGCATCTGGATGGATCAGTATTTGTATTTCGACAGACATATAAATGCTGCTCTGGCCAGGGCAAGGGGAGCTTTTGCCCTGACAAAACGGTTGTTTTATAGCAGCCGGCTATGGCCCTTATGGCCCTTATGGATTCCCGGTTTGGTTCAACCATCTCAAATGGAAATGGTTGCTCCATCTCAAATGGAAAAGATTCGGGTGTTTGAGAGGCAGTGTCTTCGACGCTGCCTTGGATTGCACAGAACACCAGAGTGGGAGTACAAACACTACTATTCCAACCTGGCTCTATACAACGGGGCCAACATAAACAGGATAGATAATTTCGTGCTGAAGCTTATTCGAGGTCACATTGCAAGAGCGATGTCCTCGTCTAACAGCTTCATTTTCGGGGCTTATTACCCTAAATACGAATACTACGAGAGTGTGCGTCTAAGCGGCCTTATTCCGCCGGATGCATTCCTCCACCTAGACAGTCGAGGGTTGATCCAGGATAGAGCGGTGGTTCCGCTAATTTACCACGTCGGCCGTAGAACTGTAGATCGGCGGCTCCTGTACAGTCGAGACGTCCTCGCACAAGACGGAGCTGAGCAACTTCGGTTCAGTAGGATTGTGTCCGAAAGGGGCCGAAGAGATAGGGTAAAGCAGGAGAACCAGTTCTGGTGGTTGAAAAACGAAGATGAAGTTCCTTCAGACATTTAATTGTTAGCCTTGCTATTTTCTTTTGTATGGCCGACTTTCATAGGTTTAGGTAGTAAGTTTTAAGTAGAGACAGTCAGGGTGGCACAAAAAAAAAAAAAAATTAACAAAAAAATAAAAAAAAAATGAACACAATGATACTGAGTTTCTTGTAAATTCTTCTCGGTAAAAAATAAAACCGACCTGGATTTAGTATTAAGATAGTTCTTAGGCCAAAAGGCATTAGCATTAAGTTATTATAGTTTAACTTAGAGCGCCCGACTGGGGACAGTAAGTTAGTTTTAAAATATTGATAAGTAGGCTAGTTTTTATGAATTTTTGTTTAGGTTTAAGATAGTTTTAAGAAAATTGAAAAATAAAAATTAATTATATAAAAAAAAAACAAAAACACGCGGTGGTTAAATCTTTGTAGTCTTGGACGTGGGTTCGATCCCTACCAAATGCATGCTTTTTTTTATTTTTATTTTCTAAACCTCTTATTTCTTTTTTTTTTTAATTTCTTTTTGATAATTTCTTTTTAATTTATAATGGTTTGCTCGGAAAAGAACTGTTAAATATAGATGAATTGTTATTTGAATATTTGAATTTGGCAATGTTCTCACTGGAAATATTGTTTGTTTAGCTTTAAGCTTTTGCATTATATTCTCTTTATATAATAAAGTTAGTTGCAGTGTGTTCTTTCTCGAAGTCGGTCGTTTTCTTTTACTAGCTAGATATTCAACAGGTTATGGGCCCAGGATACGCGGGAAAAATTTAAAGGTCAAATTAAGGGCATAAAGCAAAGATTTTTTTGTTTAATTTTTTTTTTTTGGTACGTGCTTAAAAATCTGGGAACCTTGTTTAATTTAGAATAGCTTAGAAGGTAAATAGAATAGAATAAACGACAGTCGGGAAATGGAAAACAACACTTTTAAAATTGAGCAACTGCATACTGCCGATCAGAATTCCGTTTGGAAATTTCAAGCCTCCATTTTGCTTAACGCCTCTGGGCTATTTGAGTATATAGATGGTACAACAGAGGCTCCAGTCAAGGCTGAAAATGAAAATCAAGCAGCTTTTGATAAGCGATTTTTAGTTTGGAAGAAAAATGATAGCAAAGCTCAGCAGATAATTGCAACGAGCGTTGGCCCTATTCCGCTTCGACACATCGTAAATTGTAAAACTGCGATGGAAATGTGGGTAAAACTGAAGTCGGCTTATGAACAGACTTCGAAGGCAAATGTCCACATGTTGCTACAAAAATTTTATGGATTTGAAAAAGATCCAGATGACGATGTTTCGACTCACATATCCAGGTTAGAGAATATTGTCAGACAATTAAGAGACATTGGAGAGGTGATCTCGGAAAGCATGATCATTACGAAGGTTTTAATGACCTTTCCAAATAATTTTAAACATTTTTTCTGTGCATGGGAATCGACCGCCAAAGATCAGCAGACCTTGGAAAACCTTACGTCACGACTTGTCATGGAGGAGACTCGCATGTCATCGCATGGGACAAGTTCATCCGTTGCTTTAGTGGCAAAGCAATAGGTAAAAAAGAGGAATACAAAGTCTTCCAAGCCAGGAAAGTGTTTCACTTGTAATGAGCATGGGCACTGGAAAAGAGATTGTCCTTAAAAAAAATGTGGTAGTTGATCGCAGCAGGTGGACTGGAACTAAGGGTGAGGTAAGAAGGGGCGATGCACTTATGTGCAGCGTCGATGACAAAGTGACGACTGGAAGTTCAAGTGAGGTAAAAAGAGGTTTTGATAGTTCTGATCGACGATGGACTGGAAGTGCAGATGAAGTGCAATAGCGAGGCAATGAAATCGATGCGCCAGACAAGAGACAATGGACTGGAACTAGAAGTGAGGTTCAAGGGGAATATCTTTTTGGTTGCAATGCGTTAGTTGCAATGGATGACCCGGTTAGTCAAAATTGGTACTTGGATTCTGGTGCCAGTGACAATATGACATGCAGGAAAGAATGGTTTGCATGTTATAGACAGTTTACTGATCCTCTTGGTATTCAAATAGGAAGTGGTGAAAAGATATATGCGCAGGGCATTGGTGACATAAACATTTATGCTTTAATTGGGAATAATTTGACTGAAAAATATTTATCTAACGTTCTCTTTGTCCCAAAGATTACAGTGAATCTATTTTCGCAAAGTCGGGCCTTAGATAAAGATCTGAGAATTATCTCTGATAGTCTTCATTGTAGGTTTGTGAAGAAGGACGGTTCAGTAATGGCAGTGGGAGAACGACAGGGGCAACTTTTTAAAATGTGTTTCAAGGTTCAACCACCGACGCCGACGTTGGCGTCGGGAGAAGCGAATGTGGCTTGTCAGGAATTACCACTTAACCAGAACATTGTACAGGTTCGAAGTCAGCTGAAAAAGAAGGAATTCATTTTAAAGACGATGAAAATTTTTCATGTGACAACTGCGTCTATGGGAAACAGCATCGATTACCTTTCCCTCAGAGTAGTTTTCAGGCTTTTCAACCGGGTGAGCTTATACATGCAGATGTATGTGGACCCATGGAAGAAAACTCAATTGGAGGTTCCAGGTTCTTTCCCTTGTTTAAAGATCATTTTTCACGATACAAGGTGGTGTATTTTTTAAAGTCCAAATCCGAGGTTTGCACATACATTGAACAGTTCTTGGGCAAAGCGAAAAGTGAATGTAGGAATGTGGTAAGAACGCTCCGTACAGATAATGGGGCAGAGTTTGTGAACGAAAGTGTTAAATCACTCCTAAGCAAGCACTCTGTTCGCCATGAAACTACAGTGCGCTACATTCCAGAGCAGAATGGTAGCGTTGAACGAGAGAATCGCACCATTGTGGAAGCTGCCAGGACTATGCTCTGTGGAAGTGGGTTATCAAAGAAATTCTGGGCAAGAGCAGTTAACTCGGCAGTGTTCGTACTTAATCGAACTGGTGTTAGTCCAGTTAAAGGCAAAAACCCATATGAGCTTTGGTGGGGCAGTGAATGTAAGGCTGTAGATTTGAAAACTTTTGGAATTGAAGCATTCATGCATGTGCCAAAGCAGAAACGCAAGAAATTTGATAGAAAGGCAGACAAGGGGTTGTTCATGGGATATGCCGAAAATTCGAAAGAGTATCGCATTTGGAATCCATCATCAAGACAAATCCAAATTGTGAGAGACGTCACATTTAAGGAAGGTGGGATTCAAAAATGCCAGGATGAAGATCGAGACAAATTACAACCAGCCAAAGTTTTTTCATTGAAAGAAGCTGACTCTGATATCAAAGACTTGAATGAGGATCTGAGGTGGTGTACATGGTTTGCATGAAGAAAATGATAATGGTGGATCGCGGCAGAGTTCCAGTAGTTCATTTGAACCAGATTTTCAAGAGGCCAACTTAGAAGATGATGTTTTTGACTCGATAGATGAAACTGCGGATGTTCTACCTGGAAGTAATGATGTATCATATAGGAATAAGCTGCGTAGTACAGTGGATTGGAAAAGTTCAGGTTGCTTAAACTTTGCAGAAAAACATGCCTTTCTTGTCCAGGGTGAACCCTCGTCTGTCAGCGATGACAGACGAGGTGAAAAGTCTGCTTAAAAATCGAACTTGGGACTTAGTTGAACAACCAACAAACAGGAAGATCATCGACAACAAATGGGTGCTCAAAATGAAGAATTTGGATGCGCACGGGCGGAGGAAATACAAAGCTAGGCTGGTGATTCGTGGGTTTACACAGGAATATGGAGTAGATTATGCTGAAACAGTCAGTCCTGTTGCAAAATTTATTTCCATTCGAACAGTTCTTGCTATTGCAGCTTGTGAAGGATTGTCTCTTATTCAATTTGACGTTAAAACAGCCTTTTTAAATGGTGAGTTAAATGAAGACATTTTTATGCGTCAACCTCTTGGATTCGATGATGGTTCTGGAAAAGTGTGTAAGTTACGGAAAAGCCTATATGGCTTAACTAAAGCTTCTCGTTGTTGGAACGAAAAATTTACACATGTGCTAAAGAAATTCAACTTAAAAGCTTCTGCAATGGATCCTTGCGTCTTCATTGGAAGCGATGCTGATAGCCGTCTTATACTGACAATCTACATTGACGATGGATTAAAAGCGGCAAAGAAGAAAGAAGATGGTATGAGGCTTGTGGATTTTTTGAGGAAACATTTCGAAATTACACTTTTGGATGCTGAATGGTTCTTGGGAATGCGATTATCATGGGTGTCAAGTGGAGAGATTCATGTGAGCCAAACAAGTTATGCTGAAAAGGTGTTAAAAAGATTCAATATGAATGACAGAAAACCAGTTTCAACTCCAGCTGAAAATATTGGAAGTACAGATGACTCATCTCAAAAGGAAATAAGATTCCCGTACAGAGAGGCAGTGGGTTGCCTTATGTATCTGGCCTTGGCTACTAGGCCGGACATCGCATATGCAGAGGGAGTGGTTTCCCGCTATTTAGAAGCACCCACTCAAATGCATGTGAATGCAGTCAAGAGGATCCTGAAGTACATCAGTGGCACGAGGAAAATGGGTATACTTTTTTCAAAACCTAACAATTTATCTTTGATATGTTTCAGTGATGCCGATTACGCTGGTGATATTGTGACAAGAAGATCTACCTCTGGATTCATTTTTAAATTTGGATGTGGTCCTGTTTCCTGGGCATCACAGAGGCAAAAGTGTGTGGTATTGTCAACCACCGAGTCCGAGTACGTGGCAGCATCTCAAGCTGTAAAAGATATGGTGTGGCTCCAACAGCTCATTGCAGAACTGGTACCAATTAAGAGGTCACATTGACGTGCGTTATCAGTTCATTCGTGAAAGGTTTGAAAGAGGAGATTTCATCATTAATTATGCTCCTTCTGAACATCGAATTGCTGACATCTTTACCAAAGCCTTAAGCAAAAATAAATTTGAGAAATTTAGAGATTAGATCGGAGTTGTAAATAATCCTTTAGATTTTTGATTGAAGTTGTTAAATCTAAATATTCAAAAGTAAATTTTTTGTTTCAATTTAAATTATTCAAAAGTGGGAGTGTTAAATATAGATGAATTGTTATTTGAATATTTGAATTTGGCAATGTTCTCACTGGAAATATTGTTTGTTTAGCTTTAAGCTTTTGCATTATATTCTCCTTATATAATAAAGTTAGTTACAGTGTGTTCTTTCTCGAAGTCGGTCGTTTCAACAGGTGAAGGTTTGCCTTCTACACCGCTTTTTGCCTATTTCGGATCTTGTGGTAATTTCTACCACGCAAAATGCATTGGGTCAACCAATGCATTTATTGAAAAGATATCAAACTCAAAATTTGCTTTTTGGTACTGCACTGACTGTCGTAAGCTTTACTTATCTCAAATGGCTTTTAAAATGTCCTCTTTTAAGGCAGACATTATAAAACTCTCGAAGGGATTTGAAGAACTGCTTATTAATTTTAATAATGCTGTCTCCAATGTTAGCTCATTCGCTTTCAAAAATGATATGGTTGATATGGCTACTTCTACCGACGACTTAGTTATTGAACCCCATCCAGTTATCTTTCCAATAAATAATGAAAAAGAGAATCTTGTTGCCCAATCTGGATCATCTGGTGCCAAAAGTAATAATAAAAGAGGTCGCGAAAACTCATTAGTTGCTATAAGCTCCCCACCCGCAAAACGTTCAAATCTTAAAAGCAATCCTAACCACCACAACAATAATAATTTAGAACTACCCTTACCCGTTTAAGCTTTGAATCAAACTTCACAGACGGTTGATCCTAACATGGATTGTGGAAGGTTACCTGATATAAGTATTAATCCTTAACCGATAAAAGCAGTCTCCAAGCCTAGATCTATTTTTATTTCACGCTTGGAACCTGATATCGTTCCGAATGATATTATTTCCCATTTAGTATCTACTTATAGTATACCCTCTAATACTTCCATTATTAAGTGTACTAAAATTAGTAAACCAAATAGTTTCATTTCCTCTTTCAAAGTAGTCACACATCCTTCGTTTTTCGATTCAATTTGCGATTTTAATAATTGGCCTTCTGAAGCTCTTGTAAAAGAGTTCACTACTTCAAAAAAAAGGACAAACGCGGAATGCACCCAAAATTTCATCTCCAAAAAACTCAATAGGATTACCCTCTTCTATCAAAATGTAAGAGGGCTTCGCAGCAAAACCGCTTATATCTATATGAACTCCCAAGCATTCTCACATGACATCTTTGTTTTAACAGAAACTTGGTTAAATTCTAGTATTTTGGACACGGAACTTTTTAATAAGGAGTTCTTAGTTTACAGAAAAGATCGTCATGTTGATAAACCAAAAGAAGTGGGAGGTGGTGTTTTAGTTACAGATCGAAGTAAATTTACATCTTCTTATGTTTCGTTCCCTTTCAACCTCACTATTGAATTAATCTGTTTAAAATTAACTAAAAAGTCCAAACAATTGTATATTTTAAATGCATATATTCCCCCGAAAAGTTCATGTGCAGTTTACGTTGAACTCTCTAAGGCCTTGGATTTTGTTATTGACTTGTCTTGCTCTAACAGCAACATTATACTTCTTGGTGATTTTAATTTACCTCACATAGAGTGGGTTCCCTCTGATGACGAATCCTACCAAGAAGCTTCTTTAACTTCTTCTCAAAATGAGTTACTGCTTCTTGATAGAATAATTTCGACTGACTTACAGCAAATAAGTTGTATTAAGAACTGTAAAAATCGAATTCTCGATTTAGTATTTTCTTCAGACGCTATTAGTACTCTTGTTCTAGAATCTAGTTCCGGAATTACTAATATAGATAACTATCATCCTCCTTTGGATATTTTTTTTGACTTAAGCAATCATCTTACTGAAAACAGTAACTCTTATGATTGTTCATATAGTTTTGACTTCAGAAGGGCAAACTTTCAGTTGCTCTCAGATGAATTAGCTAGGTCTGGTATTGAGAATTTATCAGTGTCAAGCGATATAAACGAAGGAGTTTTAAATTTCTATTCCATCCTTAACAGCTGCATTAATAAAACTATCCCTTCAAAAATATTAACAAATAGAAACTCTTGCCACACATGGTATACGAAGGAGCTGAGAATACTCCAAAATAAAAGAAACAAAGCATGGAAAGTGTACATAAAAACTCTTTCGCCAGTAGACCACAACTCCTACATTTCCCTTTTTGAAGAATTTAAAACTCTTTCAAAAAATCTAAACACCAAGCATGTAAACGAAATGGGTAGTTCTCTAAAAGATGACCCTAAGGCATTTTGGAGGTTTGTCAATTCGAAAAAAGCTCAGATGGTTATCCGAATAATTTCATGTAAGAAAATTGTTTGTTGCAGGAATCCGTTGATATTTGTAACGCTTTTGCGAAAAACTTTCGTAATTCCTTTATTGACAAGCCCTTAGATGTTGACGAAGATTACTTTAGTGATTTACATACCTATCCCCAAACTAGCTGCAATAATATCCCAGTACCACCGAGCACTGTGTTAGGGCTTCTCTCATCATTAAATGATGATTACTCATCGGGTCCAGATGAAATTCCCCCTGTAGTATTGAAAAAGTGTAAATATATACTTGTTCAACCCCTTAAACTCTTGTTCGAGTTTTCTTTAAGGTTATTTTTCTTATTTTTGGAAGAAATCATTCCTTACACCAGTCTTTAAGAAGGGTGAAAAAACTGATATTAAGAATTATAGACCCATTGCAAAGCTCTCTTGCATCCCAAAACTTTTCGAACAAGTTGTGTGCGAGAATTTAGCATTTCATACAAAGAATAAAATATGTGAACATCAGCATGGTTTTGTGAGAAAGAAATCAACGGTAACAAATCTTCTTACGTTTTTGCATAAATGTTCTCTTGCATTAGAAAACGGGAATGAAGTTGATTGCATATACACTGATTTTTCTAAGGTATTTGACCAGCTAAGTCATAACATTATTATATTCAAACTCAAAGCTTTTGGTTTTCCGACCATTTTCATAGCATGGATTAAATCATACCTTGAAAATAGATCTTACCAAGTAAAATTTAGAAACTTCCTTTCAAACTCGTTCAATGCTCACTCGGGTGTACCCCAGGGAAGTCATCTGCGTCCGTTACTTTTCATTCTAGCTATAAATGATGGTACTACATGTATACGTTTTAGTGATATTCTTATATATGCTGATGATATGAAGATTTAAAAAAAAAAATACAATCTGGTCAGGATCACATTCTGCTGCAGGCTGATATTGACAATTTTAATGTCTGGTGTAGCAAAAATGGCCTCTCTTTAAATCCCGTTAAATGCCAAACTATAACTTTCTCTAAAAAACGAGTAGTGTGTGCTTTTGATTACTCCATCTCGCAGCACACACTGTGTCGTGTTTTAAGTTTCAAGGACCTGGGTGTTCACTTTAGCTCTGATCTAGGTTTTATAGAACATATTAATTATATTGTAAATAAGGCGAGGATATATAAAACGATGGGCAAAGGAATTTAACGATTCGTATGTTACTCTTTCGTTATACAATTGTTATGTACGACCCCATCTTGAGTACGCTTCCCAAGTATGGGCACCTTTTTACGAAATTCATAAAAGCCGTATTGAAGCAATACAAAATAGATTCATTCGTTTTGCCTAAAAAGGTCTTCCCTGGGCTGATCCGTATAACCTGCCACCTTATGAACACAGAATTCAGCTTCTGCAACTTCAAACTTTATATCAAAGGCGTGTTAATAATGATTTGGTATTTTTTCATCAACTTATCAATGGTGAAATTGATGCGCCTGACTTGTTAGCCGATGTAGGCATTAATTATCGCGGAGGATCCCACCACCTGTGAAGATTTGAACTATTTCACGTTCCTTTTCACAGAACAATGGCACACACGAACCCCTCAATCGTATGTGCAAACTTTTTAACTTAAACGCCTCAACTATTGATTTTAACATGAGTAAAATAGGATTGAAAATAGTATTTCGAACCAGTGCTCCACTTTCATTAATGTAGTAATGTTTTAATTTTGTATATTTAATGTTAATTTTTTATGTTATATCTGATTTTGTATTTTGTTGTAATTTTGTTAGGTTTTTGTATTTATGTATGTGCTTGTGTTAGTTTGCTTAATTTAACTCACTACAACAAAAAATCTGAAATGTAAAAAAAAAAAAAAAAAAAAAAAAAAAAAGTAGACAAAATTCTTGATTGCATGAATAGTGCATCTCTTTATGGACATAACAATTACAGATCAACTCTGCACATGCACATTTATTCAGGAGTTTTGTATATACCATGAAAGCTAGGCATTTATTGATAAGCGAAAAACAGTTTTTTTTAGAGAAGGAATGAATCAAACATTAAAAGGTTTATTGCAAATGGTTGATGATATACTGAAACCAAATGATAACATTTTCTTTCTTATGACCAAGCGTCTTACTCAAGACCCCTTAGAAAATTTATTTGCAATTGTTCGACAAAAGGGCGGCAATAACCACAATCCTTCCATGGTGAAATTCAATTCCATTATAGCGAAGATTATTGCTTCTAATATAGTACAAAGTACCACCGTCTCGAATTGCGAAGAGGACAATGATGAAATGTTGGATATAAACATCTCAAAATTAAATGAATTTAGTGTAAATATATGTGAGGAGCAAAATGAACAGAGTCTTTTAGAGCAAAGTGAAGGATTAGATATTTATGAACTGTATCCAGATTATTTCATTGATGATAAATTTGAAAATACAGCAAAATTAAACATAGATTTGCAGTCCACGAGATATTTCTTGGGATATGTGGCATTTAAGATGTTACCCAAATTGAAATGTGATGCCTGCCAAAAAGGTATTTAAAAAGTTGATGAAATGCTCACTTGTCCATCGGAATTATTTATTTTTCAAAAAAATTATAAGTCTGATAGTGATTTCGGTAGGTTAAATGCTCCATCCGATGAGTTTTATGAAATCGGAAAAAAACATATTTTGATATTCCACACTGTTCCAAGATTCCTGAAATGAAGGGAATAAAGGCATTTATCATCGAGAAATGTAAGAAATGCTTTCCAGTTTGGTTTGATATCGCAAACGTTTGCTCTGAACATAGAATAGTAATTCTCAATTTCACTGCCCTTGTTTTATTAAGGAAGCATTGTGCCTAGGCTATAGAAAAACCTGAACGAAAAAATATTAAAAAGTACAAATTCTAACGGATTTAATTTGTATACTTTTTTAACGGAATATTATAAGCTTAATGTTGCTTCAGCAATTTTTTCTTCCTTTGCGAAAATTGTAGCCTCAAGAAATATTTTCTTAAAATGTATAATAATATTTATAAGTGAGTACCTATGAAAACAACTTTCTTTAGCTTTGCCAGTAGATGATGAAAATGAAATGATTTCAATCGGCCAAATGTAAAATCTAACCTTGACATTAATGTAATTTTGGTTGTTTGTTTTTATATTTCATTAAATTAGAAAAACATCAACAAGAATAATTTACTATTAAATTTATTTTTACTGATGGTGGTTTTGACTTGTTTTGATACTAACCGAACAATAAATATAAAAATGCCTAAACGGCACAATTTAATTGGTGGTATCAATCACGCTTTTTGAAAAATGATCTAGCAAAGGCATTTTTCTAAATTCAATTTTTTTTTTTAAGTTTCAACAAAAAATGTTGTCCTCATAATTTTAAGTTTTTCCAACAACTGTTATTTCACAATTCTAAAAAAATCAATATAATGTAGATACTTTATCCAAAAATATAAGTTGTTCTTCTTTTTTACAATGAACCTCTCATGAGCTAAGCGTATATTATGTACAGAGACAACTATTATAACTGTGGTAAGCGGTGATGCTTTAGATTTGAGCACAACAAAGTGAATACAAAAAAAAATGTCACTTATTTTATATTACTACCATAATATTTACCGAGCAAATGTCAAAAATGTCAAAAGTACTACAAAAATTGAATTTTTTTCCTTTTGATTTTTTTTCTTTAATTTGTAAATGCTCAAACCTTTTAGAAGCACCACATTACAAATAATAACAAAATAAGTCAAATCATTAAAAAGATATATGTACGTGAACAACCCAAAAATAAGACTATTTTCTCATAAGAAAACGGGAAATGCAGTTTTCTTACAATTGCTTTGTTAGTTGTAGGTACAAAGTTTGATCAAAATCGTTAAAGCTGTTTTCGAGAAAATTTCAAACAACAAAAATGTTTGTATAGCAGCTACCCGTTTTAGTTCAGCTAAAACAAAAATTCGAATTTCACCTCTAGAAAATCGCATATAAAAATACTCTACCAAGTTTAAAGAAAATCGGTTCACCCGTTCAGGCTCTAGCTCAAATTACATTAGAAATACAGACGCACAGACTGACCCGACGCGTCGGGCGGCCGGACGAAAATCAATTTCAAAGACTTCTCGATTATCGTAGAGTTAGTTTTGATTAAAACCTCGGTTTTTTTTCTGCACGAAATCAATACTTACCCAATAAATACGGGGACTATCCGTTCATTATTATAATGAACTGGTTATTATTTGAAGTTCATTATGAATAATTTTTCAAAAACTTGAAAATGATCATTATTTCAAAGGCTGTTCATTATTTGTTCAGTATTTTATTTAATTTTGTTAAAAAAAAAAACGAGAAACTACCCAAACCAAAATTCTTTCAACAAAATGATAATGCGAACGTACCTTTATTTACTGAATGTAAAGTCTAAACTATAAAATCTATTTTAATTATTAAATTTAATTATGAAATTGCGTGTTTAGAGTTCAGAGAATATTTAAAACAAAAACCAGATTTAATGAAACAAATCTACATATACCAAATCTACATATACCTACAGGAAAGTATTCAAATATGTAAACAAATAAATGCTACCTGCATTTGGTCTTTATTTTAAATATTGAGGATACTTATTTAGTTTTTAAGCGTTTATTTTAGTCTAACATTTTGTTAAATTAGAAACCGAATTTTATTTATTTTGCCTAACATACGTACATTACCTATTAGGAGTTCCTTCTGTAATATTAATTTTAATTAACTGAAGGAATGACTGAATCCTTGTTTTGTATTTGGTTGATTGAGTTAATTTTTAAAATAAAAAAATATTCTATTAAAAACTGGGTTTAATTTGTTTGTTCATTATTTGGAATCTAAAAATATGGTCACCGTACCTATGGAGCAAGTAAAAAATATCTAATTATAAATGTTTCTTTTTTATGCAAGAATCGAGAAACGAAAAAAAAAACAAAAATATGTTTTAGCAGTGACAAGAGAGCTATGAGTATCAATCACCCTCCCTAGGAATTACGGGGAGAAACAAAAAAACAACATTGTGAACTACATAACACATACAGAAATGCAAGCCTTTATCCGCCGCAGACCCATGACACGGCGACCGCCACCGACGACGATTGTAAAACTTATGCAATGACGGGGTTCTCACTCACACATCTATGGGGTCACCACAGTACTAGCGCTTTGACTGCGAAATTTTACACTAGATGCAATATCTTGGTATTATATGGTCTTTGATAATACTAACATCCAAAGACTTTTAGTCGAAAGACTTTAAAAGACTTACAGTTAATTGAATGAAGTAAGAGACTTAAAGGCTAAAACTAAAATCAGGCCAGTACTGAAGACTTTCAACTGACTAAAAGACTAAAAGCAGTCAGAAAGTACTTTTATATTCAATTGACTGCTTTTGATGACTGTACAGTCCTGAATGTTAGTACTGCTACTACTGCTTATTTGCAGTTACAGTACTCAGTCAAAGTATTGACTCAACAGTCAATTGATAAGTTAATTGACTGTAACTTGCCTAACTGCATTACCAGAGTACTGGATTTTTTTACAGTTATGGTACTTAATTTCCGAAGTACTTGAATAAATACTCGTACTTGCAGTTTTCAAGTACCAGTACCAGGGTTCTTAAGTACAAGTACCAGTACCGGTACTGGTACCAGGTGCGGATACAGGGGGAGGGCAATGGGCGCAATTGCCCCTCCCTGAGCAGGAACGAACCAAAGATAAAATATTATATAGATAGATAGATATTTTATTTCATTCTTTAAATAATACAAATTACATAGGTGCTACCGCTCAGCTTACACAGAGAGTTGATATATATGTTTATTATATCTTTCTACTGAATAATTGATTTTAACATTGTTATAAGTTCATTCTGACAAAAGAATTAAATTCTGAAGGAAAATTTTGACAAAAACCTTCAATTTACAGAAAAAAAAGAAAAGTAGTAATAATTCATGAATGTGTGGTAAAACTTAAGAACCATTTAACAATATTTAAATATAAAATAAAAGAAAAAAAATCACAGATCAATAAATTAAGATAAATATTCTTACAAAAATTGGTTTTATTAGGAGGATAATAGTAAAATTGTTGAGAAAAAATACAAATTTTAACAAAAAAATAAATGGAGAAATAAGTAACTGAATAAATTATAAGAAAGTAAATAATAAATATGTAGTAACAAAAAGTTGAAGAAAATAAATAAATAAATAAATAAATCAATAAATAAATAAATAAATAAATAATTAAATAAATATGTAAATAAATAAATAAATAAATAATTTAATGAGTAAACGAACAAATAAATAAATAAATAAATAACATATAACGCGTAATAATAACATGAAAGGAACAAATGAATACATTAATTCAAATAGATATAGAAATTAACTGAACAAATAAATAAATAAACAAATTTGAATAAAAACAATAATTTAATTGCAAAAAAAAATAAATATATAAATAAATAACTACAAGAACTTATTAACTGATTAATAAATAACAGTGGAAAGATTAAATAATGCACTAATTAATATGAAATTTTCATTAGACATTTAACTCGACAATCAAAGGGTTATCAGAAATATCACAGTTTGTTAAAAAATTGTTGCTTAACTTTTGAATTCTTTCACAAATCAATTCAACACCTGTTTGATTATGAAGATCAATAGTCGAATGATGCCACGGTAAGTTGAGCATCATTTTCAGTACTTTATTTTGGCATACCTGAAGTTTTTTTAAGTGGCACATTGCACAGTTACCCCATACCTGACATCCATATAACAAAATTGATTGAAAGACAACCTTGTGAATAATAATTTTGTTTTCTTTGCTTAGAAGAGATTTACGATGTAACGGGTGATTTTTTAGCTGGTTTGGTTTTGGCAACACTGGTTTTGGCAGCTGACGTGTGTTTAGTACCTTGTGTCACTGTCAAACAGCTTCAGTTTGGTTTGCAATTTAACCATGGATCGTCTTTCAAATGAACAACGCTTGCAAATCATTGAATTTTACTATCAAAATTCGTGCTCGGTTCGAAATGTTCATCGCGCTGCTTCCATTTTATGGTCGGCATTCTCGACCTTCTGAGCAGTCTATTCGGAAGATTGTGACCAAATTTCGCATCAAATTTACTTTGTTGGACATTAAACCACTAACACGTTTACGTACTGTGCGTAGTGAAGAAAAAATTGCGGCCGTATCAGCTAGTGTGACAGAAGACCGCGAAATGTCGATTCGGCGCCGTTCCCAGCAGTTAGGCCTTTGTTACAGCAATACGTGGAAAATTTTGCGGAAGGATTTGGGCGTAAAGTATTTTAAGATACAGCTGGTGCAAGAACTAAAGCCAGCCGACCTACCACAACGTTGGTGAATGGGCTCTTGGAAAGCTGGCGGAGGATCCGCTTTTTTATCGAAAAATTGTGTTCAGCGATGAGGCTCATTTTTGGTTGAATGGGTACGTAAATAAGCATAATTGCCGCATTTGGAGTGAAGATCAGCCAGAAGCATTGCAACAGCTACCAATGCATCCCGAAAAAGCCACTGTTTGGTGCGGTTTATGGGCCGGCGGCATTATTGGCCCATATTTCTTCAAAGATGATGCGAATCGCAGCGTTACTGTCAATGGTGAACGCTACCGAGCGATGATAACAAACTTTTTTTTGCCCGAAATGGAAGTTCTTGACTTGCATGATATGTGGTTTCAACAAGACGGTGCCACATGCCACACAGCACGCGAAACAATGGCGCAATTGCGAGGCGAATTTGGTGAACAGTTAATTTCACGTTTCGGGCTGGTCAATTGGCCGCCTAGATCGTGCGATTTAACACCATTAGATTATTTTTTGTGGGGATATGTCAAGGCTAATGTCTATAGGGACAAGCCCGCTTCGATTGACGCACTGGAAGCCAACATCCATGCATTCATTCGTGAGATACCGGCCGATATGTGTGAAAGAGTATGCCAAAATTGGACTCAGCGGATGGGCTACCTGAGACGCAGCCGCGGTCAACATTTGCATGAAATTATCTTTAAACATTAAATTGCAAGGTTCAAACTATTGATTCAAATAAATATTTCATTCATTTTTTTGAATTTTTTGTGTTTTTTTTTTTTTTAAAGTTCTAAACCTCTTAAAAAATCACCCGTTATAAGCGGATAAAGCATTTTAATTGCGATATTAACCTTTTTTATAGATTTATTAATATGTTCATTGAAAACAAGACGATTGTCAAGATTGATTCCAAGATATTGCACATTTGACTCCCATTTTACAAAAGTCCCGTTGACCTCTAGCTCGCTGCTGGGAAGATATAATCGCTTTCTTTTTCTGGTAAAAAAGATTGATTTTGTCTTTCCAGCATTTAATTTTATCTTCCATCTGTTAAAATACCTCATTAGGATTTCAATTGCATTTTGAAGATTGGTGTCAATATTAAGACCAAGCTCATGCGATGAAAGTACGCAGGTGTCATCTGCGTAAATCCCAGATTCACAATGTGGTAGCCTTGGAAAATCAGAGGTGTAAATATTATATAAGACAGGACCAAGGACTGAACCTTGTGGGACACCATACTGAACGTTTACTAAGTCGGAGTTACTTTTGTTAATATACACTCTAAAACAATTTCCGGTCAAGAAATTTTGAACTATCTTTATGAGAAATATCGGAATTTTAAATGTTTCCATCTTATAGATAAGAGCATTATGCCAGACAGTATCGAATGCTTTTTCAATATCTAAAAGCACCATACCAGTAGACCTACCTTGAGAACGATGAGATTTGATTATTTTAGGTATTCTAAGCACTTGGTGTGAGGTGCTATGGTTACTCCTAAATCCAAATTGCTCGTCTGGAAAAATATGGTTTTCCTCAATTATTTTATTTAGTTTTCCTTTTATTACTTTTTCATAAACCTTACTCAGACTACTAAGAAGACTTATCGGCCTATAGCTACTAGGATTTTCCCTATCTTTACCAACTTTAGAAATCGGTATTACTTTTGCCATTTTCCAGACTTCTGGAAAATACTGATTTTTCAGACAGGCATTGATAAGGAATGTCAGGTACTTAATTCCTGCTTTTGGTAAGTGTTTAAGATATAAATTTGTAATCATATCTAGCCCATCAGTTTTATTTACCCGAAGCTGTTTAATTATACTAATAATATCATTTACGGAAATGTATTCATCATGAGATGTTTCAGTTATCGTAGATAGAATTCTATGAGATGCAGCGTCCACCATATTAATAGTATCTGAGTCACCTAAGTATTGAGATACTTCATGGTTTTTCTCAAATTCTTTAGCAAATGCATTCGCTTTTTCACTGTCCGTGTAAACTAAATTGTTTGATTTTTTTAGTGTGGGAATCAATCTAGTCCTATTTTTTTAAAATTTTGGAGATGTACCAAAAAGGTTTATCGTTTTTCCCAAGACAACTTAATTTTTTGTTCCATTGCGTGTTTCTAAACTTTTGAATTTCCGTAGAAATAAGCTTATTAAAATATTTTAGCTGGTGGCTATGTACTAGCAAACGATATCTTTGCCATTGTCTTTACCGTTTCTAACACGAATATACTCGAGAATGTAATCGGGAATTTTCATAATAAAATTCCTTTTTGGCAGCTTAGGGAAAGAAGTATATACCGAACTAAGGATTTTTTCACTGAAGCTGGAAACAAGTAAGTCCACACTTTCAGTTGTTGAAATATTTTCTAATTCCATCGGGATATTTCTAAGTTTCGATCTTAGATCAGTTCTAAAAAGTGACCAGTTGGCATTTTTGAAATTAAAATAATAATCTTCTTTTATTTCACTTGGATGAAGAAATCTACATACCACAGGATTATGATCAGAGGGAAGATCATCAAAAACAGTAGGCTGAGAAAAAATACGAGCTGAATTAGTAAGAAAGAGGTCCAGCACCGATGGACTTCCTCTTGAACCAGCGGGTATGTAAGTAGGACCTAATGGAAACAGTATGGAAAAGGGATAAATGTTCGTCAAATCCGAAAGTACGTTACCCTACGAATTCGCTCTACTACAACTCCAATCCCTGTGTTTGCAGTTTAAGTCACCACCTACAATATAATTATTGTTTTTTATTAAGAGTTTTCTTAAGTCAGCTTTAAGGTTTTGTCTCTTTAAGGGAGATGAAGAACCACCCCGAAAATAAGCACATATTATATCTATCGTAGTATTATTATGTAATTTCAGTTGTATTCCCACATTTTCTATGCAAACAGTGCGAATATGTAATAAAACAGAGTGTTGAACTGAATTGTGTACTAAAATCGCAACCCCTCCCCCTCTTTCGTCT
Organism: Dasysyrphus albostriatus; assembly: GCA_946251815.1. NCBI lineage: Eukaryota > Metazoa > Arthropoda > Insecta > Diptera > Syrphidae > Dasysyrphus > Dasysyrphus albostriatus. Next base: position 113,148,030 of record OX276335.1, read on the forward strand.
ATTCTATCAACACGATAGCAATAGAAACCGGGGGTTGATATTTTTACATCTAAATCTAACCAGGTCTCTGTAATTAATGCAATATCTATCTTCTTTGAGTTTAAAAAGTTTAAAAATTCAATATATTTGGTTCGGATACCTCTGGCATTCCATGTAACTATATTTAATGACTTATATTTATATGACATTTTTGTACAAAAACTTAGTAGCTAACTGAGCGATAGCATAAAATTGTTCATTTTTAGTTTTACATGAGCTTAATTTTGTAATCATTTCCATTACGAGAGAATTTAGCTCTTCCATAGAGAATAACTCACCACTGCTGTTGATATTAACATTGTTTGTTGGTGCATTCATGTGTTGATGCATGTTCGAAGGCGCTGTTGGTGCTGCTGCTGGAGACGATGATGTTGGTGGATGACGAGTATGTACCCATGCACTTGATGCTCGAGTACCAAAATTGTTCTCTGTACGTTTGGGTCCAGATCGGATAGGTAAGGCGGGGAAATCAGTCATTGAGAGATGTGATAATAGATTGACATTGGTATGGGTAGACTTTGGTTGGAGAGAGCGTCTTGTTTTGCTTGTAACTTTAGCTCTTATTTCTAAATATTTATTTCTGCTTTGGCAAACAGAGTCGGTTGATTTGTGGCTCTCATTGCAGTTTGCGCACTTGAACTTTTCTTTATTAGAACACTCTTCAGTCTTGTGTGAGCCGGCACAGAAGGAACAATAGGTCTTAACATGGCAATTTTTTTCACCGTGGCCAAACATTTGACAGTTTCGGCATTGGGTGATTTTATTTTTATGGTTTCGTTGATAACTCCAATTCATTTGCGTATGGAACACAGATCGAAAATTCTTTTTTAAGTCAACCATTTTAATTGAACCACTTTCAAGGAAGCAAACATAAAATGTTTCCGAATAATGTTCATAATTTCTGGTAACACTTTTAATGTCGGTACATTTAAGACCAATTCTTATTAGTTCTGCTTTTAATACAGTGGTTTCGAATGAGCTCAGGCCATAAAGTATAACCTTGAATGCTTTATCACTTTTTAGGTCATGTGAGAAGTACTGACAATTTTCTTCTTTGAGTTTATCTAAAACTTTGTTGTAAGAATCAATAGATTCACACATAATTTTGATCCCGATCGAGATAATTTTAATACAGTAGTCAGTGACACACAAAGTTTTCATCATTTGATGCACGTAGTCACATGACTTTTGCAATAATTTAATTGGGGGCACTTTTATTTTCGCCGCGGATTGTTTTTTTGATTGAACATCGTCCATATCTTCACTTTCATTTTCAGCATCTGCCAAACACTGCAATGGGCTCCAGTATCCAGGGGATTTGGAATTGCTTGGATAATTGTTCGCCATTGGGAACATTGAAGTTCTGTGCTTCTTTCCCGAGGACGAGAGGTTGTCCTCGGTAAAAGGAGATCGCGCACGTTTATCTATTTTGGAGACTGAGTATAGAGAGTTTGGTATATATGTATGTATAGGCTGTAACACGTCGTTCGCTATTGAGAGCTCGGACGCAACTGAGATAAAATATTGATTCATTAAAATGTCATCAAAAAATTCTTTTTCACTCTAAATTTATAAAATTTTTTCTTGGCAGTGAAAAGAACATTTCCCACGGGATTTTTCCCATCGTCAAAAATTGGGAACGTAAATTGTGCTCGCAGTTTCTCTCGGAATTTATTGGAATCGAAAATGAATATTCCATGTCTAGAGCGCTACCATTTTGATCGGCCAAATTTGAACCCGAAAAGAACAGCGGAAAATTGTCGGCATTTCTTATCTTAGAAGATGGGAGAAATTCCGTAGGAAATTTTATCCACGATAGCCCCCTATACGTTTTATTTTCCTGATTTTTCATTTCGCGAAATTATTTAAAGATACTAAAACAAATGATTCATCTCGTCTCTCCCAGATGTGAAGTGGATAAAAATTCCGATGTCGGTTTTATAGCATCGAATCTTCAAATTTAAGGTCTGTAATTAAAAGATAAATGTCATGCTACATTCTTATGTAATATTTTTTTGAGAAAAGTCAAATTATTTCATACGAGAGAGAAGACCAAGTCTTACATTGATTTGATTTCACTTTTAAAAATGCAAATGTAAATGAAAAATGTCACAGTTTCGAAAAACAATGTTACAAAAAGTTAATGCCCCAACCCTCCTCTACAAATATGTAAGTGTTTTTTATAGTTATATGCAAGAAGGAAGGCAGCAGTGGCATTTATCTACATTTAGAAAAAGGTCAATTTAATTAGTTATAAAAATTCTAACTTTGCTTCAAATGCTCAGATGAACAAGATTAAGATATTTAAATAAATTTAAAATGACAAACTACTTTAAGTATAAAAATTATTGAGAAATAGGTACCACAAAATTTCATACTTTCACTAAAAAACTCTCGAGAGTAACTTTCGGATGGTGAGCTAATTTAATGAATGTGTCCACTTGCGAGTTTAACACTCTAGAGCTTGTCCCCAACTTTTAACTCTCTGTATTTCGGGTGCTTTTCAGTATGCAATTATGTTGCATATCTTTTTCAGCCATAACATACGTTTCTGATGGTAATACAGTTCGAAACAGCGAAGTAGATAAAACCAGGCCTGCTCAGTGTTTATTTTTTCGAGATTGTTCACTTTTTTCAAGTGGAAGTTTTTAAAGCCTTCTAAAGATGAATTTGATCCAAACTGCAAATTTTGTTCGATGTGAATGGTTTTTATATTTATAAGCTAAGAAAAACCGAAACAATTCCCCAGTGTTCTCAAGTAAAGTTAGATGCTTCCGAGTTATTTTTATAAAAAATCCTATTTTCTTTGGGAATTTCGTGTGTTTACTATTAAGGATAGTTAACTCTTTTGAGATTCTCTAAATCAACTTTCATGAATGAAATTTATGAACTTCCTTACTATTCATCCACAAATCAAACAAAATTTACTTCATCGAATATTTTAGAAACTACTGGTTTTCGCATATTTACTTGGTTTCATGTTCTTTTTTTTGTTGCCTCTGTTTGATTGTTAACGACACGGTGCCAGTCAATTTTACTTGGGAGGGAATTTGACGTTAACGCACACATTCTCTGGCTTTTGTTCCGTCAACTCGATTTTCTTACGGTGCGGTGAAATTGCACTGTAGATGATATTTTCAAACATATGATTTTAGCAAACTACATTATCGAACACAGAGCTATTGCAGTAAAATTTTTATTTGCTTTTTTGAATAAAGACTTTTTCAGAGAATATTCTGCAAATGAAAGTTGAGTCAGATAACGTCCTTTAACTTGTCTTTGGCCACAGAATCTTACCCCAGCAATGGCTGAAACATTTGCTTGAACTCGAACGATATGTGTGGGAATGCAACATACCGATGTACTATTATTCGTTCTTAAATTCTAGGTGGTGCTACGAAGATCTGGAGGAAACTCTAGAAACATTACATAAATACATAAAAATGTATTACCAAAACGATTCACTTGTATAATTAATCAAAATTCCAAACATTCAGGAAATATGTAGATTTTTTGAAATAACTCCAGTCGTTCATGATAGTAAAGTTTTAGATTTAAGTTCGAACCGTTCCACAAAATGTAAAATAATGAACCATCCACTAAGTATATGCAAAAAAGCTCCCCTCTATTCTTATTGTGAACGAGATCCCGAAAATTCTTCCCTCACCCGACTCCTTAATAATAACACCGAAAAAGTCCAACTAGCCATGTCTATAACCTAACAAAGAATAAAGCGCCTCAGGATGGAATTATCATCGCTAGAGGCGAAAGTATCACAATTGAAGACAAATCTCAACACGTAGTACTAAATGGATCTTTCCTCATAGCATTCGGGTCCAACATTAAAGTCAACGAAAAGGAATATCATCCAAACTTTGGACGAAGTCGCATATAATAATAAGATATCTCCACCTTACTTGCACAAGTTGTATTTCTTAAGCAATCAAAAAATTAAGGAATTTAAAACAACCCTCGAGACAATTAATTCATCATCTTGTTCTACTGTATGCAAAGATCAAACCAAGAAAAATTACAATCAGAACCAATGCCTCGTGATATCACCATCAGATAACGATTTAATCAGAATGCGAGTTCTTAAAGTTTATAATGAATATAATTTCCCTCATTTCTATACTTACAACAATACATTCCTATACCCCAGCAAACCCTATACTCTACTTCCGGCACATTTCCTTTCATTGTATTAATCAGCACTCCACAAAAATATAAAAATATTATAATGAGCAACAATAGAAATAAGTAAAAAATTTGTAAATCCAAGCAAATCTATTATTTGCTTTACACGCAATACTAAATAGAATTAAGCTCAAATTTGATTATAATGAAAAGTTAGTTATAGACTCACAAGAAAAGTGTAAACAACTTTTATTTACTTATATGCCTCATAACCGCATGTTTCTATATGAGGTAGAGCATCCCTGAAGCCACAATCGAGAATAAAAACGTCATTCATGTAAAAAATCCAATTAAATGCAACATCTTCTTCAATGAGACTGCTCATAATTGTTGCGTCTGATGAAGTGGTGGCGTAGGGTCCCGGCACATCAGTGATGTAGCCAATACTACACATAATGAGGAATGATTTCAAAAGATTTCTGAATTTATGCGCACTATAACTCCACGGTTAAAAAAAAAAAAATTGCTGCTTTTGAATATACATAAATCATCTTTGAAGTGTTGTAAGAAATTCAAATTCTGTTCACATAACGACTTTGCTTACCTACACTGTAGCTTTTGATTTTCATGGTACTGTCAATTACATTTCTCTTGGTATAACAGCTATGCATACATATTTTTTTTTCATTAACAATTCTCTTGATCAGAATAATCTTCTTTGTTTTCACTTGTCGAAGCTTCAAATTTAGTTTCCTTCAAGGTCATCGTCATGGAGTACCTATATTATCTAGAGTCGCGACTCGTACCCCTCTTGCCTAAAACACCCGCAAGTTTTATTTGAGCACATTAAGAGAAAACTCTCTTAAATTTCCTGTCCGTGAATACGTGTTATAGCTCTAAATGTGACGTTTTCAATTTTTCTATTCAATTTTTTGTTGTTTTCAGTCTAATGAGCCACAATCCATTAAGTTATCATTGTATTGGTGAGTGCAGTTTGTAGGGTGAAAGAGAAAAAGTCCTGAAATCGGTTCTCTAGATAAAATAGGTACTCTATGGTCATCGTTAAGCTCATCGTTATCAGTAATCATATGTGTTGGTTTGGTTTTCGTTTTAAATCTCTTCTCGTTTTTCTCTTTTCTAATTTCTCTTTTGATTTTTTTTTTTGTTCTATTTATTTTTTTTTTTATATAATAAGCACGCACTAAAGGGGTTGTGACTACCCTTAAAATGATTGAATACAGTGCGAGCGTTAGGAAAATAGGGAAGGATTCAAGAGGAGATACCGATGCACATTGGTTTTGTAGTTCTGAATATCAAAATGGGAGGGAAATACAGATTCAGGTAAAGCATTCCACATTCGGGTAGTGCGACTAAGAAAAGAATCTCTATACTTAACAGTACGTCCGAAGTTGGGCTCAAGAGTAAACTGATGAGCATTCCTAGAAGTACGAGTATTACGGCGGAATTGTTTAAGGGGAGGAATGCAACTGGCTTATTCACTAGAACATTGCCGGTAAAAATAGGGATAAAATAATGATAGACACGAAACATTGCGGCGGTGTTCGAGAGATGCTATTTTTTCCGTTGTAGCTCTATCACCTATTATTTTTAAGGCTCTATTTTGAATTCTATCTAATAGACTTAATTGGGTCTTAGGAGCACCCGCCCAGATATGAGAATTATACTCAAGCTTTGGACGAATGAAGGCTTTAAAAATTGCAGCCAGATCAGAAGAGGAGAAAAACTTTTTGCATCTTCGAAGAAAACCTAAACATTTTGCAGCGTTTTTGGCGATGTCGAATATATGATCATTCCACAGAAGGTGGTCTGTGATGCACATACCTAGAACTGAAAGATGTTCGGTTTCTTCGATGCAAGTGCCACTCATGGATAGTGGCAAAGGGGGTGGATTTCGCTTCAACGACAGAAGACAGCATTGAGTTTTCGAAGCATTAAATTCTACACGATTTTTTATTCCCCATTCGACAATGCTGTTAAGATCAGAATTTAATGAGCTTGTCATACGCTGCCGTTCAAATTCAACATCCGAAGAAAAAGGAAGTGAATCTGGAAACGAATATGAAAAGCTGAGGGTACTGTCGTCTGCAAAACAATTTAATGGATTGGAAGTTTCAGACAAAAGATCATTTATGAAAATGAGGATGAGAGTCGGAGCCCTGGGGCACACCAGCATTTATTGTATGAATGTCAGACTTGAACCCATCCAACACAACTTGTATTGAACGGCCCGATAGGTAATTTCCAATCCAACGAAGAAGAGATTCATCGATACCAAATGCACGCATTTTCGATAAGAGAGCTTGATGCCAAACTCTATCAAACGCTTTTGAAATATCAAGTGCAATAATCTTACTTTCTCCAAAACGATGTAAAGATTTGTTCCACTGCTCGGTGAGATATACCATCAGATCACCAGTGGACCTATTGCTACGGAAGCCATATTGCCGGTCATTAAGAAGCTTTCGTTCTTCAAGATATTTCTTAAGCTGATGATTAATCAGCGTTTCCATGACCTTGGAAAGAAGGGACTTTAGTGCAATTGGACATTTATGTTACGATCTTTACAAATGTATTCTGTATATATTGTAACGACTGTCACATTAGTACTATAACGACTCTGGAATGAACTTTAACCACTTTTAACTTTTATTCGAGAAAAAGAAACACCGAATTTCGGGTTACACGGGACACAAACCAACCTACGGAGAGCTTTGGTGAACTTTCGAACTTCCAATACTAAATGCCAAATCGAAAGCTTTGGAAAGGAAAATTTATGGGAAATTTCCCCTATGGAAAGCTCTGGAAGCAAATACTAGAACCTACCAGCTTTTTCGGGAACCTTGTGAAAAGTATAAAAGCAGATGTCTGACCGGCAGAGGACGCAGTTTATTTTTAATCGTGAATGCGTAAAGTTGGTAGTAATAAAAGTAAAGTGGTGAATTAATTTCAGTGGTGATTAACAAATTGTTTTGTGGTTGTAAAAGTAAAGTGTTTTATTTCGTAAAGTAAATAAGTGGAGAATTTAAATAAAGTGAATAAGTTTTATTAACGAACCTGAGAAAATATTACATTGGTGTTAGAAGTGAAATAAGACTTAATTTATTTGTGTTTGATAATTTATTGTGCTTTAACGGACAATAGTTACAAAAAGTGAACGTGACTGTGAAAGTCAAAATAAGAATAGAAAAGACAATGGGTAAAACTGTTAATGATTTAAATTTAGTTGAACTTAAGGTAGAACTGAACAAGCGAGGTCTACCTACTGCTGGAACAAAGAATGATCATATAATTCGTCTGCAAGAAGGTTTAAGAAAACGTGGAGAAAACCCAGACACGTTTATATTCGATATTGAAATGGAGGAAGAGCAAGGACAAGTAAGTACTTTTGGCATGACCAACCTGCTGTCTCAGCTGCTTGCCTAATTTTAAAGTCAGGAAAAGAATCTTCTCGAACGATTTTAACAACAAAGCCAAGAACAAAAGAATCTTCAAGAACAACAACGCAGTGAACAAAAGAGTCTGCTTGAAAATCAAGAGAAAAAACTTCTTCAACAATTCCAAGAACAGACAAGTCTGCTCAAAGGTAAGTTAGAAGCCTTTGACAACAGAATTATTGCCCTAGACGAGCGTGTCGATAAACAATTGTTGACAGTAGAAGCAAAGTTCGGAAATGTCGAAAATAAAATCGAATGCATTACAAAGGAATTGGATAAGGTAAAGAAAACGAAGGTTCGAGAACGGTCTGGTGACCGTCCAAAAAGAAAGGAGATGCATCCACCAACCTTCGATGGGCAAACTTCTTGGTCAATCTATATGAAGCAGTTTGAGGCAGCTGCGGCAACAAATCGTTGGGACGAGGATGACAAATATATAGCTCTGACGCTTGCCCTTAGAGGAACGGCTGCTGAACTGCTACAAACCATACCAGCAGACAAAAATGGCAACTTCAGTGTTCTTGCTCAGGCCATTGAAAAACGCTTTGGATATGGCCATATGCAAGAAATCTTTCGCGTTCAACTCAATACTAGAGTCCAGAAAAGAGGAGAAACTCTACAACAGCTCAAACAGACATCGGACGGTTAGCACATCTGGCATATCCTACTGCAGGGGATGAAATCTGATATCAACCTTCAGCGAGCAATTCGAACTGCTGGAAAACGCACACTTCCTGAGGCATTAGCGTTCTCCCTGACTTTAGAAACAGCAGAACAGGCTTCTCAGGGAGTCCATCGAGTACGAGAAATAAAAATTGAGGATTGTTCATGCGTTGCAAAGAAACCAGCGAGATGGACCTGCTCGATGCTGGAATTGTAATAAGACCGGACATCTCCAACGTCAGTGCAGATTACCACACAGAAGACCTGCATGTCAACATTGTGGACGCAGAAATGGAAACAATAACGTCAAAACTCCAACTCTACCAACTGGGAAACGAGTAAGAACCAACTTCGAGGGGCAGAAGCTGATTTCTGGTATCGATGGCCCCAGAACCACTATTCAGGTCTCGCAGACTAAACGAAACAATAAATGTCTGACTGTGGAGGCAGTATTAAACGACAAGAAACAAGTGGCTACCATCGACACCGGTGCCACTGCTTCCAGTGGTAAAGATGACATGGCTGCATAACACCAACACCTACCGTCTAAAAACTGCAACGGGAGAGGCAGACAGAGTGTACGGGGAGGTTCATCTTACGATCCGTTTGGAAGAACTGGAGTTTTCACATCTGTTTCTGGCAGCAGATATATATGACGAGAGCATCGTTGGAATCGACTTTATGAAAGAGCATGGAGTAATCCTTGATATCGGTAAGCAAGTCCTCAAGTACCGAAATGTGGAGATTCATATGGTTTATGGCAATGAAACAACATCAACTCTGAGGACTGTCGTAAAGGAAGATATATGCCTGCCACCTTCTTCGGAAGTGTTCGTTTGGACAAAAATAAAGGGTGATTTGGGTAGCCATCGATACCTTATGGTGGAACCAGACTCTGAGCAGTCTTCCCAAAACATCATCCTGGGGAAGACTCTTGTGGCACCAAACAACAACATCAAACTGAACGAAGTCAAGCTTAGAAAAGTAGGAGCTGTTGGAAAGTGTGAATCACTGTCTGCTATAACTAAGATCACAGAAGAAGACACTCAGCAATCTGTGGACCCAAGGAAATTGATCTCTATGAAGGCAACAATTTTGAAGTCATCTAATTTAAGTGACCAACAGCTAAGTGTCACTGGAAGCTTCCTTCACGAGCACGCTGATATACTCTCTTCACCCAGTGGGCAGTATGGTCGAACACAACTTGTGCAGCATCGAATCAACACGGGAGAGGCGAGACCAATCCGACAACTAGCGAGACGTCTCCCGTTAGCCAAATAAGCCGAAGTTGAAGAGATGATATCGACCATGAAGAAAGATGGGCTAATCAAAAATTCTAAAAGCCCTTGGGCATCCCCAGTCGTCCTTGTCAACAAGAAGGATGGAAGTACTCGATTCTGTGTGGACTATCGGAGGCTGAATGATGTAGCAAAGAAAGACAGGTACCCCCTACCAAGAATTAGCGATACTTTGGATGCGATGGAAGGAACTGAATGGTTCTCAACATTGGACTTGAAGAGTGGCTACTGGCAGGTAGAAATCCATCCAGAAGATCGGGAAAAGATGGCTTTCTCCACAGAAAATGGTCTGTGGCTGTTCAAAGTAAAGCCTTTCGGACTATGCAACGCTCCGGCAACATTTGAGCGTTTGATGGAGTGCGTTTTAGAAGGACTTACTTGGAAGTCATGTCTGGACGATGTCGCAAGATCATGATGAAGAAGAGAAGGTCATCGCCTATTACAGCAAGATATTCTAAAAGCCAGAAAGAAATTATTGTGTGACGAGAAGAGAACTTCTAGCTCTAATATCGGCTACAAAACACTTCCATAAGTATATCTGTGGACAGAGGTTCCATCTTCGAAAAGACCATGGCGTACATAATTGGCTTTTGACCTTCAAAAATGCAGAAGTTCAAGTATCCAGGTGGATCGTGAGATTGCAGACATACGACCAGATACCAGATTCAACATCGAAGAGGAAAGTTGCACTCAAACGTAGATGCCTTGTCTCGGAGACCCTGCAAACCCGACTGCAAACATTGCACACATCAAGAAGAAAAGGAGGTAGCTACCATCCAGCGATTAAGAATCGATCCCCTTTACGGTTGGAGTTATGAAGACTCGGATATTGAACCCATTCTTGCATGGAAAGAACACCAGGAGAAACCAGAATGGGGTGACTACTCCGATAGAATTCCAACTCTTAAGGCGTATTGGTCACAATAGGACTCACATTATGTGCAAGAAGGAGTGCTAACACGTAAGTGGGATTCCACAGACGGTAAATCTTATGTGATGCAGCTAATCGTACCTCGATCCAATGTTAATGAAGTTGCTCAAGAGATGCATGAGGGAGCTTCCGGAGGACATTTGGGGATCAATAAGACACTAGAGAAGGTAAGGCAGCGATTCTACTGGCTACATGCAAGAGAAGACGTTGGCAAATGGTGCCGAAAATGTGATACTTGTGCTCCAAGCAAGGGACCAGTCCAAGAAATCCAGATTAAAATGCAGCAGTATAACGTGGACACGCCTTTTGAGAGGATTGCAATAGACGTTTCGGGACCGATACATCCTGGTTGTAATGGACTACTTCAGCAAGTGGCCTGAGGCATTTGCCATCCCAAACTAGGAAACCAAAACAGTCGTGGATCAGATTGTTTTCAACTGGATAAGCAAGTTTGACGTACTGATGGAACTCCATTCAGATCAAGGAAGAAACTTTGAGTCCAAAATCTTTCAGGAAGTTTGTACACTCCTTGGTATTAAAAAGACGAGGACAACACTGCTTCATCCACAATCTGATGGGATGGTTGAACGATTCAACAGGACCCTTAAAGAACATCTTTCCAAATTGGTAAGCGACAGTCAACGAGACTGGGATCGGCATATTCCATATGCATAGTCAACAGGACATACACCATCAGAAATCCTGCTCGGAAACACAATGCGACTGCCAAGGGAAATAAAATTTGGATGTTATGGTAATGAGCCCCAAGAAATAGATGACTACGTGGAAGACCCGAAAAAAAAGCTTCTTGACATTCACGAAAGGACAAGGGCAAATATAAAGCTATCAAGTGATCGGATGAAAACACGATACGACACAAAAGCAACAACGAATGGATTCAAGTGGGAGAACTTGTGTGGTTTTATAGTCCCCACCGTCGGAAGGGACCTTCACCGATACTTCAACAAAATTGGGAAGGCTCGTATACTGTTGTAACTCGAATAAACGATGTCGTCTACCGCATTCAGAGAGGACTAAGAGGCAAAATGAAAGTAGTTCACAGTGACCGCTTATACCATTATAATGGTGAAGGATTTGATGGATTAGCTCGGGACGATCAATCTTAAGGAGGGGGCAGTGTAACGACTGTCGCATTTGTACTATAACGACTCTGGAATGAACTTTAACCACTCTCGAATAAAAGAAACACCGAATTTCGGATTAAACGGATTAGACAAACCAACCTACGGAGAGCCTTAGTGAACTTTCGAACTTCCAATAACAAACGTCAAATCGTAAGCTTTGGAAAGGGAAATTTATGGAAAATTTCCCCTACGGAAAGCTCTGGAAGCAAATGCTAGAACCTTCCAGCTTTTTCGGGAACCTTGTGAAAAGTATAAAAGCACATGTCTGACCGGCAGAGGACGCAGTTTATTCTTAATCGTGAATGAGTAAAGTTGGTAGTAATAAAAGTAAAGTGGTGAACTAATTTCAGCAATAAATTGTTTTGTGGTTGTAAAAGTAAAGTGTTTTATTTTGTAAAGTATGTAATGACGCATTACAAATCTGCACAACAACAACGAAAACACGAACAAATTACATGCGTTCTAGCCAAAACGCAGTGACATTAATTTGTAAAGGTTATTTTTTCATTTGCGAGGATATAATTCACACTAAGTTGTTACCAAAGGGTTGCCTAGTAGAGCTGAATAAGACCAACAATAAGCAAGCAGAAGCAGGGAACTAGACCGCGCATACAAATACACCTAAGTTCTCGGAGCAGGAGCCAGTCGAACTTCGATCGTCGATAAGCAAGGACCAGTGGTAAGTAATTTGGATATTAACAGAGGCTTCCCCCCACCAGTGGTAAGGGGCTTCTTGTGAAGTATTCAAGTTTAATCGAATTGTACCAGTCGACTGTGAATTATTAGTTTCGACTGTGATTTACCCACGAAAAGTGGCGATTTAGCCGTGTAACGTCGATTTACCAGCTTTGACTGTGATTTACCCACGATAAGTGGTGACTTACCCGTTCAACGGTGATTTACCAGCTTCGACTGGATTTTCCAGTTTCGACTGTGATTTACCAGTTTCGACTATGATTTACCTACGATACGTGGCGATTTACCCGTTTAACGGTGATTTACCAGTTGTGACTGTGATTTACCCACGATAAGTGGTGATTTACCCGTTTTACGGCGATTTACCAGTTTCGACTGCGATTTACCCACGCTAAGTGGCGATTTACCCGTTTTACGGCGATTTATCAGTTTCGACTGCGATTTACCCACGCTGAGTGGCGATTTACCCGTTTTACGGTGATTGCACCAGTTACGACCAAAGAGACGTGTTTCAACCGTGCCCCACGTCACCAGCTGGCCGACACCTATCGCGAAGTCTACACTGGACCCGTAACGCAGGCCGAGATTCGGTGGGAAGAGCTACTACGAAAACCGGAATTATACAAGAAGAATTAAACAAGTTATATGAAATAAATTCAACCCCAGATTGTGAAACAAAATAAAAGAAAATAACAAATAAAGACAAAGACCTAGTATAAAGTATAGTATATTTTATTTCGGGTAAAGACTAACACAGTAAGATAAATCTTATAAGGTAGTGATAGCTTATGATTTTACAAAGTTCAATTTTAAGTATCATACATTAAATAATAATTCAAAAATGAAAAAAGAGAAGAACAAAAAAGGAAAAATTGACGAATGAAAGATGTAAGATATAGGTTAAAAATTGAAACTTAAATTTAAGTATTATTATTAAAGATAGGAAAAAAGAGAAAAAACAAATTAGAAGGAAGTTAGTTGTTTCGACTAAAAAAAAAAATCTCAATATATTTTGAAACTTTTGTGCTCCGCTTGATTCTCGCAAATATAGTGGGAGTGAATTCCAAAGACGGATTGCAGCAATGAAAAACTGCCTCCCAGAAGTGAGACATGTGAATCAAGGAAGTATTAAATGATATGATCTGTTTGGTGCCGGAAACCGAAGAATTTCGTATAAATATGCTGGCTGTCTTGTCCGTACAATAGTAAAAAGTATGTTTAGAGTTCTAAACTTAATAAAATTTTCAAACGACATATTGAGGAGGTTCATAGACAGATGTGAGACGTGATCGTATTTTCTAAGGCCAAAAATATAACGAATGGTACTATTAAACGCTATCTTCAGCTTTTTCCTGCTCGCAGAATCACAATTTGGCAAGAATCATTCAGGTTTTCGATGGGGTGAACTGCTGAACGGCCCACAAAGATGTAAGAACTCCATACGTTTTTCCTACAATGGAATTAACGTGATCGCTCCATGTTAATGTTCTGTTGAACACCATGCTTAGGTTTCTTGAGGTGTTTGCGAATTCTAGGGAATATTATTTAAAAGTATTGAAGGAAAACAAGATATATATAATAACTTCATAGATATTATAAGACATTTGCATTTTGTTGGATTAAGCGTCAAATTATTGGTTAGTGCCCATGCAGAAATATTCTCAAGCTCCTCGTTTATAGTACATACGCAGTTTTCTATAAGACCTAAGGGACAACTTTTATATATTTGTATATCATCGGCGTAAAAGTGCTTAGATACATTTAGTATGATTGAAGCTATTCCGTTTATATACAGCGAGAATAAAAGGGGAGCCAAAATCGATCCCTGAGGAACAAACTAGGTAAAAACTCGGAAAGCTTATTTTCAATACATACGGCTTGTTTTCAGTCAATAAGGTACGAGGAAATCAATTTGATAGCATCTGGTGAAAGATTAAACTCAAGATGCAACTTTCTCAAAAGAACAGAGTGGCTAACCATATCGAAAGCCTTAGAAAAGTCTAGAAGAATCAAAAAGGTAACACAACCGTCATCAAGATTTCCTCTTATATATTCAATGACTTTCATTAGTGCTGTTGTACAGCTGTGCTTAGTGCGGAGCTCGGATTGAATGCTTGCTAAAAAGTTGTTGCGCATAATATAATCATTAAGTTGTTTTTGCATTATTCGTTCACAGACTTTAGATAAAATGGGTAAGATTGAAATTGGCCGAAACTCAGTTTGGAGTGAGTTTTTGGGGATTGGGATAATCTTGGCGAGTTTCCACTGGTTTGGAAAAATTCCAGTTGTGATAATAGTGTTGAAAACGTGAGTAATGAATGGAAGCAAGAATGGTACTCGTAATATGGCTTTTAGAAAGATGGGATTTATTTCATCCACACCTAATGCGTTGGATTTTATTGAAAGAAAACTTTCTAAAACATCCAAACTATTGAGCCACGAGAAACCGAAAGAAGATTCTGAAGAGGCTGCGAAGAAATTAGTAATAGAATCTAAAACCATCGAGGATGCACTACTGGGAAGAGATAAGAAATTACGATTTAATTCAGCACCATCGATGTTGTTTTGTGAAAGGGGACGTTGCTTTCCGATTTCAAGCTCCCGGATATTGCTCCACAGCTTACGACCATCAGAGCACATATTCAGGCGGTTGGAATAGAAATGTGTTTTCGCAACTCTAATTTCTTGCACAGCCCTGTTTCGCAAAACTTTATAAGCTTCATGCAGCTCTTCCACCTGAAAACGTATCGAGCGGCGGTAAGCCTGATCTCGTTGATTCATAAGATCTTTAATTTTTCTTGTAAGCCAAGGTTTGGATGTGCAGGATAGTTTCTTTATATTAAGTTGGACGTGTGCATTGTAATGATTTAATATGTTTTCATTCAAAAACCTTACTTGTTCACTGGATGAATTCATAAGATAAATATTTTCCCAAAGTATAGCACGAATATTCTGTTCAAGGGCAGATCGATCTATGTTTTTAAAATCTCTGAATTGAATTGGAAGATTTTCTAGATGGTTCTCGGTTATGAAATCAAAACGCATGACACGAAAAAACATGAGTAGGGAGTTGGTCATAACACAAGACCCGGTCTTTTCTATTAACGAAAAATAGATCCAAAAGTGTACTTGACGAACGGGTGAAATGAGTAGGTACGGACGAGTTGACCGGATTTAAATCAAGTGAGATCATATGATCGGTAAGGCTGTTGTCAATTAAAATATTACTATTAAAGTCACCACACAATAAAATATTTGGTGAGCTGACCGTCAATTCCTCCATAAGATCAAAAAAGGGTTCACGATCCACATTTTTATTTGGCCTGTAAGCAGTTCCTAATAAAAGATTACTATCGCTACCGATAATATCAAGAAACAAGTATTCGAACGGTGAACCAGGTGATGAGGAGCATCTTACTTTACCTGATAAATTGTCTCTTAGATATATAGCAGCACCACCCCCACTACGACCACATCTATCTGACCAAAAAGTCTATATCCATTCATTGAATATAATGCATCCTCTATGTCTGTTGAAAACCATGTTTCTGAGTCACAGACTGCATCCAACTAAGAATTTTCAAATAAAAATGTAAACTCATCGATTTTTGGCATCAAGCTTTGAGAATTTATATGAGTTACTTTAAGGCCTTCCCTACGATTGCCAAAAGCTCGTTACATTGATCTCAGTACAACATTGCTGTTGCCCCCTCTGGAATTCACATTGCGCTCAATCAACTCTGTATCGAGTAAGCAGAAACAGCAACACAATCAACATTTTAAAAAGATCATCAAAGCAACAACTTTTACAATAAAAATCATATAAAAATATAATAGAAAATAAAATATTTAAGGAAAAGAGATTCAAATAATAAGAAGCGGAGTAGAAAAAAGTTTGAAAGAAAGATATAGATAGCAAAGAAAGAAAAATAATAATAATACTTTTAGTTTTGTAGATTGAGAGAATCGGCCTCATTGTGCTGTTGAGGTCTTCTTTCGTCTTTTCTTTTGGTTTCATTTTCATTAATCTTTGTTGCTGCGGCTATTGCATTTAGAATTGCATCATTATGAATAACCTATTGATGTTAAATTTCGGTGTTTTATTTAACTAACCCTGGACACCGTGAGCATACCCCAGCTGAAAAATTTAAAACACCCTCACAGGTAAATAAGTTGAGAATTTAAATAAAGTGAATAAGTTTTATTAACATACCTGACAAAATATTACAATATATTATTAGTTATATAACATCGCTGGATCGTAAATTCTCTTCCTTCTTTTTAAATTATTTTTCTAATTTAACTAAAAATCCCAGTATTCTAAAGTTTTAGGAGCTGTGGTGTAGTACTCTTGAGTCCTTTTTTTTCTTAACAATTTAAAGAGATAGGAGTAGAGTTTGAGTTAAATATTTTAAATTTATGATATAAGGAAAGTATATTTAAACCTTTGCATACTTTTAGGCAAAGAGGAAGCCGAAGAGGCTATGGATGTTTGTTATTATGCTGCGACTACCTCACAAGGCTATTTATTACGATAAGCTACAGGAAAATAAATACAGGTTGGAATTAAGATGAAAACAGATGAACTAAATAACGAAAACACAAACAAAAATATGTGAAAATACTATGGACCAAGAGAAAAAATGTTTGAAAAAAAGCAGTGAGAGAAAAAAATATAAAGAGATCGAACAGCTGGATTTGAACCCGGGACCATTAATGTGAATCCAGCGAATATAACCACTACGCCACGGAACAACTTTAAAAATCTGTATCCAAAGAAAAACCGAATCAAGCGAAGCAACACAAACAATTATGTGTACCTGTATGCATAATATGGTTCAAGGACACAGCTGTTTGGCTGGTTTTCGAGAATCGTTCGACAGCTTGTTTTGATCTTTTAAAAATAAGAACAAAATATCACAGCAGTGCAATGAAGAAAAGAGATATGGATGACTTCCGAGACCATAAATATTTCAGAATTTTGACCAAGAAATTTTAAATTTAGCACACATATTTTTAAAAAAATTAAATTTTATTTTTAAGCCAAAATTCGATTTATTTTGGTTAAAATTCAACTAGATATAGAAAAAACGGAAGCTCAAAACATCATCCATGATAAGTTTTTAAATGTATGTGTGAGGGTCCGAGCGCTTAGTTTTCAGGACTATAAATACCCCTGGTAACTTTGCAACACTCTCTTTTGGTGTTATTCTTGCAACATACAATTTCAAACGCGTACGTGAGCCCCGAAGTGAAAAAAGTATATCATATACAAACAAAAAATAAAAATTTAGAAAACGCTGCTCGGAATATTTAAACCGATAAAAAGTGTACTTTTTTTAAAAGATAAATTTCTAAAAAGTTTCATTTAAAAATAAAATTTAAAAAAACTCAAAAACCTCAAAATAAAAGGTGACGGTTTAAACAAAAATTAAAAATCTTTTACCAAGAAAAAAAAAAATTAAAATAATAAAGAAATAAAAAACATACATATTTTGCATAGTGTGGTTCCCGCGGCTTAGGCGGTGGAGCAGCCCCAAAACAGAACGCTGAGGGGCTCACAAAATGAACAATTCTGTTCTTTATATAAAAAGCGTTCACAAAGTGATACAGTTGCCAACGTGTTCCCACATCAAAATCTGGAACATTTATCCTTTTTCGCAACACCCAGCCAGAATCATCTTAAAGTACAGGCGTTACAAAATTGGTGATCCGTGTCCAGAATCAACACCTTACGCAATAATCCAAAATCTTGGATTTTCAATCCACCATCGTTCATCACAATTATTCAAGTCGAGATTGTACGTCTAAGGCTTAGAACAAAAGCGCGCAAACACAAAAACTCTGTCCAGACCAAGGAGCAGAGAAAAGAAAAGAAAATAAAAGAAAAGAAAAGAAAAGAAAAGAAAAGAAAACCTCACATTCAACGTCACCACGCTGGCCTAAGGACCATCCTCCAAGAACATCCATCACCATCTCTATAGTCTCTCCTGCACCCGTGTCTTCTGTGCAAGATCCAAGCTTGCCACACAAGGAGAAAACAATCAACGCCAACAATAAATTTCATCAATCAGACTTCATAAAAAAAACCAACAAAACCTCAATCAAAACTTTATTAAAAATTTATAACAGTTTGAAAGCTAAGTATATTTTTTTTTTAAATTAATAGTCTCAATTTTTTTAATTTTCCCACACATACATATACATACTGTACTGTACAAATAAGTTCGTTCAGATAAAAAAAAAACATTTTTCCCTTTTTTTTAAATAATAGCTCAAATTCGCATTCCCTCGATGCTGTGCACACCATCAGGATGAAATAAATAACAAGTAAACTAAAAATCAACAAAACTACTAAAATAAATAAAACCCCTACATTTTGGTAAATGTACCTGCTTTACATATATATTATAAATTTGAATGAACGATTTTTTTTTCACTTTTCATAACGTAAAGACTTTTTTGTGAATCACCAAATTTTTCTTCTTAGTTATTTTTATTTTGATTAAGATTGTGAACAAATTAAATCAAGATATACAAAAGGTATAAGAAAATACTAAAAAAAAAAAAATAAATAATTTGCGAAAAAAGAAAGAAAAATATATACTGAGAAGCTTCATAATAATACTTGCTAAAGTCTGTTTAGCTTTGTTAATTTAAATTCGATATGAGATTATCTGAAAAAAAAAATTTAAATGAGAACAATACTGAGAATAAGAGAAAAATCATTAGTAAAGACAAATATTATTTTATTATTTCCTAAAGCTTTTATATAAAACTTTTTTTTATTTTTGATTAATCATTTATAGGAGTTTTGGTTTACCTAACCTATGCTCTTAATTTATATTGGGTTTAATTTTTTTTGTTTTCTCTTTCTTTTGACTTTGAGTTAAATTAAATTTGGTGGCACAACAGCTCGTGAAGAACCTAGGCCTAGTGACTTACAACTCTCAACCATTCCTGTGTGCGTATTTTTGGCAGGAATGGAGGGGACCTACAATTTTTCGCCGAGTCCAAACGGCTAGATGAGAAGCACCTATTCATGTCAGTTCCTCATAAGAGGCAGTACCTCGGAAAAAACATTTATGTTTTTAGGTGGCAGCGGGTGGGAATCGAACCCAGACCGTTGGCATGACAGTCCTACGCACTTTTTTTTTTTTAATTCATTTTTATTTTCAATTTTCTTAAAACTATCTTAAAGCTAGACAAAAATTCATTAAAACTAGCCTACTTATCAATATCTTAAAACTAACTTACTGGCCCCAGTCGGCCGCTCTAAGTTAAACTATAATAACTTAATGCTAATGCCTTTCGGCCTAAGAACTATCTTAATACTAAATTCAGGTCGGGTTTATTTTTTACCGAGAAGAATTTACAAAAAACTCGGTATCATTGTCTTTATTTTTTTTTGGTTTTATATAAAACTTACAAACTACATAAAAATATATTAGAGCTAATTAAAACTAATTAAAACTACTTAAAGCTACTTAAAACTATTTACAACTAATTATAAACTAGTTACAACCTACTTATAAGTTACTTACAGACTACTTACAAACTAGAACAGCCACAGCAAGCATTCTCCGGTTTTATATTTTTTTTGTATTTTTGTGGATTTTATATATTTTTTTTTTTTTTTTTTTGGTGCCACCCTGACTGTCCCTACTTAAAACTAACTACCTAAACCTATGCAAGTCAGCCATACAAAAGAACATAGCAAGGTCAACTATTAAATGTATGCAGGAACTTCATCTTCGTTTTTCAACCACCAGAACTGGTTCTCCTGCTTTACCCTATCTCTTGTACTCCGATTCTGGTGTTCTGTGCAATCGTCGAAGACACTGCCTCTCAAACACCCGAATCTTTTCCATTTGTGATGGGGCAACGTTGAACCAAACCGGGCATCCATAGGCAAAATCATCTGCCGGATAAGGGCCATGTAGCAAATCACCTTCACCCTGCTGTCAAGCCGGCTGCTATAAAACAACCGTTTCATCAGGGCAAAAGCTCCCCTAGCCCTGGCCAGAGCAGCATTTATATGTCTATCGAAATACAAATACTGATCCATCCAGATGCCAAGGTACTTTACTACACTTTTACTCGCTAGTGGATGTCTATTTGGCCCTACGATCACCAGCTTGCTCCAGTTCTTTCTCGTATCCTTGCTCTAAGCAACGGAGTCCTAAACAAGATAGTTTCTGATTTCTGAAAGTTGATTTTCAACTTCCAGTCATCGCAATATTGCTGAATCTTCTCGAAGTCACGCTGCAAAAGAATCTAGTTTAGTTTATTCATCAAGCAGAGTTTAACAAAGCTCTTATAGATTACGATTTAGATAATAAATAAATATAACAATAAAAAACAATTAGTAATAAATATATATACAATTGGTGTTAGTACGTACTTAAGTAAATAATAAATAAGATATATGTGATACATTAAATTTAGGAAACTAAGTATGTCAATCAAACATTAAAACAAGCATGACATTTTTTTAAAAACTATCTCTTGAACAGAGTTTAAAAATATCAATAAGGTGTAAAACACTATTAACTACTTTGATGCATCGTGATATAGGTTCATTTCTTCCATAGTTGCTTCTAGAAAATTCATCACGTAGGTAGGAATCCATACGGAGGCTTCTACACGGGAAATACAAACTAATTCGTTAAGATTCGTAAGAACAACTTATGTGATTGTTTAAAATATCTTTCACCATCATTATTGAAAAATATTTCCTTCTCAACTCAAGCGTTTGCATACCAAAGAGCTGGCACCTAACAGTATATGGAGGCCTTTCAATGCTCCAATTAAGTTTATTAAAAGCGTATCTTGTAAAGCATTTTTGTACTCTTTCAATCCTTAAGGAATGAGTATTGTAATACGAATTTCAAACAACACTACAATACTCGAGATTAGATCTGACAAAGGCTGAGTAAAGACATTTTAGCGTATAAGGATCGGAGAATTCTTTTGTATTTCTTCTAACAAAGCCGAGCATCTTAAAGGCTTTATTAACTATAAAATCGATATGGAAGTTAAAAGAAAGTTTATGGTCAAAAATAATTCCTAAGTCTTTTTTATGAGTAACTTTTTCTAACACCATTTCGTTAATGGAGTAATCAAACACAATGGGCAAATTTCCCCTATAACACGAAAAACTCTGACATTTAGAGACATGCAAAAAAAGTAAGTTTCTACTACACCAAGATGCTAGTCTATTCAGATCATTTTGCAATAGGAGACAATCGTCAACCGATTTAATGAGCTTGAAAATTTTTACATCATCAGCGTACAACAAATAATTGGAAAATTTGAAAGTTTCCGGAATATCGTTTATAAAAAGAATAAAAAATAAAGGCCCAATATGGCTCCCCTGCGGAACACCTGAGGTTACTCTAATATCTTTTGATGTTAAATTACCTATTTTGACCAATTGGATCCGCTTAAATAAGTATGAACCTATCCATTCTAAAAACTGTGAGTGAAAACCCAACACAGACAATTTATGAACAAGAACCTCATGATTTACCCTATCAAAGGCCTTGGCAAAATCAGTGAAAACTATATCTGTCTGACAACCTTTTTCAAATCCTTTAACAATGGAGTTACACAAAACAGTGAGATTAGAAGCTGTTGATCTGCCTGCCACAAACCCATGTTGAGTTTCAGCAATTATGTGTTTAGTAAAAAAGTGAAGTTTATCAGAAACAATTTTCTCGAACAATTTTGGAGTGACAGATAGCTTACAAATTGGTCTATAGTTGGATACTTGTTGTCTCGATCCTGATTTAAAAATTGGAGAGATGAAGATATTTTCCATTCATCCAAGAATAGACCAGTTTGTAGAGACATATTAAAAATCAAGCAAAGGGGTAGTGCGAGGGATGATGCACATTTTTTTATAACTTTGGGAGAAATGCCATCCAGCCCAGAACCTTTATTTTCATTTAAATCACTCAAAGCTTTAAATACTTCCACTCTACTTATACTAATGCTACCTACATCAACAACATTAGATGGAGAAAACTTCGGGAGGACATAAGGTGATGTAGAAGAATACACTGATTCAAAATAGTCGGCGAAGAAATTGCAAATGGTTGATAAATCACTAGATATGCTGCCGGCAAACTCCATGCAATTCGGTAATCCTGTTGATTTTTTCTTTGAGTTTACAAAGTTCCAAAAGTTTTTACTGTCC
Organism: Dasysyrphus albostriatus; assembly: GCA_946251815.1. Taxonomy (NCBI): domain Eukaryota; kingdom Metazoa; phylum Arthropoda; class Insecta; order Diptera; family Syrphidae; genus Dasysyrphus; species Dasysyrphus albostriatus. The sequence continues at coordinate 113,170,595 of OX276335.1, forward strand.
ACCTTGATTTGCGATTCAACATTTAGAATTGTTATATAAACATTTATTAAGCACATCAAAATCTTTCTGTAAAGTTAGATACTTTTGATGGTTAACCAAAATAGTTCTATCCTTTTTATAGTTCTTATAAGCTTTGTTTTTTCTATTTTTAAGATTTGATAGCGTTTTATTAAACCAGGGAGGATTGGAATTCTGTTTAGCATTTTTTTTTCGGAATAAATCTATCAGAAGCTTGTCTTAAATGCAATTTGAATATCTCAAACGCTTGAGTTAAATCTTGATTTAAAAATATGGTCTCCCAATCAATAGAATTAAGAAATATATTCATTGCATCAAAGTTACCACGTTTGAAATTATAGAACTCGATAACGTCATGAGAGTTTGAGATGTAAATCAATAACTTACAATTAATAGTTAGACATACATGATGCATAGTATTATTTACAGCTGGAAAAATGTTTCTGTCTAAATAAATTTCAAGTTCCTTATTAACAAAAACTAAATCAAGAAAGCGATTAAGCAAATTAGGGATATAATTTGACTGCGTTAGAATAAACTGACTATAAAAATCGACAACTGCACTCTCTATATCGTTTGAAACATTAAATGGCAATAAACAATTTTCATCATTATCTAACTTCCAAATAATATCGCCTATATTGTAGTCTCCCAAGCAAAGAACGTGGTCAGAAGGACCCAAGTTACATAATAAAGACCTACAATTGTTTAAATGCATATTATAAAGCTCTAGAGAACAACCTGGCCGAATATAGCTCACACAAACATATAAATTAACATTATTTCCAAATGATACTTTTACAATTAATTGGTCTACATCAAAATTATGTGATAATTGACTAGATATCAAGTCTATTTGGCTAGAGATAAGTTTAGATCTGATTGCAATTAAAACTCCTCCACCTCTATCAAATCCAGTTGTGGTTGCACAACGATCTTTACGATAAACAGTAAATTGATCAGCTCTAAATTTCGCTCGTAAGGTGATTATCATTCAGCCAGGTTTCAGTTAAAACAACAATATCATAATCTTTAGAGGCAAAGTATAAATATAAGCTATTTAATTTAGTTCTTACTCCTCCTACGTTTTGATAGTAAATATTAAAGTTATCATATCGAGCTTCAACATCATTAGCAGCAACAGGAACATCACTAGCAACAGCAGCAACATCAGCATCTGTATTATTATCAATATCAACAACGGCAACATCGTTTAAAACAATTGCATCCACAGCAACATCAGCATAGGCAAAATCAACAACAACACCAGCATCAACTACAGCACTATAATCAGTAGAAATATATGATTTGTGAGCTAATTCGTTAAAATTGGATGCGGTGGCCACTCGTTTTTTGGCCTGTAGTTGAACGGACGGATTTGAACTCCCTTTGGCTAGGGCTCAGAGTTGAAAATCATATCAGCATATTCTAACGGAGTACCAATTTTAAAGTTTATATATCTCAACTTTTCGCTATCATAATTGTTCATTACTAATTTATAGCACGAAAAAAGTGATGCATCGATGTGGGTTTTAGATTGAATATAAGAAGTTATATTTTCATTAGATGTTTCCTTTCTAAAACTAGATAGATGAAACCATAGCATTTTAGTTTTACTAAAGACGTTTTTCTGTAGGCCATCCGCATCCATATTCGCACAAGACTTAACAATGTATTTTTCAGGAGCTACGAGTAGCTTTACCATTTTCGGTATTAGATTCGACATCAACAGCATTCACATCATCAGCACTGATTTTATTTAAAAGACCGTCGGCGTCGGCGTTGGGTGCATTTATAGTTACTTCTTCCTCGAAACTCGAACCCTCAGAAATTCTTTCATGTGGAAGATAATCGATTGCATCCGATGTACCACTTCCCACAGATATTGCGTTCATCTCACCCATATCCTTTGCTTTACATACAATTTCCAAATCCTTATGACCTTGACTTTCGGAGCTGTTCTGTACGCAATTAGATCGTCGGCATACGCAATTGCCTGAGTTAAACTACTTATCAGATCGCTGGTGTAAATGCTCCCTGCTGCTCCCTGCTGCAGATCATTTTTAATATTAAAGGTTGTGGCAGAAGTTACATTCCCACTCTTGACAACAAACTTTCTGCCATTGAGCATATCATAAAGCATATATAATAGTGGTTTACTAATGCCAAGTCTGGTCAGCTTTAGATAAAGACCCTCTAACCATACGGTGTCGAAGACCTTCTCCAAATCAACCAGACAGGCACCCGCACACTACTTAGGTTTGTTCCATTGGACATCAGAAACGAGCTTAGACGCGGCATGAATGGTGTCATGTCTCCCGCCTTAAAATCGAACTGATTGTCCGGTATGATATTATTGTCCTCTGCCCACTTAGACAGAGCTCTATTGATAACTTTTTCGAGTATTTATTTATTTATTTATTCACCAAGCAGATTTATACAATTAATATATAACCTTACAGACTATAGAATACAATATTATGGTTGGAAAGTTAATTAGTAAATAAAGCAGTAGAAGAAACAAACACAAATATTATTATATAATATCTTATGTAAACAAACATTTACTCCACCAGGTTATGAATTCAATATAAACAAAATGAGTTTTTAAAAAGAATCTCGGTTTTGTTGGAAAAAAAAATTAACATGATTACAAATTATGTTGGCTTCTCTAATGCATCGAGAAAGAGGTTCATTTAGACCATAATTTACTAGGTGATGAGGTTCATTAAAAAGAAAACGGGATCGCAGATGCCTTGACGGAGCATACACACTTACCAGGGATAAAAGTAAGGGGCAATTTATATGGGCTGTGATAATATCGCGTAGAAAAATGATAGCAAAATATTTACGACGAACATCGAGAAATTGTATACCAAGAAGTTGACACCTAGTTTTATAACTAGGGATTTGAATATTCCAGTTCAAACGATGGACTACAATTCGAGAAAATTTCTTTTGAATGTTTTCAATCCTCTTAGAATGCACTTGATAAAATGGATCCCAAATTACACAGCAATATTCAACGATGACCTGACATACGCAAAGAAAAGAGATCGAAGAGTAAAAGGATCAGTAAACTCTTTTGAGTTTCGAATAATGAAACCTAACAGAGAGTTAGCTTTTGCAACAACAAAGTCGATATGGGACTTGAAACTAAGTTTCGAATCAAAGATGACACTCTTTTTTTTCGTTTATCTTCTTTTTCGTTTAATATTACTAGTTCCGTACCTTTGATAGAATATTGAAAAAGATTAGGTGAGAAGCTCCTAGAAAAAGATTGAGATTGGCACTTAGATACATTTAGAAAAAGCTGATTAGCAAAACACGATTCAGACAAGCGATGGAGGTCACTTTGGAGTAGAAGACAATCATTAAAAGATTTAATGCAACGAAAAATTTTAATGTCATCCGCAAACATCAAACAAGAAGCATTTTTTAAGAAATCGGGGATATCGTTTACCAGCAACAAGAATAGAAGGGGCCCCAAGTGACTTCCTTGTGTTACTCCTGAGGTAACCTCAATTACATCTGATAGTACGTCGTTGATACGTACAAACTGTTTTCGGCCGTTGAGGTAGGACTCAAACCATTTTAAAATATTTGAGTGGAAGCCAATGGATTCTAATTTTTGTATAAGTACATGGTGGTTTACTCTATCGAACGCAAAGTCTGTGTATATGACGTCAGTTTGAAAGCCATTTTCAAGATAACTGATAATTTGATTGCTAAAAATTGTGAGGTTGGTTGTTGTTGACCGGCCAGCAACAAACCCATGTTGAAATGGGGAAATAATTTCTTTAAGAACAAAAGTAAACTTATCACAAACAATTTTTACAAAAAATTTGGGTATCGTTGATAATTTACTAATGGGGCGATAGTTAGAAACGTCTTGCTTAGAGCCTGATTTATGTATAGGAATAACAAACCAGATTTTCCAATCATTAAGAAAATTGCCCTCTTCAAGAGAACCATTAAACAATAAAGTTAATGGTTCCAAAAGGGCAGCTACGCATTTTTTCAAAATGATTGGAGGAATGTCATCGGGTCCAGGTTGCTTATCTTCATTAAGTCCCATTAAGGCTAATTCAACATCTTTGTTGCTTAAATTTAAGCGACCGATATTGATTGAATTAGAACATGAGCTGATAGGAAGGTTTGAAGTGATACTTTGAGGGCTATAAACGGAGTGGAAAAAGTCTGCAAATAAGTTGCAAATAGTGGCAATATTACTAGATGTGGTCCCAGAATATTGCAAGCAATTGGGGATACCATTTGAGCATTTTTGTCATTTATAAAGGACCAAAATAACTTACTGTTATTTTTAAGACTCGATTCAGTTCGAATTAAGTAATCCTTATATAAAAATTTATTTAAAAAATCAAATTCTTTTTGCAGACGCAAATAGTTTATACGAAGGGCTACATCATTGGGAGAGTTACGATATGACTTGTAAGATTTATTTTTTTTTGTTATTTAAGTTACATAGACGTTTATTGTACCATGGTGGCTTAGGATTATTTTGAATAAATACTTTGGGAACAAATAGTTCGATTGCCTCTTTAATTATCCCTAGCAATATATGATACGCTTCGGATAGCTGGTTAAAGCAAAAAATATTATACCATGAAAAACTGTTAAGGTAGTTCGTCATGTCCACGAAGTTAGCTTTTTTGTAATCAAAAACACTAAATTGAACACTTAAGGCTATATGGTGAACACTATTGGGAAAAATAGGGCTAGAACATTTTAATACATTTGTTAAGAATTCCATATCAACAAAGATGAGATCAAGGATGCGATCTAAACTAATTACAAATTGGTTTATTTGAGTTAGATTGTGTTCAGAGAATGAATCAATCAATTCATATTCACATTCGTTATTGACATTAAATGGAAAAAGACACAGTTCGTCTGGGTCCCAAACCCAGTTAATATTACCTAGATTAAAATCACTATTTAATGTAGAAAGAACTGATCGACAGTTATGTATATGATTTTGAAATTCGCCGGATTGGAGTTGTCCTTTCCCTTTTTCGGAAGTGGATGCACCACAGCTGTCTTCCACCACAATGGATAATATGCATTATTCAGAGCGTTGTTAAACAGAGTGGTATAAATGTCTACTGCTTTTTGAGGTAAATGTCGAAGTACAACGTTGGATATGCCATCGACTCCTGCTGACTTCTTCTTCTTTAATGAATCGAAGGTGAGCTGTAGCTCCATCTTCATAATTAACAGGGAATTGGGCCCATTTCACTCGGCGATTATGGCATTTGCCAAATGATCTTCATTGAACCCGGTGAAACCAAGGTTCTCTGATCGCCATTGCGTGATGTCATTCCGGAGTTAGAAAAGACGGAGCAAAGCTCTGTTTTCCAGGTCATGATTGGGGCGAATAAACGCATTCACCTTGTACACTTGCTGGAAAGCAGCCCCCACAGCCTCCACTTTCTCCTGCGGATCTTCGACAATAAAGAGGTCATCGTCCAAGATGGCGTCCTCTGGATTAATTCCTGCTGTCAGAAGTACGTCTCTGTTGTCTGTCGTTCTCTGAATCTTAAGACAAGGAAGGTCGTTCTGATCATTCCTTCTAAATATCTTGTTAATTTGGGGAAACATGCTCGGGTCGCTAGAATTAACGGCCCGAATTTTGTTATCCCAATACAAATTAATTGACAACCGATAGTTCTCTTTGATTAGTTGACTGATGTTCTTGATCGACGATTTCAGTGTCCTAATTTCCAGATCGTGAGGGTCAGTAAACCGTCGGTTTGTCGGTGAGTCTTGTCAGCAGTCCACTTTTTTGTCGGTGTAATGCGTCAATGGTCGCATTTGGGTACATGTCGGTTGCGTCCCGTTGTTTGAGTTTCGGCATTGTTCTGTTCATTATTCGTTTGATTGTCTCGTCCATTTGTTCTAAGTATTGGTCTATTTCGTTATTTGTCAAATTCCTGTCATTTGGTGGGGATATGTTGTTCGAACTGATTTCGCTCGATAAGGCGCGTGGTCACCGCACCTTACTGTAATTTTAAGTATGCACAGGTACATACTCATCCAACTCCACGAGCTCGTTCGGAAGCTGTATTACGGTGGCGAGTCCGCAGTGATCATGTCGTACTCGATCGTTCGTAAACAGTTTCTTGGTCTTTGACCCACAGTGTCAGTAATTGTCAGTCTTGCGTCTATTAGCAATAAATCCAGATAGGCACCGCTTCTTGGAAACGATGGCCGATCCGTAGCCAGCAGGTCAACACGATATTCAGTGTTGTATCGACTCATCCAATTGAAAAGATGAATACCTCTTTGATTTTGAATTTGATTTCCCCAATCTTGGTGTTTGGCACTCTAATCACCGGCCATGAGAAAGTCATTTTCTTCCAAGCTCAAGTGTAGACATTCGAAAAGTTTTTCAAGCTCTGTAATGAAATCAGTTGGCTGAGGTGATGCCGGTGCATAAGCCGCGATCACATACATTCGCTTCCCCTGTTGGAGAGGAATGCATACGATGCACGCCTCTAACAGCCGAAATTTACGCAGATCACTATTATATATAACTTTATGATTAATGCCTTTTCGTATGAAGATTGCGACGCCCCCCCCCCCCCTTTGATTGGAGTTGGGTCGATCTCTTCTAACGATATTGTAATTGTTGTTAGTCAATTTATGTTTCTGGTTCAGTTTAGTTTCGCTGGCCATAAACACATCTGGACTTTGGTCTTTCAACAATTGGAAAAGATTAGCTCTACGTTCGGTCCTAATCAGTGAATTTACATTCACAGCAAGGATCCTAAGAGGCCTCTCCGACAGCGCGCCTTTAACCTCTAATTTGCGTTAAGCTAGGCAAAACAGAGTAGTCATAGTCTACCCTAGTCGCCAGCTCCCTTATCTGATTGTAAAGTCCTGTTAACTGGTCTTGAATCGCCAGCAACATGCTTCTAATCTCGGCCTGAGCGTCCGGAGCCTTTGGCACGAGGGCCGGTTGGGCTACCTTAGCTGCAGGCTGTACCTTTTTTCCCCTCCCTGCCGCCATTTGGGCGTAGGAGATTTGGAGATTAACGGCGTATCTCTACGACTGTCTGCTTAGCCACTTTATTAATTCTAATTTGCTGAAAAGCTGAGCAACCCCAATAATTAGCAGGGTACCCCTCTTTTCCGCAAAGTGCACATCTTAGCTGGGTCATGTCTTTGACCCGTTCCTTTCCGAGCTTACACTCCCCCTTTATGTGGTCCTCACCACACTTAACGCAGCGTGACTGCATTTCGCAGTTTGCTGCAGCGTGGCCAAACCTTTGGCAGCGCATGCATTGAAGCATGTCACCACGTCTCTTCAATTTATCCCAAGTTACAACCTGGTAGTTGAGGACGGAGATCCTCCTCAAACTATTCACTTTGCTGCTGGGCGATAGCTGAACTAGGAAGAAAGGCAAAGACCGCTTCTCCCGTCTGGCTCTGACTGTAGCGAACGGCTTGACCCCGATAAAGTTGAGATCGTCGCTTGCTTTTTGACGGAGCTCATTTAAGAGTACCTGTGGTTCCGTGCAGGAATCTATGCCCTTCAAGAGAACCGTCTGGAATTTATCCACTTTGGGGGTAAAACTGAAGAACTCAGTCGTGAATTTCTTTAATAGTTCTTTTATAATTTTGTGCTGTGCCACTGTGGAGCAGAGGATAGCGTGTCTATCTTTACTTAATCTTTTTATAAAAAAGTTTTGGCCTATCAATGTCAATGGTTTCCTGAAGTTCCATTTTGTATGTATTTATAGGTGGCACCTTTTCTTTTTTATTGGGGCGGATGTGGCTGCTGCTGATGATCTCCCTGCTGCTGCTGCTGCTGACTTCGCTCCGGTGGTTTTAGTTGCTGCTGCTGCTGTTGTTGTTGTTGCTGTTGCATTTGCTTTTTTGGACGTTGCTCCTTCGGCTTTTGCTGTTGTTGTTCAATTTGCAGCTGTTGTTGTTACTGCTGTTCTTTTGGATTTAGATCCTGCTGCTTGTTTTTTGATGGCTGCTCTTGCTCTGGTGCTGCATATTTTGGCGCTTGAACCGCTTTTTTCTGCTCGCGCTCCTGCTTCCCTCTTTTGCGTCGAGCTTCTTGCTTGCTTTTGAGAGCTTCTATTAGTGGGGTCACAATGGAATTGAGACGTTCCATCTCCCCCGAATGACATCGATTTTTTGGCTGATGGCCTGCTCATCCATTTCTTCTTTTGCCTCATTTTCGTCTTCAGAGGATGCCTCTGGTGATGTAAGATCCACAAACAAATTGCTATTGGAATCCCCCGTTGTAAATAATCCCTCGCCACCATCGGACATATACTCGATGTCTTCATCGGATGGCAAGGTATCCAGTTGTTGATGGATTTTGGCTGCTGCTGTAGTTTTGGCTGTGTGCGCCGTCTCCTTCACCCCGGCTGGCAGCTGGGCTGAGGTGGTGGTGGAGCGGCGCTTGGCGAGGTTCAGCGCACAGCTTATCCTCTTCCTCCTCTTGTTTTTGGCATAGGCTGTTGGTGCCGTTGCTTGTATCGCAATTGCTACGGCCTAAGAACTATCTTAATACTAAATCCAGGTCGGTTTTATTTTTTACCGAGAAGAATTTACAAAAAACTCGGTATCATTGTCTTTATTTTTTTGGTTTTATATAAAACTTACAAACTTCATAAAACTAAATTTAAGCTAATTAAAACTACTTAAAGCTACTTAAAACTATTTACAACTAATTATAAACTAATAAAACCTACTTATAAGCTACTTACAGGCTACTTACAAACTAGAACAGCCACAGCAAGCATTTTTTATATATTTTTTTGTATTTTTGTACATTTTATAATTTTTTTGTGTTTTTCCATGTTTAATATTTTTTTTTTTTTACCTAAGACCATGCAAGTCGGCCATACAAAAGAAAATAGCAAGATCAACTATTTAATGTCTGAAGGAACTTCATCTTCGTTTTTCAACTACCAGAACTGGTTCTCCTGCTTTACCCTATCCGCTCTATCCTGGATCAGTCCTCGACTGTCTAGGTGGAAGAATGCATCGGGCGGAATAAAGCCGCTTCAGATCCTTGTTAAACAGAGTGGTATAAATGTCTACTGCTTTTTGAGGTAAATGTCGACGTACAACGTTGGATATGCCATCGACTCCTGCTGACTTCTTCTTCTTTAATGAATCGAAGGTGAGCTGTAGCTCCATCTTCGTAGTAATTAACAGGGAATTGGGCCCATTTCACTCGGCGATTATGGCGTTTGCCAAATGATCTTCATTGAACCCGGTGAAACCAAGGTTCTCTGATCGCCATTGCGTGATGTTATTCCGGAGGTAGAAAAGACGGAGCAAGGCTCTGTTTTCCAGGTCATGATTGGGGCGAATAAACGCATTCACCTTGTACACTTGCTGGAAAGCAGCCCCCACACCTCCACTTTCTCCTGCGGATCTTCGACAATAAAGAGGTCATCGTCCAAGATGGCGTCCTCTGGATTAATTCCTGCTGTCAGAAGTACGTCTCTGTTGTCTGTCGTTCTCTGAATCTTAAGACAAGGAAGGTTGTTCTGATCATTCCTTCTAAATATCTTGTTAATTTGGGGAAACATGCTCGGGTCGCTAGAATTAACGGCCCGAATTTTGTTATCCCAATACAAATTAATTGACAACCGATAGTTCTCTTTGATTAGTTGACTGATGTTCTTGATCGACGATTTCAGTGTCCTAATTTCCAGATCGTGAGGGTCAGTAAACCGTCGGTTTGTCGGTGAGTCTTGTCAGCAGTCCACTTTTTTGTCGGTGTAATGCGTCAATGGTCGCATTTGGGTACATGTCGGTTGCGTCCCGTTGTTTGAATTTCGGCATTGTTCTGTTCATTATTCGTTTGATTGTCTCGTCCATTTGTTCTAAGTATTAGTCTATTTCGTTATTTGTCAAATTCCTGTCATTTGGTGGGGATATGTTGTTCGAACTGATTTCGCTCGATAAGGCGCGTGGTCACCGCACCTTACTGTAATTTTAAGTATGCACAGGTACATACTCATCCAACTCCACGAGCTCGTTCGGAAGCTGTATTACGGCGGCGAGTCCGCAGTGATCATGTCGTACTCGATCGTTCGTAAACAGTTTCTTGGTCTTTGACCCACAGTGTCAGTAATTGTCAGTCTTGCGTCTATTAGCAATAAATCCAGATAGGCACCGCTTCTTGGAAACGATGGCCGATCCGTAGCCAGCAGGTCAACACGATATTCAGTGTTGTATCGACTCATCCAATTGAAAAGATGAATACCTCTTTGATTTTGAATTTGATTTCCCCAATCTTGGTGTTTGGCACTCTAATCACCGGCCATGAGAAAGTCATTTTCTTCCAAGCTCAAGTGTAGACATTCGAAAAGCTTTTCAAGCTCTGTCAAAAAATCAGTTAGCTGAGGTGATTCCGGTGCATAAGCCGCGATCACATACATTCGCTTCCCCTGTTGGAGAGGAATGCATACGATGCACGCCTCTAACAGCCGAAATCTGCACAGATCACTATTATATATAACTTTATGATTAATGCCTTTTCGTATGAAGATTGCGACGCCCCCCCCCCCCCTTTGATTGGAGTTGGGTCGATCTCTTCTAACGATATTGTAATTGTTGTTAGTCAATTTATGTTTCTGGTTCAGTTTAGTTTCGCTGGCCATAAACACATCTGGACTTTGGTCTTTCAACAATTGGAAAAGATTAGCTCTACGTTCGGTCCTAATCAGTGAATTTACATTCACAGCAAGGATCCTAAGAGGCCTCTCCGACAGCGCGCCTTTAACCTCTAATTTGCGTTAAGCTAGGCAAAACAGAGTAGTCATAGTCTACCCTAGTCGCCAGCTCCCTTATCTGATTGTAAAGTCCTGTTAACTGGTCTTGAATCGCCAGCAACATGCTTCTAATCTCGGCCTGAGCGTCCGGAGCCTTTGGCACGAGGGCCGGTTGGGCTACCTTAGCTGCAGGCTGTACCTTTTTTCCCCTCCCTGCCGCCATTTGGGCGTAGGAGATTTGGAGATTAACGGCGTATCTCTACGACTGTCTGCTTAGCCGCTTTATTAATTCTAATTTGCTGAAAAGCTGAGCAACCCCAATAATTAGCAGGGTACCCCTCTTTTCCGCAAAGTGCACATCTTAGCTGTTTTATTGACATACCTGACAAAATATTACAATATATTATTAGTTATATAACATCGCTGGATCGTAAATTCTCTTCCTTCTTTTTAAATTATTTTTCTAATTTAACTAAAAATCCCAGTATTCTAAAGTTTTAGGAGCTGTGGTGTAGTACTCTTGAGGTTTTTTTTTTTTCTTAACAATTTAAAGAGATAGGAGTAGAGTTTGAGTTAAATATTTTAAATTTATGATATAAGGAAAGTATATTTAAACCTTTGCATACTTTTAGGCAAAGAGGAAGCCGAAGAGGCTATGGATGTTTGTTATTATGCTGCGACTACCTCACAAGGCTATTTATTACGATAAGCTACAGGAAAATAAATACAGGTTGGAATTAAGATGAAAACAGATGAACTAAATAACGAAAACACAAACAAAAATATGTGAAAATACTATGGACCAAGAGAAAAAATGTTTGAAAAAAAGCAGTGAGAGAAAAAAATATAAAGAGATCGAACAGCTGGATTTGAACCCGGGACCATTAATGTGAATCCAGCGAATATAACCACTACGCCACGGAACAACTTTAAAAATCTGTATCCAAAGAAAAACCGAATCAAGCGAAGCAACACAAACAATTATGTGTACCTGTATGCATAATATGGTTCAAGGACACAGCTGTTTGGCTGGTTTTCGAGAATCGTTCGACAGCTTGTTTTGATCTTTTAAAAATAAGAACAAAATATCACAGCAGTGCAATGAAGAAAAGAGATATGGATGACTTCCGAGACCATAAATATTTCAGAATTTTGACCAAGAAATTTTAAATTTAGCACACATATTTTTAAAAAAATTAAATTTTATTTTTAAGCCAAAATTCGATTTATTTTGGTTAAAATTCAACTAGATATAGAAAAAACGGAAGCTCAAAACATCATCCATGATAAGTTTTTAAATGTATGTGTGAGGGTCCGAGCGCTTAGTTTTCAGGACTATAAATACCCCTGGTAACTTTGCAACACTCTCTTTTGGTGTTATTCTTGCAACATACAATTTCAAACGCGTACGTGAGCCCCGAAGTGAAAAAAGTATATCATATACAAACAAAAAATAAAAATTTAGAAAACGCTGCTCGGAATATTTAAACCGATAAAAAGTGTACTTTTTTTAAAAGATAAATTTCTAAAAAGTTTCATTTAAAAATAAAATTTAAAAAAACTCAAAAACCTCAAAATAAAAGGTGACGGTTTAAACAAAAATTAAAAATCTTTTACCAAGAAAAAAAAAAATTAAAATAATAAAGAAATAAAAAACATACATATTTTGCATAGTGTGGTTCCCGCGGCTTAGGCGGTGGAGCAGCCCCAAAACAGAACGCTGAGGGGCTCACAAAATGAACAATTCTGTTCTTTATATAAAAAGCGTTCACAAAGTGATACAGTTGCCAACGTGTTCCCACATCAAAATCTGGAACATTTATCCTTTTTCGCAACACCCAGCCAGAATCATCTTAAAGTACAGGCGTTACAAAATTGGTGATCCGTGTCCAGAATCAACACCTTACGCAATAATCCAAAATCTTGGATTTTCAATCCACCATCGTTCATCACAATTATTCAAGTCGAGATTGTACGTCTAAGGCTTAGAACAAAAGCGCGCAAACACAAAAACTCTGTCCAGACCAAGGAGCAGAGAAAAGAAAAGAAAATAAAAGAAAAGAAAAGAAAAGAAAAGAAAAGAAAAGAAAAGAAAAGAAAAGAAAAGAAAAGAAAAGAAAAGAAAAGAAAAGAAAAGAAAAGAAAACCTCACATTCAACGTCACCACGCTGGCCTAAGGACCATCCTCCAAGAACATCCATCACCATCTCTATAGTCTCTCCTGCACCCGTGTCTTCTGTGCAAGATCCAAGCTTGCCACACAAGGAGAAAACAATCAACGCCAACAATAAATTTCATCAATCAGACTTCATAAAAAAAACCAACAAAACCTCAATCAAAACTTTATTAAAAATTTATAACAGTTTGAAAGCAAAGTATATTTTTTTTTTAAATTAATAGTCTCAATTTTTTTAATTTTCCCACACATACATATACATACTGTACTGTACAAATAAGTTCGTTCAGATAAAAAAAAAACATTTTTCCCTTTTTTTTAAATAATAGCTCAAATTCGCATTCCCTCGATGCTGTGCACACCATCAGGATGAAATAAATAACAAGTAAACTAAAAATCAACAAAACTACTAAAATAAATAAAACCCCTACATTTTGGTAAATGTACCTGCTTTACATATATATTATAAATTTGAATGAACGATTTTTTTTTCACTTTTCATAACGTAAAGACTTTTTTGTGAATCACCAAATTTTTCTTCTTAGTTATTTTTATTTTGATTAAGATTGTGAACAAATTAAATCAAGATATACAAAAGGTATAAGAAAATACTAAAAAAAAAAAAATAAATAATTTGCGAAAAAAGAAAGAAAAATATATACTGAGAAGCTTCATAATAATACTTGCTAAAGTCTGTTTAGCTTTGTTAATTTAAATTCGATATGAGATTATCTGAAAAAAAAAATTTAAATGAGAACAATACTGAGAATAAGAGAAAAATCATTAGTAAAGACAAATATTATTTTATTATTTCCTAAAGCTTTTATATAAAACTTTTTTTTATTTTTGATTAATCATTTATAGGAGTTTTGGTTTACCTAACCTATGCTCTTAATTTATATTGGGTTTAATTTTTTTTGTTTTCTCTTTCTTTTGACTTTGAGTTAAATTAAATTTGGTGGCACAACAGCTCGTGAAGAACCTAGGCCTAGTGACTTACAACTCTCAACCATTCCTGTGTGCGTATTTTTGGCAGGAATGGAGGGGACCTACAATTTTTCGCCGAGTCCAAACGGCTAGATGAGAAGCACCTATTCATGTCAGTTCCTCATAAGAGGCAGTACCTCGGAAAAAACATTTATGTTTTTAGGTGGCAGCGGGTGGGAATCGAACCCAGACCGTTGGCATGACAGTCCTACGCACTTTTTTTTTTTTAATTCATTTTTATTTTCAATTTTCTTAAAACTATCTTAAAGCTAGACAAAAATTCATTAAAACTAGCCTACTTATCAATATCTTAAAACTAACTTACTGGCCCCAGTCGGCCGCTCTAAGTTAAACTATAATAACTTAATGCTAATGCCTTTCGGCCTAAGAACTATCTTAATACTAAATTCAGGTCGGGTTTATTTTTTACCGAGAAGAATTTACAAAAAACTCGGTATCATTGTCTTTATTTTTTTTTGGTTTTATATAAAACTTACAAACTACATAAAAATATATTAGAGCTAATTAAAACTAATTAAAACTACTTAAAGCTACTTAAAACTATTTACAACTAATTATAAACTAGTTACAACCTACTTATAAGTTACTTACAGACTACTTACAAACTAGAACAGCCACAGCAAGCATTCTCCGGTTTTATATTTTTTTTGTATTTTTGTGGATTTTATATATTTTTTTTTTTTTTTTTTGGTGCCACCCTGACTGTCCCTACTTAAAACTAACTACCTAAACCTATGCAAGTCAGCCATACAAAAGAACATAGCAAGGTCAACTATTAAATGTATGCAGGAACTTCATCTTCGTTTTTCAACCACCAGAACTGGTTCTCCTGCTTTACCCTATCTCTTGTACTCCGATTCTGGTGTTCTGTGCAATCGTCGAAGACACTGCCTCTCAAACACCCGAATCTTTTCCATTTGTGATGGGGCAACGTTGAACCAAACCGGGCATCCATAGGCAAAATCATCTGCCGGATAAGGGCCATGTAGCAAATCACCTTCACCCTGCTGTCAAGTCGGCTGCTATAAAACAACCGTTTCATCAGGGCAAAAGCTCCCCTAGCCCTGGCCAGAGCAGCATTTATATGTCTGTCGAAATACAAATACTGATCCATCCAGATGCCAAGGTACTTTACTACACTTTTACTCGCTAGTGGATGTCTATTTGGCCCTACGATCACCAGCTTGCTCCAGTTCTTTCTCGTATCCTTGCTCTAAGCAACGGAGTCCTAAACAAGATAGTTTCTGATTTCTGAAAGTTGATTTTCAACTTCCAGTCATCGCAATATTGCTGAATCTTCTCGAAGTCACGCTGCAAAAGAATCTAGTTTAGTTTATTCATCAAGCAGAGTTTAACAAAGCTCTTATAGATTACGATTTAGATAATAAATAAATATAACAATAAAAAACAATTAGTAATAAATATATATACAATTGGTGTTAGTACGTACTTAAGTAAATAATAAATAAGATATATGTGATACATTAAATTTAGGAAACTAAGTATGTCAATCAAACATTAAAACAAGCATGACATTTTTTTAAAAACTATCTCTTGAACAGAGTTTAAAAATATCAATAAGGTGTAAAACACTATTAACTACTTTGATGCATCGTGATATAGGTTCATTTCTTCCATAGTTGCTTCTAGAAAATTCATCACGTAGGTAGGAATCCATACGGAGGCTTCTACACGGGAAATACAAACTAATTCGTTAAGTTTCGTAAGAACAACTTATGTGATTGTTTAAAATATCTTTCACCATCATTATTGAAAAATATTTCCTTCTCAACTCAAGCGTTTGCATACCAAAGAGCTGGCACCTAACAGTATATGGAGGCCTTTCAATGCTCCAATTAAGTTTATTAAAAGCGTATCTTGTAAAGCATTTTTGTACTCTTTCAATCCTTAAGGAATGAGTATTGTAATACGAATTTCAATCAACACTACAACAATACTCGAGATTAGATCTGACAAAGGCTGAGTAAAGACATTTTAGCGTATAAGGATCGGAGAATTCTTTTGTATTTCTTCTAACAAAGCCGAGCATCTTAAAGGCTTTATTAACTATAAAATCGATATGGAAGTTAAAAGAAAGTTTATGGTCAATAATAACTCCTAAGTCTTTTTTATGAGTAACTTTTTCTAACACCATTTCGTTAATGGAGTAATCAAACACAATGGGCAAATTTCCCCTATAACACGAAAAACTCTGACATTTAGAGACATGCAAAAAAAGTAAGTTTCTACTACACCAAGATGCTAGTCTATTCAGATCATTTTGCAATAGGAGACAATCGTCAACCGATTTAATGAGCTTGAAAATTTTTACATCATCAGCGTACAACAAATAATTGGAAAATTTGAAAGTTTCCGGAATATCGTTTATAAAAAGAATAAAAAATAAAGGCCCAATATGGCTCCCCTGCGGAACACCTGAGGTTACTCTAATATCTTTTGATGTTAAATTACCTATTTTGACCAATTGGATCCGCTTAAATAAGTATGAACCTGACTGTCCCTACTTAAAACTAACTACCTAAACCTATGCAAGTCAGCCATACAAAAGGACATAGCAAGGTCAACTATTAAATGTATGCAGGAACTTCATCTTCGTTTTTCAACCACCAGAACTGGTTCTCCTGCTTTACCCTATCTCTTGTACTCCGATTCTGGTGTTCTGTGCAATCGTCGAAGACACTGCCTCTCAAACACCCGAATCTTTTCCATTTGTGATGGGGCAACGTTGAACCAAACCGGGCATCCATAGGCAAAATCATCTGCCGGATAAGGGCCATGTAGCAAATCACCTTCACCCTGCTGTCAAGTCGGCTGCTATAAAACAACCGTTTCATCAGGGCAAAAGCTCCCCTAGCCCTGGCCAGAGCAGCATTTATATGTCTGTCGAAATACAAATACTGATCCATCCAGATGCCAAGGTACTTTACTACACTTTTACTCGCTAGTGGATGTCTATTTGGCCCTACGATCACCAGCTTGCTCCAGTTCTTTCTCGTATCCTTGCTCTAAGCAACGGAGTCCTAAACAAGATAGTTTCTGATTTCTGAAAGTTGATTTTCAACTTCCAGTCATCGCAATATTGCTGAATCTTCTCGAAGTCACGCTGCAAAAGAATCTAGTTTAGTTTATTCATCAAGCAGAGTTTAACAAAGCTCTTATAGATTACGATTTAGATAATAAATAAATATAACAATAAAAAACAATTAGTAATAAATATATATACAATTGGTGTTAGTACGTACTTAAGTAAATAATAAATAAGATATATGTGATACATTAAATTTAGGAAACTAAGTATGTCAATCAAACATTAAAACAAGCATGACATTTTTTTAAAAACTATCTCTTGAACAGAGTTTAAAAATATCAATAAGGTGTAAAACACTATTAACTACTTTGATGCATCGTGATATAGGTTCATTTCTTCCATAGTTGCTTCTAGAAAATTCATCACGTAGGTAGGAATCCATACGGAGGCTTCTACACGGGAAATACAAACTAATTCGTTAAGTTTCGTAAGAACAACTTATGTGATTGTTTAAAATATCTTTCACCATCATTATTGAAAAATATTTCCTTCTCAACTCAAGCGTTTGCATACCAAAGAGCTGGCACCTAACAGTATATGGAGGCCTTTCAATGCTCCAATTAAGTTTATTAAAAGCGTATCTTGTAAAGCATTTTTGTACTCTTTCAATCCTTAAGGAATGAGTATTGTAATACGAATTTCAATCAACACTACAATACTCGAGATTAGATCTGACAAAGGCTGAGTAAAGACATTTTAGCGTATAAGGATCGGAGAATTCTTTTGTATTTCTTCTAACAAAGCCGAGCATCTTAAAGGCTTTATTAACTATAAAATCGATATGGAAGTTAAAAGAAAGTTTATGGTCAATAATAACTCCTAAGTCTTTTTTATGAGTAACTTTTTCTAACACCATTTCGTTAATGGAGTAATCAAACACAATGGGCAAATTTCCCCTATAACACGAAAAACTCTGACATTTAGAGACATGCAAAAAAAGTAAGTTTCTACTACACCAAGATGCTAGTCTATTCAGATCATTTTGCAATAGGAGACAATCGTCAACCGATTTAATGAGCTTGAAAATTTTTACATCATCAGCGTACAACAAATAATTGGAAAATTTGAAAGTTTCCGGAATATCGTTTATAAAAAGAATAAAAAATAAAGGCCCAATATGGCTCCCCTGCGGAACACCTGAGGTTACTCTAATATCTTTTGATGTTAAATTACCTATTTTGACCAATTGGATCCGCTTAAATAAGTATGAACCTATCCATTCTAAAAACTGTGAGTGAAAACCCAACACAGACAATTAATGAACAAGAACCTCATGATTTACCCTATCAAAGGCCTTGGCAAAATCAGTGAAAACTATATCTGTCTGACAACCTTTTTCAAATTCTTTAACAATGGAGTTACACAAAACAGTGAGATTAGAAGCTGTTGATCTGCCTGCCACAAACCCATGTTGAGTTTCAGCAATTATGTGTTTAGTAAAAAAGTGAAGTTTATCAGAAACAATTTTCTCGAACAATTTTGGAATGACAGATAGCTTACAAATTGGTCTATAGTTGGATACTTGTTGTCTCGATCCTGATTTAAAAATTGGAGAGATGAAAGATATTTTCCATTCATCCAAGAATAGACCAGTTTGTAGAGACATATTAAAAATCAAGCAAAGGGGTAGTGCGAGGGATGATGCACATTTTTTTATAACTTTGGGAGAAATGCCATCCAGCCCAGAACCTTTATTTTCATTTAAATCACTCAAAGCTTTAAATACTTCCACTCTACTTATACTAATGCTACCTACATCAACAACATTAGATGGAGAAAACTTCGGGAGGACATAAGGTGATGTAGAAGAATACACTGATTCAAAATAGTCGGCGAAGAAATTGCAAATGGTTGATAAATCACTAGATATGCTGCCGGCAAACTCCATGCAATTCGGTAATCCTGTTGATTTTTTCTTTGAGTTTACAAAGTTCCAAAAGTTTTTACTGTCCACCTTGATTTGCGATTCAACATTTAGAATTGTTATATAAACATTTATTAAGCACATCAAACTCTTTCTGTAAAGTTAGATACTTTTGATGGTTAACCAAAATAGTTCTATCCTTTTTATAGTTCTTATAAGCTTTGTTTTTTCTATTTTTAAGATTTGATAGCGTTTTATTAAACCAAGGAGGATTGGAATTCTGTTAAGCATTTTTTTTTCGGAATAAATCTATCAGAAGCTTGTCTTAAATGCAATTTGAATATCTCAAACGCTTGAGTTAAATCTTGATTTGAAAACATGGTCTCCCTATCAATAGAATTAAGAAATATATTCATTGCATCAAAGTTACCACGTTTGAAATTATAGAACTCGATAACGTCATGAGAGTTTAAGATGTAAATCAATAACTTACAATTAATAGTTAGACATACATGATGCATAGTATTATTTACAGCTGGAAAAATGTTTCTGTCTAAATAAATTTCAAGTTCCTTATTAACAAAAACTAAATCAAGAAAGCGATTAAGCAAATTAGGGATATAATTTGACTGCGTTAGAATAAACTGACTATAAAAATCGACAACTGCACTCTCTATATCGTTTGAAACATTAAATGGCAATAAACAATTTTCATCATTATCTAACTTCCAAATAATATCGCCTATATTGTAGTCTCCCAAGCAAAGAACGTGGTCAGAAGGACCCAAGTTACATAATAAAGACCTACAATTGTTTAAATGCATATTATAAAGCTCTAGAGAACAACCTGGCCGAATATAGCTCACACAAACATATAAATTAACATTATTTCCAAATGATACTTTTACAATTAATTGGTCTACATCAAAATTATGTGATAATTGACTAGATATCAAGTCTATTTGGCTAGAGATAAGTTTAGATCTGATTGCAATTAAAACTCCTCCACCTCTATCAAATCCAGTTGTGGTTGCACAACGATCTTTACGATAAACAGTAAATTGATCAGCTCTAAATTTCGCTCGTAAGGTGATTATCATTCAGCCAGGTATCAGTTAAAACAACAATATCATAATCTTTAGAGGCAAAGTATAAATATAAGCTATTTAATTTAGTTCTTACTCCTCCTACGTTTTGATAAAAATATTAAAGTTATCATATTGAGCTTCAGCATCATTAGCAGCAACAGGAACATCACTAGCAACAGCAGCAACATCAGCATCTGTATTATTATCAATATCAACAACGGCAACATCGTTTAAAACAATTGCATCCACAGCAACATCAGCATAGGCAAAATCAACAACAACACCAGTATCAACTACAGCACTATAATCAGTAGAAATATATGATTTGTGAGCTAATTCGTTAAAATTGGATGCGGTGGCCACTCGTTTTTTGGCCTGTAGTTGAACGGACGGATTTGAACTCCCTTTGGCTAGGGCTCAGAGTTGAAAATCATATCAGCATATTCTAACGGAGTACCAATTTTAAAGTTTATATATCTCAACTTTTCGCTATCATAATTGTTCATTACTAATTTATAGCACGAAAAAAGTGATGCATCAATGTGGGTTTTAGATTGAATATAAGAAGTTATATTTTCATTAGAAGTTTCCTTTCTAAAACTAGATAGATGAAACCATAGCATTTTAGTTTTACTAAAGACGTTTTTCTGTAGGCCATCCGCATCCATATTCGCACCAGACTTAACAATGTCTCTTTCAGGAGCTACGAGTAGCTTTACCATTTTCCGTATTAGATTCGACATCAACAGCATTCACATCATCAGCACTGATTTTATTTAAAAGACCGTCGGCGTCGGCGTTGGGTGCATTTATAGTTACTTCTTCCTCGAAACTCGAACCCTCAGAAATTCTTTCATGTGGAAGATAATCGATTGCATCCGATGTACCACTTCCCACAGATATTGCGTTCATCTCACCCATATCCTTTGCTTTACATACAATTTCCAAATCCTGATGACCTTGACTTTCGGAGCTGTTCTGTACGCAATTAGATCGTCGGCATACGCAATTGCCTGAGTTAAACTATTTATCAGATCGCTGGTGTAAATGCTGAATAGAATCGGCGAGTTGACCGCTCCCTGCTGCAGATCATTTTTAATATTAAAGGTTGTGGCAGAAGTTACATTCCCACTCTTGACAACAAACTTTCTGCCATTGAGCATATCATAAAGCATATATAATAGTGGTTTACTAATGCCAAGTCTGGTCAGCTTTAGATAAAGACCCTCTAACCATACGGTGTCGAAGACCTTCTCCAAATCAACCAGACAGGCACCCGTACACTACTTAGGTTTGTTCCATTGGACATCAGAAACGAGCTTAGACGCGGCATGAATGGTGTCATGTCTCCCGCCTTAAAATCGAACTGATTGTCCGGTATGATATTATTGTCCTCTGCCCACTTAGACAGAGCTCTATTGATAACTTTTTCGAGTATTTATTTATTTATTTATTCATCAAGCAGATTTATACAATTAATATATAATCTTACAGACTACAGAATACAATATTATGGTTGGAAAGTTAATTAGTAAATAAAGCAGTAGAAGAAACAAACACAAATATTATTATATAATATCTTATGTAAACAAACATTTACTCCACCAGGTTATGAATTCAATATAAACAAAATGAGTTTTTAAAAAGAATCTCGGTTTTGTTGGAAAAAAAAATTAACATGATTACAAATTATGTTGGCTTCTCTAATGCATCGAGAAAGAGGTTCATTTAGACCATAATTTACTCGGTGATGAGGTTCATTAAAAAGAAAACGGGATCGCAGATGCCTTGACGGAGCATACACACTTACCAGGGATAAAAGTAAGGGGCAATTTATATGGGCTGTGATAATATCGCGTAGAAAAATGATAGCAAAATATTTACGACGAACATCGAGAAATTGTATACCAAGAAGTTGACACCTAGTTTTATAACTAGGGATTTGAATATTCCAGTTCAAACGATGGACTACAATTCGAGAAAATTTCTTTTGAATGTTTTCAATCCTCTTAGAATGCACTTGATAAAATGGATCCCAAATTACACAGCAATATTCAACGATGACCTGACATACGCAAAGAAAAGAGATCGAAGAGTAAAAGGATCAGTAAACTCTTTTGAGTTTCGAATAATGAAACCTAACAGAGAGTTAGCTTTTGCAACAACAAAGTCGATATGGGACTTGAAACTAAGTTTCGAATCAAAGATGACACTCTTTTTTTTCGTTTATCTTCTTTTTCGTTTAATATTACTAGTTCCGTACCTTTGATAGAATATTGAAAAAGATTAGGTGAGAAGCTCCTAGAAAAAGATTGAGATTGGCACTTAGATACATTTAGAAAAAGCTGATTAGCAAAACACGATTCAGACAAGCGATGGAGGTCACTTTGGAGTAGAAGACAATCATTAAAAGATTTAATGCAACGAAAAATTTTAATGTCATCCGCAAACATCAAACAAGAAGCATTTTTTAAGAAATCGGGGATATCGTTTACCAGCAACAAGAATAGAAGGGGCCCCAAGTGACTTCCTTGTGGTACTCCTGAGGTAACCTCAATTACATCTGATAGTACGTCATTGATACGTACAAACTGTTTTCGGCCGTTGAGGTAGGACTCAAACCATTTTAAAATATTTGAGTGGAAGCCAATGAATTCTAATTTTTGTATAAGTACATGGTGGTTTACTCTATCGAACGCAAAGTCTGTGTATATGACGTCAGTTTGAAAGCCATTTTCAAGATAACTGATAATTTGATTGCTAAAAATTGTGAGGTTGGTTGTTGTTGACCGGCCAGCAACAAACCCATGTTGAAATGGGGAAATAATTTCTTAAAGAACAAAAGTAAACTTATCACAAACAATTTTTACAAAAATTTTGGGTATCGTTGATAATTTACTAATGGGGCGATAGTTAGAAACGTCTTGCTTAGAGCCTGATTTATGTATAGGAATAACAAACCAGATTTTCCAATCATTAAGAAAATTGCCCTCTTCAAGAGAACCATTTAACAATAAAGTTAATGGTTCCAAAAGGGCAGCTACGCATTTTTTCAAAATGATTGGAGGAATGTCATCGGGTCCAGGTTGCTTATCTTCATTAAGTCCCATTAAGGCTAATTCAACATCTTTGTTGCTTAAATTTAAGCGACCGATATTGATTGAATTAGAACATGAGCTGATAGGAAGGTTTGAAGTGATACTTTGAGGGCTATAAACGGAGTGGAAAAAGTCTGCAAATAAGTTGCAAATAGTGGCAATATTACTAGATGTGGTCCCAGAATATTGCATGCAATTGGGGATACCATTTGAGCATTTTTTGTCATTTATAAAGGACCAAAATAACTTACTGTTATTTTTAAGACTCGATTCAGTTCATCAGTAATCCTTATATAAAAATTTATTTAAAAAATCAAATTCTTTTTGCAGACGCAAATAGTTTATACGAAGGGCTACATCATTGGGAGAGTTACGATATGACTTGTAAGATTTATTTTTTTTGTTATTTAAGTTACATAGACGTTTATTGTACCATGGTGGCTTAGGATTATTTTGAATAAATACTTTGGGAACAAATAGTTCGATTGCCTCTTTAATTATCCCTAGCAATATATGATACGCTTCGGATAGCTGGTTAAAGCAAAAAATATTATACCATGAAAAACTGTTAAGGTAGTTCGTCATGTCCACGAAGTTAGCTTTTTTGTAATCAAAAACACTAAATTGAACACTTAAGGCTATATGGTGAACACTATTGGGAAAAATAGGGCTAGAACATTTTAATACATTTGTTAAGAATTCCATATCAACAAAGATGAGATCAAGGATGCGATCTAAACTATTTACAAATTGGTTTATTTGAGTTAGATTGTGTTCAGAGAATGAATCAATCAATTCATATTCACATTCGTTATTGACATTAAATGGAAAAAGACACAGTTCGTCTGGGTCCCAAACCCAGTTAATATTACCTAGATTAAAATCACTATTTAATGTAGACAGAACTGATCGACAGTTATGTATATGATTTTGAAATTCGCCGGATTGGAGTTGTCCTTTCCCTTTTTCGGAAGTGGATGCACCACAGCTGTCTTCCACCACAATGGATAATATGCATTATTCAGAGCGTTGTTAAACAGAGTGGTATAAATGTCTACTGCTTTTTGAGGTAAATGTCGAAGTACAACGTTGGATATGCCATCGACTCCTGCTGACTTCTTCTTCTTTAATGAATCGAAGGTGAGCTGTAGCTCCATCTTCGTAATTAACAGGGAATTGGGCCCATTTCACTCGGCGATTATGGCGTTTGCCAAATGATCTTCATTGAACCCGGTGAAACCAAGGTTCTCTGATCGCCATTGCGTGATGTCATTCCGGAGGTAGAAAAGACGGAGCAAGGCTCTGTTTTCCAGGCCATGATTGGGGCGAATAAACGCATTCACCTTGTACACTTGCTGGAAAGCAGCCCCCACAGCCTCCACTTTCTCCTGCGGATCTTCGACAATAAAGAGGTCATCGTCCAAGATGGCGTCCTCTGGATTAATTCCTGCTGTCAGAAGTACGTCTCTGTTGTCTGTCGTTCTCTGAAGCTTAAGACAAGGAAGGTCGTTCTGATCATTCCTTCTAAATATCTTGTTAATTTGGGGAAACATGCTCGGGTCGCTAGAATTAACGACCCAAATTTTGTTATCCCAATACAAATTAATTGACAACCGATAGTTCTCTTTAATTAGTTGACTGATGTTCTTGATCGACGATTTCAGTGTCCTAATTTCCAGATCGTGAGGGTCAGTAAACCGTCGGTTTGTCGGTGAGTCTTGTCAGCAGTCCACTTTTTTGTCAGTGTAATGCGTCAATGGTCGCATTTGGGTACATGTCGGTGGCGTCCCGTTGTTTGAATTTCGGCATTGTTCTGTTCATTATTCGTTTGATTGTCTCGTCCATTTGTTCTAAGTATTGGTCTATTTCGTTATTTGTCAAATTCCTGTCATTTGGTGGGGATATGTTGTTCGAACTGATTTCGCTCGATAAGGCGCGTGGTCACCGCACCTTACTGTAATTTTAAGTATGCACAGGTACATACTCATCCAACTCCACGAGCTCGTTCGGAAGCTGTATTACGGCGGCGAGTCCGCAGTGATCATGTCGTACTCGATCGTTCGTAAACAGTTTCTTGGTCTTTGACCCACAGTGTCAGTAATTGTCAGTCTTGCGTCTATTAGCAATAAATCCAGATAGGCACCGCTTCTTGGAAACGATGGCCGATCCGTAGCCAGCAGGTCAACACCATATTCAGTGTTGTATCGACTCATCCAATTGAAAAGATGAATACCTCTTTGATTTTGAATTTGATTTCCCCAATCTTGGTGTTTGGCACTCTAATCACCGGCCATGAGAAAGTCATTTTCTTCCAAGCTCAAGCGTAGACATTCGAAAAGCTTTTCAAGCTCTGTCAAAAAATCAGTTAGCTGAGGTGATTCCGGTGCATAAGCCGCGATCACATACATTCGCTTCCCCTGTTGGAGAGGAATGCATACGATGCACGCCTCTAACAGCCGAAATCTGCACAGATCACTATTATATATAACTTTATGATTAATGCCTTTTCGTATGAAGATTGCGACGCCCCCCCCCCCCTTTGATTGGAGTTGGGTCGATCTCTTCTAACGATATTGTAATTGTTGTTAGTCAACTTATGTTTCTGGTTCAGCTTAGTTTCGCTTGCCATAAACACATCTGGACTTTGGTCTTTCAACAATTGGAAAAGATTAGCTCTACGTTCGGTCCTAATCAGTGAATTTACATTCACAGCAAGGATCCTAAGAGGCCTCTCCGACAGCGCGCCTTTAACCTCTAATTTGCGTTAAGCTAGGCAAAACAGAGTAGTCATAGTCTACCCTAGTCGCCAGCTCCCTTATCTGATTGTAAAGTCCTGTTAACTGGTCTTGAATCGCCAGCAACATGCTTCTAATCTCGGCCTGAGCGTCCGGAGCCTTTGGCACGAGGGCCGGTTGGGCTACCTTAGCTGCAGGCTGTATCTTTTTTCCCCTCCCTGCCGCCATTTGGGCGTAGGAGATTTGGAGATTAACGGCGTATCTCTACGACTGTCTGCTTAGCCACTTTATTAATTCTAATTTGCTGAAAAGCTGAGCAACCCCAATAATTAGCAGGGTACCCCTCTTTTCCGCAAAGTGCACATCTTAGCTGGGTCATGTCTTTGACCCGTTCCTTTCCGAGCTTACACTCCCCCTTTATGTGGTCCTCACCACACTTAACGCAGCGTGACTGCATTTCGCAGTTTGCTGCAGCGTGGCCAAACCTTTGGCAGCTCATGCATTGAAGCATGTCACCACGTCTCTTCAATTTATCCCAAGTTACAACCTGGTAGTTGAGGACGGAGATCCTCCTCAAACTATTCACTTTGCTGCTGGGCGATAGCTGAACTAGGAAGAAAGGCAAAGACCGCTTCTCCCGTCTGGCTCTGACTGTAGCGAACGGCTTGACCCCGATAAAGTTGAGATCGTCGCTTGCTTTTTGACGGAGCTCATTTAAGAGTACCTGTGGTTCCGTGCAGGAATCTATGCCCTTCAAGAGAACCGTCTGGAATTTATCCACTTTGGGGGTAAAACTGAAGAACTCAGTCGTGAATTTCTTTAATAGTTCTTTTATAATTTTGTGCTGTGCCACTGTGGAGCAGAGGATAGCGTGTCTATCTTTACTTAATCTTTTTATAAAAAAGTTTTGGCCTATCAATGTCAATGGTTTCCTGAAGTTCCATTTTGTATGTATTTATAGGTGGCACCTTTTCTTTTTTATTGGGGCGGATGTGGCTGCTGCTGATGATCTCCCTGCTGCTGCTGCTGCTGACTTCGCTCCGGTGGTTTTTGTTGCTGCTGCTGCTGTTGTTGTTGTTGCTGTTGCATTTGCTTTTTTGGACGTTGCTCCTTCGGCTTTTGCTGTTGTTGTTCAATTGGCAGCTGTTGTTGTTACTGCTGTTCTTTTGGATTTAGATCCTGCTGCTTGTTTTTTGATGGCTGCTCTTGCTCTGGTGCTGCATATTTTGGCGCTTGAACCGCTTTTTTCTGCTCGCGCTCCTGCTTCCCTCTTTTGCGTCGAGCTTCTTGCTTGCTTTTGAGAGCTTCTATTAGTGGGGTCACAATGGAATTGAGACGTTCCATCTCCCCCCGAATGAAATCGATTTTTTGGCTGATGGCCTGCTCATCCATTTCTTCTTTTGCCTCATTTTCGTCTTATATAATCCCTCGCCACCATCGGACATATACTCGATGTCTTCATCGGATGGCGAGGTATCCAGTTGTTGATGGATTTTGGCTGCTGCTGTAGTTTTGGCTGTGTGCGCCGTCTCCTTCACCCCGGCTGGCAGCTGGGCTGAGGTGGTGGTGGAGCGGCGCTTGGCGAGGTTCAGCGCACAGCTTATCCTCTTCCTCCTCTTGTTTTTGGCATAGGCTGTTGGTGCCGTTGCTTGTATCGCAATTGCTACGGCCTAAGAACTATCTTAATACTAAATCCAGGTCGGTTTTATTTTTTACCGAGAAGAATTTACAAAAAACTCGGTATCATTGTCTTTATTTTTTTGGTTTTATATAAAACTGACAAACTTCATAAAACTAAATTTAAGCTAATTAAAACTACTTAAAGCTACTTAAAACTATTTACAACTAATTATAAACTAATAAAACCTACTTATAAGCTACTTACAGGCTACTTACAAACTAGAACAGCCACAGCAAGCATTTTTTATATATTTTTTTGTATTTTTGTAGATTTTATAATTTTTTTGTGTTTTTCCATGTTTAATATTTTTTTTTTTTTACCTAAGACCATGCAAGTCGGCCATACAAAAGAAAATAGCAAGATCAACTATTTAATGTCTGAAGGAACTTCATCTTCGTTTTTCAACTACCAGAACTGGTTCTCCTGCTTTACCCTATCCGCTCTATCCTGGATCAGTCCTCGACTGTCTAGGTGGAAGAATGCATCGGGCGGAATAAAGCCGCTTCAGAGCGTTGTTAAACAGAGTGGTATAAATGTCTACTGCTTTTTGAGGTAAATGTCGAAGTACAACGTTGGATATGCCATCGACTCCTGCTGACTTCTTCTTCTTTAATGAATCGAAGGTGAGCTGTAGCTCCATCTTCGTAATTAACAGGGAATTGGGCCCATTTCACTCGGCGATTATGGCGTTTGCCAAATGATCTTCATTGAACCCGGTGAAACCAAGGTTCTCTGATCGCCATTGCGTGATGTTATTCCGGAGGTAGAAAAGACGGAGCAAGGCTCTGTTTTCCAGGTCATGATTGGGGCGAATAAACGCATTCACCTTGTACACTTGCTGGAAAGCAGCCCCCACAGCCTCCACTTTCTCCTGCGGATCTTCGACAATAAAGAGGTCATCGTCCAAGATGGCGTCCTCTGGATTAATTCCTGCTGTCAGAAGTACGTCTCTGTTGTCTGTCGTTCTCTGAATCTTAAGACAAGGAAGGTCGTTCTGATCATTCCTTCTAAATATCTTGTTAATTTGGGGAAACATGCTCGGGTCGCTAGAATTAACGGCCCGAATTTTGTTATCCCAATACAAATTAATTGACAACCGATAGTTCTCTTTAATTAGTTGACTGATGTTCTTGATCGACGATTTCAGTGTCCTAATTTCCAGATCGTGAGGGTCAGTAAACCGTCGGTTTGTCGGTGAGTCTTGTCAGCAGTCCACTTTTTTGTCGGTGTAATGCGTCAATGGTCGCATTTGGGTACATGTCGGTTGCGTCCCGTTGTTTGAATTTCGGCATTGTTCTGTTCATTATTCGTTTGATTGTCTCGTCCATTTGTTCTAAGTATTGGTCTATTTCGTTATTTGTCAAATTCCTGTCATTTGGTGGGGATATGTTGTTCGAACTGATTTCGCTCGATAAGGCGCGTGGTCACCGCACCTTACTGTAATTTTAAGTATGCACAGGTACATACTCATCCAACTCCACGAGCTCGTTCGGAAGCTGTATTACGGCGGCGAGTCCGCAGTGATCATGTCGTACTCGATCGTTCGTAAACAGTTTCTTGGTCTTTGACCCACAGTGTCAGTAATTGTCAGTCTTGCGTCTATTAGCAATAAATCCAGATAGGCACCGCTTCTTGGAAACGATGGCCAATCCGTAGCCAGCAGGTCAACACCATATTCAGTGTTGTATCGACTCATCCAATTGAAAAGATGAATACCTCTTTGATTTTGAATTTGATTTCCCCAATCTTGGTGTTTGGCACTCTAATCACCGGCCATGAGAAAGTCATTTTCTTCCAAGCTCAAGTGTAGACATTCGAAAAGCTTTTCAAGCTCTGTCAAAAAATCAGTTAGCTGAGGTGATTCCGGTGCATAAGCCGCGATCACATACATTCGCTTCCCCTGTTGGAGAGGAATGCATACGATGCACGCCTCTAACAGCCGAAATCTGCACAGATCACTATTATATATAACTTTATGATTAATGCCTTTTCGTATGAAGATTGCGACGCCCCCCCCCCCCCTTTGATTGGAGTTGGGTCGATCTCTTCTAACGATATTGTAATTGTTGTTAGTCAATTTATGTTTCTGGTTCAGTTTAGTTTCGCTGGCCATAAACACATCTGGACTTTGGTCTTTCAACAATTGGAAAAGATTGGCTCTACGTTCGGTCCTAATCAGTGAATTTACATTCACAGCAAGGATCCTAAGAGGCCTCTCCGACAGTGCGCCTTTAACCTCTAATTTGCGTTAAGCTAGGCAAAACAGAGTAGTCATAGTCTACCCTAGTCGCCAGCTCCCTTATCTGATTGTAAAGTCCTGTTAACTGGTCTTGAATCGCCAGCAACGTGCTTCTAATCTCGGCCTGAGCGTCCGGAGCCTTTGGCACGAGGGCCGGTTGGGCTACCTTAGCTGCAGGCTGTACCTTTTTTCCCCTCCCTGCCGCCATTTGGGCGTAGGAGATTTGGAGATTAACGGCGTATCTCTACGACTGTCTGCTTAGCCACTTTATTAATTCTAATTTGCTGAAAAGCTGAGCAACCCCAATAATTAGCAGGGTACCCCTCTTTTCCGCAAAGTGCACATCTTAGCTGGGTCATGTCTTTGACCCGTTCCTTTCCGAGCTTACACTCCCCCTTTATGTGGTCCTCACCACACTTAACGCAGCGTGACTGCATTTCGCAGTTTGCTGCAGCGTGGCCAAACCTTTGGCAGCTCATGCATTGAAGCATGTCACCACGTCTCTTCAATTTATCCCAAGTTACAACCTGGTAGTTGAGGACGGAGATCCTCCTCAAACTATTCACTTTGCTGCTGGGCGATAGCTGAACTAGGAAGAAAGGCAAAGACCGCTTCTCCCGTCTGGCTCTGACTGTAGCGAACGGCTTGACCCCGATAAAGTTGAGATCGTCGCTTGCTTTTTGACGGAGCTCATTTAAGAGTACCTGTGGTTCCGTGCAGGAATCTATGCCCTTCAAGAGAACCGTCTGGAATTTATCCACTTTGGGGGTAAAACTGAAGAACTCAGTCGTGAATTTCTTTAATAGTTCTTTTATAATTTTGTGCTGTGCCACTGTGGAGCAGAGGATAGCGTGTCTATCTTTACTTAATCTTTTTATAAAAAAGTTTTGGCCTATCAATGTCAATGGTTTCCTGAAGTTCCATTTTGTATGTATTTATAGGTGGCACCTTTTCTTTTTTATTGGGGCGGATGTGGCTGCTGCTGATGATCTCCCTGCTGCTGCTGCTGCTGACTTCGCTCCGGTGGTTTTTGTTGCTGCTGCTGCTGTTGTTGTTGTTGCTGTTGCATTTGCTTTTTTGGACGTTGCTCCTTCGGCTTTTGCTGTTGTTGTTCAATTGGCAGCTGTTGTTGTTACTGCTGTTCTTTTGGATTTAGATCCTGCTGCTTGTTTTTTGATGGCTGCTCTTGCTCTGGTGCTGCATATTTTGGCGCTTGAACCGCTTTTTTCTGCTCGCGCTCCTGCTTCCCTCTTTTGCGTCGAGCTTCTTGCTTGCTTTTGAGAGCTTCTATTAGTGGGGTCACAATGGAATTGAGACGTTCCATCTCCCCCCGAATGACATCGATTTTTTGGCTGATGGCCTGCTCATCCATTTCTTCTTTTGCCTCATTTTCGTCTTCAGAGGACGCCTCTGGTGATGTAAGATCCACAAACAAATTGCTATTGGAATCCTCCGTTGTATATAATCCCTAGCCACCATCGGACATATACTCGATGTCTTCATCGGATGGCGAGGTATCCAGTTGTTGATGGATTTTGGCTGCTGCTGTAGTTTTGGCTGTGTGTGCTGGCTGGCAGCTGGGCTGAGGTGGTGGTGGAGCGGCGCTTGGCGAGGTTCAGCGCACAGCTTATCCTCTTCCTCCTCTTGTTTTTGGCATAGGCTGTTGGTGCCGTTGCTTGTATCGCAATTGCTACGGCCTAAGAACTATCTTAATACTAAATTCAGGTCGGTTTTATTTTTTACCGAGAAGAATTTACAAAAAACTCGGTATCATTGTCTTTATTTTTTTGGTTTTATATAAAACTGACAAACTACATAAAACTAAATTTAAGCTAATTAAAACTACTTAAAGCTATTTAAAACTATTTACAACTAATTATAAACTAATAAAACCTACTTATAAGCTACTTACAGGCTACTTACCAACTAGAACAGCCACAGCAAGCATTTTTTATATATTTTTTTTTTTATTTTTGTAGATTTTATAATTTTTTTGTGTTTTTCCATGTTTAATATTTTTTTTTTTTTACCTAAGCCCACGCAAGTCGGCCATACAAAAGAAAATAGCAAGATCAACTATTTAATGTCTGAAGGAACTTCATCTTCGTTTTTCAGCTACCAGAACTGGTTCTCCTGCTTTACCCTATCCGCTCTATCCTGGATCAGCCCTCGACTGTCTAGGTGGAGGAATGCATCGGGCGGAATAAAGCCGCTTAGACGCACACTCTCGTAGTATTCGTATTGAGGGTAATAAGCCCCGAAAATTAAGCTGTTAGACGAGGACATCGCTCTTGCAATATGACCTCGAATAAGCTTCAGCAAGAAATTATCTATCCTGTTTATGTTGGCCCCGTTGTATAGGACCAGGTTGGAATAATAATGTTTGTACTCCGATTCTGGTGTTCTGTGTAATCCAAGGCAGCATAGAAGACACTGCCTCTCAAACACCCGAATCTTTACCATTTGAGATGGGGCAACGTTGAACCAAACCGGGCATCTATAGGCAATCATTTTCCGGATGAGGGCCATGTAGCAAATCACCTTCACCCTGCTGTCAAGCCGGCTGCTATAAAACAACCGTTTCGTCAGGGCAAAAGCTCCCCTAGCCCTGGCCAGAGCAGCATTTATATGTCTGTCGAAATACAAATACTGATCCATCCAGATGCCAAGGTACCTTACACTACACTTTTACTCGCCAGTGGATGTCCATTTGGCCCTACGATCACCAGCTTGCGCCAGTTCTTTCCCTTGTGGCTCTAAGCAACAGAGTCCTAAACAAGATAGGTTCTGATTTCTGAAAGTTGATTTTCAACTTCCAGTCATCGCAATATCGCTGAATCTTCTCGATGTCACGCTGCAAAAGAATCCTGATGACCTCGGCTTTTGGAGTTGTTCTGTACGCAATTAGATCGTCGACATACGCAATTGCCTGAGTTAGACTACTTATCAGATCGCTGGTGTAAATGCTGAATAGAATCGGCGAGTTGACCGCTCCCTGCTGAAGACCATTTTTAATATTAAAGGTTGTGGCAGAAGTTACATTGCCACTTTTGACAACAAACTTTCTGCCATTGAGCATATCATAAAGCATATACAATAGTGGCCTACTAATGCCAAGTCTGGTCAGCTTTAGATAAAGACCCTCTAACCATACGGTGTCGAAGGCCTTCTCCAAATCAACCAGACAGGCACCCGTACACTGCTTCTTAGATTTGTTCCATTGGACATCAGAAACGAGTTTCGACGCTGCATGAATGGTGTCATGTCCCGCCTTAAGACCGAACTGATTGTCCGGTATGATATTATTGTCCTCTGGCCACTTAGACAGAGCTCTATTGATAACTTTTTCGAATACCTTGCTGATACTCGGAAGAAGACTTATCGACCGGAGATTCGCCGGATTGGAGTTGTCCTTTCCCTATTTCGGGAGAGGATGCACCACAGCTGTCTTCCAACGCACTGGATAATATGCATTATCCAGAGCGTTGTTAAACAGTGTGGTATAAATGTCTACTGCTTCTTGAAGTAAATGTCGAAGTACAACGTTGGATATGCCATTGACTCCTGCTGACTTCTTCTTCTTTAACGAATCGAAGATGAGCTGGAGCTCTACCTTCATAATTTATAGGGAACTGGGCCCATTTCGCTCGGCGATTATGGCGTTTGCCAAATGATCTTCATTGAACCTGGTAAAACCGAGGTTCTCTTATCGCCATTGCGTAATGTCATTCCGAAGGTGGAAGTGATGGAGCAGGGCTCTATTTTCCAGGTCATGATTGGGGCGAATGCACGCATTCACCTTGTACACTTGCTGGAAAGCAGCCCCCACAGCCTCCACTTTCTCTTGAAGATCTTCGACAATTAAAGGGTCATCGTCCAAGACAGCGTCCTCTGGATTTATTCCTGCTGTCAGAAGTACGTCTCTGTTGTCTGTTGTTCTCTGAAGCTTAAGACAAGGAAGGTGGTTCTGATCATTCCTTCTAAATATCTTCTTAATTTGGGAAAAACATGCTCGGGTCGCTAGAATTAACGGCCCGAATTTTGTTATCCCAATATGAATTAACTGACAACCGATAGTTCTCTTTAATTAGTTGGTTGATGTTCTTGATCGACGACTTCAGTGTCCTAATCTCCAGATCGTGAGGGTCAGTAAACCGTCGGTTTGTCGGTGAGTCTTGTCAGCAGTCCACTTTTTAATCGGTGTAATGCGTCAATGGTCACATTTCGGTACATGTCGTTTGCGTCCCGTTGTTTGTATTTCGGCATTGTTTTATTCATTATTCGTTTGATTGTCTCGTCCATTTGTTCTAAGTATTGGTCTATTTCCATATTTGTCAAATTCCTGTCATTTGGTGGGGATATGTTGTTCGGACTGATTTCGCTCGATAAGGCGTTGGTTATGCGTGGCCACCGCTCCTTACTGTAATTTTAAGTATGCACAGGTACATACTCATCCAACTCCACGATCTCGTTCGGAAGCTGCATTACGGCGGCGATTCCGCAGTGATCACTGTCGTACTCGATCGTTCGAAAACGGTTTCTTGGTCTTTGACCCACATTGTCAGTAATTGTCAGTTTGGTCTTTCAACAATTGGAAAAGATTAGCTCTACGTTCAGTCCTAA
The DNA here is from genome assembly GCA_946251815.1 of Dasysyrphus albostriatus. Taxonomy (NCBI): domain Eukaryota; kingdom Metazoa; phylum Arthropoda; class Insecta; order Diptera; family Syrphidae; genus Dasysyrphus; species Dasysyrphus albostriatus. The sequence goes on from OX276335.1 coordinate 113,205,006, forward strand.
TCAGTGAATTTACATTCACAGCAAGGATCCTAAGAGGCCTCTCCGACAGCGCACCTTTAACCTCTAATTTGCGTTAAGTTAGGCAAAACAGAATAGAGATAGTCTACCCTAGTCGCCTGCTCCTTTATCTGATTGTGAAGTCCTGTTAACTGGCCTTGAATCGCCAGTACCATGCTTCTAATTCCTTTGGCACAAGGGCCGGTTGGGCTACGTTAGCTGCAGGCTGTACCGTTTTTTCCATCCCTGCCGCCATTTGGGCGTAGGAAATTTGGGGATTAACGGGCGTTGTTGTAGGAGCACGCGTTGATGAGCGTATCTCTACCGCTGTCTGCTTAGCCGCTTTGTTAGTACGAATTTGCTGAAAAGCTGAGCAACCCCGATAATTAGCAGGGTGCCCCTCCTCTCCGCAAAGTGCACATTTAAGCTGGGTCATGTCTTCGACCTTTTCTTCACCGAGTTTACACTCCCCCTTGATGTGGTCCTCACCACACTTAACGCAGCGTGACTGCATTTCGCAGTTTGCTGCAGCGTGGCCAAACCTTTGGCAGCGCATGCATTGAAGCATGTCGCCGCGTCTCTTTAATTTATCCCAAGTTACTACCTGGTAGTTGAGAACGGAGATACTTCTCAACCTATCCAGTTTGCTGCTGGGCGATAGCTGGACTAGGAAGAACGGCAAAGACCGCTTCTCCCGTCTGGCTCTGACTGTAGCGAACGGCTTGACCCCGATAAAGAGCACCTGTGGTTCCGTGCAGGAATCTATGCCCTTCAAGAGGACCGTTTGGTATTTATCCACTTTGGGGGTAAAACTGAAGAACTCAGTCATGGATTTCTTTTATAATTCTTTTATTATTTTGTGCTGCTCTACTGTGGAGCAGTGGATAGCATGTCTATCTTAACTTAATCTTTTAATAAAAAAGTTTTGGCCTATGGCCGACTTACACAGGTCTATGGTTTCCTGTAGCTCCATTTTATAGGTGTTAATTGGTGGCACCTTTTCTTTTTTATTTAAGGGGGCTGTAGCTGCTGCTGGTGTACTCCCTGCTGCAGCTCGTTCCGCTTCTGCTGGCTTCACTCCTGTAGTTGTTGTTTCTGCTGCTGCTGCTGCATTGTTGTTTTCTGATTTTGCTCCTTTGGTTTTTGCTGTGTTTGTTCCGTAGGCAGTCGTTGCTGTTGCTGCTTATTTTTGTTCTGCTGTTGCAGTTTCATTGCTTGTCCTTGCAGATTTTTCTCTGGCTGCTGCTTTTTTGGTAGCAGCTCTTGATGTGGCGCTGCTTGCTGTAGCGCCTGTTTCACTTTCATCTGCTCGCGCTCCTGCCTTTCTCTTTTGCGCCGAGCTTCTTGTTTATTTTTTAGAGCTTTTATCAGACGGGTCACGATGGCATTGAGTAATTCCATCTCCCCCCTAATGGCATCAATTTTTTGGCTCATGGCCTGCTCGTCCAATTGCCCCTCAAATTCTTCTTCGGAGGACGCCTCTGGTGAAGTAATATCAACAATCAGGTTGCTGTTACTGTCCCCTGTTGTGTATAATCCCTCGCCACCCTCTGACATATACTCGATGTCATCGTCGGATGGCGAGGTATCAAGTTGTTCTTGTATTTTGGCTGCTGCTGTAGTTTTGGCTGTAAGTGCCGTCTCCTTCACCCCAGCTGCCAGCTGGGCTGAGGTGGTCGTGGAGCGGCGCTTTACGTTTGGTTTGGCGCACAGCTAATCCTCTTCCTTCTCTTGTTTTTCACATCGGCTGTTGGTGTCGTTGGTGCGTTTGCCGTTGATGCTACGGCACTATACGATGGCATGGCTGGTGGTGCCATCGCTTGCTTGGTTGTTGTTGCTGCTGCTACGGCACTTGTTGTAACTTTTGCTGGTGGTGCCATAGCTGGCTTAGTTTTTGTTGCTGGGACACGTTTCGATGTCCCCGCCATGTTGTTCGATGCCATTTGCTGCTTTTCCCACTCAATAAAGTTTTCGACTTATCGATCATGGAAAAAAACAGCTAAATAATTTATGCCCGACTGGGACTCGAACCCGTTATCAACAGGTTGTGGGTCTGCCACCTCTTTTTTTTTTTTTTTTTTTTTTTTAAATTCATTTTTACTTTCCATTTTCTTAAAACTATCTTAAAGCTAAACAAAAATTCATAAAAACTAGCCTACTTATCGATATCTTAAAACTAACTTACTGGCCCCAGTCGGGCGCTCTAAGTTAAACTATAATAACATAATGCTAATGCCTTTCGGCCTAAGAACTATCTTAATACTAAATCCAGGTCGGTTTTATTTTTTACCGAGAAGAATTTACAAAAAACTCGGTATCTATGTCTTTATTTTTTTGGTTTTATATAAAACTTACAAGCTACATAAAACTAAATTAAAGCTAACTAAAACTAATTAAAACTAACTAAAACTAATTAAACTAATTAAAGCTACTTAAAACTATTTACAACTAATTATAAACTAATTACAACCTACTTATAAGCTACTTACAGACTACTTACAAACTAGAACAGCCACAGCAAGCATTTTCTGGTTTTATAATTTTTTGTATTTTTGTGGATTTTATAATTTTTTTTTTTTTTTTTTTTTTTTTGGTGCCACCCTGACTGTCCCTACTTAAAACTAACTACCTAAACCTATGTAAGTTGGCCATACAAAAAGGAAAAAAGCAAGGTCAACATTTAAATGTCTGAAGGAACTTCATGCTCGTTTTTCAACCACCAGAACTGGTTCTCCTGCTTTACCCTATCTCTTCGGTCCCGTTCGGACACAGTCCTACTGAACCGAAGGTGCTCAGCTCCACCTTGTGCGAGGACGTCCCGACTGTACAGGAGCCACCGATCCACAGTTCTCCGGCCGACGTGGTAGATAAGCGGAACCGCCGCTCTATACTGGATCAGCCCTCGACTGTCTAGATGGAGGAATGCATCGGGCGGAATAAAGGCGCTTAGACGCACACTCTCGTAGTATTCGGTGTTGGGGTAATAAGCCCCGAAAATTAAGCTGTTAGACGAGGACATCGCTCTTGCAATGTGACCTCGAATAAGCTTCAGCAAGAAATTATCTATCCTGTTTATATTGGCCCCGTTGTATAGAACCAGGTTGGAATAGTAGTGTTTGTACTCCGACTCTGGTGTTCTGTGCAATCCAAGACAGCGTCGAAGACACTGCCTCTCAAACACCCGAATCTTTTCCATTTGCGATTGGGCAACGTTGAACCAAACCGGGCACCCAGAGGCAATCATCGGCCGGATAAGGGCCATGTAGCAAATCACCTTCACCCTGCTGTCAAGCCGGCTGCTATAAAACAACCGTTTCGTCAGGGCAAAAGCTCCCCTAGCCCTGGCCAGAGCAGCATTTATATGTCTGTCGAAATACAAATACTGATCCATCCAGATGCCAAGGTACTTTACTACACTTTTACTCGCCAGTGGATGTCCATTTGGCCCTACGATCACCAGCTTGCGCCAGTTCTTTCTCGTATCCCTTGTGGCTCCACGCAACGGAGTCCTAAACAAGATAGTTTCTGATTTCTGAAAGTTGATTTTCAACTTCCAGTCATCACAATATCGTTGAATCTCATCGAAGTCACTCTGCAAAAGAATCCTGATGTCCTTAACTTTTGCAGCTGTTCTGTACGCAATTAGATCGTCGGCATACGCTATTGCCTGCGTTAGACTACCTATCAGATCGCTGGTGTAAATGCTGAATAGAATCGGCGAGTTGACCGCTCCCTGCTGAAGACCATTTTTAATATTAAAGGTTGTGGCAGAAGTTACATTGCCACTCTTGACAACAAACTTTCTGCCATTGAGCATATCATAAAGCATATATAATAGTGGTTTACTATTGCCAAGTCTGGTCAGCTTTAGATAAAGACCCTCTAACCATACGGTGACGAAGGCCTTCTCCAAATCAACCAGACAGGCACCAGTACACTGCTTCTTAGATTTGTTCCATTGGACATTAGAAACGAGTTTTGACGCGGCATGAATGGTGTCATGTCCCACCTTAAAACCGAACTGATTGTCTGGTATGATATTATTGTCCTCTGGCCACTTAGACAGAGCTCTATTGATAACTTTTTCGAATACCTTGCTGATACTCGGAAGAAGACTTATCGACCGGAGATTCGCCGGATTGGAGTTGTCCTTTCCCTATTTCGGGAGAGGATGCACCACAGCTGTCTTCCAACGCACTGGATAATATGCATTATCCAGAGCGTTGTTAAACAGCGTGGTGTAAATGTCTACTGCTTCTTGAAGTAAATGTCGAAGTACAACGTTGGATATGCCATCGACTCCTGCTGATTTCTTCTTCTTTAATGAATCGAAGATGAGCTGTAGCTCCACCTTCGTAATTAACAGGAAACTGGGCCCATTTTGCTCGGCGATTATGGCGTTTGCCAAATGATCTTCATTGAACCCGGTGAAACCAAGGTTCTCTGATCGCCATTGCGTGATGTCATTCCGAAGGTAGAAGTGGTGGAGCAAGGCTCTGTTTTCCAGGTCATGATTGGGGTGAATGCAAGCATTCACCTTGTACACTTGCTGGAAAGCAGCCCCCACAGCCTCCACTTTCTTCCTGTGGATCTTTGACAATAAAGAGGTCATCGTCCAATACGGCGTCCTCTGGATTAATTCCTGCTGTCAGAAGTACTTCTCTGTTGTCTGTCGTTCTCTGAAGCTTGAGACACGGATCGTTCTGATCATTCCTTCTAAATATCTTGTTAATTTGGGGAAACATGCTCGGGTCACTAGCATTAACGGCCCGAATTTTGTTATCCCAATATGAATTAACTGACAACCGATAGTTCTCTTTAATTAGTTGGTTGATGTTCTTGATCGACGACTTCAGTGTCCTAATCTCCAGATAGTGAGGGTCAGTAAACCGTCTGTACAAAAATTTTAGTCTTGTCAGCAGTCCACTTTTTTGTCTGTGTAGTGCGTCAATGATTGCGTTTCGATACATGTCCGTTGCGTCCCGTTGCTTGTATTTCGCTATTGTTCTGTTCATTGTTCGTTTGATTGTCTCATCCATTTCTTCTAGGTATTGGTCTATTTCGTTATTTGTCAAATTCCTTTCATTTGGTGGGGATATGTTGTTCGGACTGATTTCGCTCGATAAGGCGTTGGTAAAGCGTGGCCAGTGCACCTTACTGTAATTGTTAGTGTGCACAGGTACGAAGCTGTATTACGGCGGCGAGTCCGCAGTGATCACTGTTGTACTCGATCGTTCGTAAACAGTTTCTTGGTCTTTGACCCACAGTGTCAGTAATTGTCAGTCTTGCGTCTATTAGCAATAAATCCAGATAGGCACCGCTTCTTGGAAACGATGGCCGATCCGTAGCCAGCAGGTCGACACCATATTCAGTGTTGTATCGATTCATCCGTTTGAAAAGATGAATACCTCTTTGATTCTGAATTTGATTTCCCCAATCTTGGTGCTTGGCATTCAAATCACCGGCCATGAGAAAGTAATTTTCTTCCAAGCTCAAGTGTAGACATTCGAAAAGTTTTTCAAGCTCTGTCATAAAATCAATTGGCTGAGGTGATGCCGGTGCATAAGCGGCGATCACATACATTCGCTTCCCCTGTTGGAGCGGAATGCATGCGACACACGCCTCCAACAGCCGAAATTTACGCAGCTCACTATTATATATAACTTTATGATTAATGCCTTTTCGTATGAAGATTGCGACGCCCCCCCTTGAGTGGAGTTTGGTCGATCTCTTCTAACGATATTGTAATTGTTGTTAGTCAACTTATGTTTCTGGTTCAGCTTAGTTTCGCTTGCCATAAACACATCTGGACTTTGGTCTTTCAACAATTGGAAAAGATTAGCTCTACGTTCGGTCCTAATCAGTGAATTTACATTCACAGCAAGGATCCTAAGAGGCCTCTCCGACAGTGCGCCTTTAACCTCTAATTTGAGTTAGGTTAGGCAAAACAGAGTAGAGATAGTCTACCCTAGTCGCCTGCTCCTTTATCTGGGTCTGAAGTCCTGTTAACTGGCCTTGAATTGCCAGCAACATACTTCTAATTTCGGCCTGAGCGTCCGGCGCCTTTGGCACTAGGGCCGGTTGGGCTGCCTTAGCTGCAGGCTGTACCGTTTTTCCCCTCCCTGCCGCCATTTGGGCGTAGGAAATTTGGGGATTAACGGGCGTTGCTGTAGGAGCACGCGTTGATGGGCGTATCTCTTCCGCTGTCTGCTTAGCCGCTTTGTTAATTCGTATTTGCTGAAAAGCTGAGCAACCCCGATAATTAGCAGGGTGCCCCTCCTTTCCGCAAAGTGCACATCTAAGCTGGGTCATGTCTTCGACCCGTTCTTCACCGAGTTTACACTCCCCCTTAATGTGGTCCTCACCACACTTAACGCAGCGTGACTGCATTTCGCAGTTTGCTGCAGCGTGGCCAAACCTTTGGCAGCGCATGCATTGAAGCATGTCGCCGCGTCTCTTTAATTTATCCCAAGTAACAACCTGGTAGTTGAGGACAGAGATACTCCTCAACCTATCCAGTTTGCTGCTGGGCGATAGCTGAACTAGGAAGAACGGCAAAGACCGCTTCTCCCGTCTGGCTCTGACTGTAGCGAACGGCTTGACCCCTATAAAGTCGAGATCGTCGCCCGTTTTTTGACGGAGCTCATTTAAGAGCACCTGTGGTTCCGTGCAGGAATCTATGGCCTTCAAGAGGACCGTTTGATATTTATCCACTTTCGGGGTAAAACTGAAGAATTCAGTCGTGGATTTCTTTAATAATTCTTTTTTTATTTTGTGCTGCTCCACTGTGGAGCAGTGGATAGCATGTCTATCTTTACTTAATCGTTTAATAATAAAGTTTTGGCCTATGGCCGACTTACATAGGTCAATGGTTCCCTGCAGTTCCATTTTGTAAGTGTTGATTGGTGGCACTTTTTCTTTTTTATTTTGGGGTGGCTGTGGCTGTTGCTGGTGAACTCCCTGCTGCTGACTCCGCTCCTGTGGTTTTTGTTGCTGCTGCTGCTGTTGCTGTTGTGATTGTTTTTTCGGCCGATGCTCCTTCGGCTGCTGCTGTTGTTGTTCACTTGGCATCTGTTGTTGTTGCTGCTGCTCTTGCGCATTTAGATCTGGCTGCTTGTTTTTCGGTAGCTTTTGCTATGGCGTTGCTTTTTGCGGTGCCTGTACCGCTTTTTTTTTTGCTCGCGCTCCTTTCTGTCTCTTTCACGACGAGCCTCTTGCTTGTTTTTAAGAGCTTGTATCAGAGGGGTCACGATAGCATTAAGACGTTCCATCTCCCCCCGAATGGCATCTATTTTTTTGCTGATGGCTTGCTCATCAAGGGCGTCTTGCGCCTCATTTTCCTCTTCTGAGGATGCCTCTGGCGATGTAATATCAACAAGCAGGTTGCTGTTACTGTCCCCTGTTGTGTACAGTCCCTCGCCACCCTCTGACATTTATTCAATGTCATCGTCGGGTGGCGAGGTGTCTAGTTGTTGATGTATTTTTGCTGCTGCTGTTGTCTTGGCTGTGCGCGCCGTCTCCTTCAACCCGGCGGGCAGCTGGGCTGAGGTGGTGGTGGAGCGGCGCTTAACCAAGTTCGATGCACAACTTATCCTCTTTCTCCTCTTATTTTTAGTATCGGCTGTTGTTGCCGTTGGTGGGTGTGCCGGTCTGCCACCTCTTCCTCTTTGCTATTAACACTATTGGGAATCGCTTGGTTTAAATTGAACTTGACTACGTCACTCCGAGATAATTTTTTTTAATAAACTGGGAAGCCGAAAACGTTTACACACTTCCACAGTACTAGATTGACTGACAGTCGGCCACCTCTACCACTGTGCTATTGCACTATTAAAAATAGCTGGGTATAATTTAAACTTTGAAAAGTCACCCCGATTTTAGTTAAAGAAAACTGTGAAAGCCGATAACGTGCGCACACTTTCACAGATCGAGATCCTACGTACTAAACATCATGCCACGAGGTACTACAAATTGGATTCGAGTTGTAAATATATTTTTAAAACTGAATTGTTATATTAGCTTTTAACTTTAATCTATTAAATTTAGGCATTCTGATTTTCTTAAATAAAGTTAATTTTGTTTATTATACAATGAAAAATGCTTGATAGATAGAAATGCTGACTATTTTTTTAACGAGTTTCATCGATTGTATTTTTATTTATGGCTCTTTCGATATCGACTCAGCAGTCAATGAAAGATAATTTGTATTATCAGATGAGTTGATTTTGATCTTTTTGAGATTGGCTTTTTATTTTACTTTGGGAATACGTTCTTTTTAGCAGCCATGACTACGGTTTAATTTTTTTAGTAGGTGGATGTGGCTTTGAAAGGAAAAGCCTGAGATAGATATGACGAAGGCGAAAGGATGAAAGTTAAGATATAATCTAGCTTTCATATTAGCTTGGGGATACCATGAAAATCGAGGGCGTGGTTACTAGGTTGTGTCACACGGCACATCTATGCGTGTATTATGTGACACTGTGGTGGGACATTCCTCAGAGGGCTTTTTCATCTCAGCTCTCCTCAGTTACTAAACGTTGAATTCTTTCTGTTGGGACAGTTAGGCTTTGCAATTTCTACGTATTATTGACGACATGAAAATACGTGACGGTCGTCCAGGTTTCTAGCAGCAAGAACCTCCCCTCTGACGAGCTAACCATTGACAACGCTAGCATGGCGGCCGCGTGGCTAGAACTTGGACAGCCATCCATTCTTGTTGCCAGGACGTTTCAGGATACCTGTAAGTTCTGGAGCGTTGTGGTAACAGGAAAAGTGGATGGTCATCTCAAACAACATCTTGAGCGTACTTTACAAAATCCAGATTTCTTGTGCATTTAAAATTACGATTCAGGACTTGATTTTTAGATCTCTGCCGATGAACGCACCCAGTTATAACTTTTTTATATCATATAGTATAACAAAAATAGTACGCAAAGCAACTTATAACAGTTCTTCAAATGGAGTCAATTTTTTTCTATGGATACTCTATCCAGTGTATATAGATATCAGTGGAAGGAAGCAGTAATACTGCAATAGGGTCCTTACCTCCCTTCAGAGGGGTGGCAAAAGCGTTATAGAAACAAAAAAACACTTTTGTCTGAAATGCGAAGCAATTTTGTTAGTTGGGAATGCGGATCAAAAAGTTTTAGGCTCTATCGTAGTGTAACATATACAAACAAATCTATCTATAAATCTGCTATATAAGTATATAAATATATATATTTATTACTGACAATTACTACTAGGCGTGTTTTATTGTCATAGTTATTTAGATCTGGATTAGTACCTACTACGAAAACAATCTTGAACATTTCTCATTGCTATGTTTTTGTCTTACGTTTAAAAGAGAATCCAGATCTGGATCCAGATAAAAGATAATAAAACACAGCTATTAATGAAAATAAACTGTGGTTCTTAAATACAACGCCAGTCGTCCGTTCTTTTTTTTAACAATAGTTAATTATTGTTAGCAATAGTTGACTTTTATCGTTCCATTATTTCAAAGAAGTTACGATTCGTAACAATATGACTTCATAACATCGTTCTTTATTTCATTTTGAAATGTCAAAAAGTTACGATAAGTAACTATTTCCAACTCATGTCCAGGACATGAGTTGAAAGTGTTTTGATCTATCAAAGTGTATATGAGAACCGATTTGTTTACAAAACAAACCAAATTTGTGTTGCATTTGATAAAACTGAGAGAAAAAACAGTAATAAAAATGATATTTGTGCCAATAATAAGCAATAAAGAAATGTTTGTACTGCAAAATATACGATTTTATGCAATAATTATGCAAATAAAATATTTTTCATTCATTTATTTGACACATTAACAGTATCTAACAACGTTTCGTTCCTAAATAGAATTGTAACTATCCTAACAAAGCCTAGCAATGACACATCAATAACTATTTTTGACATAACAACAATAGTTACCCATAGTTAGAAAAAGAACGCACCACAGTCATACTAGAGTAGTAAAAACTAATCCTTTTCAAAAGAGTCATATTTTCCATCAATTTTGATGAAAATGTTCCGTTGAATAATGAAAAGTTTAATACTTTTTCGAAACAAACTTATAAGGTCGGGTTAGCACATTATATTTCGTTAAAGCCTTTTCTATATTTTGTGAACGAGCCCATTGTAGCCAAAGTATATTTGAAAAACACTGAAGATTTTCAAAAATAACCGACATATTTGTGGTGGATTTAGCCCAACTGTCTTTGTGTGCAATAAAAGCATGGTCAATTTAGTCCAGGTGTCAATATCTGCAAAAACCTAGTGGTGGACTTAGCCCAACTGTCTATGTGTGCGTTTTTCAGTGAAAGCAAGCTGTTTGGCCGCAACGTGACGCTAAAATCAGCGATGTTGATGATATTATATGAAATTTATATACAAAGCCAAAAGTATAATAGGAATATAAGGTTTTTAATTTTTGTTAAAAATTTATACAAGAGACCTTCTAAGGAGCCCTTCTTCATTAAAAAAAGTAAAGTAGAAGAGTTTTCATGCATTTTATGTATGTTTCGTGAAATAGACCACCCTTGGAATCGTTAATCCACATTAGGAGTGAAAGGATATCCAAGAAATATTTACCGAAATCTTTCCATGACCTTGTCAAAGCCTAGTTCCAAAGATAAGATACCATAAAGATGTTGCATCAAGTACAAGGAAAGTGAAACCAAAATTGTATGTCCTCTACCTGATATTGGGTACAACAACATGTTGCAATCTGCAATATACATGGCAAGAGCGAGGAAGCTTTCTGGATACAATTAAAAGTTGGGTTCTTTTTATTATATCGCAAAAGTACCTTGTTTTGGGTAAGAATTCTGTCTTCCAATTTTTTGCAATATTTTTACCGGATTCAAAAGACGATTAGGATGATTATGATGACAAACAACTTAAATGCAGTGAAATGTGGATTATTCGAATCCAATCAAAATAATAATTAAAACAAACTTAATCAAATAAGAATAATAAATGTTGGAAAATAATAAAATAGATAAAAAGGTAAGCACAGGGGCGTACTTACGCTAAAGGGCGGGCGCCAGGAAAATTTTTAGGGTTGTTTGCCTTATCCGGGTACTAAAAATGTTTCTTCAAAATAAGAAGAAACACACAATGATTTGAGTCCCCGATGGAGAGTTAAGGAGTTTATTAAAAAAAAATGCCTAGGAAACATTGGCTTTCGCCTGGATTAAAGCCCAGAATCTTATCTAGATAAAAAATAAATACAAGGTATTAAATTATTCGAAGAACAAATTAGGAAAAAAAAATGAAACAATAATAAACTTGCAAACAACAAAGAATACAAAGACCAAAGAATGGACCGCTATCACCGGTTCCGAAATAAATGAACAAAGAACGCTACTTTACAATGGGTCATGAGTCTCACATTTTTGAAATATAAAAACCGAAGTCAAAGGCCAACCAAATATATTGTGATTCAATTTTCACCAAACGAATTAAAACTAAATATCTCTCTACTTATGCTTTTGAGTTTTAGAATCCCCCTTTTCCTCTTCGTTTTGTTTTTCCTCTTATTTCAAGTGCTCTATTCACCCCATTCTGGCGATGGTTACTCCTTTCATAAAAACGAGCCTTTTTCTACAATCTTTCTCCGTTTTCGCACAATCTTCAAAACACTTTTCTAATTTTTAAACTCAAATATAATTTCCACTTTTCAGATTTTCAAATTCTAAAACTTTCTATTTTTACCTTTCTTTTCCTCAAAATTCTAGAACCTCTATCGGCTATTCAGGTCAACCAAGAAGTCTTCATTTTTTGTTGTATGCTTTTTTTTTTTTTTTTTTTTTTTTTTTTTGAAATTCATTTTTATTTTCCATTTTCTTAAAACTATCTTAAAGCTAGACAAAAATTCATAAAAACTAGCCTACTTATCGATATCTTAAAACTAACTTACTGGCCCCAGTCGGGCGCTCTAAGTTAAACTATAATAACTTAATGCTAATGCCTTTCGGCCTAAGAACTATCTTAATACTAAATCCAGGTCGGTTTTATTTTTTACCGAGAAGAATTTACAAAAAAAAACTCGGTATCATTGTCTTTATTTTTTTTTTTGGTTTTATATAAAACTTACAAACTACATAAAACTAAATTAAAGCTAATTAAAACTAATTAAAACTACTTAAAGCTACTTAAAACTATTTACAACCTACTTGTTAGCTACTTACAGACTACTTACAAACTAGAACAGCCACAGCAAGCATTTTCCGGTTTTATAATTTTTTGTATTTTTGTGGATTTTATAATTTTTTTTTTTTTTTTTTTTTTTTTTGGTGCCACCCTGACTGTCCCTACTTAAAACTAACTACCTAAACCTATGTAAGTCGGCCATACATAAGAAAATAGCAAGGTCAACTATTAAATGCCTGAAGGAACTTCATCTTCGTTTTTCAGCCACCAGAACTGATTCTCCTGCTTTACCCTATCTTTTCGGTCCCGTTCGGACACAGTCCTACTGAACCGAAGGTGCTCAGCTCCGTCTTGTGCGAGGACGTCTCGACTGTAAAGGAGCCGCCGATCTACAGTTCTACGGCTGACGTGTTAGATTAGCGGAACCGCCGCTCTATCCTGGATCAGCCCTCTGCTGTCTAGGTGGAGGAATGCATCGGGCGGAATAAAGCCGCTTAGCCGCACACTCTCGTAGTATTCGTATTTATGGTAATAAGCCCCGAAAATTAAGCTGTTAGACGAGGACATCGCTCTTGCAATGTGACCTCGAATAAGCTTCAGCAAGAAATTATCTATCCTGTTTATGTTGGCCCCGTTGTATAGAGCCAGGTTGGAATAGTAGTGTTTGTACTCCGACTCTGGTGTTCTGTGCAATCCAAGGCAGCATCGAAGACACTGCCTCTCAAACACCCAAATCTTTTCCATTTGAGATGGGGCAACGTTGAACCAAACCGGGCATCCATAGGCAATCATCGGCCGGATGAGGGCCATGTAGCAAATCACCTTCACCCTGCTGTCAAGCCGGCTGCTAGAAAACAACCGTTTCGTCAGGGCAAAGGCTCCCCTAGCCCTGGCCAGAGCAGCATTTATATGTCTGTCGAAATACAAATACTGATCCATCCAGATGCCAAGGTACTTTACTACACTTTTACTTGCCAGTGGACGTCCATTTGGCCCTACGATCACCAGCTTGCGCCAGTTCTTTCTCGTATCCCTTGTGGCTCTAAGCAACGGAGTCCTAAACAAGATAGTTTCTGATTTCTGAAAGTTGATTTTCAACTTCCAGTCATCGCAATATCGCTGAATCTTCTCGAAGTCACGCTGCAAAAGAATCCTGATGACCTCGACTTTTGCAGCTGTTCTGTACGCAATTAGATCGTCGGCATACGCTACTGCCTGCGTTAGACTACCTATCAGATCGCTGGTGTAAATGCTGAATAGAATCGGCGAGTTGACCGCTCCCTGCTGAAGACCATTTTTAATATTAAAGGTTGTGGCAGAAGTTACATTGCCACTCTTGACAACAAACTTTCTGCCATTGAGCATATCATAAAGCATATATAATAGTGGTTTACTAATGCCAAGTCTGGTCAGCTTTAGATAAAGACCCTCTAACCATACGGTGTCGAAAGCCTTCTCCAAATCAACCAGACAGGCACCCGTACACTGCTTCTTAGATTTGTTCCATTGGACATCAGAAACGAGCTTAGACGCGGCATGAATGGTGTCATGTCCCGCCTTAAAACCGAACTGATTGTCCGGTATGATATTATTGTCCTCTGCCCACTTAGACAGAGCTCTATTGATAACTTTTTCGAATACCTTGCTGATACTCGGAAGAAGACTTATCGACCGGAGATTCGCCGGATTGGAGTTGTCCTTTCCCTTTTTCGGGAGAGGATGCACCACAGCTGTCTTCCACCGCACTGGATAATATGCATTATTCAGAGCGTTGTTAAACAGAGTAGTATAAATGTCTACTGCTTCTTGAGGTAAATGTCGAAGTACAACGTTGGATATGCCATCGACTCCTGCTGACTTCTTCTTCTTTAATGAATCGAAGATGAGCTGGAGCTCCACCTACGTAATTAACAGGGAACTGGGCCCATTTCGCTCGGCGATTATGGCGTTTGCCAAATGATCTTCATTGAACCCGGTGAAACCAAGGTTCTCTGATCGCCATTGCGTTATGTCATTCCGAAGGTAGAAGTGGTGGAGCAAGGCTCTGTTTTCCAGGTCATGATTGGGGCGAATGCAAGCATTCACCTTGTACACTTGCTGGAAAGCAGCCCCCACAGCCTCCACTTTCTCCTGCGGATCTTCGACAATGAAGAGGTCATCGTCCAAGACGGCGTCCTCTGTATTAATTCCTGCTGTCAGAAGTACGTCTCTGTTGTCTGTCGTTCTCTGAAGCTTGAGACACGGAAGATCGTTCTGATCATTCCTTCTAAATATCTTGTTAATTTGCGGAAACATGCTCGGGTCGCTAGCATTAACGGCCCGAATTTTGTTATCCCAATACAAATTAATTGACAACCGATAGTTCTCTTTAACTAGTTGGTTGATGTTCTTGATCGACGACTTCAGTGTCCCAATCTCCAGATCGTGAGGGTCAGTAAACCGTCTGTACAAGAGTTTGAGTCTTGTTAGCAGTCCACTTTTTTGTCTGTGTAATGCGTCAATGGTCGCATTTCGGTACATGTCTGTTGCGTCCCGTTGTTTGTATTTCGGTATTGTTCTGTTCATTTTTCGTTTGATTGTCTCATCCATTTCTTCTAGGTATTGGTCTTTTTCGTTATTTGGCAAATTCCTGTCATTTGGTGGGGATATATTGTTCGAACTGATTTCGCTCGATAAGGCGTTGGTACAGCGTGGCCAGCGCACCTTACTGTAATTGTAAGTATGCACAGGTACATACTCTTCCAACTCTACGAGCTCGTTTGGAAGCTGTATTACGGCGGCGAGTCCGCAGTGATCACTGTCGTACTCGATTGTTCGTAAACAGTTTCTTGGTCTTTGACCCACAGTGTCAGTAATTGTCAGTCTTGCGTCTATTAGCAATAGATCCAGATAGGCACCTCTTCTTGGAAACGATGGCCAATCCGTAGCCAGCAGGTCGACACCATACTCAGTGTTGCATCGACTCATCCAATTGAAAAGATGAATACCTCTTTGATTTTGAATTGGATTTCCCCAATCTTGGTGTTTGGCATTCAAATCACCGGCCATGAGAAAGTAATTTCTTCCAAGCTCAAGTGTAGACATTCGAAAAGTTTTTCAAGCTCTGTAATGAAATCAGTTGGCTTAGGTGATGCCGGTGCATAAGCCGCGATCACATACATTCGCTTCCCCTGTTGGAGAGGAATGCATACGATGCACGCCTCTAACAGCCGAAATTTACGCAGATCACTATTATATATAACTTTATGATTAATGCCTTTTCGTATGAAGATTGCGACGCCCCCCCCTTGAGTGGAGTTGGGTCGATCTCTTCTAACGATATTGTAATTGTTGTTAGTCAACTTATGTTTCTGGTTCAGCTTAGTTTCGCTGGCCATAAACACATCTAGACTTTGGTCTTTCAACAATTGGAAAAGATTAGCTCTACGTTGGGTCCTAATCAGTGAATTTACATTCACAGCAAGGATCCTAAGAGGCCTCTCCGACAGCGCGCCTTTAACCTCTAATTTGCGTTAGGCTAGGCAAAACAGAGTAGAGATAGTCTACCCTAGTCGTCTGGTCCTTTATCTGGTTATGAAGTCCTGTCAACTGGCCTTGAATTGCCAGCAACATGCTTCTTATTTCGGCCTGAGCGTCCGGCGCCTTTTGCACTAGGGCCGGTTGGGCTGCCTTAGCTGCAGGCTGTACCGTTTTTCCCCTCCCTGCCGCCATTTGGGCGTAGGAAATTTGGGGATTAACGGGCGTTGCTGTAGGAGCACGCGTTGATGGGCGTATCTCTACCGCTGTCTGCTTAGCCGCTTTATTGTTACGAATTTGCTGAAAAGCTGAGCAACCCCGATAATTAGCAGGGTGCCCCTCCTTTCCGCAAAGTGCACATTTAAGCTGGGTCATGTCTTCGACCCTTTCCTCTCCGAGCTTGCACTCTCCCTTAATGTGGTCCTCACCACACTTAACGCAGCGTGACTGCATTTCGCAGTTTGCTGCAGCGTGGCCAAACCTTTGGCAGCGCATGCATTGAAGCATGTCGCCGCGTCTCTTTAGTTTATCCCAAGTTACAACCTGGTAGTTGAGAACGGAGATACTTCTCAACCTATCCAGTTTGCTGCTGGGCGATAGCTGGACTAGGAAGAACGGCAAAGACCGCTTCTCCCGTCTGGCTCTGACTGTAGCGAACGGCTTGACCCCGATAAAGTCGAGATCGTCGCTCGCTTTTTGACGGAGCTCATTTAAGAGCACCTGTGGTTCCGTGCAGGAATCTATGCCCTTCAGGAGGACCGTTTGGTATTTATCCACTTTGGGGGTAAAACTGAAGAATTCAGTCGTGGATTTCTTTAATAATTCTTTAATGATTTTGTGCTGCTCCACTGTGGAGCAGTGGATAGCATATCTATCTTTACTTAATCGTTTAATAAAAAAGTTTTGGCCTATGGCCGACTTACACAGCTCTATGGTTTCCTGTAGCTCCATTTTGTAGGTGTTTATTGGTGGCACCTTTTCTTTTTTATTTTGGGGCGGCTGTGGCTGCTGCTGGTGTTACCCTCGCTGCTGCTCGTTCCGCTTCTGCTGACTGCACTACTGTGGTTGTTGTTGCTGCTGCTGCTGTTGCACTGATTTTTTTGGACGTTGCTCCTTCGGCTGCTGCTGTTGTTGTTTAGTTGCTGCTGTTCTTGTGCATTTAGATTTGGATTTGGCTGCTCTTGCTGTGGCGCTGCCTTTTTTGGCGCCTGCACAACTTTTTTCTGCTCGCGCTCTTGTTTCTCTCTTTCGCGTCGAGCTTCTTGCTTGTGTCTGAGTGCTTCTATGAGTGGGGTCACGATGGCATTGAGACGTTCCATCTCCCCCCGAATGACATCTATTTTTTGGCTGATGGCCTGCTCATCCAATTCTTCTTGCGCCTCGTTTTCCTCTTCAGAGGACGCCTCTGGTGAGGTTAAACCAACAAGCACATTGCTGTTGGATTCCCCTGTAGTGTATAGACCCTCGCCACCTTCGGACATGTATTCGATGTCGTCATCGGATGGCGAGGTATCAAGTTGTTGATGAATTTTTGCTGCTGCTGACGTCTTCGCTGTGCACGCCGTCTCCTTCACCCCGGCTGGCAGCTGGGCTGAGGTGGTGGTGGAGCGGCGCTTGACGAGGTTCGTCGCACAGCTTATCCTCTTCTTCCTCTTGTTTTTGGCATCGGCTGTTGATGCCGTTGCTGGTTTTGCCGTTGTTGCTACGGCACTAGATGATGGTATGGCTGGTGGTGCCATCGCTTGCTTGCTTGTTGTTGTTGTTTATGCTACTGCACTAACCGTGACTTTGGCTGGTGGTGCCATAGCTGACATTATTGTTGATGCTGGGGCACCTTTCGATGTCCCCGCCGTGTTGTTGGTTTGCATTTGCTGCTTTTCCCACTCAATGAAGTTTTCTACTTCACGATTGTGAAAAAAAGCAGCCAAATAATTTTTACCCGACTGGGACTCGAACCCGTGATCCTCTGGTTGTCGATCGGCCACCTCTACCACTGTGCTATTGCACTATTAAAAATAGCTGGGTATAATTAAAACTTTGAAAAGTCACTCCGATATTATTTAAAGACAACTGTAAAAGCCGATAACGTGTGCACACTTTCACAAATCGAGATCGACTGATCGTTGTATGCTTAATATGTGCGTGTGCATGTGTACACTTGCAGGTACCTTCATTCTATTTTCGTTTGGCTGGATCTTTGACAAAAATTGTTGTTTTTCTTCTGAGAATTTTTGTAGGGCAGACTTATCCACACACATGAAAGAAGATTCTAGGAGAAGTTTTTTCTATGAAGGATTTTTGTGCTTATTCACGATTGAAGCCTGATTCACAATGCGACGAGGAAACGAGACGTGAACGTGACGAATTCTCGTCGTTTATGTCAAATGACTTTCAAACAATGATAGCATACGAGGATATAGATAATGCAGCGTTTCTCGTCGTCACGTCACGCCAAGCATTCGAAAAATTGAAAAAAACGCGATAATCTGTTGCCTGGAATTTTGATTTTTTTTGTACATAAAATCAATTCCCGTCGTTAAAAATCCCGCCGCTTTGTGAATTGGGGGACAATCTTATGACTAGAAAAAGATGTAAGCTTTTCACGTCACGCTTTCGTCTCGTTTCCTCGCCGCATTGTGAATCAGACTTGAGGAGGGAGAATATTTATTTTGTTTTCTATGATTGCAGTTGTAGAGTTGGTGCCGGTTTTTTTTTTATTATGTGCGGTGTGTTCTCGATTTCTAATAGTGACAAGAATTTTCGCTTTTGTTATGTCGAATTCCTTTTAACCTTTGGGGATCGATTTCAATTTTTGGTTGCAAGGAATTTGTTAAAATAATTGATTTTTTATGTGCTCGCGTGAGTTAAATAATAATACCGTCTTTCTTGGTGTCCAAAATCAAACTCTTCTTTATTAATTTTTATATTCCTATCTTAGCTTATTAACAATATTTTAGAATTATGCTTACTCAGTAGAGTAGCGGAAAATGTTTAGAATTATGCTTACTCAGTAGAGTAGCGGAAATGCAAACTAAAGTTAAATTAAATATAAGTAATTTGATACATTACCATGACAATGATAATGGTTTGAATATGTTTTTAGAATGAGACTCTTCATTCAAGGTTGGAAGGTCATTGTCCGTAACTCCTCCACCCTTTAAATCAGAAGTCTCCGGCTTCAAATTATTTACAATTTTAATTGTTTGTTTTTTTTTTTGTCTTTAGTAATATAAAAATGATTACACCAATTATACTTAATATTAAAATTAAAGCCAAACTTATATTCGAACCATACATTATTTTCTTATGATATTTTAATTCTCTTATTTCATCTAAGTTGTTTTCATTTTCCATAATTATTTTATTAAAATTAATCGGTGTTACAAATACTTCATTATTTTTATCAGATGGATAAAAATATTTGTCTGGAATTATTATTTCTTTGTTTGTAAATTTATTTTGTTTAATTTTTATACTACAGTTACTATAGTTAATCAAATAGTTTCCATTTAACGTTATTGTTCTTTTATCACAATTTTGAAAAATTACTTCTTTAAACATGTTTTTAAGCAACAAAGTTTTTCCATCAATTTCTTCGATACTTGTCACATTATTATATCTTATTGTGTATACAATCTACTAATTTTTGTATAGACGAAGTGCCATTAATTCTGTTGGCCTGCCTCGGAGTCATTTCTATGGTTGAATGATATCTATCGTTATAGTTTCCTATGGCTTTTTGAATCTTTTGTTCAACTGTAATATTTTCTTCAATTGCTTGGATTTTTTCGATCAAAGTCGAATGAAGTCTTTCTACATCCGCATTGCCTGTATGACTATTGGGTTTTGTCCAATGTACTTCGATTTCTTTATCATATAAAAATTTAATGAGCCGTTCGGATTTAAATTCGTTATCCATAATCATTTTCTTTGGTTTATCAAAAGTTGCTAAATACCCTTCTAATATAGCGGTCTTCTTTGCCCAATTCCTATCGTTTATTTGGTAAGCAACGGCAAATTTTGTAAGCTTATCGATAATAGTAATGAATGTTTGTTTATTATAATGAAAGATGTCTATATGCACAATATCGCTCCTAGCTTTTGGTGTTTCTGTAACACTCATAACTGGTTTGATAGGATTTCTATCGTATTTAATTTCTTGGCATTTGCCACAATTATTTATAATGAGCTGAATATGTTCTTGTAATTTTGGAAAATATATTTTATCTCTTAAAACTTGGTAAGTTTCATTTATTCCACTATGTAAAGATTCTATAGTATGATAGAGAGAAATTTGCTTATGACATTCCTGCTCTGTCTCAATTTCTTGTACCCTTTTAGTTAATTTCATAAACTTTATTTTCTTATTGTCTGAAAATAATTGTATAATGAGCTGCTGTATTTTATTGTAATCTTTTTCCTCAACATACGAATATATTCCATTCTGGCCTGGTTTAACGTATTTCATAAGAATATTTTTTATTTTATCTTCATCATTTTGTGGATTTATCTCTATTATTCTTCTACCATGAAGAACTTCTAATTCCTTACTTGGACTATAAGTTAAAATAAACTGGGTTCTGTACTTATTTACAATATCTTCTTTTATGAAAATATGATCTTGAAGCTGTTCCTCTACTGAATGGATGGTATCAGATAGGTCCATATTAGATTCACTACTGTTTTCATCATTAATTTGGGGACTAGTTTCTTGTCTGCTTAGAAAATCAGCTACTGTATTTTCTTTTCCTTTCAGATACTCAATATCAAAGTTGTATTCTTGTAATTTCAAAATCCATCTTTGATTTCGTTGAGAAAATTCTTTCCCTTTATACTTAGAATTTAAGTATTTTATCGGAGCATGGTCAGTCACAATTTTAAACTTTCTACCATATAAATATGGCCTGAAATAGGTTACTGAGTAAACTATTGCTAAGAATTCCTTATCGGTAACACTGTAGCTTTTCTCATGTTTATTCAGAGTTCTAGAAACAAAGCATATTGGATGACTGTCTTGTGAAAGAACTGCGCCAATAGCATAGTCACTAGCATCTGTTGTGACCGTAAACTCTTTTTCATAATTGGGAAATTTAAGAATTGGATGTGAAGATATTAATAGTTTAAGATTTTCAAAGCCTTCGATATACTGAGGATCTTTAGCATTAATTTTCATATCTTTTTTTAAATATTTTATTAGTGGATATGCTACTTTGGAGTAATCTTTTATAAATTTTCTGTAGAAGCCAGTCATTCCTAGAAAACTCTTTAATTGCTTTTCAGTCTTTGGTAACTCTAATCTGTTAATGTCTTCAATTTTACTTGGGTTAGGCTTAATGCCGTCTTTGGTCAAAATATGTCCTAGAAATTTTGTATCTTTCTGCATGAAACTACACTTATTTGCTTGAATTTTTAAATTATGGTTCGACAGTATTTTAAAAATTTTTTCTAATGATTTGAGGTGCTCACTTAGGGTAGTTGAATAAACAAGGATATCGTCAAGATAAACAACACATATTACATTGATGCAGTCCCTCAATATTTCATTGATTAGTCGTTGAAATGTAGCGGGAGCATTTTTCAAGCCAAACGGCATCCTTAAGAATTCATAAAGGCCATCCGGTGCAACAAACGCTGTTTTTTCAATATCTTCTTCTGCTACTAAGATTTGGTGGTAACCCTTTGCCAAATCAATTGCAGTAAAATATTGTGCTTTTCCCAACTTGTCTAATATGCTATCCATATTAGGAAGTGGTTGTTTGTCGTCAATTGTAATATGATTAAGTCTTCTATAGTCGACTACTATTCTGAATTTTTGTATACCAGAATTATCCCCTTTTTTTGGTATGACTATAATAGGTGAACTATACCTACTCTTACTTTTTCTTATTATGCCTTGAGCTTCCATTTCCTTCATTTGTTTTCGAACTTCAGATTCATGCTGAGGTGGATATCTATACAGTTTGGAATTTATCTGTTCATTGGTTGTTGTTTTAATTTCATGGACTATGCTTGTTGTATTTGTTAATCTATCTCCTTCCTTATAAAACAAATTTTGGTATTTTTCCATTAACTGAGTTACACCAAACTTTTCTTCTTTGTTTAAATGTTCTAATTTTAAACAACCGAAATCACTTTCTTCTAACATATTTACCTCATCAACCATTTTCTTATTTAAAAATGGAATTCTTTCATTATTATTCAAAACTAATTCTTCGTTATGTATATCTATTATTATTATTATTATTATTTCTTTATTTCAATAAATGTTTACAGTATTTTATAACAAAATAATTTATTGACATGGCAAGTTGCCGTCTGCCAGAAAATGACATTTTTTAACATAGTTTTACAAAAATAAATAAAAATAATTGGTAGATTAATATTTTACATGAATTAAAAAGTGGGTACATAATAATTTAGACATATTTTGATTTGTTTTTACAATATTATGAATTTTATATTTTTAATTTTAATAGATAAATTACACAACAGTGAGGTACAAATGTATAAGCAAAGATTTAATAATAATTTAATTAAGAGGTTGAACACTGAACAGCCTTTATGCTGTAAATATTTCAAAAACTATTTCGATAATTTAATGCATGATCACAAAACATGTAGAGATTTGTCCATCCCACAGACCCATTCAATACATCAAGTAGTTGTTCTCTTGAGAGGACACTCTGTTCAAAGTATAGCCTTCGAATTTCTTGCAGTACTGGGCAAATGGCAATGAAATGGTAAACATCGTCGCGTTCATTTCTGTTACAAAAATTACAGATATTAAGCAGATCTGATCGATGTGGGACATAGTTAAGACTAAGAATTTCTACCCTTGCCCTAAAAATTGTAGTTATGGCTTTCACAGAAAGTCCATATTTGAAATAATTTCTAGAATTTAGAGAATGATTTAAATTTCTATAAATCTCGCGAGTGTCCGATAATGATGCTCTATTTAAATGTTGGAGATACATCTTTTCATCAATATTCGCAATAATAATAGAAAGTTGTTCCTGCCAGTTATCTACGTTCGATTCCGTTAAATCTAGAGATAGGTTGTGAGACTGTGCAAGTTCATTCCACTCCTTGAAAGGCGATGCACATGTCCGCAAGAGGTTTTTCATGATGGATTTGTGAAGATTACATCCTGGTTTTCTCATAACTTTCACAAGTATGTATATCTATAAGTCTCACATTTTTATCTATCCAATCCATACCTAGCAATAAACCGTATGGTTTTTCTAAATTTATTTTAACCCATCTTATCCTAGCATTGATTTCCTGTTTAAATTCATCTGGACATTTTGTTTTTACATATTCATTATTTTTCTTTACTATACCATCTATTGTACTTATATGGGCTTCACCTCCCATGAGCTCATATATATTATTTGAAACTATATTAGAATTTAAAAGACTAACTGTAGAACCAGTATCTACTAGAGTTGCATAACTTGTTTGATTAAATGTAAGTGTAATATATATCTTATTTTTCTCCGAGGCTAATTGGTAAAAAATGTGTCATCTATTTCCTCTGTGTTGAGAGCATCTACTGACAGATGATTTGAACGTCTACTTTGCTGGGAGTTATTATTTCTGACATTTGTATTATTTGGATTTCTTTGACTTGACTGATTATTATTTCTGAATTGAGATTGACTAGAATTATTATTATTGAATCTATTGTTATTGAATCTATAGTTAGGACTTTGTGGAAAATTTGATCTTTGGGTTGGACCCGAATTATTATTAAAATTTTGTCTGTTAAATCTTGGTTGCGTTTCGATTCGACCTCTTTCTTGAAATCTAGAGTTTGAATTAGAAAATTTTAAATTAAAATCATCCTGACCAATGTATTGGTTTATGATTAATCTAATTTCTTCTAGATTATAAATATTACAAATTTTTGATAGTAACGAACCTGCCGTTACTTCTTTAATTTTGAGTATTAATACACTACTTAAATTATTAACTAAATCACCTGGATGTTCACTATACATGCCACATTCGGCAATATCATCCACAATAGTTCTTATTTTATCGCTTAAACCTATAACCGAACTTACTTTTAAGGTCTGTATTTCCTGTACGATGGCTCCATGGGTCTTTGTTGCCTGGTAATGCAGTTTCAGCCTTTTTTTTGTCTCATCCCATGTTGTCGGTGGCACGATATTTAGGAAGTTCTTTGCTGGTCCTGTTATTTTTTCGTTATATATTACCGAAAAAACTTCTCCTGCTCGTGTTGCTGCATACTCCGCAAACAATCTGTTCATTGACATAATGAACGATGGCAAGGTACCCTTGGTTCCATCAAATGTGGGTGCAAATTTCAGATTGTAGCGTGAGGTAGGTGGTTTTAATAAATTCTTGATGTGGTTCTTAGTCGGGGTCAACACTAAAATAAAAGTTGTTGATAACTAAAATGCCGCTTTGATAAACTCTCTACCACGCGTATGCTGTTCGAGAACCGCAGTACACGTTGAATAGGCAGCCTAGCAAATGTTTCCATAAATAAAAGAATTAATCAATTTGTTTAGTAATCATCTGTGACAAACTTTATTTAAGATTAAAAAAACAAACTTATACGTTGCTTATGGCAACTCTATTTAAAGGAAACAAATTATAATTTTAAATTCATTAACAATTCAAGCAAAGCAATTATTTAATTGAATCCAGTTGGCAATAATGAAATATTTACATAATTTAAACTTAATTGGCAACCATGAAATGTAAAACCTATACATTACGTATGTGTATATGACAATGTCTCTGGCTGTCGCGTCAAACTTCATGTGGACGCTCGTGGAACGTCGCACAGTCCGCAGGTGCGATGCCTTCGACTAATATAGACATACATATGCATAGTATATACTACAAAGGAAAATAATAGAAAACAACACATGAGCATATCGACTGTCAATGGACGTTCGTGGGACCGTACGTCGCATCAACAACCGACATACTAGTATGCCGTGTTGATTCTAAAAAAAAACAAAAGGAACAACACACAATCATGTCGACTGTCAATGGACGTTCGTGGGACCGTACGTCGCATCAACAACCGACATACTCGTATGCCGTGTTGATTCTAGGAGAATGCCTTCAGTGGACGCTGCTTACCAACTTCGCACTTCGGAGCACAAACCAGAATGAATTGTTCTGACGGAAGCTCGTCTTTTATACAATTTTGAAAGAGCTTTTTTACATTCTGTTGTTTGATCGTTTTATTGTTACATAAGTGTGTGTACGATTTATGTTTAAAGCTTTTTTAACAATGTTGCCACTTTGTTATGTTTTCAAATAAAAATTTAGTATTCAAATTGTAGTGTAAAGTATTAATATATTTATTATAATAAGAAAAATGATAAAATAATAATATGTTGATTGATGTGATGACAAATGGTGATAGGAGGAAGAAAAGATGGTTGTTACATTCTCCCCCTCTGTCGTAGAGATCGTCCCGATGATGCGACAGGAATGGAAGTTTGTGTCGTCTTCTTTGGTCGCCCTCGTCTTCGCAATGGCTGCATAGGGTTATCAAGGGTTTGTGAAGTAGATGATTGATACTTTGTAATAGCAGAGACATGATATGTCCCTATTGGAATAGTGAGGTCATCTTTGGATGCAATTTGGTACGTAGATGCACCCATCTTCTTGATGATAACGTAAGGACCATCTCTTTTCGGCACAAATTTTGAAGAGATGCCCTTAGAAGCTTTACTAAGGATGTGAGTGGTAACCAATACTAGGTCACCTACCTTAAAAATGGGTTGTGGTCTTCGGTTTTTGTCAGCATAGTGTTTATTACGGTCTTGTGTGTTTTCGGTTGTTAGCTGAGCCTCTTTGATTGCTTGAGTAAGCATTTTTAATCGTGGTATGATTTGTGGAGTGAAGTTTCTGTCTTGATTTATCGGTCTTAGGTCGTGATTAACGTCGTTTATGGTTCTAAGTTCTCGGCCAAACATGAGATATGAAGCTGTGAAACCTGTACTTTGGCATCTCGCTGTGTTCATTGCGAATCGTATGGCGGTTAAATTATCAGCCCATGTTGTATGGTTATTACCTACCATAATTCCGAGATGTGATTTTAGGTCTCTGTTCCTTCGTTCCACTGGATTGGCTTCTGGATGGTAGACAGGCGTTAGCGATTGTTGTATTCCAAAGTAATCAGTAAGTTGTTGCATCAAAACAGATATGAACTGGGGTCCATTGTCTGTTACCAGACGTCTTGGTATACCATATCGAAAAAATACTTCTTGGAGCAGAGTCATCGCACAATTTTCAGCAGTCGCTTCCTTTAAGGGAAAAATTTCAACCCATCTGGTTGCGAGATCTTCGGCTATCAGGATCCATTGATATCCATCCTTTGTAACAGGTAGTGGTCCAAATAGGTCAGCTGCTACAACTTCAAATCGTTGGTTACTTGATACTGTTTGGAGTAAACCATATGGTTTCATATTACTCGTTTTGTATCGTTGGCAAGCAGGGCAGTTTCCTATGTGTTTGGTTACACTGCCTCTCATTCCAGGCCAGTAATAACGGGAGGTGATTCGAGCTAGAGTGCGGTCTATGCCGTTATGACCTGACGTGGTTTCATTGTGGTAATGATTCAAAATGGAGTCACGTTCTTGGAGTGGTATCACTAGCTGCGCATCTTCAGAGTCGGATTCTGGTGAATACCTGTAGAGTATACCATCGTTGAGCAAATATCCACGTGTTGTCCATCTGATCAGATTTTCATCATTGTTTTCAAATGAGTCAATAATTGCTTTTATTTGTTCATCTTCCAACTGAGCTCGTCGAATTTCTTCAGGTTTTCTTGACGGTATGTCAACTTGAAAACTGCATATTTTACATTCGGTATCAGTGTGATCTGGATTAGAACAAGGAGGTCTTGATAACATGTCAGCTACGATGTTTGTCCTACCTGGGGTATATTCGACTTTGAAATCATAAGGTTGGAGTTGTAATGCCCATCGGGCAAGTCTACCAGTTGGAGATTTAAGGCTTAAAAGCCATTTGAGGGGTTGATGGTCGGTCATGAGGATAACTTCTCCACCTTCGATGTAGCCACGAAATTTGTTTACTGCCCATACTATGGCTAGGGCTTCTCGCTCTGTTGTGGAATAGTTGCGTTCGGTATCGCTTAGGAGACGTGAAGCATATTCAATGGGGTGTTCATCCGCTTTCTCCCCCTGGACCAAAACTGCCCCGATAGCATAGTTGCTAGCATCTGCTTTTAAACGGTATGGCTGGCCTTCAGTAGCTTGTTGTAGGATTGGTGCTGTAGTGAGGAGAGTCTTAAGAGTTTTAAAAGCGTCTCTTTCGTCTGCTCCCCATTTCCATGTAGCACTTTTCTTTGTCAGATTGCTTAGAGGTTTTGCGATATCTGCGAAGTTGGCAATGAATCGCCGATACCAAGAACATGTCTGTAGAAATGAAACTACTTGTTTTGAGTTCTTTGGCTCAGGACGGCTGCTTATTGCTGTTACCTTTTCGGGATCGACTTCTATACCTTCATTAGTAATGAGATGTCCAAGGTATTTAATGACTGAGCAGCAAAAGTTGGATTTACTTCTGTTTACCTTTAAATTGTACATTTGTAAGCGTTTAAAAATGCGTTCTAGGTCTTTACAATGTTCCTCAAAGCTACTTGAACAGATGATGACATCGTCTAGGTAGACCAGAAGTAAAATGTCGGGAAGTCCATTACGAAATCTATCCATAAGTCGTTGGAATGTTGCGGGTGCGTTTCGCAATCCAAATGGCATTCGTTTGAATTGGAACATACCAAAGGGTGTGATGAATGCTGTCTTTTCAACATCATCATTATCTATCTTGATCTGATAGTATCCTGTTTGAAGATCGAGAGTGCTTTTGAAGAGTGTCTTTTTAGTGGAGTGTAACAAGTCATCGATACGTGGCAATGGATATCTATCTGGGATAGTGATACTGTTGAGCCTCCGATAGTCGATGCATACTCTGATTGAACCATCTTTCTTTGGAACTAACACGACTGGTGCAGCCCATGGTGACTCGCATTCTTCAATGATGTGATTGTTTAACATTTTTGTTAATTCTTCCTTCAATTGCTCTTTTCGAGTTGGGGATAATCGATAGGGAGGAACAGCTATGGGGTCATGATTGGAAGTGTCAATCTTATGAGTTGTGTATGGGGTTGGCTCGGTTATTTCACCAAATAGATCTTCATTTCCATAAAGTAGATTGTTAAGTTGAAGTTTTTCTACAGGTGAAAGTCCTTTGGCTTCATGGTCACGGAGTTTGATGTCAATCGAATATATTTCGGTGAACCATGGTTCCAGGTCTACCTGTTCTTCAATGTTTTGTACCATTGGTGGAAATAAATTCTCTTGATTTGCTGTTCGCTCTGGAGTTACATCTGTATTTCGTAACGAATTATTAAAGATGTGTTGTATAAATCCTGGTGAATATTTGTTATCCTTGCTGGTGGTAGCATTGATTTTCCTCTTCAATGGCGTTTTTAATGGGCTACCAAATTCTCTGCTTACTTCCGGCGTTGCGGCAAGAGGTGAAATTGGCTTTCGCTCATCATACCAGGCAAGAAACGCATTAACTTTTTGAGTTGGGGAGGACTCAGTTACAAGTGGCGTGCATTTCGCCGCGCTTGCTTCCAGCTGAGGTCCGGTTTTTAAATTTGGTGCTTGGCACAGGATTTTTACATCCGTAACGAGTTGAGGCTTAACAACTCTAGTATTATTAGTGTCGTAAAAATCGAATTTTTTGTGGATTTGATCAGCAAAATACCACATTCTTTGGCCAAGGTCCAGAACAACACCGTTTTCTTCAAGGAAGTCTATTCCTATCAGCGTACGGTTATCCGTGGCTTTCGGAAGGGCGATAAAGGTAATTGGCCGCAACCGGTTGCCGAATATTATGTTGGTCTTTGCCAAACAAATTTCTTGTGGACGGGTCTGTCCATCAGCAAGCGTAACATCTACATCTATTTTCTGGAATTTTGTTCCGTTTTTAAGTAGATGAATGAACAATTGTCTTCCAGCTACACTTGTCCTGGCAGCAGTGTCTATATAGGCTATGCCTGCTTCGCCATGTGATTGAATTGAGATTGTGGGCAAATCGTTTCCCAAAGTGGTCTTCATGCAGTTGAATGATACTGTTGATGGGCCTCTTGGTAATTCCTTACAGTTAGGACAATTGGATCGAATATATCCTGGTGCTTTGCATTTGTAGCAGTGTATAGTTGATTCATTTGTTACGGTAGAAGTTTTCTTGCTTTCAACTTTTTGTTTCCTGCGACAGTCTGTAACGACGTGTCCTGTATGTTTGCAAAAATTGCATCGCTTCTTCTCCTCAGATGAGTTAGTCTGCTGTTGCTTCTCATGCAGAGAGATTTCCACAGCTCTGGCTTTAGTGAGAAACTCTTGAAACGTTTTGAAGCTGTCTCTAGGAACTCCATCGCGTATGCGGATGTTGAGCAACCCGTAGATCATGTCCAGCATCATTGGTTCCTTCGGAGCTGGTGCAGGAATCATTGAGAGAAGGGCGCGTTTCTTTGTGATGAAATCATCAGTTGACTCATTCGGTTTCTGCTTAACGTCAAAGATCTCCATATATAGTCGATAGGCTGGCTTAGCTGGTGCAAATGCATTGCGTAGGAGTGAGAGAACGTTTTCCCATGTTTCAGCTTCAGATTTTACTCCTTGCCACCAAGTCACGGCGTTTTCTTCGAGTAAAAGTGGAAAGCCTCTAATAGCATCGACGTCATTGATTCTCTCTACATCCTTATACACATTGATTGTTGTGATAAATGCATCGACAATTTGAGGATCGCGTTCACCTTTGAATCGGGCAGTGCAGTTGCTAAAACTGCCTGCTTTTTGCTCATTCATTGCAGACATGAGTTTTTTAAACTGAGCGTCAGTTAATTCAGGCATCTTAATTTTCTTCAAATTTTATTAGTGTCCCACTCGTTGGGCGTCAATTTGTAGCGTGAGGTAGGTGGTTTTAATAAATTCTTGATGTGGTTCTTAGTCGGGGTCAACACTAAAATAAAAGTTGTTGATAACTAAAATGCCGCTTTGATAAACTCTCTACCACGCGTATGCTGTTCGAGAACCGCAGTACACGTTGAATAGGCAGCCTAGCAAATGTTTCCATAAATAAAAGAATTAATCAATTTGTTTAGTAATCATCTGTGACAAACTTTATTTAAGATTAAAAAAACAAACTTATACGTTGCTTATGGCAACTCTATTTAAAGGAAACAAATTATAATTTTAAATTCATTAACAATTCAAGCAAAGCAATTATTTAATTGAATCCAGTTGGCAATAATGAAATATTTACATAATTTAAACTTAATTGGCAACCATGAAATGTAAAACCTATACATTACGTATGTGTATATGACAATGTCTCTGGCTGTCGCGTCAAACTTCATGTGGACGCTCGTGGAACGTCGCACAGTCCGCAGGTGCGATGCCTTCGACTAATATAGACATACATATGCATAGTATATACTACAAAGGAAAATAATAGAAAACAACACATGAGCATATCGACTGTCAATGGACGTTCGTGGGACCGTACGTTGCATCAACAACCGACATACTAGTATGCCGTGTTGATTCTAAAAAAAAACAAAAGGAACAACACACAATCATGTCGACTGTCAATGGACGTTCGTGGGACCGTACGTCGCATCAACAACCGACATACTCGTATGCCGTGTTGATTCTAGGAGAATGCCTTCAGTGGACGCTGCTTACCAACTTCGCACTTCGGAGCACAAACCAGAATGAATTGTTCTGACGGAAGCTCGTCTTTTATACAATTTTGAAAGAGCTTTTTTACATTCTGTTGTTTGATCGTTTTATTGTTACATAAGTGTGTGTACGATTTATGTTTAAAGCTTTTTTAACAATGTTGCCACTTTGTTATGTTTTCAAATAAAAATTTAGTATTCAAATTGTAGTGTAAAGTATTAATATATTTATTATAATAAGAAAAATGATAAAATAATAATATGTTGATTGATGTGATGACAAATGGTGATAGGAGGAAGAAAAGATGGTTGTTACAAGATCGCTTTGAATTCTCCTCCGCAATGATTGTGGCTCGTTTTGCCTCTCTACAATCTGCGTCAGCAAAGAAATACACTGTTCAGTTGTTGCTGCCATTCTTCTTTCGTCAATTATTTGGTTTCGCTTCGTTGTTCTTATTATTTTTTCCAGAATGTTGTATGTATGTATTTTTTTTCAATTTGAAACGTCCGATTAGTGGTCACTACTTGTTGCTTTTTTTTAAACAAATATGCACTTTTATTGGGTTGATTTTATCAATCACTAATTGTGTGTTTTTTTTTTTAACAAATATACACTTTTATTGGGTTGATTTTATCAATCACTAATTGTGTTTTTTTTTTTTAACAAATATACACTTTTATTGGGTGGAGGTGGGGTTCGTGGATGGTAAACACAAAAATATTTAAAAGTTCGTTTCTTCGCGTTTTTTTTTCGCTACGTTTTCAGTTTTAAAATAATTTGTATTTTTTATCTTTTCCGTACGACTGCGCCAGTTAAATAATAATACCGTCTTTCTTGGTGTCCAAAATCAAACTCTTCTTTATTAATTTTTATATTCCTATCTTAGCTTATTAACAATATTTTAGAATTATGCTTACTCAGTAGAGTAGCGGAAAATGTTTAGAATTATGCTTACTCAGTAGAGTAGCGGAAATGCAAACTAAAGTTAAATTAAATATAAGTAATTTGATACATTACCATGACAATGATAATGGTTTGAATATGTTTTTAGAATGAGACTCTTCATTCAAGGTTGGAAGGTCATTGTCCGTAACTCGTGTGTGTCATTTGGCAGAAGTTTTAAAAGAAAAAAGTAAACAAATTGTTGCACGCACAAATTCATACCAAATATTGATAAGTGCATTCAATTTTTCACATCGTATAAAAGATTAAAATCGAATATATTTACGAAAGAAGTTGTAAAAATAAACAAAATTAGTTTAGTGCTCGCTGAAATAAAAATACAGCCTAAAATCTACCAATAAACACATCAATCGAGGAACAAATCGGCGAGTGCGGGCTTCATTTTGTTCAATCGTCTTTGGGCACTTGGAATCGAAGTTAATTGATTTTTTATCACTTCCAATTAATTGATCACTACTTATTGATGAATTAAAAATGTTTTATAAATATATTCGTTTTACATCTATTTAAACAAACGACAATCACTTTTCAATATTTGTTAAGAACAGCGAAAAAAAATGTCAACTTCAGAGAAATGTCAAATCTTCTTAGTGCGTGTGAAAGTCGGTGTAAATCTTGTTGAATTGTAGCTGAACACAGCCACCCATATCTTTATTCTTATCTATAGCTGAACACAGCTATTTTTCTATCAATCCAAAAACCAACTCTGTGGTCTGAAGTATCTCCTTTCTTTCTTTTTAAAATTGAATAAATTTATAAAGTGTCTCTTTGTTGAAATGGGTTGTTTTATTTAGTTTGGACCAAAAGGTTATGGGACCAGTAAAGTGCTGATCAATAAATAATTGTTTTTATATTATAAAAAGATTACATTCAATATTTCGAAGTGCGCAACCTTGGCAACCTTGTCGTAGACTTCTGCTTGCGTTTTGGATAGCTCCCGAGTTTATTAATTTTGTAGCCTTTTTAACTATCCAAAAAATTTAATTTTCTGTGCGAAATATACCATAAATTTTTAAATGTGCTTGCTTTTCCAAAATTCCATTTTAAAGTTTTAAATTAAACATAATTGAAATACATTTCTTTGAGTTAAAGTATTTTTTTTTTGTTATCTCAATCACCCACATTTGTTCTCTCTTTCTGTCTCCCTGATGAGTGCATTTTTGGGCATATGTTCTGCCATAGAAGCAAAAGTGAACCTACACAAATCCTCATTGTTTCATATTTCCATGCAACAACAAAATATTAATTGGGTGCTTGAGCTGATTAAGTATTTTTCAAACCATATCATCGAAGTAATTAACCCATCGGCCTATATTAAGTAGGTGTTTCTTTCTTGCTTGGTGAGTGCATTTTTTACTCGTATATGTTCTGCCTATGAAGCAAAATTGAGGCTACATGTATCTCTCTTAGCCTCCTTTTTCATGCTACAATACAACTGAGTACCTGCGCAACATCTCAGCCCATCAACTTCATCCCACTGCTATCAGCCACCACTGCTATTACCAAAATGTAAGAGGGCTTCGGACAAAAACGTCAACTATCTTTTCAAATTCTCAAAAACTTCCCTACGACATCTTTGCACTGACTGAAACAAATCTTACACCTGATTTTCTCAGCAGTGAATTATTTACTTCTGACTATACTGCCTTTCGATGTGACGGTCTAAATAAAGATAATGACTCCTCCGGTCGTGGAGTATTAATAGCGGTTAATAATAACCTAGATGCTTCCTTTTTTAAGTCCTCAAATACAACCGATTTTGAGTTGGTCTCCATCAAAATAAAGCTACATAGTCGGTATATATATGTCATGTGTTGCTATATTCGCCCCGCACAACCAATTAGTTCTTCAGCTCGCTGTCGAATCAATTGATTTTCCCTTTGAAACCGCTGATTCAAATGATGATATTTTCTGCTTGGGTGATTTCAACCTTCTTAACATCAAATGGTGTCTATCTGATGATGCAACTTACTTTTCCCCAGTAAATGTCAAAAGTGAAAAAGAAAGCTTATTTATGGACTGCTTACAAGATTCCTGTCTTTTTCAAGTGAGTGGAATCACAAACAACCTGAATAGGCAGCTTGACCTTGTCTTCACTTCTGACCCCGCCAACTCCGTTGTGACTGAGAGTGATCAACTACTATCTACTCTTGATCAATTCCATCCACCCTTGTTAACCTCTTTCTCTTTTGATGCGTCCTTTAATAATATAGCCCCAATTTTCGTAAAGCTGATTTTCATAATCTTAATTTCCTTCTTAGCCAAACCAACTTAAATATTTCCCAAAGATCTATTGAGGATGAGCTGTCAACCTTTTATTCCAAAATTTTCAATTGTTTTTCTCAATCTGTGCCATTTCTGCCTCGAAGAAACTAT
The DNA here is from genome assembly GCA_946251815.1 of Dasysyrphus albostriatus. Taxonomy (NCBI): domain Eukaryota; kingdom Metazoa; phylum Arthropoda; class Insecta; order Diptera; family Syrphidae; genus Dasysyrphus; species Dasysyrphus albostriatus. The sequence goes on from OX276335.1 coordinate 113,238,785, forward strand.
TCTTCTTCTCCACCATGGTATACTAAAGAGCTTCGGTCTCTTCGCAACGTCAGGAACAATTTGTGGAAAAAATATTTGAAATCAAAATCGGACTACGACTACCAAGTTTTCTCTAACGCTTTTATGCAATTCTCTGTTCTCTCTGAGCAACTCTATAATGAATACATTGTATGCATGCAATCCTCCATAACTTCCAATCCTAAACGTTTCTATGAATTTATAAATGTGAAAAGAAAATCCGATGGCTTCCCTCTTTCGCTCGTGTACTTGAACAACTCTTCATCGGACCCTACAACAATAGCTAATTTTTTTGCCAATTTTTTCAAACAGTCGTTTTCGGATTGTGATACCGAGCCTGATACAAAATACTTCGAGTACTTAAAAGATTCTCCGCAAACATCTTATTCATCTCTTAATATTCTCCCAACCATGGTAAGTGCAAAAATTGATAAGTTAAAAGAGGACTACTCTACAGGTCCTGACTGCATTCCAGCAGTTGTCCTCAAAAAATGCTCAAATGCTTTTATTCACCCACTGACTTCTCTCTTTAGGCTATCTATCTGTCAAGGTGTTTTTCCTCAATCTTGGAAAGTATCCTTCATAGTTCCTATCCATAAAAAAGGACCAAAAAATAATGTGTCTAATTATCGCCCAATAGCCAAACTTTCTTGCATACCGAAAATTTTCGAAAGTATCCTCTATGATGCACTCGCTTTCTACTGTAAACCTATTTTGTCTCCCGTTCAACACGGTTTCTTAGCTGGCAGATCTACAACAACAAACCTTGTGGAATTTGTGTCTCATACGCTTTGCACTATGGAAAAAGGGGACGAAGTTGATGTTGTATCCACTGATTTTAGCAAAGCTTTCGACAAAATGTCTCACAAAATAATTACTTTCAAATTAAAAATACTCGGCTTTCCTTCACTTTTCATCTCATGGATTGACTCATATTTGTCTAACAGAAACTACATTGTCCACTTCAGATCATCCCTTTCCTTTCCTTTCAGCGCCCCTTCCGGTGTTCCACAAGGTAGTCATCTAGGCCCAATGCTATTCATTTTAGCAATCAATGATGTCGCTAACATTTTGGATTGTAATCTTTCGATTTATGCGGACGATATGAAAATATTTAATCGTATATCATCACCCACTGATTCTCGCTATCTGCAAGACAACCTTGATAGATTTTCTCTTTGGTGCCAAAAAAACTTCCTGGAACTTAATGTAAGCAAGTGCCATACTATTACTTTTTCCAGAAAACGCCAACCTGGGCCACTTCGTACCTATTTCATTCAAGGGGACGTAGTGCCTTATGTTACTTCCTTTCATGATTTGGGGGTCATAGTCGATAGAGAGCTTAATTTGCACTCCCATATTGACAACATCATCAATAAAGCCAACTCAATGCTAGGGTTTATAAAACGTTGGTCAAAAGAATTTCCAGACCCATATGTGTCTAAAGCGCTTTATGTTACCTTTGTTAGACCTATTCTCGAATATGCTTCTCAAGTTTGGTCACCGCATCAAGTTACACAAATTAAACGGATTGAAACTGTTCAACGTAGATTTCTTCGCTTTGCACTGCGTAGCCTTCCGTGGGACGATAATTATCGTCTCCCTCCATATGTCGATCGTTTGCACCTTATAAATCTGAATTCCCTAGAAAAACGACGTGAAACCTCAGACATCGTCTTTATTCACGATTTACTTACTGGTAATATTGACTGCCCAGCCTTACTGAATGCTATCTCCATCAACACCAACCCGCGTAACATAAGGACAGTACCCCTTTTTCGTATCCCTTATCACCGTACAAACTATTCCTTTTATAATCCTATGTCTCGTATGCTTCGTAATGCTAACAACTTTTCAAATGTTTTTGACTTCAACATATCCAAATCAGCCCTTCGCAATACCCTCCTCTCAAGCCTTCCATAGTAATGTGTTTAAATTCTTATTTTTCTTTTATTTATTTTTTGTTATTATATTTTTGTAAATTTTAGTAGGTACACATGTACATATATAATGTTAACATTGTATTTATTGTTATCTAGTTTTTAAGCTCTGCTTGTACTAAGTATTGAATAAAATTAAAATTAAAATTAAATTAAAAAATTAAAATTAAAAATTAAATTAAATTAAAATTAAAATTATTTGTTTCTTTCTCTGTTCTCGTTGTGTTTGTCTGCTAACGGTTCTCGATCGCCCATCTGTGTTTGTATGCATAAAATAAAAATAAAAAGTTGTATATCTCTCTCATGTGCCGTGTGTGTGTCGAGTCTCGAACCAAATTTGTCCACAATTTTATGCATCCTACCACATACATCTGAAAAAAATATAACCGTTCTTTTATTGTATGCTGTAAAAAAAATTGTTGTTCGTTCGCTGATTGAAAACGTGTTCGTTCCTATTTACGTAATTTGTAATCATGGAAAAGAAGAAAAATATTAAAGTTTTTGACGGTGAAAAATATAGCGTGTGGAAAATAAGAATTTTTGCTTTACTAACTGAACTCGATGCAATTAAAGTTATAGATCGCGAAACTCCGAAAGTTATTAGTGATGAGTGGAAAAAGGCTGAGCGTATTGCAAAAGGCACGATTGTGGAGTAGGTACTTGTCTGATTCTTTTTTAAATTTTGCTAAACAAGAGTATACCGCGAAACAAGTGTTTAAAAGTCTTGACAAAGTTTATGAAAGAAAAAGCCTTGCCACTCAATTAGCTCTTCATACTCGACCCCCGACCTACAAAAATAAAATTAATTTCGGAAATTCAAATTCAAAATTTAATACAAATTTCAATCACAGCCCTAAACAAAAATATAAAACAAACTAAAAAACAAATAACAATAGCATAAAATGTTACCACTGTGGTAGAAAAGGACACACAATAAACGACTGCTTTTATTTTAAGAGAGGAAACATAAACAAAAATAAAAACTTTAAAAAGAAGATCGCACGAACAGCTCAATCTGCTGAGCCTTCGACTTCAAATGAAGTTTCAAGTTTCGCTTTTATGGCTGGTGTTAATGAATCGAAAAGTGAAACCAATTTGTCATTTATTCTGGACTCTGGAGCATCAGACCACATTATAAAAGAGGAGAAAATCACTAAAGAGTTCATTGATTTGCAGCCGCCAATAAAAATATATATTGCCAAAAATGGTGCATATATATCTGCGATTAAGAAAGGCAATCTTAGTGTTGTGAGCAATACTGGTGTTGAGGGAATGATCGAAGACGTACTATTCTGCCCTGACGTCCCATATAATTTGCTGTCTGTGCGGAAAATGCAACAAGCTGGAATGACAATTATTTTCAATGAACAGGGAGTAATAATAAATAAAGATGGTAAAATTATTATAGAGGGTAAGAGTTTTAATAATTTATTTAGTATTCATTTTCAAATGAATGATAAAAAAGCATTTAGTACATTAAAAGAAAGTTATCAATTGTGGCATCAGCGTTTGGGTCATATTGGAAAATCTTAATTTTTGGAACTAATAAAGAAAAGCATGGTATATGATATAAATCAAATCGAAAAAATATCACCAAATGACAATCTATGTGAAGCATGCATAAATGGTAAACAAAGTAGGTTGCCATTTGAAAAGGCAAAAACTAAAAATTTCATTCAAAGGCCTTTATTTATTGTGCATTCTGATGTGTGTGGCCCAATCACTCCTGCAACAATTGATAGCAAAAATTATTATGTGTTATTCTTAGACGAAAATACACATTATTGTGTAACTTATCTAATATCCAATAAGTCAGATGTGTTTTCAGTTTTTAAAGATTTTGTAGCAAAAAGTGAAGCACATTTCAATTTGAAAGTTGCAAATCTTTATTGCGATAATGGGGGAGAATATTTGTCCCGCGAAATGAAAGAATACTGTGTGCAAAAAGGCATTAGTTATCATTTGACAGTTCCACGAACTCCTCAATTAAATGGTGTATCAGAAAGAATGGTTGGAACAATAACTGAAAAGGCTCGTTCAATGTTGCATGGTGCTAGTTTACCAGCTTTATTATGGGGTGAAGCAGTCCTAACTGCCACATATTTAATAAATCTCACTCCAATAAAAGCCTTAAAACAAGACAAAACACCATATGAATTGTGGCATAGTAGAAAGCCTCAAATAAAATATCTTAAAGTATTTGGTGCTACGGTTTACGTACATAATAAAACAAGAACTACTAAATTTGAAGAGAAGTCTTGGAAAGCCATTTTGGTTGGATATGGGCCAAACGGTTATAAAGTTTGGGATGTGGATACTGAAAAGTTTGTTATGGTAAGAGATGTAATTGTCGATGAGACAAATTTCTTAGAATCTAGACCTATTTTTAAAATAAAAGGAGTTAACATAGAAAACTCTAATAATAAAACTGATGCATCTGTCTTAAAGTTATTTGAGTCAAAATCAGTAGAGTCTATTGAATCTGAAAACAAACAAAAAATGCTAAAACACACAGAAGAGGTAATCCCTCATACAATGAGCAAATTAGATGAATTAAATGACACATCTAATAATAATGATTTAATAAAAACTAATTGTTCATTTGAAGATAGCACCTCAAAAATAGAAACTATCGATTCCAGAAAAAGTGATAGAATCAAAAAGCGTCCTCTTTTATATGATGATTATGTATTGAGTGCACAATTAATAGTATGTACCATTCCTACTTCCTACAGTGATATTCAAAATAGGGAAGACAGAGCAAAATGGGATGATACTATTAAAGAAGAGCTTAATTCTCTTCTGGCTAACAATGCTTGGACACTGGTATCTAAGCCTGAAAATAAAAATATTATTGACTGTAAGTGGGTATTTACTATTAAAAATGATGAAAACGGATTTCCGTTAAAATATAAAGCCCGCCTTGTTGCCCGCGGTTTTAGTCAAGAGTATTTAATAGACTACAATGAAACTTTCGCACCTGTTGCAAGAATTTCAAGCCTTAGATTTATTCTAGCATTTTCAAATCAATTTAATTTACTGGTACATCATATGGATGTAAAGACAGCCTTCCTTAATGGTATTTTAAGAGAGGAAATATATATGAAAGTTCCTGAGGGAGTTGCAAGTACCAGTAATCAAGTCTGTAGGTTAAACAAGTCATTATATGGTTTAAAACAGGCAGCAAGGTGTTGGTTTGAAATGTTTGAAGATGCACTTAAAGAAAAAGGTTTTAAAAATTCGTTAGTAGATCGATGCATATATATTTTAGATAGGGGACATTCTGCAAAGAATATCTATGTAGTATTATATGTAGATGACCTCGTGATTGCAACAGCCGATAGTGAAACAATGACAAGTTTTAAAAAGTATTTAATGCTTAAGTTTAAAATGGTTGATTTGAAAGAAATTAAACTGTTTTTGGGAATACGAATACAGAGAAATAAGGAGACATTAACTTTAGATCAAAGTTCATATATAAAAACAGTCTTAAATAAATTTAATATGCATGATTGTAACGCTATAAGTACTCCACTCGAAAATAGGTTAGATTTTGAAGCTCTTAATTCAGAAGCATCTATGATGCTCCTTGTAGAAATCTTGTTGGATGTTTGATGTACATAATGATATGTACAAGACCCGACCTAAGCACTGCTGTAAACATATTAAGTAGATACTTAAATAAAAATAATGTAGAGCTTTGGAAATGCTTAAAAAGGGTATTAAGATATCTAAAAGGATCTATAGATATGAAACTGGCCTATACCCGAGGTAGTTACACTGACATTTTAAGCGGTTATGTTGATTCTGATTGGGGAGGTAATGATGAAAGTGATAGAAAAAGTACAACTGGTTACCTTTTTAAATTGTTTGAGCGGTGTACAATATGCTGGAGTATAAAACGACAGTTATCTGTAGCAGCTTCCTCAACAGAGGCCGAATATATGGCTCTATTTGAAGCCGTCAGAGAAGCTCTATGGTTGAGGTCTTTAGCAATTAGCATAAATATAAGCGTATTAGAACCTATAGTTATTTACGAAGATAATAATGGCTGTATAAGTATAGCAAATAATCCAACTAATCACAAAAGATCGAAACATATCGACATAAAATATCATTTTTCAAGAGAACAAATTGAAAGAAATATAATAAAATTGTGTTATATTCCTACAGGTGATCAGTTAGCTGATATCCTAACCAAACCGTTGCCAGCAGTCAAGTTTATGGAGCTTAGAAATGGAATGGGTATTAATAATTGAAAAATTATAACTTTGATCAAAAATATTAGATATTATTTATGTATTGAAAACTTTTAATGTAAAATTGTTAAAGTCTGGTAAGGTTCTTCTGGGTTTTTCCTTACTCTTTGCAACAAATGTTGGACTTTTGTTAAATCTCCCAGAAATATAAAGAACATTAAAGGAGACACTTTTGTTAAAATTGTAACTGTAATGAAAATGAAGCATAGATCTATAATTTATCAAATTAATGTTAATAAGTTCTTATCAGATAAAATTACATATACATATGTATAATTTAAAATAAATTAACTAATTTTAATCAATGTGTTATAAATACTTAAAGTAACAGTTAATTTGAGTTAAAGTTAATTTTTAAATGAAATCATGTAATTTCGAGCTGAATTAAATTTTTGAAATTGATGTTTGAGAACTAACTATCTTATGAATATGACCTAGTTTTAGTTTTGAGAAAATTAAAAAAAAAGGTTAATTTATAAATTTGTAACTTAAGTATGTATTAACTATTTAAATTAAAAAAAATAAGTTAGTTTTTGAGGGGGCCTGTTGAATTGTAGCTGAACACAGCCACCCATATCTTTATTCTTATCTATAGCTGAACACAGCTATTTTTCTATCAATCCAAAAACCAACTCTGTGGTGTGAAGTATCTCCTTTCTTTCTTTTTAAAATTGAATAAATTTATAAAGTGTCTCTTTGTTGAAATGGGTTGTTTTATTTAGTTTGGACCAACAAATCTTGCTAAGAATTAAAGATTTGAATTGTCTAGAAAAATTTATCTTTTCTTCTAAACAAATTGATTTTTTTCTAAACAGAATCTATTTTTTTGTTGTAAGGAGTTCAACATTAGTTTCGAGAATTTTTAGTTGGCATATAAAATGTGGGTGTCTTTAGACAATCAAGAAAGTAAACATAATAAGGCTATTCATGCAACTTCGTAAATCCCTAGATAAGTTTACAAATAGGATAAGTTTATTTTTTGGTTAATGAACTGTCAAATTTTGTATGGGAAATGATTTACACAATATGGTTAAGCTTATCAAAGGATTTTGTTGCGTAAAATTAACCTAACTGGTTAAACTTATCCAAACGCCATTGTGACTCTTATTCTGATTGAATTACCTAGCATTTAATCAAAAGTATAAAAAAGGTCATTCATGCAAACTTTGCGTAAACTTATCATTTTACACAATTTGTAAGCTTACGATGTTGCATGAAGAATTGGCGGATACAAGGAGGGGTCATGGGGGTCATGACAAAAAATTTAAAAAAATTGTACTGAAAATTCATTTAAAAAAATGTATGTCACCAATGAATCTATAAGGTCTAAGTCAAAATTTTTTCATGATTCAGCATACATTTTTGAGAATTTTTTGTCTGCATTTGTCTGAATTTTGTTCACTGACCTGGAATGACTTTAAAAAAAAAACTTTAAAATCTCATTAAATGAAAGCCACAACCAATTACTGTAGCTAGTTGACCTTTTACAAGCGGCCTTTTGAATTGGGTACAACTTACAAAACCATGCAAATGGAAAACTCGAGATTTTGGTTGATAATGATAATGATAATGAATATATGATATATTGCAAAATTGTGAGGTGAAATTTTGAAATTGCGATGTTATATTATTACTTATTTGTGAGATATCATTTTTTAAGATCTAAAATATAATGCAGTTTCGATATTTAAGATTTAGGTTTCTTGCTAATTTTCCAGAGATGAAATGCGAAAAATCGGGCGGTACTTGGAAAAACTTTTACAATTCATTTAAAATTTTCTTAATCCAACTCAACAAATTTATAAAATTACATTTCTTGGACTTATTACCCCGCCTGTAAAAATGTCAAGTTTTTGTCAATCTATACAAGGAAAACTTGTCAAATACTAGTGAGGCCCTTGCTAGACAAAAAGTTATTGGATAAGTCCTTTTATCCCATCACAAATATCTAATATATAACAAAAATAATAAAATATTTTATACCCATCATACATAGTAAGAAAAATTAAAGTACCTATATACCTTTTATTTTCAACAACACACAGCAGTATTGCGCAATAGCTCACGAGTTGAAATATTGGGCTGGCAACCAGAATATCGTAGGATGGAATCCCAACAAAGAAACTTTTAATTTTTGTTTGTTATATTTAGCGGGTGAGGCCCGATACAAATTCGATTGTTACACTTGCTAGGTCCATGTTAGGGTCAATGTAAAACTTTTCAGTGCTAGATTTTTTTTCCAGGTGGGACTGGTCACATTCTTTTTTTGCTAATATCATAAATGACTTAAGGAAATAAGTAAGCAAAAAAAGTTGCTTCTAGTTGCCAGGCAAAATAGATTTTGTAGAGTAAATACGAACTTATTGTGAATGAGTTGAGATTTTAAGGGCAAAAATAAACTTCTCCTAAACAATATTTTTAGTACCTCATGGCATATGCGCGTTGGACTGGTCTTGCCGAAGGCCTGACTTGAATTCATTAACTAATTAATTTATTTTTCAAAAAATATATGCAATGGAAATTAAATGCATGACTGGATTGCAAATAATTGTTCTGGTGTTCAAGTTGCTTAGAATTAAGAACTTTTTAAATATGTCAGTATTACATATATACAAAAATATAAAAATGTATAAAACAAAGGCATATAAATTGCTTTTTTTTAATTGTTTAATCAACTTGTCAAATAGCTTAAGGCTCGAAACCAAGTATGCCATTATAGCTTTTCCTTAACGGTTGTATAGCAAGTACCATTTTTTTTGGAGCTAAAAAAATATCGGATTAAGAAAAACTTTAAATTCAAAATTCGAAGAAAATCACTTCAGTGGTTTAGGCTGTTGTTTTTTTTTTTTTTTTTGTAATTCATTTTTATTTTTCAATTTTCTTAAAGCAAGACAAAAATTCATAAGAAACTAGCCCACTTTTCAATATCTTAAAACTAACTTACTGGCCCCAATCGGGCGCTCCAAGTTAAACTAGAATAACTTAATGCTAATGCCTTTCGGCCTGATGTTCAAAGGGTAGACACGGTGCATTCAAGAGGACACAAGCGTCCACAAGCTTTTTTTACAAAGCGAACCTCTGTCTATCAACTCCTACTCTCACCTCCCCATGGTGAACATCGGGTGCCTAGTACCTTTAGCTGAAGATGGGATTCCAATCCCTGTGGACGGTTTAAGGCGGCAGCAAAAGAGAGAGGGGGGGGAGGAGTGTTCCCACTAAGGCACTTCTCCTTTTTCCAGGCGGCAGCGGAAGAATTCCCCAGATGGAATCAACGGTGGCTTCTACAGTTCCAGTTAGGTTGAACTACTTACTGAACACCTTATATGGGCTACTACGACATATTCGTAGCTCAGGCCTATAAGGAGCGGTTTACCGGCTCCCCACCCTTGGAGTTATATTAAGGGTCTGGCTCTCCAGGTCGGGGTAACTTCCCTACCACGGAAAACAACAAAGGACAATGAATTTCGGATCTGCACGTGGAATGTCCGGACCTTAAACAGACCACGTGCAGCCGAACAATTAGTGGAGAACCTGGATAGGCTAAAGGCTGATATAACAGCCATCCAGGAAGTGCGATGGGATGGAGAGGGCATACGAAGAATAAAGTCGTGTGACATCTACTTCGGCGAGTGCTGCAAGGAGCAGGGTCAGCGGCTCTTTGGTTGTGGTTTTGTGGTAAGGGGAAGACTTAGGCAAGAAGTCTTGGGCTTCAGATATGTAAGCGAGCGCCTGGCCACAATCCGCATCAAAGCTAAATTCAAAAACATTACGTTGATCTGTGCCCACGCCCCAACGGAAGACAAAGATGACTCAACCAAAGAAGACTTCTACGATCTCCTCGAGAGTACGTATGATAGGTGCTCAAAGTACGACGTCAAGATCATTCTTGGCGACTTCAACGCCAAAATCGGAAAGGAGGGCATCTTTGGTTCGATAGTTGGAGGACACAGCCTGCACGACAACACTTCCGGTAACGGACTCAGGCTGATGGACTTTGCGGCGGGGCGGAATGCCATCATATCTAGCACTCGATTCCCACACCTCAATATACACAAAGGTACCTGGCGGTCTCCAGATCAACGAACCGTCAACCAGATTGATCATATTGCGATAGACGCCAGACATGCTTCCAGTATCCTGGATGTCCGAACGTTCCGAGGGGCCAACATTGACTCGGACCATTACTTAGTTGTAGCCCAACTACGTATGCGAATATCTATGACGCCACAACCCCGAACGGATGCTGTGAAAAGATTTGATGTCCCGAAGTTAAAATCGTAAGAGATCGCTAGGACCTTTGCGGACCAAGTCTCCCGTAACCTTTCAGCAGCTCCGCCACCAGCACAAACTGCAGAGGACCAGTGGAAACACTGTCAACAAGCCATCAGAAGTGCCGCCACTGATGTGCTGGGTTTCACTAGGCGACCACAACGAAACCCCTGGTTCGATGAAGAATGCCGGCTGGCGCATGCAGCCAAGAACGAAGCCTACCAGTCAATGCTGCAAACTAGAACCAGAGCTGCTGAGAGGGCAGCCCGTGAGCTCTACGGGCAAAAACGAAAGGAGGAATGCCGACTTCTCAGAAGGAAAAAGAGAGAGCATGCGAAGCGGGCGGTCGAGTCTATTGAGGACTGTAGCGGCAGGGGGGACGTTCGAAAGTTCTACCGCAGGGTGAGGCAATCTACCCAGGGTTACAAGGCTAGAACGGAAGCCTGCCGAGACGAGAGTGGGAATATGGTGGGAGACACACAGTTGGTGCTGAGGATCTGGAAACAACACTTTTCTAGACTGCTAAATGACGATGATAGTCCAAATTCCGCTGTGAGACAGAATAATCCATTCAACCTGGACGACGATGGCCAAAATTTCCGTCCACCCGACCTAAATGAAGTGCGGTTAACGATAGCTAAGCTTAAGGCGTTCAAGGCTGCTGGTGCAGATGGCCTGCCAGCCGAGCTATTCAAAGCAGGGGGAGATGACTTGGTAGGGAGTATACACCAACTTATCTTCAAAATTTGGTCGGAAGAAAGTATGCCCGATGAATGGAACCTCGGTATAGTGTGCCCCATCCACAAAAAAGGAGATGCTCTGAATTGTTCCAACTACAGAGGTATAAGTCTCCTCAACGTCGCATACAAAATTCTGTCATCTTTACTATGTGATCGCTTAAAACCATTTGTCAACGATCTGATCGGCCCCTATCAGTGTGGTTTTAGGCCCGGCAAATCAACCGTCGACCAAATGTTCACACTCCGACAGATTTTGGAAAAAACCTAGGAGTTTCAAATCGATACACACCATCTCTTTATCGATTTCAAAGTCGCGTATGATAGCGTAAGCAGAGACGAGCTGTACAGAGCCATGTCGCATCTCCGCATCCCTGTTAAACCCGTACGCCTATGCAGGATGACGATGGAGAAATCTCGCTGCTCCGTCAAAGTCGGTAAGAACACCACCGACCCCTTTGATGTCGAGAAAGGTTTGAGGCAGGGCGATGCATTATCATGCAACCTCTTTAACATCGTACTTGAAGCAATTGTACGCAACTCGCAAGTCAACAACCGAGGTACAATTTTTCAAAAGTCCTCTCAGCTACTTGCTTATGCAGATGATATTGACATCATGGGAAGAACGAAGCGAGCTGTTACCGGCGCGATGGCAAGTATTGAAGCGGAGGCGGCGAAAATGGGTTTGGCTGTTAATGAGGACAAGACGAAGTATATGCTATCATCGAGAAAGAAATCAAAAACATCGGCGACTCGGGCAAAACGTCACGATGGATAGGTACAACTTCGAAGTTGTCAAGGACTTTGTCTACCTGGGCTCCACTATTACATCGCAAAATGACATCAGTGCAGAAATCAAACGAAGAATTACTCTGGCCAATCGCTGTTTTTTTGGGCTAAGAAGGCATTTGAGTAGTAAAGCCCTCTCTCAAAGAACCAATGAGACTTTATATAAGACTCTTATCATCCCGGTCCTGCTGTACGGGGCAGAAGCATGGACTCTGTCAAAAACGGATGAGAGTCTACTTGGGTGCTTTGAAAGGAAAATTCTTCGGGTGATCTTCGGTCCAGTCTGTATCGATGGAGTATGGAGGAGAAGATATAATAATGAGCTCTACGGGCTATACAGCGACGTCGACCTGGTCAAAAAGCTGAAAATACAGTGGCTGAGATGGCTGGGTCACGTGGAGCGTATGGACACCTACGCACCAGCCCGACGAGTCTTCGAATCCACCCCTGATGGTCTGCGCAGCAGAGGAAGACCCCACCTATGGTGGCGCACACAAGTGGAGAGCGACCTCAGCCAACTTTGAGTGCGTAACTGGAGGCAGCTAGCTAGGGACCGAGCTGGCTGGAGGGGCTTGTTGGTTGAGGCCGTAGTCCATCCTGGACTGTGAGCGCCATCTAAAGTAAAGTAAAGTAAGTAATGCCTTTCGGCCTAAGAACTATCTTAATACTAAATTCAGGTCGGTTTTATTTTTCACCGAGAAGAATTTACAAAAAAACTCGGTATCATTGTCTTTATTTTTTTTGGTTTTATATAAAACTTACAAACTACATAAAACTAAATTAAAGCTAATTAAAACTAATTAAAACTACTTAAAGCTACTTAAAACTTTTTACAACTAATTATAAGCTAGTTACAACCTACTTATAAGCTACTTACAAACTAGAACAGCCACAGCAAGCATTTTCCGGTTTTAGGCTGTTGGTCAAGGAATATCAAAGAATAGACAGACAGACAACCAGACAGAATTGTGCAACCCACTTTTTTTTGTGTTGTTTCATCGTAATGTCATGTTTGATTATTATATCGAAAACTTGTATCTGAGCGGATACAAAACTTGCTTTATATCGTAGTATCGTAGGTAAAAATTAATTTGTGATGCAATACTTTATGGAAATTTTAAAAAACGTGACCCCCAACCCACAGGGGCAAAGTCTGGATCCGCCCTTGGCATGAAGACCCTTAATGTTCTGTTGTTACTTTTGGCGATAAAGAATATATATGTATTACCTTACACATATTTTCTTTCGTCACGATCTTGGCAGAAACTTTCTTTTTCCAATTTCTTCTCAGGATTTTTGTGCCACAGAAAAATATATGAAAGCAGATAGGTAGGCATGAAGGAAAACCTTGTTATTAGATAGATTTCTATGTTTTGGCTTTTGCGGGTGGAGAACATTATTCGCTTATTTTATTTATTTGTTCAATAGGTACCTACCTTAATAACAGTATTAAGTAAGAATTACAGGTGAATATGTTGAACTGAAGCAAAAATTGTTGCTATTTTATCCAACAGTTTTGAAAAGAAAAGAACTATGTATGTTTGTAATGTAGGAAAATACCTATAATAAACAGGTGTCATTCTTTATTTATTATTATTGAATAATTACATTTAAGAGGCAAGGTACCTACCTAGGTAGAGGTACGTTTTTGATTTGGTGTGGATTCTTCATTCTTTGACAATTTTAAAAATAAACATTTAAATTTCAAAAATTTATATGTGTACTTATTATTTGTTTGAAACAGCATTATGATTCTACCTGCTCTTTTTATAGTAGTTCCGTGCCTAGATTTATTTATTCGTAGTTGCAAGAAAGACAAATTTAGCAGGTTTAGTTTTAGAAGAACTTAGGAATATTTCATGGTTATATTAGAACTCGAAAGTGTACTAATGCTTTCAAAACGCCTACTACCTATTTTATTGATCTGCAAGTAATGAAACAATTTAAAATGTTAATGTTGTTTTAAAACATTCTCTAAATTTGTAAATATAGGTATGTAGGATGTCTACATTTAACATCGTATATCATCCTATATTCTTGGAAAACATTTAAGTATTTACGCTATTTCAAATTCTATGTCATTTCACATATTATAAAATACCTTATGTAAAAACCTAAGCGGTATCAAAAATGCAATTTAAAGTCGTTCGGTAAATCAAGTGTATAAAGTTTAGTCAAGTCAAGAAATGTCAAGTAAAGTAAAAGTCCGCAGTCAATTTCAATATCAAGTCAAAGTCAAGCTAAAGTTCTCTATACCTACTTCTTTTTTAACTAACAATTATATCATTTAAATTACAATTATGCTTGTATTTTATTAAATCTTTAAATTCAGTGAATCAAAATTAAAACTAAACTTAAATACTGAGTTTCCATTTAATCCCCTTTTCTCCCCCTACAATTAATGTCAGAAGCGTTTTGGAACAAGAAGAGGTGCCGCGAAAAGTGTTTAAACATTTTGCTTTTACTTTAAATTAAAATTGAATACCTACCTACCTAGTGCTAAAATTTCATAGAATAAAAAAAAAGAACAAAAGAAAAAGAATGCATGTAAATTGTGAGTACATCAGTTAAAAAATAGCAAGAACGAAACAAAAAAAAAAGAGAGCAGAATAAGAGAAAAGTAAAAAGTATCAACGATCGATAATTAAACGAAGTATACGCTCACGAACATAGGTGAGATCGTTTACTATTTTTTTCTTTTACATGTTTAGCTTTAAAGGCCAATTCACAACCTCGCGTTGAGTCAGTCTTGCTTTGATGGGCTTTTTATACTATAACCTGTGTCATAAAGCGTGACCCTTAAATTTCCAAAGCGGAATCAAGCTTCGGGCTTCCTTTAAATAACACTATGAAGATACTTCACAGAAAACGGGGACCGAAAGTCTCTGTTCTATTAACAAACAAAAAAGTATGATGATATAAGATTGCTAAGAATAATTACATTTGAATACACATTGAATAAGAAAAATGCTAAAATTATGTTTCTTGTATAAAAAGAACCATTTCTGGTCGATTTTCTTTTCAGTTGACCACTTCTTCAGTGAAAGACCACTATGACACTTCATACGTTCTTCATTTTATTTCTCATTAAATCAATTTAAGGGTGAATAGAGCAAAACAGTGTTTTTAAGAATGGGATAGAATTTCTCTAAATTAGTTTTTTACTATTACAATGTGTCCCAAAAGTTAATATACGTTTTAAACTAATGCCCTCTATGGTTCAGTGTGTATTTGCTTTTGTGAGTAAAATTATCAATTTTTAAATAATTTTTAATTTGTAATTTTGAGGTGTTAATAAAAAGCTGCCGGAATCTGACATATAACGGGTGATTTTTTAAGAGGTTTAGAACTTTAAAAAAAAAAAACATAAAAATTCGAAAAAATGAATGAAATATTTATTTGAATCGATAGTTTAAACCTTGCAATTTAATGTTTAAAGATAATTTCATGCAAATGTTGACCGCGGCTGCGTCTCAGGTAGCCCATCCGCTGAGTCCAATTTTGGCATACTCTTTCACACATATCGGCCGGTATCTCACGAATGAATGCATGGATGTTGGCTTCCAGTGCGTCAATCGAAGCGGGCTTGTCCCTATAGACATTAGCCTTGACATATCCCCACAAAAAATAATCTAATGGTGTCAAATCGCACGATCTAGGCGGCCAATTGACCGGCCCGAAACGTGAAATTAACTGTTCACCAAACTCGCCTCGCAATTGCGCCATTGTTTCGCGTGCTGTGTGGCATGTGGCACCGTCTTGTTGAAACCACATATCATGCAAGTCAAGAAATTCCATTTCGGGCAAAAAAAAGTTTGTTATCATCGCTCGGTAGCGTTCACCATTGACAGTAACGCTGCGATTCGCATCATCTTTGAAGAAATATGGCCCAATAATGCCGCCGGCCCATAAACCGCACCAAACAGTGGCTTTTTCGGGATGCATTGGTAGCTGTTGCAATGCTTCTGGCTGATCTTCACTCCAAATGCGGCAATTATGCTTATTTACGTACCCATTCAACCAAAAATGAGCCTCATCGCTGAACACAATTTTTCGATAAAAAAGCGGATCCTCCGCCAGCTTTCCAAGAGCCCATTCACCAAAAATTCGGCGTTGTGGTAGGTCGGCTGGCTTTAGTTCTTGCACCAGCTGTATCTTAAAAGGCTTTACGCCCAAATCCTTCCGCAAAATTTTCCACGTAGTGCTGTAACAAAGGCCTAACTGCTGGGAACGGCGCCGAATCGACATTTCGCGGTCTTCTGTCACACTAGCTGATACGGCCGCAATATTTTCTTCACTACGCACAGTACGTAAACGTGTTGGTGGTTTAATGTCCAACAAAGTAAATTTGGTGCGAAATTTGGTCACAATCTTCCAAATAGACTGCTCAGAAGGTCGAGAATGCCGACCATAAAATGGAAGCAGCGCGCGATGAACATTTCGAACCGAGCACGAATTTTGATAGTAAAATTCAATGATTTGCAAGCGTTGTTCATTTGTAAGACGATCCATGGTTAAATTGCAAACCAAACTGAAGCTGTTTGACAGTGACACAAGGTACTAAACACACGTCAGCTGTCAAAACCAGTGTTGCCAAAACCAAACCAGCTAAAAAATCACCCGTTATAAGCAAATTTGACCCACTTCGGCGAATTAAGTGCGAAGTTCAACGGTGTTTTAAGCATCCAAATTAAATTACTTGGCTACTATCACATACTTAAACCTTGAAACATCATAGGACCCTGATTAATCCCCTGAAATCGGTGAGTTAAAATTACTGAACCGCGGATCAAAATTTGAACCACGTTCGTACAACTGGCCCTAAAAAAAGTTAAACGACTCAAACAATGAGAGTTCTTGCAAAAATTTACTAAATACACATTTTACAATTGGAAACGTCGAAGTGTCACAATGGTTGCCGTTTTCGAAAACGTTATCTGCGTCAAAAATGCATTCGCAGATTTTTTTTTAACGCAAACTGCAAAAGTCTTCTGTTGGAAAATGTAAATACAAATTTTGCTGCGTTAACATTGTGTTCCATAATGCAAGGCTGCTATAGTCACATGCTCCAAAACATCATCTGCGGTGCAGCTTTGCAGTAAAAAAAAGTTGACGAACAAAATATTGTTTATGAACACGCCAGAGAGCGTGCAAGTAAATTGACTCACGTTGATCAACCTGAGTTTGTCTAAGCAAGACGATTGCATATTTGACGATCGCAGTATCTGCGTCAAAAAAAGATGATCATTTGACGATCAAATTGACTTTGATTTGACGTCTTTGAAAATGGCTGGAGTTTTCGATACGAAAAAGATTAAAATCCGAAGAAAATTCCCATTCCGAATTAAAGTCCCATATTACAAGATTATAGACCCCTATTAAGCCTCTCCCAAACCAACGCGAATGCGGGGCGATTCACAGTAAATATAATATTATAAATAAATAATAAATAAAAAAATATTAAATATTCACCCGTGAATGTAAAATTCCAGTATATAACCCCAAAGTAAGAAAACTGCCTCGTGCTTCGACAGTTCAATATGATGTGTCTTTATTCCAATGTTTAAATTTAGATGACATTTTATTAGAGATTAAAGTACATCTTACACTAAATACAAATAATTAAAAGTTCGTGTCTGGAATATCTTACAGTCTTCCCCTCCATTAGAGCTTGCGCTGGTAGGGAATGACTTGGCGATGTAATCTGCTACACCTCCTCAATTCAATTTGGTGCCCTGGCTTCCCAACACCTGATATACTTGTCACTGCAGGGTTGGACATCAGATCCGTTACTAATGGTGAAGAAGCTGGAATGGTATCCTGTTGTGGTTGCTGTGATATGGCCAGAACAGTAGTTGGTTGCTGTGTCAATTCTCCATCACCCCTGAATTCGCATTGGATTTTATCGGCTGAGAATCTATAGGAAGAGATTTCGGAATACAATATTACGACTGTCACATTTGTACTACAACGACTCTCGAATGAACTATAACCACTCTCGAATAAAAGAAACACCGAATTTCGGAGTAGACAGGACACAAACCAACCTACGGAGAATTTTGGTGAGCTTTCGAACTTCCAATACTAAACGTCAAATTGAAAGCTTTGGAGAGAGAAATTTGTGGGAAATTTCCCCTATGGAAAGCTCTGGAAGCAAATACTAGAACCTTCCAGCTTTTTCGGGAACCTTGTGAAAAGTATAAAATCAGATGTCTGACCGGCAGAGGACGCAGTTTATTTTAATCGTGAATGAGTAAAGTTGGTAGTAATAAAAGTAAAGTGGTGAATTAATTTCAGTGGTGATTAACAAATTGTTTTGTGGTTGTAAAAGTAAAGTGTTTTATTTTTTAAAGTAAATAAGTGGAGAATTAAAATAAAGTGAATACGTTTTATAGACGAACCTAAGAAAATATTACATTGGTATTTATTTGTGGGTAAATAAAAAATTTTAAAACTTTCAAAAATATTAATTTATTTATTTATGTTTAAGAGCAATAATCACAACATCCTTTGTTTTTCTTTTATTTTGCGACGCGTTTCGGTTTAAAAAACCATCTTCGGGCGTAATATTTTTTGACTCGAGGTGTCGTTAGCGAGTAGTTAAGCCTTGTGTTTCTGTGCTGTTTGTTTTTTTTTTTTTATTATTTTATTTTTCGTTCTTGTGGTTGCTGGTGTTGTTGGTTGATGTTCATGGTTGTGGGTTGTGCTGTGTTTGTTTCATTCTATTGTGGTGATTTATTGCTGTATTATATAAAGAATTCGTTTTTATAGTTAATTTGTCGTTTAATATTTTGTCTTGTTCAGTCTTGTAAGCCTTGTAAACTTCGTATTCTTCTAATGCGTTTAGTTGTGTCCCTTTTTTACATTTGTGTAGTGGTTTCAAGTTTATGTCAAAGTCGGTATAATTGTGGTTATTGTCTATCAAGTGCTGTGCGTATGTGGGTTTTGTATTCTGTTTTGGTCTATGTTCTAAATATCTGTCATAGAAAGTTCTGCCTGTCTGTCCAATGTAGTAGCTGTCGCAGTCGTCGCACTTTATTTTGTAAACTCCAGATTATGTTTTATTGTTATTTGTTGATTTGTACTGTTAAATTTTTTGGATGTTATGTTGCGGGGCAAGAGGATGGTAGGTAGGGGCCTTAGGTCGGAACAAGGATAAAGGAAGGGAACGGGTAGGAAAGGAAGCGGAATGGAATGCCTAGTTCGGGAACGCGGCCTGCTTGCAAAGCACGGCTTAGCTCGTCGGAATGGGGGGGATCTTGTCCTCGAAACTAGACCTCACCTCTCAACAAAACAAATATCAGGCCTAGATAAAGAAAGGAAAAGCGGACGGACGGTTCACCACACTTAGGAGGCTGCAGATGTTGTTGCAGCTGGCCATATCCCAACCCTACCGTGGAACCCTTCGGCCAGGTTTGGATTCCCCCGATACGGTCCAATACCGTTTAGGTCACTCCACTATCACCACTTCGCTAAGCTCTCCATCAGCACCCCTGAAAAGTTTAGATTCAATGGAACATGTTTTGTTTCAGCAAAACAAACAAACAACTATATTTTTTCTCCATTAGAGAATAACAAACAAACATTTTTATTTATAAATTATCTAAATACTATAATCTTACAATAATAATACAAGGAATTATTTACTTCCTCCTTTTGCATCCCATAAACAAAGTATATCTATAAGAAAACAAGGACATAACACTTGTCATAAGCCGCGTACCCGGATTCCCCTACCTAAAAGAGCTCTCTTATGGTTGGTTCAGGTAATTTAACAATCCCAATTCAGGCAAGAATAAATCAAAAGAAAACGGAATTACAATGCTACCACCAAAAAAGACGTTTACATCTATAATAAACTCTTAATATAGATAGGTATTCGTGTTCGAATATCTCGTTCTTGTTGTTTAACTTTCTATGTTTATTTTTGTTAAAAAAAAATTAACACCAGAAGGGCAAAAGTATGTAAATTGGAGAGGCCTCTTTTGTTTCTTTCACTG
The DNA here is from genome assembly GCA_946251815.1 of Dasysyrphus albostriatus. Lineage (NCBI taxonomy): Eukaryota > Metazoa > Arthropoda > Insecta > Diptera > Syrphidae > Dasysyrphus > Dasysyrphus albostriatus. The sequence continues at coordinate 113,258,797 of OX276335.1, forward strand.
TTTTTTTTTCTTTTGAAGAGCAAAGGGTTGGTAAGTAACAAATATTTAAACAGATTCCAATTCAAAGTTATTTACAACAAACAATTTAAGAAGTATCTGTAATATTGAAATTTTCTACTTTTTTTCTGTTAATTTTCCAAGAATCATTTAGGTAAGTATAAAGAAGAAAGAATTTGCTTTAAGAATATTAATAAGGTTTAACATAAGGTAAGTATAAGTAATTTTATAAATATTTATAAAGGTTAATATAAGGTAAGTATAAGAAATTTTTTTTTTTTTTTTATTATAAGGTAAGTATGAGCAATTTTCGGATTTGCTTTAAGAATAATTATAAAGTTTAACATAAGGTAAGTTTAAGTAATTTCGATAATTTAATTATTTATTTTTTAATTTTAATTTTCTATGTTCTTTCCTTTTTTTCAGTATAGGTAGCTTTAAATAACTAAGATTCTTTTTCTTTCAATATTTAAGGTAACTTTAAGTAATTTAAATATTTTCTTTCTTCTTGAAACCTTACGAAATTTAGATCTTAATTTTTTTTTGTTTTTTTTTTTATATATATATAGGATAGCTTTAAGTTATTTAGTTTTTTTTTTGTAACATTTAAAGTAGCTTTAGCTAGCTTTCATTTTTTTTTTGTAGTTATATATCTAGTTGTATATAGTTAGGGGAGCAACTTTGATTTTTTTGATTTAAGTAACTTAGTTGTTCTTTGTTCTTGAAAAATATAAAGTAGCTTTAAGTATTTTAGATTTATTTTTTTTCTCGAAATAAAATAGGTATAAGGTAGCTTTTCGAAATTTCGATTTTGGTTGGTGAGGTCAATTTAAGGTAGCATTAAGTTATTTAGTTTTCTTGTCTTTTGTAACAATTAAGGTAGCTTTAAGTTATTTAGTTTATTTCTTGGCAAATTTAGTTTTAAGATACCTATTTTGTTTTTTTTTTTGTTTTTTTCTTGTAAGTAGCTTAAGGTAGCTTAGATTCCTCTTTTTTTTTTTGTATTATTTAAGGTAGCTTTAGGTGTTTTGTTTTCAGGGCTTTATGTAACTTAAAGTATGGATTTGTATATTCACTCACGTGACCTTTTGGTTGGTGGTATACATCGACTTGGTGAGAATTGCTGGGTTGGCTGAGCCGCTTTGGGTGACCAGTCTCCTCCGTCTTAGGATAACGTATGTTCCACAAGGTTTGTAGGGGTTGTTCTAGACCAAAATCCCTGAGTCGAGAGTGCCCCAAATACTTCAGTGAAACTTCACCAAGAGAAAAAAGGTTGGGCGGCCCTGACTCTGCTTGCTCGTCAGTGACCGCCAAGAACACACCTGGCAAAAATTTTTAATATTAAGCACTTCTACCTCCTTTTTTTTTATTAGTTTCATCTTCACAAACTCACCTATCCTATTTCTAGTTTCCTTTTTTTATATATATAATCCTGGGTGCCTCACGCCGGTATTTCTTGTTTTTCTTTCCCTTAATGGTTTCTTGTTGGCTTGCTTTGCAGTAGGTTATACCTATTAAATAGAATTTTTTTTCACTAGGTACGATTCTCTTTTCTTTTTTTTTTTTTATTTTACCGTGTCTTTACTTCGTTTTTCCGTATAACTTTTACCTTACACGATTACTTGAGTAAAAAAAACTTCACGACGAGCACCTTCCATCAATAACACTCGTACTGCCAAGTATTTTAAGACGAATGAAGGCGGGAAAACCGTGGATGGAATCGTACCACTGGATTTTTTTCTTGTGTTCTCCCTCCTACACTATTTGATCATTCGATTTCACAGTTTTTTTGTGCTTACATGTATTAGTCGCCTTCTCAACTTCCCCTTTTTTCTGTTTTTGTTTGACAGTACCCTTCCAGCCCATCGGGTGACTCATTCAACATAATTTTTCTGATTTTCAGTCTCACGTCGTTGGATTTACATGATGAAATTATTCCAGTGAGGTGAATGTGGTATTTGCAATAAACCTCTTACTACACCATCCAACTGATACAATCATTAATCAAAGAGAATTATACGTGAGAAAACCAAGTCTAAAAACTCTAACTATCAACTATATAACCCTAAATTACCTTCAGGCAACCAGACCATCGCCCTCACGGATCTCTATAATACACTGGATAGCGTATCGACATAAAAAAGTTGCTTCCATTTGAAGAATTGTTATATTATGAAGCTGACCACCTTTGTCATCTTCAAATGGAAGCAAAAAAAAAACTATTATACATTATAAGGAATACTTTTATTTTCAGCGTCCCAGCCCGAACAACAGCAGGAACTATGTCGACATACATTATAGGTAAGTTCGTTCAATTTGGTGGTATTCACTTTGTATTTTTTTTTATCATTTACCTGACCGGGGTGCACTACATTTTTGTGAAATTACTAATCGTATTTTTGGTTTTTCTTGCAGATACATAATACCTATCTCCTCATGGGAAGCTGATACGACCTGGATAGCTGCCGATATATGTTTGGCGGCCGCAACAAAGGTTCGTCCTTTGTAGGACACCTTCCTAAGGCGCCAGTTATAGCTTTCATTGAGAACCATCATTGAAACACAAATCAGTGGAACGGTGGAGTTTTTGTTGACAAGTCAGCTATAGCAATCATTAAAACCTGGCTGTCATTGAAAACAATCTGTCAGCGAAAAGAAAATTGACAGGTGGGTAGGGATGGGCTAAGCTGCTGTTTGCAATAATTTTAATTTTAATTTTGGTGGGGGCAAAACCCCCATTTATTCGGCTTAATACAAGCTAATTCTTAATCTAACTTAAAACTAAGAACTTAAGCTAACGTTAGTGAGGGGGAGGGCGATTGAGAAGACGGAGTTTTAGGGATGGAGTACTAAGGTGAAAGTCAAAGGAGTTCATGTTCAGATTAACATTTCGCAGCATTCGGGAGATAGGTTCGTTGGAGCCATAGGAGGTCCTGTGGGTTGGAAGATAAAAAAGACGAGGATTTCGAGAACGAGGGTTAATGTTAAAGGAGATAGAGTTGTAGAGTGAAATGCAGTCAACGGAACCAGAGAATAATCGATGAATGAAGAGAATGTCTGATATTTCTCTACGTTCTTTCAAAGAATTGAAGTTGATTAGTTTAAGGCGGTCTAGATAGGGAGGCAGGATCAGGGGATTGGTCCATTCAAGGCCTCGAAGAGCAAAGCGAAGGAAGCGACGCTGGACGCTCTCGATTCTGGAAATGTGTATAAGTTGATAAGGGGACCAAACTTGAGAAGCGTATTCGAGGAGTGGGCGAACGAATGATATGTATAGGGATCGAGTCACATAAGGGTTAGAGAATTCCTTTGACCATCTTTTGACGAAGCCGAGGGCTGAATTTGCCTTGAGAATGATATCATCTACATGTGAGAGAAAATTAAGTTCCGGGTCAAGTATTAAGCCAAGATCACGAATAAATTCAACGGTGGGTATGGGTTGATCATGAAGGAGGTAAAGACGGGGAGGAGATTTAATACGCTTGCGCGTAAAAGTGATTGATTGGCATTTGCCAACGTTGAGCTCCAAGCAATTTTAAAGACACCAAATTGAAAAACTGTCAAGGTCCTGTTGAATAAGGGAAGAGTCATGTGTCGACGAAATAATCTTGAAAAACTTGGTATCATCAGCGTACAGTGAAATACAAGAGTGTTTGATGACCTTTTCAATATCGTTAATAGCAAGAATGAACAAAAGAGGGCCTAGGTGGCTGCCTTGGGGAACACCGGAGGTAGCTAGGAAAGAGCAAGAGGTGGCGGTTCTAAAACGAACGCTATAATAACGATTATCTAGGTAAGAGGAGATCCATTTTAACAAAGAAGGTTCGAAGCCGAGAGAGGACAATTTGAAAAGTATTAGCTTATGGGAGATTTTATCAAAGGCCTTACTAAAATCGGTTGATATAACATCGACTTCGTAACCTTTTTCCATGGCTGATAGCGTGAAAGACACAAATTCAACAAGGTTAGTGGTTGTGGATCTGCATTTGAGAAAGCCATGTTGTCTGGGGGAGATGAGAGATTTGCAGTGGAAGCTAAGTGTTTCGTACAAAATACTTTCAAAGAGTTTGGGTATGTGAGAAAGCTTGGCAATTGGGCGATAATTGTTAACATCACCCTTCGAACCTTTTTTGTGTATTGGCATAATGAAAGATGATTTCTTTATCTGAGGAAATTCACCAAAATTTAGGGAAAGACTAAAATTTTTTGAGAGAGAAATAGAAAGGTGGAAGAACATTTTTTTTTAAGTATGGCAGGGAGACCATCGGGACCGGGACTAAATTCATCGTTTAGTTGATTTAATTTAGTTTCGATGAGATACGGATCCACAGTGCGAGGGAGAATCGGTCCAAGAGAAAAGTTTTGTAGATAATTGAAATATGCAGAATCAGGTGCAAAGGAGTCATCTGCAAAAGATTGTTTAAAAAATTTAGCAAAAAGGTCGGCGATAGTCCTAGGATCGTTTGAGGTTTCGTTATTGAAAGAGAGAGTGTTGGGGTAGCCATCGGATTTTCGTTTATAGTTGACAAACTGAAAAAATGACTTAGGGTCATTGATTAGGTTGGATTGCGTGGTAATTAGATAGCGTTGGTAAAGGGAGTTGTATAGCTCGTTAAAATGTAAATAAGAACCAAGATAGTTAGAATAATTAGTAGGAGAACGAGAGCGGAGGAAAATTTCCCACAACTTATTTCTCTTATTTCGCAGACAACGAAGTTTACGATTATACCAAGGTGGAGAAGAAGACAAAGTTTTGTGGCGAGAAAAAGGAACATAAAGGGCAATAGAATTAAATATTTCAGTGTACAATAAAGTAGTGGCATCATTTACAGTTAAGTTATCAAATTTAAAAGAGATTTTTTTAAGGTATTCGTTTATTAGACGAAAGTTTGCTTTATGGAAGTCATGAGAATAAAGATCGGTAGTGGGAGTGGATTGTAATTGGGAGTCGTGAAAAAATGAGAGAAGAAGGGGAGGGTGGTAGTTATCGATGGTTGAAAGAGAAAGGGGGCTAGCTGAGACAGAAGAGTTATTGGGATCGGTTGTGAAAATAAGGTCAAGTTGTCTGTCCATGAAATTTGTGATCCCGCTGACTTGGCAAAGGCTTGAATCAGCAAGGCTATCTAGAAAGACATATTCTTTGGCAGATGTGGGATTAGAAGCAATAAAGAACGAAAGATCGTCTGATGGACTCCATTTTAAATAAGGTAGATTGAAGTCGCCGAAAAGAAGGATCTCATCATGGGGATCACACAAATCCATTATGTGGTCAATTGCTCTAATAGCAAGTTCATATGATTCGATTGGTTGTGATGGTAAGATGTAACAACAAACAACGTAAAGCGACTTAAGGGGAAGTGTTATCTTAATAGATACATAATCTAGATTGGGGGAAGTAGATACGGCAATAAGGGATGAGTCAATAGTATTTGTTACAGCCAGAAGGACGCCACGGCAAGGGGAACCGTTAGTGGATGGATTAAGAACGTCATCGCGATAAACGTTAAAAGTAGAAGGGAACAATTCTTGATTTTTAATGCTGGGAATGAGATTTGTTTCAGTCAGAGCATATATCTCGAAAGGTAAGGAGTGAGTTTGTTGCAAAACTGATTGAGTCTTTGACCGGAGACCTCTTACATTCTGATAATAGAAGGTAAATGGAAAGTTTTTGGGAAGAAAAGAGGGGGTTGGTAGTACATTAGAAACGAAAAAATCTTTCATGGTCTGCTCTACTACGCTGAAGGTGCGAAATACGTTTTGAATGGATATATTGTCCAAGGGCCTCAAGATCATTCGCCACTCTTTGGGGAGATAAATTGAGGAATTCATGATATTTTATGAAAAGAGTTTTGAGACTTGGAACATCAGTGGGAAGGCCTTCCTGTTGAATTGAGACCATTACACTTGTGTTAGTTTTTCCTTCGAAGCAAACGGAGTCGGGTTTATCGTGAAGATATGCTAAGAACAGACGTATATTGTCGTAGGTTTTTTTATCTCTAAGCCTCGACAGAGCATAGCGGCAATCAGTGGATTGGCTAGATAGCTGAGTGAATTTGACTGTAGGGGGGAGAAGGGGATCAATAAAGGTAGCAGGAGGTGATATTGAGGATGGGGTGGATGTAAATGTTTGGGTAAAGATTGAAGGGGTATCTGATATGGGGAGAGAAGTAGATTTAGGTAATGAGTCAGAGTTCGCTGGAATTGATCCAGGAGAGGATGTGGGGTTATAAGGGAGATGGTTTGGTGAGGGGTTAAGAATATGGGAACTACGAAAGTTAGCGTACTTGGCCTCAGAGCTTAGGTTGAGATTTGGAGAGGGGCTAGTTTGGGGAGGTTCGGTTGGTGTTGATAAAAGCTTGGAGATTGGTTCAGAAGGAGTTAAGTTAAAGGAAACCCTTTGACCTTTAGGCTTGGATAGAGTAGGGATGTAAAGAGGGTTATGTGAAATGCAGGAGGGCGTAAAGTTAGGGAAAAGGTTAGTTTTAAATGTCCAGTTAGGGTCCGATCTGGGAGTGTGAGTGGGCTTTTTCTTCAGTATTGAGTTGGTATTCTTAAGGTTAGAGGAAATAGAGACGGGTTTTGTATGACTAGGCTTATTAGTTTTCTTAGATATACGATATTCTAATTTATCCACCCATTTGGTTAAAATCATATTTCCCAGTCGGAACACATCATTAGTATGAGAGCAAAAGAGCCACTGATATTTAGATGAAAAGTTTATTTTAAAGTTGCTATGATGCTTGGAGCGAGGTGGCGAAATCTTTTGGCATTCATTAAGAGTTATAGAAAATGAACGGCTAAATAGATTAGTTATCCAGGGGACATCGGCTTGAACAGGAGCATTTTTAATGAAGAAAGTCACACTGCCAGCATTGATATTTAACTTCTTTAGTCTGTTGTTCCATTCAGTAAGGGTCCACGTTGTGCCAAAACGTTGAATGGTAGGTATTGCTGGTACATTTAAAGTAGTTGATAGTGTTGGTTGGTTAGAAGGTGCAGGAGTAAGTGCTGATTGATGGTGAGTAGATGCTGCAGGAGGTGATGGCAATGCAGTGGTGATGGATGGAGGCGAAGGTTGTAGGTAAGCGGGTCCTGAAGGTGATGCATCTACGATTGCAGGTAAGGGAGCTGATTGGCAGATAGATAGAGGTGTGCAAGTAGAGGTATCCATTATTTCAGCCAGTAAGGATGTGTTGTAAATAGAGGCGTTAGGCTGTAGGTTGATACCATCGATTTTACAAGTGGCAGTCTGGATATCATCAGCTAGCTGACCAATGCTAAGACGGGTTTCCATTAGTTCAGTACTAATTAAATTAATAGTACCCACGGCGTTTTCGAGTAATGCAATTGGTTGACGAAGACCGGGGATGACAATATTGGAAGTGCTTTGGAGGTGACAATCGCGGTCGGAGCGGAGAAAGCTTAGGTTTTCGTTAATTGATTCGAGGGAATTGGCTGCACTATAAGACTTTAACATTGAAGATAATTCTTGTTTAAGGGAATCACAACGATTGTTAAAAAGAGTAGCGCGAGGGTCGTTTGTAATCAAGTCCGTTATAACAGAGAGTTGTTTTTCGATAGAAACAAATTTAGAATCACATCGCTTATTGGCACAGTCAATAGTGTTGCTGAAATCGTCTAGAGTCTTAACCAAAAAATCATCCATTTTTTCTAGCTGACTAGTAGTTTTTTTTTGATAAGAATAATTGTCAGCAAGAATAGGACTGAGAGCGTGCTTCAATTCGACACTAGCGATTTTAGTTGGCGAATTATCTTTTGAACTTATTAAATCGGTTAACGCGGTCAACTGTGACTTTAGGGAGTCGAATTTAGTCGCGACAGAGTTAATATTGTCACTATTGCATTTTATCGCGAACAAAACATCAGAAAGGGAAATTTTTTTGCACTCGCCACAAATGAATACAAATGGACCCGAATAATCTTTGAAGTAAGAGATAGATCTCTTGCTTAGTCCGATGCAAAGAAGGTGGAATGCTTTGCCACAGATACCGTAACAAACCACCCTCTCAGCAATTTTGTTATCCAGGTCGCAATGGGCAAAATCGCAGCGATAGCTTTCCATAGTTTTTATATGTCACCTGTTACTACTATCATTGCTACTCTTTAATAGCAGTTACAGATACCTGTTACTGAAATAACAGTTGAGAAAAAAAAGTCGTTGAAATATAAGAACGACGATACCCATTATAATTCTAATTAAAACTCATCGTTGGAAATATTTTCTGCTAAATAATGATTTCAATTCTATCGACCCTCATTGCCATATAAAAGTCGTTTTTGTTTTGTAACTGATTTTGCTGTTATCTCCCTAAGGTGCCAGTTATAGCTATCATTGAGACTCATCATTGAAAATTTTAATGATTGATTTTGAGACATTTAAAAGCAAAATCATTTATTATTTTCATGAAAAAATGAAGCTTAAGACTTAATTAATATTTCTAGTCAAAAACAAATTTCAAATAGACCTAACTTTCCACATAAAATGACCTTTCTTTTCTCAATGATTGAACTACCTTACCAATGATCATTGGAATCTTAAAAGTCATTTTATGGGGAAAACATTGACCTATTCGAAAATTTGTTTGACTAGAAATATTGATTAAGTGTCGAACTTTATATATTCTTCAAAATAATAAATGACTGCTCTCTAAAAATCATTAAAATTTTCAATGATGAGTTCAATGATAGCCATAACTGACACCTAATAGCGAATTCAATGTTGTCGTGTAAGCTATAAATCTCATTGCAGAATAACTGTTAAGCAAAATCTTAACACTAAATTGTCTATTTGCCAATGCAATGAGATTTCTAGTTTACATGAAAAATTGAAATCACTATCATAGATAATAGCAATCAGGCAAAATCAGTAACCAAACTAAAACGATTTTGCATTTATTTTTGGAGCCTACACGATAACGTTGAAATCACTACGAAGCAAAATAACAGCCAAGAAAATTCACTAATGTTATGAGTTAGACTAACCTCATCTCGTTATTTCTAAGCAAAGACGAACAGTCACAAAATAATGGATTTAAATTAAAATTAATTTCTAGCATTAAACAAAAATCACATTAAAAATTTTGTTTTGAGTAACATTTATTGTTGATTTTCGGTAACAGGCTGTTATTGTTATTTACCAATACTAAATACCTGTAAACATATATTTTTAACCCATCCCTACATACGGGAGTTTAATTTTAATATTTTTTTGAAAGTGCATTATAAAAATTATTGTTGAAAATGATTGATACAACTAAAAAGAAGAAGTTATTAATGCTTTTGAGCCTGTATGCAATCTTACAACAAAAAGAAGTGTTTTTCTACACGAAACAGAATGTACCAAGTACATCCAATATATCAAGCCCGAAAAAAGCATGGGGAATATTTTAATTTGATGAGAAGTTTGGAAAGGTTTCCTTTGAAATTTCACGAGTATTTTCGGATGACAAAGGAACAATTTAGTTTCCTGCTCAAAAAAGTAGAAAATGATATAAGACCGCGTAATAATTTGTTCCGAAATCAACAAGACTATATTAGTGCGAAAGAAAAACTTTGTTTAACTTTAAGGTAAATTGCACTGAATAATTTTACTAAAATTGAATCATTAATGATATGTTACTTTCAGGTTCCTTGCCACTGGTGCTAGATTTTCTGATCTGTCGTTTCGGTTTTTGATGGGTAAAACAACTGTGCGGTATTGCATCATACAAACGATTCATGCAATGAATACACTTGAAAAAATTGTATATGTCCATACCCCAGAGCCCGAACGAGTGGAAAAGTATTGCAGATGGTTTTCTGGAAAGATGGCATTTTCCAAATTGCCTTGGAGCAGTAGATGGCAAGCATGTCAGAATGTTTGCTCCAAGGAATTCAGGAAGTTTCAACTTCAATTATAAAAAGTGCTTTTCCATCATTTTAATGGCAATATTTGATGCAAACTACAGATTTGTTGTAGTCAGCATTGGTGCTCATGGGTCAAATTCCGATTCCACCGTTTTCTCGTCTTCAAATTTTGGGAAAGCGTGGACTCATAATCCCGAGTCATTAAAAGTTCCCGCCGATGTACACTTACCAGCTACAATTGAGTCACAACCGTACGCCTTAGTTGGAGATGAGGCTTTTGGTTTAAAATATAACCTCCTGACACCGTACGCTGGATCAGGCCTAAGTTATAAGCAAAGAATTTATAACAACAGGTATGAGTTAAAAGAAATTGTTCAAAAATGAGTTTAATACATTCGTTTAATATTTCAGGCAATCGAGAGCTAGAAGGATTGTTGAAAGCACTTTTGGGATTATGACTCATACTTGGAGAATTTTGTTGAAGTCACTTGAGATTCAGCCAAAGTTAGCCAAACCCCTTATATTGTGCTGTTGCATATTGCACAACTATCTGCAAGGAGAAAAATTAAGTCCCGACTCATTTTCCGAACCATTGGCTATTGTTAATAGTGCGCGAATGTCACAACCAGTTTCAAATGCAATTGAAATTCGAAATAAATTCGCAGATTGGATGGTTGGTGAAGGAGATGTTCCCTTTCAACATGGCAAAATTTAAATAGACGCACGTTAGGAAAAAGACCAATAGAGTATGCATTTTTTAATAATTACAAAGACAATTTTAAAGTAAGGAAATTAAATAATTAGCTTTAGCACAGATTTTTTTTTCAACTGTTAAAATTAACTTTTTGCTTGTTAATATTCTTTATGTGTTAATGCTATGACAAAAATTAATTTGGCTTTATAACAAAAACTTAACTATGAAAGCAAATAAATAAACACATTGTTAAAACAACATTTTAGAGTGAGTTCTATTTATTTAAAACTTGGGCAAGGAAACAAATATACATACATATAAAGAGAATAAAAAAAAGTAAATAAATAGTTTTATTGACTAGGTCTTTCTCTTGATACAAAAAAATAACCACCACAGACTTAAAGTCTTTCTTAGAAAAAAAGATTTAAAAAGTAAATAAGAGTCTTCTTGACTTTTCTCTTTAAAAAAATAACAAACAGTCTTCTTGTCTCTTCTTAAGGAAAAAATAATTTTAGGTAATATGTAGCAGGTACAATGAACAGTATCGCAAATTTTATATATCAAATAGGAAATAGTTTAAACCTATTTGTTATTTGGTTAATAAGATTTGCGTTTCAACAAACAGACCAAGAGCCAACGACATAAAAAATCATGTCATTTGCGTAACATTGCCTACCTAAAAACGTGTCGAATAAGTTTAAAATTTGTCTTAAAATTATTGCACCAATTTATTTTAATTCCTATTGGTCGTAGGGAGAAAGTGTCCACACAAGAAATATAAAACTTGCAATTTTGAACAATTGTTTTATTAAGTCAAACTTTCTGTATTTAGTTCCTAAGAAGATAGATAGGAATGAAGTTTCCAAACATTACTTGTTCACCTGAAAATTTGTTGCTTATAATATCTTCTCAGGGAGTAACTACTGTAATTTGGACCTAGACAACATTTGTTCAAAATTGTAAGCTGTATATTTCTTGTGTGGACACTTTCTTCCTACGACCAATAGGCATTGAAATAAATCGATGTACAAATCTTACGTCAAGTTTTACACATGTTCGACACGCACACAAACGTTTCAATACCTTAAAAGCTATTATTGATATGACTTACAATTTTACGCAAATGACATGAGTCATAAGTCGTTGGCTCTTAGACTAAAACAACTTATTTACATATCTTCAGCAAAATCAGAAGCTAATATGGATAAGATTTTTTGTTGCAGTTCGATTTGTTTCCTGAAACTGAAGTTCTCCACTTGTAGCGCAATGCCATCAAAAAAATGTTGCATAGGCTTTTTTGGGGCCGTAGAAGTAGAAGTATCACTAGTACTGGAATTAGACACATTTTCTATTGCCTTCAACACTCTGCTAAGATCATCTTCTTGGGTGAATTTCTTTTGTTTTTTTTTGCTTGGTTGACTTTTGAGTGGCTGTTGTTTTTGATCCAAGGCTGAGGTCTAATTCTATATTACTCCCCCCATAATCCTCAATGCATCCTTCTTCAAAAGAAACTTCGATTAAATCTTCAAAAGATTCCCCATAGTAGTTGCCACAGTCACTGTGAAAAGAAATAATTTTAATTGAAGTTAGTCGTTTCAAAACGTAAAAATCAAATACTTACTCTCCTGGAACCTTTATGTACGGTATAAGGAATTTAAGGCTTTCGTAGTGCACCCATTTTATTTTGGGTATAGCCCCTGACCCACTTGGAGTATTGCATTCGGTCTTGTAGCTCTGTCTGAAATTATCTCGAAGAGAGTTCCATTTTTTCTGACATTCATCAGCTATATAGAAAAGATATTGTTTGTTTAGAATAACAAAAATAAATAATTCCATTCCATTTTTTGAATGTTAGTTTTGTCTCGTATTTTTTAAATTATGCATCAAAGTCATCAGAGCCAAAATTTTAAGTTAAATATCTAAGCTTTCCAAAAATGTGACTTATCTTCCTTAAATCGAAAATTAAATAATATTTAAAATCGATTAAAGATGGAAAATATGATTAAAAAAATTGGGGCTACACCACTTTTACACCTATAGCCTCATATGTAAATGAGTACCTACCTCTTTTTCCAGTAATGAGGGCAATGTCTAGCCATGCATTTTCCCTTTTTATCTTGTTTGAGTATTCGGGGGTATCTTTTGCATAGATGCAACAATGGTTTTTTACTTCCATTATGAGCTTAAACTCAAACTCTCTCAATTCCGTTCTACTATCGTTTGTTTTGTTCTTTTGTTTGTTCATATTTATCATCAACTGAAAAGATATAGAACATATACTTATGATTTTTCATTTATATCTTAAATAACACTCACAATTCACAGCACAGTTTTCAATTATTTTTTTTTTCGCCACCGCACACCACCAGTCGCAAGAACAAGTATTTTAGTTTTATAGGTTAAAGTTGATCATTGAAAGAAATAATGACAGCTGAAAACAGAAAGAGAAAAGAACACAAATCATTGGAACGATTATGTTCCACTTTTGTGAAACAAAAATCAGCTGTTCATTGAAAACGATTTTGATCATTGAAATAATAAAATTGATTTTATGAGAGAGTGGTAATCCAAATGAAAATTTTTTTTTGCTAAAAAAAATATTTACATAATGAGCTTCATTTTGGTACCAAAAAGCAATCAGTTTTATTTGTTTAAATGCCTCAAAATTGAAACAGAAAATTTTCAATTATGGTTTTCAATGAAAGCTATAACTGGCGCCTAACGAAAGGACGAACAAAAACGATCGCTCATTTCTTAAATGGTTTTCCTAGTGGGGAGTAAACCCACGTCTACAGCCGGGTATAATATCGCCAGCAAATGTACGAGTAGCTTCTTATAATGGTCTGTTATAGTTATTAGCAGTAGGTATTACTACCCACAACTTACGTCGATTTTCTTTAGTAATATTTGTCGTTTTTTTTTCAGAGACTCATCTTTATCAACAAAAACCGACATCAGCAATTCAAGACCTGGAGCGGAGAGTGAAGGATTGTAAAATAATCAACAACAGCCTGAGTTCCAAAACCTAGCACCGCATTGCATCTTGGAATTCAGTCACACTATCGGCTGTCGGTATATACCATAAAAAAACCTCTCACGACTATTCGACCTTGGACTTGTGCCATCACAGTTGGGATTATGATAGGTGGGGGTTGCTTCAAGTAAAATCAATGAGAAGTGAAGTTTAGAATATAAGCATGTAATAGAGGTTAATTAAACGGGGTAAGAAGCTGTATCAGGTACTGAGTGTTTTTAAAGTGACTTTGGTGTCTATTATAAGCCATGTATATATCCAGGTACAGTTTGTAAATTAAATCTAATATATAATATATAATAAGTGATAAAAATAAGTGATTAAAAGATAGTAAAGAAAATAAATATAAGTGTTTTGATTAAACAGTTCTTACCGTTTTCAGGTACTGAGTTAAAACGAATTTAAAATTCCAAGTGGTTTAAACCTAACAGGTACATCGTACATTGGGTGGACAAATCTATCTACATTGATTCTCTTCTTTAGGGTAAATCGGTAGAATTGAAATCAGAATTCTCATTTGCTACATGACACATGAAGGGTATTTTAGAGATTCCATTTAATCCTGGAGGGATTAAGTGAGACACTTTTCCGGTATCCCAGATGGTTATAATAAATAGATATAAATAATTAAATAAATAAAAACTAACAACTAATTGTGTATAAATTAAAAAGGAAAATATCACAGGAACGTTGTCGCACTTGTACAGTGTGATATAGTGCCATCTTCATGTCATTTCTATTAACTTCAATAGTATTAAGATTAAACCAATGTCAAATTATGTATATTTAAAGAAGAGAAATAAACCAGTTCCTTTTATACCTTTGACCAAAGAACATCGCATTGGCGACGAGGAGAAAATAAAACAAAAATAAAAAGAAAGTAAAAGTAAAAAAAATTTTTTTTGTACATGTCGGTCGAGAAAAAGGAACCCAAAATGTCCCACAACGAAAGCTTGGTCACTACAACAATTTCCATGGCTTCTGGTGTACGAGAGTATAGGCCTGGTGTGGACAAGTGGCGTAATTGGCGAGAAGTTTTGGATTCACATTTTGTGGAATCGTCATGTGACGACGATCGCATTAAAACTTCAATTTTGCTGAAAACTGTGGGCTTGGAGGCATACGGTTTGTTAAGAGAACTATGCGATCCTGATTTACCAGCGTCAAAGAAATACAATGAATTGTGTCAGCTATTGGAACAACATTATTCTCCTCCAATTATTATTTTCCGAGAGCGAAGAAAATTTTTCGATGCCAGGAAGGTGGATGGTGAATCAGTTTCCAATTGGTACGCCCGCTTAAAAAAGCTGGCTATGGATTGTAAGTTCGGAGTACAGTTAGACAATTTTGTCTTAAACAAGTTCGTAACCGGCTTCGATGGAAAAATATTTGAACGTTTGTGTGAAGAAGACGAAGATATAACGCTGGCCAAGGCATTACAAAAAGCATTAACCATGGAAGCAAAAGTCTTGGCACAGGTGAATTTACCCCAAGAAAGTGAGGTTAACTATCTACAAAGAAGACAACGGGGGATTAAGAACAGTAACGAATGGTCAACAACGGGAGCAGCGGGTAGAAGTAACAACAGTAAATTTTCAACAGAAGGCAGTAGTATCCAGAAAGCAAGAAAGAGATGCACACACTGTGGATGGAAGAACCATATAAGCGAAAAATGCAAATATAAAAACAGCAAGTGTCATAAATGTAACCGCGTGGGACATTTGGCTAGTGTGTGCTCCAGTAAGCAGATAAATGCGGTATCTAAGGACGTATCTAGGCTAAATATTAGTGAAAATAATAGTAACTCGGATTTAAATGATTATAATTTTTCTATTTATAGTGTATCTGGCAGACAGGCGTCTGTTCACACTTCACATGCCCCATTTACCATGACGGTGGAGGTCAATCGAGTCTTGCTCGATTTCGTTTTGGACACGGGCGCCGCAGGTTCACTGATCCCGAGGACGATGTTCGACAGGTATTTTGATCGCTCAATTTTAAAGCCATGTCTTGATATTTTCTGCTCTTACAATGGAGATTGCATTGAAGTAATTGGTGAGTTTGTAGCAACGATGAGATTCGGAGATAAATTACAATTATTAAGATTAGTCGTTACAAATACTAGTGGTCCACCAATTTTGGGACGCGACTTTATGTCTTTATTCGGTATTGGTCTCTCTCAAGTAAATGCAATAGAAAATATTGACGAGTATGTTCTTGGCGTTTTGAAACGATATAGCGAAGTGTTTAAAAATGATTTAGGTTCTTACACCGGGAATACGGTAAAATTAGATTTAATTGAAAGCGTTAAACCTATCTTTTGCAAGCCTAGACCTACGCCGTTGGCGTGGCGATCAAACATCGAAAAACAGTTGAACGAATTAGTGAAAAAGGGTGTATTGGTTCAAGTCGATAACTCCGATTGGGGAACACCTTTGGTGCCCATAATCAAGCCTAATGGCGAGCTGCGTATCTGCGGAGATTACAAATCTACCATAAATAAGTATTTAATTGATATTAAATATCCGTTACCTCGTATCGACGAGTTGTTTTCATCATTACAAGGAGAATTATTTTCAAAATTAGACCTGTCATATGCATACAACCAGCTTGTTTTAGATGAACCTTCCCAGTTGTTGTGTGCATGGAGTACTCATATGGGCATTTTCAAAATGACACGTTTGCCATTTGGTGTAAAGCCCGCGGCAGCTATATTTCAGAAGACCATTGAAAATATTTTACGCGGCATTCCTAATGTAGCAAGTTATATAGATGATATAAATATAACAGGAAAAAATTTGCATGAGCATGCTAAAACCTTAGAATTAGTGTTGACAAAATTAAAATCTGTGGGTCTTCGTCTTAATGCATGCAAGTGTGTGTTCTTCCAAAAGCAGGTTTCTTATTTGGGTTTTATAATTGACCGAAACGGGTTAAGAAAAAATAAAAGCAAAGTTTCAGCCATTTTAGAAGCTCCAATACCGGAAAATGTTTCCGAATTAAGAGCTTTTGTGGGAATGTTGAATTATTATTCCAAATTTATTGATAATTTTGCACACAAAATGGCTCCGTTTTATGCATTGCTTCGAAAAGATGCAAAATTTAATTGGACAAAGTTATGTCAAGACGCTTACGAAAATCTTAAGCAAGAAGTAATATCGGACAAAATTTTGGTTCACTTTGACGCTAAACAACAAATAGTGCTGTCAACTGATGCTTCGAATGTGGCAGTAGCCGGTATTTTATCTCATATTTATGTGGATGGCTCTAGAAAGCCTATTGCTTTTGTTTCACGTGCATTGAGTTTGACTGAGAGAGGCTACAGCACCATTCATAAAGAAGCACTGGCGATCGTTTTCTGCGTAACAAAACTTCGTCAATACTTATTAGGTCATCATTTTATTTTGGAGTCAGACCACAAGCCACTTTTGGCAATTTTTGGTGAAAACAAAGGCTTGCCAGTTATGGCAGCGGCACGAATGCAAAGATGGGCATTTATATTGTCCGGTTTTAACTATACTATGCGCCACATTAAGGGATCAACAAATCCAGCGGATCATCTGTCTAGATTACCACAGCAAAAGTGGATTCCTAATAATGATAACGAGTTTAACTATGTTAATTTTATCGATAAAAATAATAATGAATTGAATTTGAATTTTAAAACAATTGCAAAGGAAACTAGGCGCGATCCTATTTTATCGAAACTATGTGAAGCAATTCAAAGAGGTTGTGTAGGTTCATTAGAACATCAAGATTTTTTTCCGTTTCGAAATTGAAAAGATGAACTTTCAGTTGAATACGGCTGTGTTTTGTGGGGTTACAGGGTAGTTATTCCTACTAAATTACGTGAAAAAGTTCTGTCAGAATTACATCGATCTCACTTAGGCATCGTTAAAACTAAAGCGCTGGCGCGTTCATACGTTTGGTGGCCTAAGTTAGATCAGTGTATTGAAACTTTGATATCTAATTGTGTACCATGTAGGACTACCCAGCCGAGTCCGGAAAAAGGATTTTTGTTCCCTTGGGCCCCAGCCGAGTGTGCTTGGTCTCGGATCCATGTCGATTATGCCGGTCCCATTAATAATTATCAATTTTTAATAATTATTGATTCATTTTCCAAATGGGTAGAAATTTTCAAAACAAAAGACATAACCACACATTTCACAGTAAATAAATTGAGGGAAACTTTTTGTAGATTCGGCTTGATAGATACATTAGTTAGCGACAACGGTCGTCAATTTACGTCGGAGGAGTTTCGTCAATTCTTATCCAATAATAATATTAAACATATTTTGACAGCTCCTGGCCATCCCGCTAGCAATGGACAGGCAGAAAATTTTGTAAAAACTTTTAAAAAGTCTATTTTAGCTAATTTGGAAGAAAATGCATATAAAAACTTAGATCAGGCTATAAATAGATTTTTATTTGATTATAGAAGCACTAAACATTGTGCTACAGGAGAAACCCCTGCAAAATTACATTTAGGTAGAGAGTTGAAAAATCGTTTCAGTATGCTAAGACCACCGTTGGTAAAACAAAATATTGTAGAGAGCCTCTTATCGAATGCTAAAAATCATAAAGGCTCTAGGAATACAAATTTTGAAAACGGTGAACGCGTTTTTGTTCGTGATTATTCGAACCCTAATAAAGCAAAATGGCAAAAAGCTTCGGTTAAAGAACGTATTGGCCCGCAATCTTATCGTTGCATATTAACTCGAAACAATAAAACCATCAAACGTCATTTAAATCAAATGATCCACGGAACACCGAATAATAACCATCAGAATAATATCAGGACTTCGCCGTTGATTATTGAGGATCAATGGCTTCCTAGTACATCGGGTACGGTCAGTAATCTCAGTGTAACCGGGGCGCCTGTGGCCAACATGGAGTCAGTAAGTACTACCTCAGAAAATATGGGAGGGAGTGAGCAGGCGCCGGCCCAGGATGCACCACCAACAAAGATTTCAAGAAATTTAAGACAATTAAAACGTATTAATTATAAAGAGTAACAATGATTGTTATAATTATGAAAAGAAAATTATAATATTAAAGTATTAAAATGAATTATGTAAATTATTTTATAGCATTATAGCAACATTTTTGAATAATTATAATTTGAATTTAATGATTTATTCAGCAATTGAACACTATATTTAACTTCATTTTGAATAGTATTTTTCATCTTAGGATGGGAGTTGTGATATAGTGCCATCTTCATGTCATTTCTATTAACTTCAATAGTATTAAGATTAAACCAATGTCAAATTATGTATATTTAAAGAAGAGAAATAAACCAGTTCCTTTTATACCTTTGACCAAAGAACATCGCATACAGGGTTTTCTTAAATAGATAACATCACAGTCTAGTATTGAAATAAGAAAACGATTTGAAAGTCAAGGTAAGAATTCTATGATGATTACATAATTTAACTATAAATAACTAACAACTATCAGGTACAAGGCATCGAAAATGGAATCGAGGATTTAAGTCTTATCTCTAAGATATGAAATGTCGTTTAGACACAGTCTTAACTCTCATATAGGTACTTGGTGATAAAATATATTAAAAAACAACCTGAATCGACGGACGCGGACAATCGGTACTCAAGTACCGAGTTATAGCGATACGTGAGGTATATGAGATACTCGATCCCTGTGACAATAAGGAAACTGGAGATAGGAACTCTAAGGACATTGTTTTTTTTTTCAAACAGGTACCGTGATAGCATTAACCAAAAAGGGGTTTTTCTAAGAAAAAGACGGAAACCTTATACACTTTGTGATCTTCGAGGAGTTATCACTGCTTTAAGACTTTTCCATGAAATATGCCAATCTTTTTACTAGCTAAATTTTCTAATTCATACATTTGATTGCCTACGTGGTTCAAAACACGGCATTTTATGTATTTTGGCGAAAGTTTGGCGGGTAGATACTTTAAAGAATCGCTTGAGACAAAATTTCTTCGGTATACTTCCTGTCCAGGTAAGAATCTAACCTTTTTTGTGCGGGTGTTGTATGATTTGGCTGATTTTTCATTTGCCTTCGTGATGTTTTCGCGAACGTGATTCCTTATGCACTGCAAACGACTTTGTCGGGGAATGGTTAACAACTCGTTGTCATTCACAGCATTTAGTTTCCGGGCCAGTTCATAGCTACTACCATGTGTCACCATATTGGTTCTGAACAAAGCGTGATATGGTGTCACACCGATAGAGCTATGAACTGAACTTAACGCACAGGCGATCTCACCTAGATGTTTGTCCCATTCGCGTTGGTCAGTTTTTAAGTAGGATCGGATAGCTGCTAACAACGAGCGGTTAACCCTCTCCGACGCCGTTTTAAAATGTCTTACGCCGTAAGTAGACAAAAAATTTTGGAGATCCTTTGCCAAAAATTGCTTTCCATTATCGGAATGGATGATATGGGGTTCACCGAAGATATTGAATATTTCATCACGTAAAAATCTGATGATGTTCATGGTATTGGCATTTTTTAGAGCTTTTAAAAACACAAATTTGGACAAATGATCAAGGACTACAATAACATGTGCATTTCCCGATTTAGATCTCGGGGAAGGTCCCAAGAAATCGACATATAACTTTTCAAAAGGACGATCAGAACAATAGGACGTAACTGGGGGTCGGGAAACTTGATTTGTGGCCTTACATTGTTTGCACACTGAACAATTAGTCACGTAGAGGCGGATTTGGACCGTCATGTTTGGCCAGTAAAACTGTTGTCGAATCCTGTGAAGCGTTTTTGAAATACCACCATGAGCGGCTTTTGGAGGTTTATGGGATTTGGATATAACATCTGCCGTAAGCCCAGATGGTATCCACAGTAACCAGGCGTGCTCTAATGTTACCTCATCATCTTCGCATCTTAAAGCACGCTTGTATACAAAGCCATCTTCAACATTTAAATCCGGTAACTCTTCGGGATGCTTTTTGATGGTATCGATTAAACTGGTGTACTCTTCCGAATGAAATTCGTCGGAGTCCAGATCGATTAGAGGCGGTACTTCTTCAAGTACCAGAGATTCCACATGTATCCTAGAAAGGGTGTCTGGTACAACATTTAATGACCCTTTTCGGTGCTGTATGTTGAAGACATAGGACTTCAGCAACAGGCTCCACCTAGCGAGCTTACCACTCAAGTCCTTAATTGTCATAAGCCATTGAAGGCTGGAGTGGTCTGTGATCACCGTGAAGTCCATGCTCCTTCTCGGTCACGCTGAAGTTTCTCTGGCACTTGTTAAGCTTTTGCGAGAAGTAAGCGATGGGAACCTCTTCATCATTGTCAGTTTTTTGGAACAAAACCGCTCCTTTACCAGCATCGGACGCATCGCACTGGATATAGAACTTTTTGGAAAAGTCTGGGTGGGACAATACCGAAGCAGTAGTAAGAGCTTTTTTCAACCTTTCAAATGCTTCCAGTGCCTCTTCCGTCATTTGAAATTTGCCGTTCTTTTTCTTCACGAGGTCCGTCAAGGGGGCAGTCAGACTCGAAAAATCTCTGATAAACTTGCGATACCACCCTGCTAGACCAAGTAGCCGCCGAACCTGTCGAGGGGTTTTGGGAACCGGGAAATCCACGATTGCCTCCACCTTCGCAGGATCGGTTTTGAGTTTCCCACCACCAACAATGAACCCCAAATATTTCAGTTCTTTGAAGCAGAACTTGGATTTGTTCATGTTGATGGTGAGATTTGCTTTGCGCAAACATTCAGCCACTTCATCTATCAGGGCAATGTGAGTCTCGAAGTCAGGTGCCATGATAAGCAAATCATCCAGATACACGAAAACACGGTCTCTAAGTCGTGCAGGAATCACCTTGTCCATTAACTGGCATAACCTTTGGGCTGCATTGCACAACCCAAAGGGCATAACAGTAAATTGGTACAAGGGTCTTCCCGGTACCGCAAAGGCAGTCTTTTCCCTACTCTGTTTCTCCAGGGGTATTTGCCAGAATGCTTCTTTGAGATCTATACTACTAATGTAGAAAGTATCTGGAAGCCGGCTGAGGAGCCCCTCGATATGGGGGAGAGGATTTGCGTTTTTCCTCGTCAGTGAGTTCACCTTGCGAGAATCCAGACAAAGTCGATTTTTGCCAGGTTTTCGCAAGAGAACCACTGGCGAACACCACGGACTTTCGCTCTCCTCGATAACGCCGAAGCTCAACATCCGGTCTAGCTCTTCGTACAAAATGGGTTGTACCGCCAGTGAGACAGGGTAGTGACGCTGTTTCACAGGGACCCCGTCCCCTGTATCTATAACGTGGTCCATGAGCGTCGTTTTACCGAGGCCATCGCGGTCAAAACAGAAAAATTTCTGTCTGACTGCATCCAATCTGGCCTGCTGTTCCCGAGTCAGCTGGTGAGCATTTGAATGGTCAGCTTCTTCTGACATAACGGAAATTGAACTAATAATATTCGAAGCCAGCTGAAATGCATGCCAGAAGTCTACGCCTAAGTAAACATCTTGGTCCAAATTAGGCACCAAGAAAAACGTTATGTTTTTTTCTTCACCTTTATAATTTACTGGCGCTACAACTTTTCCTACAATCTTTTGATTTTTTCATCAGCTGTTTTTACTCCGGACTTAAACGATAAAATCGGAAGGTTGAGAGAGTGGATCAGTGACAAGCAATTTTTCCCCAGAATGCTTATACTGGCGCCACTGTCCAGTAGACCTCGTAATTCTGTATTATTTATAGAAATTTTTGCATATGCTCTAGGATCCGAAGAGATATCCAGATGTTCGCTCTCAACTGTTTTCTATCTTGGTATCTTTTTCTTGCTTTCAATATATCTTTGGGTACTGTTTTCTCTTTACTATTAAAAATTCGGTCCCGGGCCTGGTTATATTCTAATATTCTCTGATGTAGGGGTTTTATATAGGGGGTAATATAGACATTATTGCTCGTTTCCTTATCACTTTCCGGTCGCTTTAAAATTTGCATTTTCTTTTCATTTCCCGATTTACTGCTACCTAAGATTTCATTGGTATGACCTTTATTTTCTATATGGGTTATTATTGGGGGTTTTGGGGTTGAGTCAAACGCGACTCTCCCGAAAACTTCGCGTTCTTCGACAGGTTTTCCGGGTTACATTTGGGGCAGTGAGGAGTTTTTACACCCTCATTACCACATTTGTAACAAAAGACGTTCAGAGCTTCAGAATCACAATCGAAATACGTATGACCGGTGACTTTACAATTCCAACAGATCAACTTGGTAGAGTCGGTATATTTTTGTGGAGGAATTTTCGGACGGGTCCCTCCCACTTGAAAAGCTGCCACCTGTTCATCTGTTGGATACACTTCTTCATCATCGTACTCAAGTTCATTGGCTGCCATTTTTGTTGTTGGTTTAAAGGGTTTCGAAAAGTTTTGGTCCCTCCTGAGCTGATCTAGGCATGGGGAAGACTAAAGTTCTAAGCTTCTCATGAAGATTTTTCTTCAGGATCTTTACTACATCCCATTCAGGGATCTGAATCCTTAATTGAGACCTCAATCGGTTGATGGCAGCAAAGTAATCATCTATGCTCTCCCAAGGTGCCTGCTTACGTTCCATGATGTCATGCATAACTTCATAGTCGGACTTTAGATTCCTTGAATTTGCGTATTAACGCGTCTTTCAGCGTCGGCCAGTCCGGGCTATGATTATTTCTCTGGAACTGCCAGAACCAGTCGTACGCAGGCCCCTATAGTAACAGATGGAAGTCACGTAAAATTTCGGACCAATGACATCCGTGCTGAGCTTGAAGAGTCTCCACTCTAAATATAAAAGCTTCCACGGTTAGATGATCTGATTTCCCATTAAAATTGATACCCCACTTAATTATCTTGATCGGCCCCCTCACCGGAGGGTTCATTGGATTAATCGGAGGCGGTGGACGATTGAACACAGAATTGACATAGTCTCTGGGTGATTGAAAAGCGAAATCTGGAAAATTTTCCGGTTGATACATCCTTTCTGGTCCTACTCTACTGGTTTCGTTTTGCCTACGATTTGGTTGACCTACACTAAGAAATCCTCCGTTATTTAAATTCCTCTGATGTATTGGGCGGATCGGGGGTAGAGATTGAGTTGGAGGGGCGTTGGAGGAGCCAACATGATTGTGCGATTGATCAACAGAAGGCGCTCCTTGACTCACACTCAATTCTCTGATCAGTCCTCCCATTTGGAGTTGGATTTCGTCCTTCAAAGTATTGGTAATCTCCGTACGTACCGAAGTTTGATACGACGACAAAGCGTTTACTATAGCCAAATTAATGTAGGCTTTCAGATCTTCGGGGACTATGATCCTTTCCCGTCCATTACCATTTGGAATGTTCACCGTACTCTTTCTCGTGTTTCTACCATCACCTACATTGTGAGAACCTGCTAAGCTTTTGGTCGGCTGGGTCTTAGTTTTTTGTACACCCGGCAGCGCTGGTGCTTCTGCCCCCTGATTACTCAAGCTACTAAAAGAGGGTGGTGTGATCGAATCTAACGAAGCATTGGCGAAACTCAGTGATAAAGGAGTAGCTGCATCAGCTTGAAGACCTGGGGTTTGGACACGCATGATCTGTGGAGGAGGAGAGTGTTGTACCGGCGGCCTTTGTAATCAGGCCACGTCATAACCCAACTCCGGATTAACCCTGTTTTGCTCTATCGCTGCATCCCTAATCTGTTTCCTGATCCTTTCTTCGTTTTCTCTATCTGGTGAAGCCATGTTGTTTAATCGAGATTAAATAAAAAAAAAACTCAACAAAACTAAGAAGGTGAGTTGGTGGAAGAACAAAAAAAGAATTTATAAATCGGGAAAACAAAACTGGATTGTTTTTATTTCTTTTGTTTAGAAAAAACCAATCTTGTAACACGAAATGAAACTTAACCTTGGAAAACTTTCTTTTTTTTTAATGAAACCAAAAAAAATTAATAAACCTAGGCTTGGTTACTAGCCAAAAGGAAAATTTACAATAAAAAAACAAGTGAACACTTTCGAATCTGAATAAAAAAAAAAGGTAGAAAAAAATTGTTTTCGAGAAACGTAACAAATTCAGTTTCGAATTATATTATTGGATCTTAACATCCTTTGAAAGGTTTGAATTCAAAAATAAAAAGAAAGAATAATGTTTTGAGGGATGAATGTAAGTTGTCAACTTAACCTATAATAAATACAAGTGGAAGTTTGAAAACGAAAACTTGAAAAGTAACAACTTTATGTAAGGTTGGCTTAAACAAAAACCGTGTCTAATAGTCTTATTTCCAACTACAAAAACAAACTACTAAAGTTTTTAAGTTTGAATAACTTAAAAAAACAAAGTTTGCCACCTTAACAACCTTAAACCTCGATGAAACTTCACAAAAAAAAAACTTAACAGAAAAGGATAAACAAAAACAAGCAATAACAAAATTGTTAGGTCCAAACGATTTATGAACTTTAACAAATAAAAAAAAAAACATACAAAAAAACTATTGACTTATTGAAAGCTTAATAAACCTGACTGCTTCGCAAACAGTCTAATTTTCTTTCAAATAAGTATAATTTTCTTTAAAACTATTGGGCACTTAATTAATTTTACTTATAAGTAAAACTAAAAAGTGAAATCGAACAAGGAACAAATTAATTAACCAAGAAAAAATATTTCAGCTTAAAGAAAAGCTTTTAATTTTAATAAACGTATAGCAACTGACAAAACCAAAAAAACTATGAAACCGAAAAAAACTTAAACGAAAACAAAAAAGTTGTAAATAAAGATATTGAAATTGTAATATAAAATATAATAATCGACAAGAATAATGTTTGTATATATATATTTAGGGGTAAATAGAATTATATAAGTGTTAATAAACTCACCTTGAAAACTCTTAATACTTTATTCAGTTAGTATTTCTCGTACCGTTTATAATTTGAAAAGAAACTTAAATGCGTACCAAACAAAAATCTTAACGAATTTTTCTTTCTTGATTGAAGGTTTTTTGAATTTGGGGTAGATATGGTAAGTATTTCATATTTTCTTCAAGATAAGTATGGTATTGTTTTGTATCAAATAATATTATTTTTTTTGCATAAAACTGTATTTAGGTTTTAATTGCGGTTTAGTATGAGTTTAAAATAATTTTATAGCAACTATTACTTTTGAATTGGTTGTATTTTGATTATTTGTGTTTCATGTGTAAACGGGGTGCTACAGGAAGCTGTTGGTGTATGCTTGGTGACGATTTGGGAGTGACCCTTCTAGTGCATTAGCTATTAAAATAAGACTTCGGACGGACTTGAAAAATTGTCCCTTAGCGTGGTGAAATTAATAGGGAACTATAAATATTAGACAGTAATACGTTACAATGTTAACTTCTCCAAACTCGCAATTCAAGCCTGTCTCAAGGACTTTCTTTGAAGACTTGGTATTGGAGAAGCAACAAACACAAAAAGAGAAGAGCAGTTAAACAAACTCGAATATAGTTGGAATCGTTGCAGCAATGTTTGAAGCATTTCAAAACATGGACACAATTCCAAGCAAAAACTTACTAAACTGGACTAATAGAATAAGAAAATCGAAATTTTGAAAGGAAAGTAAAATAAAGGTACGAAAAAAAAGGATAAACAATACAGGGAAGAAGACTGTCGTCGCTGCACATTTTCAATAACCCGTCGCAATTTACCTAAGTTCGTCAGTGACCTTCTTGGTAAAGACTTACAGGTACTAAGAATCTGCAGCAAGTTCAGAAAACACGCATTAACCGCGGTCGCTATGAACTCCCCAGGAATCGTCGCAATACTTCTAAGTACGACAGTGACCTTCTTGAAGCAGTCTTACGATCCTTGAGAATTCATAACGAGGTTGGTTAGGTACTAAACACGACAAAATAAACGAAAACGACGACTAAACAAAGCTATACGTTGGGTGCCATTTGTTGCGGGGCAAGAGGATGGTAGGTAGGGGCCTTAGGTCGGAACAAGGATAAAGGAAGGGAACGGGTAGGAAAGGAAGCGGAATGGAATGCCTAGTTCGGGAACGCGGCCTGCTTGCAAAGCACGGCTTAGCTCGTCGGAATGGGGGGGATCTTGTCCCCGAAACTAGACCTCACCTCTCAACAAAACAAATATCAGGCCTAGATAAAGAAAGGAAAAGCGGATGGACGGTTCACCACACTTAGGAGGCTGCAGATGTTGTTGCAGCTGGCCATATCCCAACCCTACCGTGGAACCCTTCGGCCAGGTTTGGATTCCCCCGATACGGTCCAATACCGTTTAGGTCACTCCACTATCACCACTTCGCTAAGCTCTCCATCAGCACCCCTGAAAAGTTTAGATTCAATGGAACATGTTTTGCTTCAGCAAAACAAACAAACAACTATATTTTTTCTCCATTAGAGAATAACAAACAAACATTTTTATTTATAAATTATCTAAATACTATAATCTTACAATAATAATACAAGGAATTATTTACTTCCTCCTTTTACATCCCATAAACAAAGTATATCTATAAGAAAACAAGGACATAACACTTGTCATAAGCCGCGTACCCGGATTCCCCTACCTAAAAGAGCTCTCTTATGGTTGGTTCAGGTAATTTAACAATCCCAATTCAGGCAAGAATAAATCAAAAGAAAACGGAATTACAATGCTACCACAAAAAAAGGACGTTTACATCTATAATAAACTCTTAATATAGATAGGTATTCGTGTTCGAATATCTCGTTCTTGTTGTTTAACTTTCTATGTTTATTTTTGTTAAAAAAAAATTAACACCAGAAGGGCAAAAGTATGTAAATTGGAGAGGCCTCTTTTGTTTCTTTCACTGTTTTTTTTCTTTTGAAGAGCAAAGGGTTGGTAGGTAACAAATATTTAAACAGATTCCAATTCAAAGTTATTTACAACAAACAATTTAAGAAGTATCTGTAATATTGAAATTTTCTACTTTTTTTCTGTTAATTTTCCAAGAATCATTTAGGTAAGTATAAAGAAGAAGAAAGAATTTGCTTTAAGAATATTAATAAGGTTTAACATAAGGTAAGTATAAGTAATTTTATAAATATTTATAAAGGTTAATATAAGGTAAGTATAAGAAATTTTTTTTTTTTTTTTTTATTATAAGGTAAGTATGAGCAATTTTCGGATTTGCTTTAAGAATATTTATAAAGTTTAACATAAGGTAAGTTTAAGTAATTTCGATTTTTCTTTGTTTTTTCCTTTATTTTCAGTATAGTATAAGGTAGCTTTAAATAACTAAGATTCTTTTTCTTTCAATATTTAAGGTAACTTTAAGTAATTTAAATATTTTCTTTCTTCTTGAAACCTTACGAAATTTAGATCTTAATTTTTTTTTGTTTTTTTTTTTTTTATATATATATAGGATAGCTTTAAGTTATTTAGTTTTTTTTTGTAACATTTAAAGTAGCTTTAGGTAGCTTTCATTTTTTTTGTAGTTATATATCTAGTTGTATATAGTTAGGGGAGCAACTTTGATTTTTTTGATTTAAGTAACTTAGTTGTTCTTTGTTCTTGAAAAATATAAAGTAGCTTTAAGTATTTTAGATTTATTTTATTTCTCGAAATAAAATAGGTATAAGGTAGCTTTTCGAAATTTCGATTTTGGTTGGTGAGGTCAATTTAAGGTAGCATTAAGTTATTTAGTTTTCTTGTCTTTTGTAACAATTAAGGTAGCTTTAAGTTATTTAGTTTATTTCTTGGCAAATTTAGTTTTAAGATACCTATTTTGATTTTTTGGTTTTTTCTTGTAAGTAGCTTAAGGTAGCTTAGATTCCTCTTTTTTTTTGTATTATTTAAGGTAGCTTTAGGTGTTTTGTTTTCAGGGCTTTATGTAACTTAAAGTATGGATTTGTATATTCCCTCACGTGACCTTTTGATTGGTGGTATACATCGACTTGGTGAGAATTGCTGGGTTGGCTGAGCCGCTTTGGGTGACCAGTCTCCTCCGTCTTAGGATAACGTATGTTCCACAAGGTTCGGGGTTGTTCTAGACCAAAATCCCTGAGTTGGTGGGAATTGCTGGGTTGGCTGAGCCGCTTTGGGTGACCAGTCTCCTCCGTCTTAGGATAACGTATGTTCCCAAGGTTCGGGGTTGTTCTAGACCAAAATCCCTGAGTCGAGAGTGCCCCAAATACTTCAGTGAAACCTCACCAAGAGAAAAAAGGTTGGGCGGCCCTGACTCTGCTTGCTCGTCAGTGACCGCCAAGAACACACCTGGAAAATTTTTTTAATATTTAGCACTTCTACTTCCTTTTTTTTATTAGTTTCATCTTCACAAACTCACCTATCCTATTTCTAGTTTCTTTTTTTTTTATATCATGGGTGTCTCGCGCCGATATTTCTTGTTTTTTTTTTCTTTAATGGTTTCTTGTTGGCTTGCTTTGCAGTAGGTTATACCTATTAAATAGAATTTGTTTTCACTAGGTACGATTCTCTTTTTTTTTTTGTTTTGTTTTATTTTACCGTGTCTTTACTTCGTTTTTCCGTATAACTTTTACTTTACACGATTACTTGAGTAAAAAAAACTTCACGACGAGCACTTTCCATCAATAACACTCGTACTGCCAAGTATTTTAAGACGAATGAAGGCGGGAAAACCGTGGATGGAATCGTACCACTGGATTTCTTTCTTGTGTTCTCCCTCCTACACTATTTGATCATTCGATTTCACAGTTTTTTTGTGCTTACATGTATTAGTCGCCTTCTCAACTTCCCCTTTTTTTCTGTTTTTGTTTGACAGTACCCTTCCAGCCCATCGGGTGACTCATTCAACATAATTTTTCAGATTTTCAAATCAAATCATTAATCAAAGAGATCTATAGTTAACAAAAAGCTCAAAAATATTCTTAAAAATAACCAAACAAAACATTCTTTAACAACAACAACATAAAGAACATACAGACTGACCCCACAAAAACATACGTAAAAGAAATAAACAAAGCAATAAATAATTGCAATCACACATTCCAAAACATCAACA
Source organism: Dasysyrphus albostriatus (assembly GCA_946251815.1). NCBI lineage: Eukaryota > Metazoa > Arthropoda > Insecta > Diptera > Syrphidae > Dasysyrphus > Dasysyrphus albostriatus. The sequence continues at coordinate 113,288,360 of OX276335.1, forward strand.
AAATAAAGCTGAAACAACCAACGCACAAGCACCACTCTTTACAGGCCTACCCAAAATCCACAAAACAGGAACACCAATACGCCCTTTAATCAATTATAAAACCGCACCATGCTACAAAATTGCAAAAGAACTACAAAAAATAATTAAAGAAAATATAAAAATAACAAATAACAATAGTATAAAAAATTACACAGAATTCATACAAAAAACCAAAACTATAAATATACTACCACAATACAAACTCATTTCATTTGATGTCACAAATATGTACACCAACATACCAATAGATGAAACAATAAAAATATTAAAAGACAATCTAACAATCACCGCAAAATTAAACAAACATCAAATAGACGAAATAATAACACTCTTACAAATAACACTCAAACAAAATTATTTTACATATGATAACAAATACTACATACAAGACAAAGGCCTCGCAATGGGCTCACCATTAAGCGGCTTGATGGCTGACATATATCTTAATACTACGAAAACAAATATATATTAACAAATCTAAAGACACAATAACAAAAGATCATCTTTTATTCAAGATATGTAGATGACACTTTTGTCTTCTTCGATGGTACAAAAAGGCAAATTGATGTACTAACAACATACATGAATAAAATAAATGATAATATAAAATTCAACAGCGAAATAGAAAACAACAACTCTACTAATTTCTTAGACCTTACAATTTACAAAAACAACAATAAACTAAATTACAAAATATATAGAGAACCAACAACAACAGATATCACAATACACAAGAATTCACACCATCCACAATCACAAAAATTAGCAGCATATCACGCCCTCGTCAACCGCCTCTTAAATATACCCATGTCCAAAAAAGACTATCACGAAGAAATAAACATAATTAAACAAATAGCCACCGCAAATGGATATTCAATAGAACTAAAAGACAAACTAATATACAAAAAGAAAAAGAAATTAAAAAACATAACCAAAGATGATACAGCTACAGATAATAATAAAAAATACATCTCAATCGACTACACCAATTTGCTACCACATATATTACAAAACCAATTCCGTATAATTAATATTAATATGTATATAATTTAAAACAACAAATAACATCCAAAAAATTTTACAATACAAATCAACAAATAACAATAAAACATCATCTGGAGTTTACCAAATAAAGTGCGACGACTGCGACAGCTACTACGTTAAACAGACAGGCAGAACTTTCTATGACAGATATTTAGAACAGAGACCAAAACAGAATACAAAATCCACATACGCACAGCACTTGATAGACAATAACCACAATTATACCGACTTTGACACAAACTTGAAACCACTACACAAATGTAAAAAAGGGACACAACTAAACGCATTAGAAGAATACGAAATTTACAAGGCTTACAAGACTGAACAAGACAAAATATTAAACGACAAATTAACTATAAAAACGAATTCTTTATATAATACAGCAATAAATCACCACAATAGAATGAGACAAACACAGCACAACCCACAACCATGAACATCAACCAACAACACCAGCAACCACAAGAACGAAAAATAAAATAATAAAAAATAAAACAAACAGCACAGAAACACAAGGCTTAAACTACTCGCTAACGACACCTCGAGTCAAAAAATATTACGCCCGAAGATGGTTTTTTAAACCGAAACGCGTCGCAAAATAAAAGAAAAACAAAGGATGTTGTGATTATTGTTCTTAAATATAAATAAATAAATTAATATTTTTGAAAGTTTTAAATATTTTTATTTTTATTATACATTACATTGGTGTCAGAAGTGGGATAAAACTTAGTTCATTTGATAATTTATTGTGCTTTAACAGACAATAATTGCAAAAAGTGAACGTGACTGTGAAAGTGAAAATAAGAAAAGACAATAGGTAAAACTCTAAATGATTTAAATTTAGTTGAACTTAAGGCAGAGCTGAACAAGCGAGGTCTTGCTACTGCTGGAACAAAGAATGATCTTATGATTCGTCTGCAAGAAGGTTTAAGAAAACTTGGAGAAAACCCGGAAACGTTTATATTTGACATTGAAATTGAGGAAGGGCAAGAACAAGTAAATACGCCGGACATAACAACTTTGATGTCTCAGCTGCTCGCCAGCCAAAAGAATATTCTATAACAAAGCCAACAACAACGCAATGAACAAAAGAATCTTCTCGAACAATTCGAACAACACAATGAACAAAAGAATCTTCTCGAACGATTTGAACAATAAAGCCAAGAAAAACGCAAAGAACAAAAGAATCTTCTTGAACGATTTGATCAACAAAGCCAAGAACAAATGAATCTTCTAGAACAACAAAGCCAAGAACAACGCAATGAGCAAAAGAACCTTCTTGAACGATTCGAACAACAAAGCCAAGAACAAAAGAATCTTCTAGACAACCAAGCCAAGAACAAAGCAATCTTTGAAATCTTCTCGAAGGTAAGTTAGACGCCTTTGACAAGTGAATTATTGCCCTTGACGAGCGTGTCGATAAGAAATTTTCAACTGTCGATAAACAATTATCGACAGTAGAAGCAAAGCTCGAAGATAAATCGAATAAATCGAAAGTAAAGAGAATGAAGGTTCGAGAAAGGTCTGGTGACTGCCCAAAGAGAAAGGAGATGCATCCACCAACCTTTGATGGACAAACTTCTTGGTCAATCTACAAGAAACAGTCTGAGGCAGCCGCAGTAACGAATGGCTGGGACGAAGAAGACAAGTATATAGCTCTGCCACTTGCCCTTAGGGGAACTGCTGCTGAAATACTACAAACCATACCAGCAGATAAGAATGGCAACTTCAGTGCTCTTGTTCAGGTCATTGACAAAAGCTTTGGAGATGGCCATATGCAAGAAGTCTTTCGCGTTCAACTCAATACTAGAGTCCAGAGAAGAGGAGAAACTCTGCAACAACTCCAAGCAGACATCGAACGGTTGGCACATCTGGCATATCCGGCTGCAGGGGATGAAATCATCAACCAATTTGCAACAGAAGCCTTTGTCCGTGCTGTATCTGATATCAACCTTCAGCGAGCAATTCGAACGGCTGGGAAACGCACACTTCCTGGGGCATTAGCGTTCGCCCTGTCTATGGAAGCAGCAGAACAGGTTTCGCAGGGAGTTCATCGAGTAAGAGAAATAGAAATTGAGGAGTGTTAATGCCAGAGAACAGCGTTGCAAAGAAACCAGCGAGATGGACCTGCTGAAATTGTAACAAGACAGGACATGTCCAACGTTAGTGCAGACCACCACCTAGAAAACGTGCAAGTCAACATTGTGGACGTAAAAATGGAAACAATAACACCAAAACTCCAACTATACCTGTTTCTCAACCGGGAAACAAGTCAGAGTAGCAGAAGCTGGTTCCTGGTATCGACGGCCCCAGAACCACTATTGAGGTCTCGCAGACTAAATGAAAAAATAAAAGTCTGACAGTGGAGACAATATTAAACGGCAAGAAACAAGTGGTTACGATCGACACCGGTGCCACTGCCTCCATTGTTCGAAGAGACTTGGTGAAGATGACATGGCTGCATAGCACCAACGCCTACCGTCTGAAAACTGCAACAGGAGAAGCAGTCGGAGTGTATGGGGAGGTTCATTTTACGATCCGTCCGGCAGAACTGGAGTTTTCACATCTGTTTCTGGTAGCAGATATATGTGAAGAGTGCATCGTTGGAATTGACTTCATGAAAGAGCACAGAGTAATCCTTGATATCGGAAGCAAGTTCGTAAGTACCGAAATGTGGAGATTCCTATGGTTTATGGCAATGAAAGCACATCAACTTTGTCATAAAGGAAGATATATGTCTGTCACCTTCTTCAGAAGTGTTCGTTTGGGCAAAAATAAAGGGTGATTTGGGTAGAGGGTAGTATAGTAGACTCTGAGCAGTCTTCCCAAAACATCATCCTAGGGAAGACTCTTGTAGCACCAAACAGCAATATGGTGCCAGTACGGATACTTTACATCAAGCCGTAAGAAGTCAAGCTAAAAAAAGGATAAGTTGTTGGAAAGTGTGAATCAGTGTCTTCAACATTAAGATCACAGAAGTGGACACTCTGCAATCTGTGGAATCAAGGACATAGAACTCTATGAAGGCAAAAAATTTGAATTCATCTTAGTTAATCAAAAATTCTAAAAGCCCTTGGGCATCCCCAGTCGTCCTTGTCAAAAAGAAGGATGGAAGTACTTGATTCTGTGTGGACTATCGGAGGCTGAACATTTGATGAGCATTGTGGAAACCTTAAGGCCGTGTTCCAGAGGCTTCGAGAAGCAAACTTGAAATTAAATCCAGAAAAGTGTGCATTCTTTAAGTCTGAGTTAAGATACTTGGGACATATCATCTCGTCCCAAGGAGTGAAGACTGATCCTTAGAAAGTGGACACTTTTAAAAATCGGCCAACTCTACAAGATAAACATCAACTTCGGCACTTTCTTGGTCTAGCCACGTACTATCGTCGTTTTGTTAAGGATTTTGCTGGGATCGCAAAAAGTTTGCATCAGCTTACCGAAAAAGGCAAACCATTCAAATGGTCAAGTGAGTGCGAGAAAAGCTGCGAGAAAAGCTTTCAGGTACTTAAGCAGAGCCTATGCACTACACCTGTTCTGGCCTATCCGACACCAGGAAAACCTTTCATCATCGTCGCTGATGCAAGGCCAGAAGGAAATTATTGTGTGACCAGAAGAGAACTTCTAGCTCTAATATTGGCTACAAAACACTTCCATGTGTACATCTATGCACAGAAGTTCCTTCTTTGGACAGTCATTGGCGCACTTAATTGGCTTTTGAACTTCAAAAATCCAGAAGGTCAAGTGACAAGGTGGATCGAGGGATTGCAGACATACGACTACCAGATTCAACATCGAAGAGGAAGGTTGCACTCAAACGCAGATACCTTGTCTCGGAGACCCTGCAAACCGGACTGAAAACATTACTCTGGGGCCATAGATACCAGAAACCAGCTTTTGCCTCTCGATGTTGGTTCTTGTTCGTTTCCCGGTTGGCGGTTGTTAAACAGGAAGAGTTGGAGTATTGACGATATTGTTTCCATTTCTGCTTCCACAATGATGACATGTAGGTCTTCTAGGTGGTAATCGGCAGTGACGTTGGAGATGTCCGGTTTTGTTACAATTCCATCATCGAGCAGGTCCATCTCGCTGATTCCTTTGCAACGCTGTTCTATAGCCTGAACACGCCTCAATTTCTATTTCTCTCACTCGATGGACTCCTTGAGAAGCCTGTTCTGCTGCTTCCATAGTCAGGGCGAACGGAAATGCCTCAGGAAGCGTGCGTTTTTCAGCAGTTCAAATTGCTCGCTGAACGTTGATATCAGATACAGCACGGACAAAGGCTTGTGTGGCAAATTGGTTGATGATTTCATCCCCTGCAGCCGGATATGCCAGATGTACCAACCGTTCGATGTGTGCTTGGAGCTGTTGCAGAGTTTCTCCTCTTTTCTGGATTCTAGTATTGAATTGAACAATTTCCAAAATATAAAACGTTTGTCAGTTATCTGAACAAGAGCACTGAAGTTGCCATTTTTATCTGCTGGTATGGTTTGTAGCAGTTCAGCAGCAGTTCCTCTAAGGGCAAGCGTCAGAGCTATATATTTGTCTTCCTCGTCCCAGCCATTCGTTGCTGCAGCTGCCTCAAACTGTTCCTTGTAGATTTACCGAGAAGTTTGCCCATCGAAGGTTGGTGGATGCATCTCCTTTCTTTTTGGACAGTCACCAGACCTTTCTCGAACCTTCATTTTCTTTACTGTATCCAATTCCTTTGTAATGCATTCGATTTTATCTTCGACCTTTTCGAACTCTGTTTCTACTGTCGACAATTGCTTATCGAAAGTCAAAAATTGTTTAACGACACGCTCGTCAAGGGCAATAATTCTGTTGTCAAAGGGTTCTAACTCACCTTATTCCACTTCTAACTTGTTGCTGCACCGCAAAACAATTTCCAAAATATAAAAATCCAACATGATAATTTTAGCTTGATTTTATTTCCTGTAAAACTTCAATTAGTTGGTACTTATAAGACTATATTAGAAAGTTACTCACAATTGGTATTTTAACAAAAAAAAAAAAAAAACGAATGAGCAACAAAATTTAAATAACTCAGCTTTAAACAATTTTCCACTGGATAGTCGCACATCACAAGTACGTATCACTCCATCGGGGCCTAAATACGCTTTAACCACTTCTCTCATCTTCCAGGAAGATCTTTTATCATTTGGCTCCACCAATATGATGATACTGCCTTCAACAACTGGTTGTTTGTCCTTATGCCACTTAGTTCGTCTTGTTATTTCGGGTAAATATTCCAAATACCAACGTTTGGTAAACTCTGCCATTAAAAGTTGCGACCTACGACTGTACAGCCTACTGTTTATATCGCTGTCGTAGAAAATTCCAGGGGCCGTAACATCTTTCTCATCCTCACCAAAGAGCATGGAATTCGGTGTAAGTGGTTTTGAATCGTCAGGGTCGACTCGAATATGTGTAAGAGGTGGACGGTTGATTTGACCCTGGGCTTCAATAAGAGCATTACGAAGAATATCTTCCCTTAGAACAACTCCTCGTTAAATAAAATCAGCAGTAATTTTTATCGACCGAATTAGCCTCTCCTACCCACAACCCATCCAAAGGGAATACGCAGGGATGAGTCGCTACACTATACCTTCATATTTTGCTGAATATTCACAAAGAGCTGCTTCCATCTCCTTGACATCCTTTCCTAGGAGGTTTCTCGTACCGACAAAATTGAGTCCATTGTCACTATATAAAAACTTGGTAACGACTCGGTTGATTAAGAACCGGCGGAGAGCCATAGTATATTGATCCAACGTAAAGTTATTAAGCAGCTCAATTTGAACGGCCCTAAATGTTAAGCAGGTGAAAATCATTCCATACCTCTTTGCAGTTCCCCTTCCAAATTTCACAAGCAGTGGACCAAAACATTCTATCCCGACTTGCGCAAGTGGTCTTGACTCAAATGACAAACGAGCAACTGGGAGTTGGCCCATCAACGGCATTTGTGGCTACTCTAAGTAATTCCAGCTGTACCAGTGTGAAAATTGCAATCGTGATGATATTGCACAAATATGTCGACTAAAGGATGGTTTTTCGGCAGAATTGCAAGATTTTGAGAAGCGTATGAAATAAGCGCCTTTTGAGCTCTCGAGCTCATGCGAATTGTACCTTCAGCAACCAGGAACGGAGATAAACTCGAATGTGAGCTAGAATTTTCCACCGTCTTATTTTTGCTAAGAGACTAAAGTTCAGCTGAAAAGACATCCTGCTGAATTTTCCTGAACAACAAATCTTCAGCACGATGGAACTCAGATGGAGTGACGAATGAAACCTTTTGTATTGCCTTCTTAAAGTAATAGTCTTTAACACGAAGTAAAAAGGCGATTACACGAACTGATGAACCCCAATTAGCTTGAAACCTTGGTTTTAACTCATCGTAGACGAGAAAAGAAATCCTCGATGGGGTAGTATGAACCAAAACGCTAGCATCTGCTTCACCGGGAATTGCTTCAGTGTTGTCCGATTGGCTTGATTGGCTATAATAGTTAAAGCTAAACGTGTTCCAAGAACTAAACGTGTTCCAAGAACTGGAAACGTGGAACCGACAATTTCTTCAAAGGCGCAACCTTTGCCTTTGCCATAACTAGCGTAACTTCAATAGCATCACCTTTTTGAGACCGAAAATATGAGACTGCGGCGAAGGCTTTTTCAGAAGCATCCACAAATACTATAAGGGTGGGCTCTGAATCGCTAGGGAACTATAAAACATAAAGCCACGGAATTTTTAGTTTCTCGATACCCATCAGCTCCTTGATGAACTCTATAGCCAATGTTCCTTTAATTGCTTCGACACTAGATCATATAGCCTTCCCGCCAAACTTCTTGGAAAATTATCCGGCTTCGGATAATATAATGTGAGATAAGTCCCAGGGGATCAAAAATTCGCATGATAGATTTAAGAATTTCAGGTTCAGAAATTGAACTCTCTGTAGTTAACATCTTCTTTTACAAAAAACCATCTGAAACCCTATAAGTAAGAAGGTCGGAATTAGGTTGCCAATACAAACCTAAAATGTTTGTTATGTGATTATCAGATTCATTCGGATCAATGCTTATCAATTTAGCATTATCATTTTTCTCTGGGACTTGATTCAAGAAATCCAAACTATTTGACTGGACGCCTGCAAGGTCAAAACTCATCGACTTGCAAATTTTAATGGCATCATTTGTAACTGCCAAAGCTTGTTCCACTGTGTCATGGCTGTTGAAATAGTCGTCAACATAGGTCCGGTTAACTAGACCAACTACAGACTCCGGAAATTCATCTTTGAACTTGTTAGCATGAAAGTTCTTTACAAATTGGGCCCACACAGGAGAGCACCTAGGGCCGAGCATCATCACCTCCATAATATAAATTGTGGGCGCTTTGGTTGTATCTCCATTCCTCCAGAGAATGCACTGACATTGTTGATCTTCAGGTTTTATTCTTATCTGGTGGAACATTTCCTTTATGTCAGCATTTACTGCTATCTTGCGCTCTCGGAGCTTGAAAATACTGGCATGCAGAGAAACTATGTTGTCAGGACCTTTGAGTAAATGCGTATTTAGAGATACACCACACACCTCCGCTGCCATGTCAGCCACATCTCTGGGTTTTGGTGCGCTCTTATTTGGATTTTCAACGATGAAAGTAAGCGCATACCAAACCCGTTGCCAATCTCCATTAAGCTCCTCCGCAGAAGCAATTCTCGCATAGCCTTTAGACAATAGATTTAGCATATGATTGTTTTTCCACTCTAAAAGGTATGGCTTTCTCTTCAACGACCTCTCAAGCGAAATAAGTCTACTAAATGCCATAGAAAAACTATCAGGCAACTTAACGTCGTCGGTATCCCGGTTATTGACAAACTTGATCGTACTTTCCATGATGCTCAGAGCTCGACTGGTAACACCAAATTCCTGTGTTGTAAAGTGGCGTTTCACTAATTCGTGGAGTTCATCTTCGAATTTGATGGCGTCATGGAACAAAAATCGCATCGCCGGCCTAGCAGTATAACGAAAGCAGGATGGTCGGATCGTAGGAGCAGACTTACCATAAACTATCCACCAGACACATTTAACTCCTTATTCGGGTGTACAGGTTACTGATGTTAAAGAGGATGATGTCATCCGGCGCATCCGGATAAACCACTGGTCTTCTTTTTAGAACACGACCTCCAATCATGTTGAGCCGAGACCAAGCAACGAAAACATATTTTTTGCTCTCGTGCAAACGTAAATCTTGAATCTGGCGACAGTAACTTAAACTCTTCACAATCATTAAGAATGTGATCTTTGCATCCACACTTAGCACAAGAAACTTTTGAAACTGTTGATGTAGTAGGCAACCGCTGGTGAGCCAACACCCGGTTTTTAGTTTTCTGGGCCAACTGTGTTCTCTTAGGAACAAACGTTACTAAAGGCTTCACTAACTAAGGTGGCAAATAAATCATTTTCTGCGAAAGAAAATTTGCAAGATCTTCTATTGATGCTCGAGGGTTTCACAGTTCCCTTTTTTGCCAATCCTGGTAAAGTCCAGCACCTAATTTGCAAGACAGGTCAGTCAAAACATACCCATTTAAAAGATCATCACCTCTATTCATCGACTTTAAATCTGCTACGAAGCCGTTCACTTTAATAGCCCAACAATGTAGATTCGGATCGCATTTCGATTTCGAAGCCGGAAGCTTAAGAAGATCTGCCGTCAACCCATGGACTAAAACATCAGAGCGAACATATATAATTGCTACATCATCGGTTGAATATTTAAGACCGCCGCTGACCAGCTGATAAGCTTCCCCCTTCAGGGTTTTACGAAGACTAGCGACGTTTTCTTTTCCATTATATTTGCCTTCAATAGTTGTCGATCTAAAAACCTCTTCAAAATAAGGCCATTCCCGTTTGTTACTTCCTGAAAAGGTTGGCAACTCCTGCACGTTACTTCTATTTAAAATAGTCAGCAAGCTTGCCATGTCGGAGCCATGAATGGAAGACTCTTGAAAGCTGTCATGATGAGAAGCACCGGGGTGGATTGGAGTAGATTGGCGAAGATGAGAAGCATTCTTAAACAGCGTCTAGAGATTGGCTTGAATTTGTTTAATCAACTCTAATCTGTCATCAGAAAGTGGCTTGGCTGCTGATGAAATAGAATTGGTTGGTACTTTTACTGGATCTCGTAACTGGCTTGGAACTCTAACAACAGCTACCTCTGCTCCGTTTCCTCTAACTCGTTCCGCAAAGAAAGTAGTTCTACATCTTTTTGCACAGAAGCCGCCTGAGCAACTACAGCAGCTTCTAACAAGTAATCCACAGTGGCTTCTACCTCTAACCCTTTACCATTCTCAACATTATCTTTATTAACTTCCTCAATAGGAACTGGATCTGGAGCATCCTTCTCTCTTCAAACACAGTCCAACTTCTTGCAATACCATGGATCAGCAGTTAATATAAGTCACGGTTAAACTTGGCACAGGAATAATGCCACTATCGTTTACCCTTTTTACATGAAACCATGTCATCCGTATCTGGCATGCGGCAACTTTTGGAGGCGCAACTGTGTCCTGTTCTATCTATGTTTTTGATGACTGAAGTTCTTGAGGATCAATTGAAATAAAATAATGTTGCTGCACCGCAAAGTATAAAAATCGAACTTGACAATTTTGACTTGATTTTATTTCCTGTAAAACTTCAATTAGTAGGTACTTATAATACTATATTAGAAAGTTACTCACAATTTTTATTATAACGACTGTCACATTTGTACTATAATGACTCTGGAATGAACTATGACCACTCTCGAATAAAGAAACATCGAATTTCGGATTAAACAGGACACAAACCAACCTACAGTGAATTTTGGAACTTCGAATACTAATCGTCAAATTGAAAGCTTTGGAAAGGGAAATTTATGGGAAATTTCCCCTATGGAAAGCTCTGGAAGCAAATACGAGAACCTTTCAGCTTTTTCGGGAACCTTGTGAAAAGTATAAAAGCACATGTCTGACCGGCAGAGGACGCAGTTTATTTTTAATCGTGAATGAGTAAAGTTGGTTGCACAATAAATTGTTTTGTAATAAGAAAAGTGAAGTGTTTTATTTTGTAAAGTAAATTAGTGGAGAATTTAAATAAAGTGAATACGTGTTATTAACGAACCTGAGAAAATATTACATTGGTGTTAGAAGTGGAATAAAACTTAGTTTAATTGTGTTAAGATAATTTATTTGTTGTTTAACAGACAATAATTATAAAAAAGTGAACGTGACTGTGAAAGTGAAAAAAAAGACAATGGGTAAAACTCTAAATGATTTAAATTTAGTTGTACTTAAGGCAGACCTGAACAAGCGAGATCTTCCTACTGCTGGAATAAAGAATGATCTTATAACTCGTCTGCAAGAAGGTTTAAGAAAACGTGGAGAAAACCCAGACACGTTTATATTTGACATTGAAATAGAGGAAGAGCAAGAACAAGCAAGATCATTGGACATGAGCAGTATGCTGTCTCAGCTGCTCGCCAAATTTGAAGAACAATGCAATGAACAAATGAATCTTCTCGAACGATTCGAGCAACAAAGCCAAGAACAACGCAATGAACGAAAGAATTTTCTTGAACTATTTGATCACCAAAGCCAAGAACAAAAGAATCTTCTTGAACGATTTGATCAACAAAGCCAAGAACCAAATAATCTTCTAGAATAACAAAGCCAAGAACAAAAGAATCTTCTAGAACAACAAAGCCAATCTTCGAAATCTTCTCAAAGGTAAGTTAGAAGCCTTTGACAACAGAATTATTGCCATTGACGAGCGTGTCGATAAACAATTTTTGACTGTCGATAAGCAATTGTCAACAGTAGAAGCAAAGTTCGAAAAGGTCGAAGATAAAATCGAATGCATTACAAAGGAATTGGATAAAGTAAGGAAAATGATGGTTCGAGAAAGTTCTGGTGACTGTCCAAGAAGAAAGGAGATGCATCCACCAACCTTCGATGGACAAACTTCTTGGTCAATCTATAAGAAGCAGTTTGAGGCAGCTGCGGCAACAAAAAGCTAGGACGAGGAAGACAAATATATAGCTCTGACGCTTGCCCTTAGGGGAACTGCTGCTGAACTGCTACAAACCATACCAGCAGACAAGAATGGCAACCTCAGTACTCTTGTTCAGGCCATTGATAAAAGCTTTGGAGATGGCCATATGCAAGAAGTCTTCCGCATTCAACTCAATACTAGAGTCCAGAAAAGAGGAGAAACTCTGCAACAGCTCCAAGCAGACCTCGAATGGTTGGCACATCTGGCATATCCGGCTGCAGGGGATGAAATCATCAACCAATTTGCCACACAAGCCTTTGTCCGTGCGGTATTTGATATCAACCTTCAGCGAGCAATTCGAACTGCTGGAAAACGCACACTTCCTGAGGCATTAGCGTTCGCCCTGACTATGGAAGCAGCAGAACAGGCTCCTCGAGGAGTTCATCGAGTAAGAGAAATAGAAATTGAGGAGTGTTAATGCCAGAGAACAGTGTTGCAAAGGAACTTTCGAAATGAACGTACTCGATGCTGGAATTGTAACAAGACCGGACATCTCCAACGCCAGTGTATACTCCCACCTAGAAGACCTGAATGTTGGAATTATAACTAGATCGGGCACCTTCAATGCCAGTGGAGACTGCTACCTACAAGACCTGCATGTTGGAATTGCAACAAGACTGGGCATCTCCAACGCCAGTGCAGATTGCCACCAAGAAGATCATGGAAATCCAACTATAAGCATTGCACTTGTGAAGAAAAAAAGGAGGTGGTTGCTATCCAGAGATTAAGAGCAGATTCGACTAACGATTAGAGTGAAGAGGAAATAATAACTGCCCAACAAGATGCCATACCTATCAGGGAAGGGGAGACAAGCGACATTCCAAAGAAAGCTTCACAGTTGGAAAGCACGGGTTTCAAGTGTCCATGGATGTCAGCCATTTCAGACCAGATGAGTTAACGGTCAAAACTGTTGGACACAGCTTGGTGGTAAAAGGTAAGCATGACAAACGTGAAGATGATTATGGTTACATAAGTCTTCAGTTTGTGCGTTAGTATCAGCTGCCAAAGGGCCAAAGGGGTATGATGCCAAGAAAGTCATCTCAACAGTTTCATTGGACAGTATCCTAACAATCAAAGCTCCACCAAAGGCTTTGAAGAACAACGAAAGAATAGTGCAGATTCAACAGACTGGCCCCGTGAAATTTAGCGATAGTGAAAGTAGAGAAGAAAGGGTGGGCGACATTCGGAAAAGGACAAGAGCAAATAGAAACTAACAAGTGATCGAATGAAAACACAATACGACACAAAAGCAAAAACAAACGGATTCCAAGCGGGAGAACTTGTGGGATTTTATATTCCCCACCGTCGGAAGGGACTTTTAGCGAAACTTCAACAACATTGGGAAGTATACTGTTGTAACTCGAATAAACGATGTTGTCTACCGCATTCAGAGAGAACTTAGGGGAAAAATGTTAGTAATTCACAGTGACCGTTTACACCGCTATAATGGTGAAGAATGTGATAGATTTACTCGGGACGATCAATCTTAAGGAGGGAGCAGTGTAATGACTGTAACATTTGTACTATAACGATTCTGGCAGGAACTATGAACACTCACGAATAAAAGAAACACCGAATTTTGAATTAGACAGGACACAAACCAACCTACGGTGAACTTTCGAACTTTCAACATAAAACGTCAAATTGAAAGCTTTGGAAAGGGAAATTTATGGGAAATTTCCCCTATGGAAAGCTCTGGAAGCAAATACTATATCCTTCCAGCTTTTCGGGATCCTTGTGAAAAGTATAAAAGCACATGCCTGACCGGCAGAGGCTGCAGTTTATTTTTAATCGTGAATGAGTAAAGTTGGTTGTAATAAAAGTTAAGTTGGTGAATTAATTTCAGTGGTTCGTTCTCAGGTTCGTTAGTAAAACTTATTCACTTTATTTCAATTCTCCACTTATTTACTTTACAAAATAAAATACTTTACTTTTACAACCACAAAACAATTTATTGTTCACCACTGAAATTAGTTTACCACTTTAATTTTATTACTACCAACTTAAGTCATTCACGATTAAAAATAAACTGCGTCCTCTGCCGGCTAGACATCTGCTTTTATACTTTTCACGAGGTTCCCGAAAAGCTTGAAGGATCTAGTATTTGCTTCCAGGGCCTTCCATAGGGGAAATTTCCCATAAATTTCCCTTTCCAAAGCTTTCAATTTGATGTTTAGTGTTGAAAGTTCGAAAGTTCATCAAAGCTCTCCGTAGGTTGGTTTGTTTCCTGTCTAATTCGAAATTCGGTGTTTCTTTTATTCGAGAGTGGTTATAGTTCATTCGAGAGTCGTTATAGTACAAATGTGACAGTTGTTACAATAAATATGGACTGCTAGTCTTATGTCAGTTTCATACAAAAACTGTAAAAAAAGTAGTTTTTTTTTTAATTTCATGCATAGAAATGTGCGACATCTTTTGTATTTTGCCAATTGTTTTTTATTTGTTTTCCTTTTGTTTTGACGATTTTGGCATTTACAAATTTAATTAACAAGACAAAATGCAATCGCACAGAAAAAAAGTGTCTATTGCGTAATTTAAAAAATAAAAATCTTGCAATTCGTCTTACAATTTTTAACTACCTACTAGTTGTCATTTGGATGTTTTTTGTTCTATTTTTCTTCTTCTACTTTTATGAAGTCGTGTTTATTATTGTAATTTTATTTTTAGTATGAAGAATGCATTGGTGGAGGAAGTACTGCCCCGGCGCTGTTCAGCGCTCTAGAAATTAAAAATGTTGTTTATTGTAGGTAGTAGAGAATATCAATTACCAAGAAGCCAATCCTTGGCTATCATCCGGCTTTGCCTAAAAACTTAAACACGCACACATAGACAGTTGGGCCAAAAAAAAAAAAATTATAAAATCAACAAAAATACAAAAAGATTATAAAACCGGAAAATGCTTGCTGTGGCTGTTCTAGTTTGTAAGTAGTCTGTAAGTAGCTTATAAGTAGGTTGTAATTAGTTTATAATTAGTTGTAAATAGCTTTAAGTAGCTTTAAGTAGTTTGTAAGTTTTATATAAAACCAAAAAAAAATAAAGACAATGATACCGAGTTTTTTTTGCAAATTCTTCTCGGTAAAAAATAAAACCGACCTGGATTTAGTATTAAGATAGTTCTTAGGCCGAAAGGCATTAGCATTAAGTTATTATAGTTTAACTTAGAGCGCCCGACTGGGGCCAGTAAGTTAGTTTTAAGATATTGATAAGTAGGCTAGTTCTTATGAATTTTTGTCTAGCTTTAAAATGAATTTAAATGAAAATGAATTAAAAAAAAAAAATAAACAGTTGGGCTAAGTCCACCACTAGGTTTTTGCACACATTGACAGTTGGGATCAACCCACCACTGATTTATTCACACACATAGACAGTTGGGATCAACCCACCACGAATATGTCGGTTATTTTTGAAAATCTTCAGTTATTTTCAAATTCAAATGGGCTGCAATGGGCTTGTTCAAAAAGTATAAAAAAGGAGAAATTATATATCAAGTGCTCACCAGACCTTATGAGAATAAGTTGTGGTTTGTTTTTAAATGTAAATTGTAGTCGCTTTTTACTAATTCCCGCCTGTCTGGAAAATAAATATCTTTAATTACTTTCTGATGAACAATTTGTCTTTTCTGTTTTTTTTTCTTTTCAACTCCCGAAATGTATAAGGAAATGTAGAAAATGTACTCTTTTCTTGACGGAAAATAGTTTACAGTGAGTAAGAAGAAAGTTTTAAATAATTTTGCGAAATGAAAAAATATATTCACAAACTACTTCGCTTACATGTGTTGTTAAACCAGCTTGATGCTCGCCATAACACTTTGTCAACCTGGATTGAGTTAAAATGAGCTTGATTTGACTAGATCTCGTTCGGGAAGCGGAGTCAAGTCGAAATTTGTGACGAAAAACCTGGGTCAAGGATATACAGATATTGCATTATGGTCTGTTAAGATAGACTTTAATAGACAGGTGTAGTAAGTACTAGTGTTAATTTAATTACATTTGTCTAGCATTGAAAAAAATACATAAATGTCAATAATTTTTCTTGAATCTTATTACAATTTAACTGAACTCTAAATGAAGCACTGAACTCAAGTGACGAAAAACGTGAGTATTCGTGGGTATATTCGACCCTATTGTAACTCGAGCTCTCGATCCTACTTGTAAACGTAGTAACATGCCGACTCCACTAGACATGAGCCATGCTCAGACTATGAACCCGTCGAGAAAAAAACTAATTGATGCAGAAAAATCCAAGTCCTGTCGAGGACATGTCGAAGAAAACCAACTTTTGAACAGCACATGACCGCTGTTCAAAGCTCGGCCATGAGATTTCAGATTTCACGTGCGTGTGAGTTTTTTGTCTGATTTTCAATCAATTGGTTATTAATAATAATAATATTAATATAATGCATATTTAAACGTTTTCATAACAGCCCAAATGAGCAATTTTGCTAATTACAGAAAAAGTGTTTTCATCTGCAATTTGGTATTTCTTTTGAAAGCTCATTTCATTTTTTGAGTTTCAATCCTGCCTATTAATCGCTTTTTGTTGTTGATTGTTTTAATTCAGCTTAAACATTTTCGTACAAAATCTTTTCAGAACTCTTCAAAATGTGCACAATTGGATGTGTTCGTTAGGTTTTGACTTAATTTCCAACAAAATTGCGCACAAGTTAGGTTGAAACTCATTTCAACATCTCAATTCGAAATATAGATTTGTGTGGAAAATGAGATGATTTTGTATCAAATTTGAAAATTTTCAACGAAATTTCCTCAATTCGTTTAACGAATCAAAGCCAACACGAATGGGGATTGATTCGCAGTGAATCATTCACAATAGTACAAAATATGATTTTTTTTTTTTTTTATCTGATGGAAATCTTCAAAAGACACTCGGTAAGAATCGGTACCAAGTAGTGTGGGACTCTTACCGCACTAAAACCAAGCATGTCATTGGATTTTATAACTTACATGAAACCTAAAGCATCATTAAAACCCAGTAGATCCACAGAAATTCATGAATTAAAAATTTTGAACAATGGAGCATTGTTTAGCCCGGACGTCGTTTTTTTCGTCCAGGCCCATTCAGGCAAAGAAAAAAAACACCTAATGTGAACCTGGCACTAGTTGGATTTCTATTTGTTGAACACATCCCGTGGTCAGAATTATTCACCTCGGTCTGTCAATTAGATGTCAAAAAAAAAAAAACAAATACAGGATGTTCCCTATTTCATGCAGGATAATTTATGAAATGATATTTAAAAAAAAATCGTATGGGAGGGGGGGATTATTTATCCACTTTTAGATAAGAGTAATGTCTTTCTTAGTAGAAGTAGAAGTTCTAAACTTAGCAAATAAAATAAAATTTTAATGTACAAATCAATTTTCCAATCTATCCTCCTATAGGGTGCTCCTGTTTGCTACGATTGTGCCAAAACTCACAAACTTAAGCTTCAAACATGTCAAAACAAAGTTCTTAACATGATGCTTGATTTACCATGGTGCTATTCAACTTACAGGCTTCAGAAACAAAGCAATGTCAATCTTTTGGAATCCCTTATCGAAAATTTGACACACAAATTTTATGTAAATTGTTCCTTCTCTGATAATGAACTGATTAAATGTTTATCTCCACCATAAATTTATATAAACATATTATGTATTTTGTACTATATTATATGTTTTCGATAGAGTCTTTGAAATTGTGCTAAATGAATTTGCCAAAAAATGTATTTGAAAATGTATAATTCATAAACTTAACGTGGGAGTTTTGCAATATTAGTTTTTAAGAGTTGAATAAGGGTTTTAATTGTAGATTTCCCTTGAATAATTAATATTAAAATTCATTTACAACTTATTATTATTCTATGTTAGTTTAAATCTATAGTTGAAAAGGAAAATGTTTATCCTAAATCTCTAAAAATAGCATGTTCTTACTAAATGTAAAAGAAATAATGTTTATTGCTACTTAAATAAATAAATAAATAATAAAATGACTTTCTTAAAACAAAGAAATTAAAAAACAACTATACCACTAACTTGTAACTTGCAATGTTATGCTTTTTATTTATGTTTTATTAACTTTTTTTTAATTTTACGACAAAGTTTATTTAAAATAAAATTAACTAAAAAATACGATAACAGCTACAAGGTCATACTTTAATTTCTTAAGAACCATTCTCGAATCAATTTTTCTAATAAATTTGTTTCATAATCATTTAAAAAAAAAAATAATCATCCAACTTAAAACTAAAAAAAGTTAGTGTATTTGTTAAAACTATTTCATTCCTTTTATATTATGAAGTATAATTTCAGTAATAAGCATTCAATTCTCCTATTAAACACTCAAAACCAAACTCTTAGATGTCATGAAGTTTAAAAAAAAATTAAAAATAGCTTTTGCTGTTTTATTATTTCCAAATTAACTTTTAACACGTGCTACTAAAACGATTTTGAAAACTCCTCGTTATTTCTTTTTTGTACTTAAGTTAAATCCAGATCAATACCCGAATCCCGACAGAAGATAATAAAACCCACCCAATATCTACTTTAATATTTATAAAGTGGAAACTGAGAGTTTAGTGGAGCTTAAACAACAAATTGAAGTTCCGGTGTCAAATTGCAGAAAAACTATATTTGTATTTCTTATTTTTCTTAACTATTTTTTTCCTTAGAATATATCCAACAATAATTTTAAAATTATTCTGGATGGAAAATGGGCCACCCTGTATAATATGCAAGATGCATTGAAGATGAATGGAAATCTGAGTGATTGAAGACATTTTATGGATTCATTTTTTTTATTTTATTATAATTGTGGGGGAATATTAACTAACAATTACAATTGTTTCTGTACATTAAATTAATTTAACAATTTCACATCGATGTTTTTGTTATTAGCCGAAGTAAAATTCTCAAAACTATTTTCCAATTTTCAAAGACAAAAAAAAACTGAGCTGTCAAAACAAATAAATCTCACCGCGTTACATTGTTGGTGCAATTCACATCTATTCAACGACACGAAGTTAAGTCGATCTCGTACTGTGGAAGTGTATAGACGTTTTCGGCTTCCCAGTTCATTTAAAGTAATTAATTCGGAGTGACTAGTCCAAGTTAGTTTACAAGCAAGCTATTATTCAATAGTGCAATAGCGCAGAGTTGGAGGTGGCGGACCGTCAATCGGAGGGTCACGGGTTCGAACCCCAGCCGGGCATCAGAACTCTTAAAGCTTTTTTCCATAATAGAGAAGTGGAAAATTTTATTGTCTGGAAGAACAAACAAATGGAGAAAGAAAAAAGTGCGGGTGCACCGAAAGGTGGGCCAGCAACTAGATCGAAGGGACCAGTGGTACCAGTAGCGGGGTCATCGAAAGATGGCAACGGCACCAACAGCTACAACATCGACAACGGCAACATCAGCTGAGATCTCAGTTAAGAGGAGGAAGAAGATAAAATGTGCGCCAAACGTGGTTAAACGGCGCTCTACCATCACTCCAGCAGAGCTGCCTGCTGGGGGGGGGATCAGCGTTGTTAGCCAACACGTCAGCAGCATAGATCAATTGAACTCTTTGCCCGACGAAGAAATAGAATATATGTCCGAAGGGGGAGAGGGACTATATACCACGGGTGACAGCAACATTGCCCAACTAACAATTTAACTTGTATTAGGTCCGATTTTTTGAATTCGGTAAGCTATAGCTAGCATATAGCTAAAATACGGCTTTGTTATACAAATCAACCGTTTTCCAATATAAATTTTGAATTAAAGCCTGTTTATTGGCTTTTTAATTGAGATTTGCAAGTTGTATACAAGGCTTGTATGCTTAAGTGTGAAAAGACCTTTTTAAGGCCTGTCTAAGTAGTTTTACTAAAAGTAAATAAAAACATTTTGTATACGACTTACTTAAATAAGCTTACTTAAATATTCGTCGTTAATTTCAAAAAATATAGAATAATATATATCAAAAAGTGGTGAATAATTATTAAGAAGTTTGAAAATTATCAATAAACTCCATTTTAAGCACCCACAGTCGATTCACAATTTAAAGCGTGCACTCGCCGATGTGTTCCTCGATTTATGTGTTTTTTTGATAGAGTTTGTGTTGTTTTTTTTGCTTTATTGAATGCATTACTATATTTGTTTATTTTTGCATCTTTTTTCGTAAATTGTTTTAATCTAACAAATCAACGCGACAAAACTAATGCACTTTTGAATATGTGTCATATATTTATATGTGAATAAGTTTGTTTATGTTGTGAAAATGTTTTTTTACAAATACCTTCCAACCAAAAAATTGTTTGGAAAGGGTTGTAAGGCATTTAATCATTTATAACTAATTTGTTTTGAGTAATAGTTAATTAATTAATAATTTTGTTAAATGTAGTTATATATGTATACCTAATTGTTTGGAAGAATAAAATAAAAAATTTTAAAAGAAAACCTATGGAAATTTTTGAGTTTTTTTTTCAGCTATTTCGTTTTGCTTTGACAGATGCCACAGATGTTATTGCCTCTGTAAGGAAAGAATATAGTTTTCATAAAATGTTAGTCGCAAATTTAATTAAATGATTGCCTTTTTTCGTGAGCTATTTCGTTTTGGATACGACAGCTGTATCCCTCTGTGAAGAAATACAGTCACTCACAAAATTATTCGGAGTACAAAGTTTTTTTAAGCATGATTTTTTGTATTGTAAGGGCCTAATTACATCCAACTAATTTTTGTACAAAAGTATAAAATGCTTTGTCTTTTTTCAATAAACAACTCAATCCTATCTTTTATCTCAAGTTTTACAAAAGCTAAAGTTAGAGCATTCCTTTTTCTTTTGTAGAAATTTAAAACACAACTACATCTACAAAAACAGTTAAAAAGCTGATTCATGGATGTCACTCACATCAATAATAGTTGCTGAACTAGACTTTTCCATCATTCTTGGGCATTCAGCGCAACTAAAATTTCATATGCTTCTTTACAGAAATGTAGCACATATTTGTATTTTTTCACTTTTGCGCTTGTGAAGGTACATAATTGAGTTGAAAGTGTAGTTAAGCCTTAACGATTTTTTTATGAAGGAAAACTTAAAATTAAATAAATTTAAATTGTTTTCTTATGTTCATAACTTTTAGCTTATCTCATTTAAAGTTCTCTTTAATAAAAGAATCGTTACAATTAAAAAAAAACTCATGCTCAGAAACAAACGTTTTATTCCGAATAGTTTTGGGAGTGACCATATTCATAAAATGCCCGTGGCAAACTTTTAGAAATTATTGCCTTCTTTCGTGAGTTATTTCGTTTTGCTTATGACAGATGCACCGATGTTGCTCTCTGTAAGGAAATATTAGTTTTTATAAAATGTGAGTTGCAAAGTTATTCAAATGATTGCTTTCTTTCGTGAGCTATTTCGTTTTGCGTGTGATGTATGTTGCCCTGCGTAAGGAAACATATAGTAACGGGTGATTTTTTAAGAGGTTTAGAACTTTAAAAAAAAAAACACAAAAAATTCCAAAAAATGAATAAAATATTTATTTGAATCGATAGTTTGAACCTTGCAATTTAATGTTTAAAGATAATTTCATGCAAATGTTGACCGCGGCTGCGTCTCAGGTAGCCCATCCGCTGAGTCCAATTTTGGCATACTCTTTCACACATATCGGCCGGTATCTCACGAATGAATGCATGGATGTTGGCTTCCAGTGCGTCAATCGAAGCGGGCTTGTCCCTATAGACATTAGCCTTGACATACTCCCACAAAAAATGATCTAATGTTGTCAAATCGCACGATCTAGGCGGCCAATTGACCGGCCCGAAACGTGAAATTAACTGTTCACCAAACTCGCCTCGCAATTGCGCCATTGTTTCGCGTGCTGTGTGGCATGTGGCACCGTCTTGTTGAAACCACATATCATGCAAGTCAAGAACTTCCATTTCGGGCAAAAAAAGTTTGTTATCATCGCTCGTTAGCGTTCACCATTGACAGTAACGCTGCGATTCGCATCATCTTTGAAGAAATATGGCCCAATAATGCCGCCGGCCCATAAACCGCACCAAACAGTGGCTTTTTCGGGATGCATTGGTAGCTGTTGCAATGCTTCTGGCTGATTTTCACTCCAAATGCGGCAATTATGCTTATTTACGTACCCATTCAACCAAAAATGAGCCTCATCGCTGAACACAATTTTTCGATAAAAAAGCATTTCGAACCGAGCACGAATTTTGATAATAAAATTCAATAATTTGCAAGCGTTGTTCATTTGTAAGACGATCCATGGTTAAATTGCAAACCAAACTGAAGCTGTTTGACAGTAACACAAGGTACTAAACACACGTCAGCTGTCAAAACCAGTGTTGCCAAAACCAAACCAGCTAAAAAATCACCCGTTATATATGTTATGCAGGTATGAATCGCTCGTACCTGCTGTTATAATTATTAAGTTGTTTCTAAAGCAAGCTTTATATAAATAAATAAATATTTACCAAAAACTTAATAACGAAATGAACTTTTGTAAGGATTTAAGTTTTTCCTTCAATCGACAAGAAAATTATTATAAAAATTTTGGGTCAGTAGAAATGGAGGATTTTTTAAACTCATTCGTCAATCTATTTTCTTAGTTCTTATCATACGAATGTATAAAAAAGATGTTAAAGATTTAAACATAATTTTTTTTCACTTCAAAAATCAATTGATTCGTATTTTAAACTAAAAACAAAAGTATCAAGATTCACGTAACAGACCATTACACATTTGTCAATAAGAATTACAAGTTAGCAAATTTATAAACGCCAGCCGATGTTCGCCGCTGTTTATAAATATGGGGGTAAATTTTTTGTTGTTTAAGGTGTTCTCTATTACATCGTATTATAAGATTTGATTAAAGAGTTAGATTTTTATAAATCTAACACATGGCCTTTACGACTCATATATTCGGGTAAAATTGTACAGGCTGTGAAGAATACGTGAAGTGTATGAACTCATTGTACGTCTTTTCTGATTTGGGAATGGCCTAGTGGGTAGCGTGGTGGACCAGTCGATCTCGTACTGTGGAAGTGATTAGACGTTTTCGGCTTTCCCAGTTTACTTAAATTAAATATTTCGTAGTGACTTGTTGAAGTTTAAATTCAGTGAAGCTATTTTTAATAGTGCCAATAGCACAAAGGAAGAGGTGGCAGACCGACAACCCAAAGGTAGTGGGTTCGAATCCCAGTCGGGCAACGATAATTATTTAGCTGCTTTTTTCCACAATCGCGAAGTCGAAAACTTCATTGAGTGGGAGGAGCAGCTAATGGCAGCTAATAACACGGCGGGGACATCGAAAGATGTCCCAGCAACAACAATAAAGCCAGCTATGGCACCAGCAACCAAAGCTGCAGTAAATGCCGTAGCAACAGCAACAACAACAACCAAGCAAACAATGGCACCACCAGCCACGCCATCAACAAGTGCCGTAGCAACGGCGAAACCAGCAACGGCACCAACAGCCGATATCAAAAACAAAAGGAGGAAGAGGATAAGCTGTGCGCCGAACCTAGTTAAGCGCCGCTCCACCATCACCTCAGCCCAGCTGCCAGCCGGGGTGAAGGAGACGGCGCGCACAGCCAAGACCACAGCAGCAGCGAAAATACAAAAACAACTGGATACCTCGCCATCCGACGATGACATCGAATATATGTCAGAGGGTGGCGAGGGATTGTATACAACGGGGGACAGCAACAGCAATCTGCTTGTTGACCTCACATCGCCAGAGGCGTCCTCCGAAGAGGAAAACGAGGCGCAAGAATTGGACGAGCAGGCCATCAGCCAAAAAATAGATGTCATACGGGGGGAGATGGAACGTCTCAATGCCATCGTGACCCCATTGATAGAAGCGCTCAAACAAAAGCAAGAAGCTCGACGCGAAAGGGAGAAACAGGAGCGCGAGCAGAAAAAAGTGGTGCAGGCGCCAAAAAAAGTAGTAGCGCCACAGCAAGAGCTGCAACCGAAAAACAAGCAGCAGGATCCTAGTCAACAACAGCAACAACAACAGCTGCCAAGTGAACAACAACAACAGCAGCCGAAGGAGCAACGGCCGAAAAAGCAAATTCAACAGCAACAACAACAGCAGCAGCAACAACAAAAACCACAGGAGCGGAGTCAGCAGCAGCAGCAGCAGGGAGTACACCAGCAGCAGCCACAGCCGCCCCAAAACAAAAAAGAAAAGGTGCCACCAATTAACACCTATAAAATGGAGCTACAGGAAACCATAGACCTGTGTAAGTCGGCCATAGGCCAAAACTTTTTTATTAAAAGATTAAGCAAAGATAGACATGCTATCCACTGCTCCACAGTGGAGCAGCACAAAATAATAAAAGAATTACTAAAGAAATCCACTACTGAGTTCTTCAGTTTTACCCCCAAAGTGGATAAATACCAAACGGTCCTCTTGAAGGGCATAGATTCCTGCACGGAACCACAGGTGCTCTTAAATGAGCTCCGTCAAAAAGCGAGCGACGATCTCGACTTTATCGGGGTCAAGCCGTTCGCTACAGTCAGAGCCAGACGGGAGAAGCGGTCTTTGCCGTTCTTCCTAGTCCAGCTATCGCCCAGCAGCAAACTGGATAGGTTGAGAAGTATCTCCGTTCTCAACTACCAGATTGTAACTTGGGATAAATTAAAGAGAGGCGGCGACATGCTTCAATGCATGCGCTGCCAAAGGTTTGGCCACGCTGCAGCAAACTGCGAAATGCAGCCACGCTGCGTTAAGTGTGGTGAAGACCACAACAAGGGGGAGTGTAAACTCGGTGAGGAACGGGTCCAAGACATGACCCAGCTTAAGTGTGCACTTTGCGGAAAAGAGGGGCACCCTGCTAATTATCGGGGTTGCTCAGCTTTCCAGCAAATAAGAAACAACAAAGCGGCTAAGCAGACAGCGGTAGAGATACGCCCATCAACGCGTGCTCCTACAGCAACGCCCGTTAATCCCCAAATTTCCTACGCCCAAATGGCGGCAGGAAGGGGAAAAACGGTACAGCCTGCAGCTAAGGCAGCCCAACCGGCCCTAGTGCCAAAGGCGCCGGACGCTCAGGCCGAAATAAGAAGCATGTTGCTGGCAATTCAAGGCCAGTTAACAGGACTTCACAACCAGATAAAGGAGCAGGCGACTAGGGTAGACTATCTCTACTCTGTTTTGCCTAGCCTAACGCAAATTAGAGGTTAAAGGCGCGCTGTCGGAGAGGCCTCTTAGGATCCTTGCTGTGAATGTAAATTCACTGATTAGGACCGAACGTAGAGCTAATCTTTTCCAATTGTTGAAAGACCAAAGTCCAGATGTGTTTATGGCCAGCGAAACTAAGCTGAACCAGAAACATAAGTTGACTAACAACAATTACAATATCGTTAGAAGAGATCGACCCAACTCCACTCAAGGGGGGGGCGTCGCAATCTTCATACGAAAAGGCATTAATCATAAAGTTATATATAATAGTGATCTGCGCAGATTTCGGCTGTTAGAGGCGTGCATCGTATGCATTCCTCTCCAACAGGGGAAGCGAATGTATGTGATCGCGGCTTATGCACCGGAATCACCTCAGCCAACTGATTTTATGATAGAGCTTGAAAAACTTTTCGAATGTCTACGCTTGAGCTTGGAAGAAAATTACTTTCTCATGGCCGGTGATTTGAATGCCAAACACCAAGATTGGGGAAATCAAATTCAAAATCAAAGAGGTATTCATCTTTTCAATTGGATGAGTCGATACAACACTGAGTATGGTGTCGACCTGCTGGCTACGGATCGGCCATCGTTTCCAAGAAGCGGTGCCTATCTGGATATATTGCTAATAGACGCAAGACTGACAATTACTGACACTGTGGGTCAAAGACCAAGAAACTGTTTACGAACGATCGAGTACGACAGTGATCACTGCGGACTCGCCGCCGTAATACGGCTTCCGAACGAGCTCGTGGAGTTGGATGAGTATGTACCTGTGCATACTTACAATTACAGTAAGGTGCGCTGGCCACGCTTTACCAACGCCTTATCGAGCGAAATCAGATCGAACAACATATCCCCACCAAATGACAGGAATTTGACAAATAACGAAATAGACCACTACCTAGAACAAATGGATGAGACAATCAAACGAACAATGAACAGAACAATACCGAAATACAAGCAACGGGACGCAACCGACATGTATCGAAACGCAACCATTGACGCACTACACAGACAAAAAAGTGGACTGCTGACAAGACTAAAACTCTTGTACCGACGGTGTACTGACCCTCACCATCTGGAGATTAGGACACTGAAGTCGTCGATCAAAAACATCAACCAACTAATTAAAGAGAACTATCGGTTGTCAATTAATTTGTATTGGGACAACAAAATTCGGGCCGTTAATGCTAGCGACCCGAGCATGTTTCCGCAAATTAACAAGATATTTAGAAGGAATGATCAGAACGATCTTCCGTGTCTCAAGCTTCAGAGAACGACAGACAACAGAGAAGTACTTCTGACAGCAGGAATTAATCCAGAGGACGCCGTCTTGGACGATGACCTCTTTATTGTCGAAGATCCGCAGGAGAAAGTGGAGGCTGTGGGGGCTGCTTTCCAGCAAGTGTACAAGGTGAATGCGTGCATTCGCCCGAATCACGACCTGGAAAGCAGAGCCTTGCTCCATCACTTCCACCTTCGGAATGACATCACGCAATGGCGATCAGAGAACCTTGGTTTCACCGGGTTCAATGAAGATCATTTGGCAAACGCCATAATCGCCGAGCGAAATGGGCCCAGTTCCCTGTTAATTACGAAGGTGGAGCTCCAGCTCATCTTCGATTCATTAAAGAAGAAGAAGTCAGCAGGAGTCGATGGCATATCCAACGTTGTACTTCGACATTTACCTCAAGAAGCAGTAGACATTTATACCACTCTGTTTAACAACGCTCTGAATAATGCATATTATCCAGTGCGGTGGAAGACATCTGTGGTGCATCCTCTCCCGAAAAAGGGAAAGGACAACTCCAATCCGGCGAATCTCCGGTCGATAAGTCTTCTTCCGAGTATCAGCAAGGTATTCGAAAAAGTTATCAATAGAGCTCTGTCTAAGTGGGCAGAGGACAATAATATCATACCGGACAATCAGTTCGGTTTTAAGGCGGGACATGACACCATTCATGCCGCGTCGAAACTCGTTTCTGATGTCCAATGGAACAAATCTAAGAAGCAGTGTACGGGTGCCTGTCTGGTTGATTTGGAGAAGGCCTTCGACACCGTATGGTTAGAGGGTCTTTATCTAAAGCTGACCAGACTTGGCATTAGTAAACCACTGTTATATATGCTTTATGATATGCTCAATGGCAGAAAGTTTGTTGTCAAAAGTGGCAATGTAACTTCTGCCACAACCTTTAATATTAAAAATGGTCTTCAGCAGGGAGCGGTCAACTCGCCGATTCTATTCAGCATTTACACCAGCGATCTGATAAGTAGTCTAACTCAGGCAATTGCGTATGCCGACGATCTAATTGCGTACAGAACAGCTCCAAAAGTCGAGGTCATCAGGATTCTTTTGCAGCGTGACTTCGAGAAGATTCAGCGATATTGCGATGACTGGAAGTTGAAAATCAACTTTCAGAAATCAGAAACTATCTTGTTTAGGACTCCGTTGCTTAGAGCCACAAGGGATACGAGAAAGAACTGGCGCAAGCTGGTGATCGTAGGACCAAATGGACATCCACTGGCGAGTAAAAGTGTAGTAAAGTACCTTGGCATCTGGATGGATCAGTATTTGTATTTCGACAGACATATAAATGCTGCTCTGGCCAGGGCTAGGGGAGCTTTTGCCCTGACGAAACGGTTGTTTTATAGCAGCCGGCTTGACAGCAGGGTGAAGGTGATTTGCTACATGGCCCTTATCCGGCCGATGATTGCCTATGGGTGCCCGGTTTGGTTCAACGTTGCCCCATCTCAAATGGAAAAGATTCGGGTGTTTGAGAGGCAGTGTCTTCGACGCTGCCTTGGATTGCACAGAACACCAGAGTCGGAGTACAAACACTACTATTCCAACCTGGCTCTATACAACGGGGCCAACATAAACAGGATAGATAATTTCTTGCTGAAGCTTATTCGAGGTCACATTGCAAGAGCGATGTCCTCGTCTAACAGCTTAATTTTCGGGGCTTATTACCCCAACAACGAATACTACGAGAGTGTGCGTCTAAGCGGCTTTATTCCGCCCGATGCATTCCTCCACCTAGACAGTCGAGGGCTGATCCAGGATAGAGCGGCGGTTCCGCTAATCTACCACGTCGGCCGTAGAACTGTAGATCGGCGGCTCCTTTACAGTCGAGACGTCCTCGCACAAGACGGAGCTGAGCACCTTCGGTTCAGTAGGACTGTGTCCGAACGGGACCGAAGAGATAGGGTAAAGCAGGAGAACCAGTTCTGGTGGTTGAAAAACGAAGATGAAGTTCCTTCAGACATTTAATAGTTGACCTTGCTATTTTCTCTTGTATGGCCGACTTACATAGGTTTAGGAAGTTAGTTTTAAGTAGGGACAGTCAGGGTGGCACCAAAAAAAAAAAAAAAAAAAAAAAAAAAAAACATACAAAAACACCAAAAAAATTATAAAATCAACAAAAATACAAAAAAATTATAAAAACCGGAAAATGCTTGCTGTGGCTGTTCCAGTTTGTAAGTAGCTTATAAGTAGGTTGTAATTAGTTTAAAATTAGTTGTAAGTAGTTTTAAGTAGTTTAATTAGCTTTAATTTAGTTTTATGTAGTTTGTAAGTTTTATATAAAACCAAAAAATAAAGACATAGATACCGAGTTTTTTTGTGAAATTCTT
Source organism: Dasysyrphus albostriatus (assembly GCA_946251815.1). Lineage (NCBI taxonomy): Eukaryota > Metazoa > Arthropoda > Insecta > Diptera > Syrphidae > Dasysyrphus > Dasysyrphus albostriatus. The sequence goes on from OX276335.1 coordinate 113,317,330, forward strand.
CTCGGTAAAAAATAAAACCGACCTGGATTTAGTATTAAGATAGTTCTTAGGCCGAAAGGCATTAGCATTAAGTTATTCTAGTTTAACTTAGAGCGCCCGACTGGGGCCAGTAAGTTAGTGTTAAGATATTGATAAGTAGGCTAGTTTTTTTATGAATTTTTGTCTAGCTTTAAGATAGTTTTAAGAAAATTGAAAAATAAAAATGAATTTCAAAAAAAAAAAAAAAAAAAAACAAAAAAAAAAAAAAAAAAAAAAAAAAAGCGTGGTGGACCGTTGATTGGGAGGACGTGAGTTCAAACCTCGGAGGAGTCAAATAAAGTAACATTTTTTTAATTAAATAAAATTCTTCACATTTCAGAATAAAGAAAAACGCAGTCCAAAACCACCTCATGAGGAGAAAATAAACAGAAAAATAAAATGAATAAGAATAAAAATTAAATAATTGAAAGCAAGTATCTCTTTTTAACAAGTGCATTGAAAGGCTTTAATAAGGCCTTAATGCAAAGTCTGTATATGGCCTTTCAAAGGTCTTATAAGACAAGCCATTTGCTTTCAAATAATAACTTGTTTACCTGAGCAATATTTTGTCTTTTTAAGGCCTAATTACACTGTTGATCGGAAGCTATTTGATTGTATAACACTTGTGATGACAGGTTTTAAGGGAACCAAATAGCTTGTTTAATGTCAGCCAAAATGATTTGTGTAAGGTCTATTTTAGTTTTAAAACAAGCCAGAATATAGCTTGTATTAAAACTTAAACAAGTTAAATTGTTAGTTGGGTGTTGATCTCTCCACACCAAAGGTGTCCTCTGAAGAAGAAGATGAGGCGCAAAATTTGAATGCTGAACAGCCAAAGGCAAATGAAGAAGAGCAAATAAGTGAGCCAATTGGAGCAATGGAAGGGGAGATGGTGCGCCTCAATGCCCAACTTGCGACACTGGTGCAAGCTCTTAAGACGAAACAAGAGGCTCGCCGACTAAAAGAAAGGCTGGAGCGGGAGCAGAAAAAGGCACCACAGGCGCTAAACAAAAAGGCGCAACAGCAATCACAGCTGCCAGTGAAAGAGGACCACCAACCACAGCAGCAGCCCAAGGAAAAGCTGCAATTACAGCAGCCACAGCAGCAACCAATGCCCAAGGAAAAGAGGCAACAAAAAAAAACAGCAGCAGAACCAAACGCAGCATACACAACAGCTGCAATCACAACAGAAGCAGTTACAACAGCAACAACAGCAAATACAGCAGGAGCGGAGGCGACAGCAGCAGTCACAGCCGCCCCAAAGCAAAAAAGAGAAGGTGCCACCCATCAACACCTATAAGATGGAATTACAGGAGACCATAGACCTGTGTAAGTCGGCCATAGGCCAAAACTTTTTATTAAAAGACTTAGCAAAGATAGGCATGCTATTCACTGCTTCAAAGTGGTGGAGCATAAAATTATTAAAAATTTATTAAAAGAATCCACGACTGAGTTCTTCAGTTTTACCCCCAAAGTGGATAAATATCAAACGGTCCTCCTGAAGGGCATAGATTCCTGCACGGAACCACAGATGCTCTTAGATGAGCTCCATAAAAAAGCGAGCGACGATCTCGACTTTATCGGGGTCAAGCCGTTCGCTACTGTCAGAGCAAGACGGGAGAAGCGGTCTTTGCCGTTCTTCCTTTTTCAACTTTCGCCCAGCAGCAAACTGGATAGTTTGACGAATATCTCCGTCCTCAACTACCAGATTGTAACTTGGGATAAATTAAAAAGACGCGGTGACATGCTTCGATGCATGCGCTGCCAAAGGTTTGGCCACGCTGCAGCAAATTGCGAAATGCAGGCACGCTGCGTTAAGTGTGGTGAGAACCACATTAAGGGGGAATGCAAGCTTAGAGAGGAAAGGGTCGATGATATGACCCAGCTTAAATGTGCGCTTTGTGGAAAGGAGGGGCACCATGCTAATTATCGGGGTTGCTCAGCTTTTCAGAAAATTCGTACCAATAAAGCGGCAAAGCAGACAGCGGTAGAGATACGCCCATCGACACGTGCTCCTACAACAACGCCCGTTAATCCCCAAGTTTCCTACGCCCAAATGGCGGCAGGAAGGGGAAAAACGGTACAGCCTGCAGCTAAGGCAGCCCAACCGGCCCTAGTGTCAAAGGTGCCGGACGCTCAGGCCGAAATAAGAAGCATGTTGCTGGCAATTCAAGGCCAGTTAACAGGACTTCACAACCAGATAAAGGAGCAGGCGACTAGGGTAGACTATCTCTACTCTGTTTTGCCTAGCCTAACGCAAATTAGAGGTTAAAGGCGCGCTGTCGGAGAGGCCTCTTAGGATCCTTGCTGTGAATGTAAATTCACTGATTAGGACCGAACGTAGAGCTAATCTTTTCCAATTGTTGAAAGACCAAAGTCCAGATGTGTTTATGGCCAGCGAAACTAAGCTGAACCAGAAACATAAGTTGACTAACAACAATTACAATATCGTTAGAAGAGATCGACCCAACTCCACTCAAGGGGGGAGCGTCGCAATCTTCATACGAAAAGGCATTAATCATAAAGTTATATATAATAATGATCTGTGCAGATTTCGGCTGTTAGAGGCGTGCATCGTATACATTCCTCTCCAACAGGGGAAGCGAATGTATGTGATCGCGGCTTATGCACCAGCATCACCTCAGCCAACTGAGCTTGGAAGAAAATGACTTTCTCATGGCCGGTGATTAGAGTGCCAAACACCAAGATTGGGGAAATCAAATTCAAAATCAAAGAGGTATTCATCTTTTCAATTGGATGAGTCGATACAACACTGAATATGGTGTTGACCTGCTGGCTACGGATCGGCCATCGTTTCCAAGAAGCGGTGCCTATCTGGATTTATTGCTAATAGACGCAAGACTGACAATTACTGACACTGTGGGTCAAAGACCGAGAAACTGTTTACGAACGATCGAGTATGACAGTGATCACTGTGGACTCACCGCCGTGATACAGCTTCCGAACGAACTCATGGAGTTGGATGAGTATGTACCTGTGCATACTAACAATTACAGTAAGATGCGCTGGCCACGCTTTACCAATACCTTATCGGGCGAAATCAGTTCGAATAACATATCCCCACCAAATGACACAAATTTGACAAATAACGAAATAGACCAATACCTAGAACAAATGGATGAGGCAATCAAACAAACAATGAACAGAACAATACCGAAATACAAGCAACGCAACGGGATTCAACAACCGACATGTATCGGAACGCGACCATTGACGCACTACACAGACAAAAAAGTGGACTGCTGACAAGACTAAAACTCTTGTACCGACGGTTTACTGACCCTCACCATCTGGAGATTAGGACACTGAAGTCGTCGATCAAGAACATCAACCAACTAATTAAAGAGAACTATCGGTTGTCAATTAATTTGTATTGGGATAACAAAATTCGGGCCGTTAATTCTAGCGACCCGAGCATGTTTTTCCCAAATTAAGAAGATATTTAGAAGGAATGATCAGAACGACCTTCCTTGTCTTAAGCTTTAGAGAACAACAGACAACGGAGACGTACTTCTGACAGCAGGAATTAATCCAGAGGACGCCGTCTTGGACGATGACCTCTTTACTGTCGAAGATCCGCAGGAGAAAGTGGAGGCTGTGGGGGCTGCTTTCCAGCAAGTGTACAAGGTGAATTCGTGCATTTGCCCCAATCATGACCTGGAAAACAGAGCCTTGCTCCGTCTTTTCTACCTCCGGAATGACATCACGCAATGGCGATCAGAGAACCTTGGTTTCACCGGGTTCAATGAAGATCATTTGGCAAACGCCATAATCGCCGAGCGAAATGGGCCCAGTTCCCTGTTAATTACGAAGGTGGAGCTCCAGCTCATCTTTGATTCATTAAAGAAGAAGAAGTCAACAGGAGTCGATGGTATATCCAACGTTGTACTTCGACATTTACCTCAAAAAGCATTTATACCACTCTGTTTAACAACGCTCTGAATAATGCATATTATCCAGTGCGGTGGAAGACAGCTGTTGTGCATCTTCTCCCGAAAAAGGGAAAGGACAACTCCAATCCGGCGAATCTCCGGTCGATAAGACTTCTTCCGAGTATCAGCAAGGTATTCGAAAAAGTTATCAATAGAGCTCTGTCTAAGTGGACAGAGGACAATTATATCATACCGGACAATCAGTTCGGTTTTAAGGCGGGACATGACACCATTCATGCCGCGTCGAAACTCGTTTCTGATGTCCAATAGAACAAATCTAAGAAGCAGTGTACGGGTGCCTGTCTGGTTGATTTGGAGAAGGCCTTCGACACCGTATGGTTAGAGGGTCTTTATCTAAAGCTGACCAGACTTGGCATTAGTAAACCACTATTATATATGCTTTATGATGTGCTAAATGGCAGAAAGTTTGTTGTCAAAAGTGGCAATGTAACTTCTGCCACAACCTTTAATATTAAAAATGGTCTTCAGCAGGGAGCGGTCACCTCGCCGATTCTATTCAGCATTTACACCAGCGATCTGATAAGTAGTCTAACTCAGGCAATTGCGTATGCCGACGATCTAATTGCGTACAGAACAGCTCCGAAAGTCGAGGTCATCAGGATTCTTTTGCAGCGTGACTTCGAGAAGATTCAGCGATATTGCGATGACTGGAAGTTGAAAATCGACTTCCAGAAATCAGAAACTATCTTGTTTAGGACTCCGTTGCTTAGAGCCACAAGGGATACGAGAAAGAACTGGCACAAGCTAGTGATCGTAGGGCCAAATGGACATCCACTGGCGAGTAAAAGTGTAGTAAAGTACCTCGGCATCTGGATGGATCAGTATTTGTATTTCGACAGACATATAAATGCTGCTCTGGCCAGAGCTCGGGGAGCTTTTGCCCTGACGAAACGGTTGTTTTATAGCAGCCGGCTTGACAGCAGGGTGAAGGTGATTTGCTACATGGCCCTTATCCGGCCGATGATTGCCTATGGGTGCTCGGTTTGGTTCAACGTTGCCCCATCTCAAATGAAAAAGATTCGGGTGTTTGAGAGGCAGTGTCTTCGACGCTGCCTTGGATTGCACAGAACACCAGAGTCGGAGTACAAACATTACTATTCCAAACTGGTTCTATACAACGGGTCCAACATAAACAGGATAGATAATGTCATGCTGAAGCTAATTCGAGGTCACATTGCAAGAGCGATGTCCTCGTCTAACAGCTTAATTTTCGGGGCTTATTACCCTAAATACGAATACTACGAGAGTGTGCGTCTAAGTGGCCTTATTCCGCCCGATGCATTCCTCTATCTAGATAGTCGAGGGCTGATCGAAGATAGAGCGGCGGTTCCGCTAATCTACCACGTCGGCCGTAGAACTGTAGATCGGCGGCTCCTTTACAGTCGAGACGTCTTCGCACAAGACGGAGCTGAGCACCTTCGGTTCAGTAGGACTGTGTCCGAACGGGACCGAAAAGATAGGGTAAAGCAGGAGAACCAGTTCTGGTGGTTGAAAAAAGAAGATGAAGTTCCTTCAGGCATTTAATAGTTGACCTTGCTATTTTCTTTTGTATGGCCGACTTACATAGGTTTAGGTAGTTAGTTTTAAGTAGGGACAGTCAAAAAAAAAAATTATAAAATCAACAAAATACAAAAATATATAAAACCGGAAAATGCTTGCTGTGGCTGTTCTAGTTTGTAAGTAGTCTGTAAGTAGCTTATAAATAGGTTGTAATTAGTTTATAATTAGTTTTAAATAGTTTTAAATAGCTTTAAGTAGTCTTAATTAGTTTTAATTAGTTTTGATTAGCTTTAATTTAGTTTTATGTAGTTTGTAAGTTTTATTATAAAACCAAAAAGAAAATAAAGACCAAGTTTTTTGTAAATTCTTCTCGGTAAAAAATAAAACCCCTGGATTTAGTATTAAGATAGTTCTTAGGCCGAAAGGCATTAGCATTATGTTATTATAGTTTAACTTAGAGCGCCCGACTGGGGCCAGTAAGTTAGTTTTAAGATATCGATAAGTAGGCTAGTTTTTATGAATTTTTGTCTAGCTTTAAGATAGTTTTAAGAAAATGGAAACTAAAAATGAATTTAAAAAAAAAAAAAAAACACGAAGTGAAATTTCAAATAGGACAATGTAAACAAATGGGTTTTGGAGGGTGCAACGTACGAAAGATTGGCTTCTTGGTAATTGATATTCTCTGGTAGGTAGATCGTATACACAGCACTGATCTCTATAATACACTTGAAAGCGTATTGACATAAGAAAGTTGCTTCCATTTGAAGAATTGTTATATTATGAAGCTGACCACTTTTTTGTGTAACAATATGACTGTATAACAATTTATACAAAATAATCCCCTATGAAGACGTCAAATTTCCGTTCGTTGCTCCCCCCGAAATCTCTTTGCTAACATTGTTGTGTTTGTAATTTTATTTCATTCGCAAATGGTTAAATGAAACGGAGTTACAAATGTAAAGAGTGTGACAAGGAGGTAAAATCGTAAAAAAACACAGACTATGTAATCGCATTCTCCTCATCACACTTATCAGCTGTTTTGTTCAACTTGTTTACAAACTGAAATAATGAACGAAGTCGATGGTTCCCATATCCAATCTACGTATTTACTATTACCTATTTAAACACCTTTCTATTGATATACTTCAAATAAAAAATAAAAAAAATGTACACAATGAATAACTCAATGAAAAAAAAAAATTATAAAATAAACGCCCACAAAGTTTTTTCCTTCCATATCATTGGTCTGTTTCTCTTTCTTCAGATTGAAATTTTGGAAACAGGTTTTTTTGTGTTAATGTAGACGTCAAATTATGAAGCCGACCACCTAATTGTCATCTTCAAATGGATGCAAAAAAACTGTTATACATTATAATGAATACACTATCTAGTGTATATAGAGATCAGTGATACACAGTACACAAATAGTAGGTATTATATTGCGCAGGTTGTCTAACATGAGAACTGTCAGAAGGAATTAAAAATGGCCGTTCTCGTAATATTTTTGCCGTATTACAACAACAACAAACACGAAAGAAATTATTTAAATAACACTAAAAACCAATGTTGTTACTGTCAAAGTAATAAAATAATAATTATAAACATTGAATATCTCGAAACAATTTTATTTTCTTATCAAGTAACAAAGGAATACACACATAACATACAACAATTTTCAGTCAAATAAGACGGGATCCACCATTTTGAGATATGCGCAGAACTGAACAAAAATGAAAACGCTAATGATATAACCTTCAATATGTGTATCGTGGATCATATAGGCAGGCTGGTCCGCGTCCGTGGTTCGTGCTGTTGGATGGTTTGTGGTGTGGGTGGTTCGTTAAGTGACGTTTTCGTTCTGATGTTTTTTTTTTACTTCTATTCTATCCCTTTTTTGGTGCATCTGCGTGTGTATATTGTATTTTCATTTGTCGATCTTGACAAAAATTTCATTTTTATTTTCTTCTGAGAATGTAAGGCTGAGGCATACAAATATATTCAAGAAATGTTATTAGATTTCTTTCGTTCAAGGGGGGAAAGTATATATGGTAGCTATGTGGTGTTTAAGGGGGGAAAGTATATATGGTAGCCTTGTTGGTGGTTGCTTTTTTAATTTTTAGCTTTCCTTTATCAATTTTTGTGCAGGTGCTTGTGTGCTTATTGGTCTTCAAATAATGGAAAGAATTTTCTTTTTTGTTAATAAATATAATTTAGAGCCCCGGTTCCCAAACTCCGGATAACCCTAGGGTTTAAAAAAAAATAATTTTTTTCAGTAGTTACAAAAAAACTTTCAATTGACTTTTGGTAAAAATCTTTTTTGTTTTATTGAAACACATTACGAAAGTTACCGCAGCGATTGCATTTTACATTGATATGTACTTCTTGTTTTTGGTGAGCCTGTAAAGATTGAAAATTTTATGGAAAGGTGTCGCCTTCACTAGATCTACTATATGTTTTCAGGAAAGTGTGCAAAAATATGATAGGTACCAGGGTTAGTATGAAATCCAATGGCTTTCTTGAGGAAAAGCTTTATCCAGGTTATTTTAACTTTCGTAATTAGCTGAAAGTTTTTCAATTAGAGAAAAATATATCCTCGTCTGCAAATCCTTACACACAATAGTATTTTGCATAAGGACACTACAGAAGGACAATATTGAATGTTTTCCAGGTTTAATTGAATTTTGCCAAGGAAACATGCTTCAGTTCCGAGCTGATATTCTCAAATATCTTGGCAGCACTGCTTTCCAGGTACAAATGACAAATTTTGAGTGCAAGATCCATTTATAATGAAAACTTAACCTACGACGCTAAGTATACACAAATCGCATTTCTGAAAGGTTTGTAAATATCTTTTTCATTAAAATAAGTTTTTTTCCCTCTTCACTTAATAAAGATTGAGATTAGTTGCTCCCCAGATCTTCAAATACAGTTTTTGGGCATATAACTTTATTTTTAACAATTTATTAATCAAATAATGAAACTGTTTCATTCTTCACCCTAGCTTTGATGAATACCTATCTTAAATAAGAAAAAAACAGATTTTTAAACTGAGCGTGTTTAATTTTAGGCTATTTGGGGTTCCCAAATATATTTTTACTATGTTAATGGTTCCACAGCTAAACAAGTTTCTGAACCGCTGATTTAGAGGATAATCGGCATGAGCCGATAGGAATGTAGGTAGGTACGCAACCATGTTTATTATAGTTCGTTATTTACAAAATTTCTCCGATCTGATTTTTTTGGGTGGGTGGTGGTTGTGTTTGTCGTGGTTATTTTATTTGTTTATTTATTTCTTTAGTAAGTAAAAATGGTAGGTAATATTTTCATTTACAATTTTAAAATGAAAATACTTAGGTATCTAATAAAAATTAATAGATGTAATTTTTTTCAAATTCAATACCTACATACATGATAACATTTACCTAACTTAAGGTATGGATTAGTAACGTATATTGATTACGTTGTTGATACGGTATGGACTTTTCATTCTTTGATAATTTAAAAAAAAACAATTAATTTCAAAAAATTATGTTTGTTTAAAATAACATACATGGATGTCTCTACCTGATCTTTTTAATTGAAGATGGATTCCAAGATTTATTTATTTGCAAATGTGAGAAAGACAGTTTAGTGGGTCTATTTCAAGCAAGAATTTTAGGACATTTAATCCTTCATAAGCCCGAAAAAAACATAGACAAACATAAACAAGTTTGGAAATGTTCTCTATCTCTATACCCAGTCCACTTATGTTATGTTATGATAATCGCTTAAGATTATTTTATTAGTAAGAACTTTTAATTGAAATTTAAACTAAGGATTAATATTAATTGAAAGGGATTTTTGGTTTTATTATAACAAATTCTATATACCTACCTACTGATATACATAGATACAATCAACTAAAAAAATTATTAAAATTTGTTGCAGTAAGTATGAATGTAATATAGCCACCTCGGCTGGTGGCGATAGTGGTTGGTTGGTTGCTCATGAGTGGTTGGCGAGCAGTCGGTGATTATCCAAAATCATCTATGTAAGATGATCATCAAGTACAATCGCCTTGTGAGTGGTTTCATGTGACACCTACTTTAATTAAGGTTCCATTTTCATACATTTTGATATGATTTTGCATTTGACTTCAAAAGTCAAAATGTGAAAAACTGGGCCTACATTTTTCTTTATACCAGAAGTAAAAATTGATACCAGAGTTTTATATTTAATTTAAAAAAGCTTTAATTTGGCATCAAAATATAACCACTCATTTTGCTCTCTAAACGTATCTAAATGAATCATTGAAATTTTAAATGACAAGTCGCAATGATTGCAATAAATAGCGCAAAAAAGAGGTAGTTATGGTTAGTATTAAAACTGGAGTTGATCCTCGAATAGAAATTTTTAAAAGAAAGTTTGTTCTTCAGAAAAAAGCTTTAAGACCCTCTACTGCACTAACAATTATCCAATATCAAAGAAGAAAGTTTTTATTTTTTGTTTTGTACAATAAAGTAAGAGAATAATGCTGTAACAAACTTAATTAACCTATAGTTAAATATTATTTTTTTGAATTTTTACTGCGAAATAGTGTTCAGGCACACATAAGAGCTGCATTTTTTGTACTTAGTAACCTGTACTTGCAGGAGTCATTTTGACATTGCTGCCTTAATGTTTTTTGCCATTCCAGAATGTGGTTTCTAGAGTCCAAGCGAACGCATTTCAATAGAATGTCATTTCACCTTCCTATTTTTGAAGGAAGAGTTATCAGTTAGCCAGTTCTTATTTCTGAGATTTCAGAGGGCTAAAAGGACTCAGAAATATAAACACGATTCCTCGGTATTTTTGCTGGTATCAGTGCTCTTTTTAAATTATGATGCACATCGCAATGTGCAATGAGATTTGTACAATGTCTAGTTCCTTACAACCTGTTGGAAGGAGTGTGAAGACTAGCTTCAAAAGCCTCCATGTAAATTTCAACGCTATCATCACTCACCTTTAATGTTGCTCTCAGTTGGTTATGTGAATTATTTAAAATGTCAATCATATATAAATGTCATCTCCTAATTTTGCAAGTCATCTTTAGAATTTCAATTTAATTTGTATTTATTGTTCGAAGTCAATTGAAAGGCATTTATGTAAAGTAAATTAAATTGCTATATCAAATAAAGCATTATGCTACCAACCAGCAAACCAACAACTTCGTTTTTTCATTCTTTTTTATTGGATTCAACATTTGGTCACGTCGAGCCGAATAAACTCAAAACATATATTGTAATATTTTCTTATTTACTTTATTTAAAATCTTCACTTATTAACTTCACAAAATAAAACACTTTATTTTTCTTACAACAAATAAATTTATTGTTCACCACTGAAATTACTTCACGAACTCAAATTTTATTAAAACCAACTTAACTCATTCATGATTAAAAATAAACCTCGCCCTCTGCCGCTCAGACATGTGTTTTATACTCTTCACAAGATTCCCATTAAAAGCTGGAAGCTTCTAGTATTTGCTTCGAGAGCTTTCCATAGGGGAAATTTCCAATAAATTTTCATTTTTAAAGCTTTCGTTCTGACGTTTAGTATTTGAAGTTCTAAAGCTCCCTAGGTTGGTTTGAGTCATGTCTAATCCGGGATTCAGTGTTTCTTTTTTCCGAGAGTGGTTATAGTTCATTCGAGATTCGTTATAGAACAAATGTGAGAATCGTTAGGATTGATCGTCCCGAGCAAATTCATCACTTCCTTCACCATTATAGCGGTGTAAACAGTCACTGTGAACTACTTTCATTTTGGGTCTAAGTCCTCTCAGAATGCGGTAGATGACTTCGTTTATTCCTGTTACAACAGTATACAGGCCTTCCCAATTTTGTTGTAGTTTCGGTGAAAGTCCCTTCCGACGGTGGGGATTATAAAACCACACAAGCTCTCCCGCTTGGAATCCGTTCGTTGTTACTTTTGTGTCGTATCGTGTTTTCATCCGATGACTTCAAAGCTTTGTATTTACCCTGGATCTTTTCGTGAATGTCTAAAAGCCATTCCTGATGGTGTATGTCCTGTTGAACTATGTACTGCATTTCGATAGGCCATCAAAAATAATGGAATATGCCGATCCCAGTCTCGTTGGCTGTCGCTTACAACTTTATAAAGGTGCTCTTTAAGGGTCCTGTTGAAGCGTTCAACCATTCCATCAGATTGTGGATGAAGCGGTGTTGTCCTCGTTTTTTTAATGCCAAGGAGTGTACAAACCTCAGAGTTGATTTGGTTTCATTGCCATAAATCATAGGAATATCAACATTTCGGTACTTAAGAACATAGTTCCCGATATCAAGGATTACTCCGTGCTCTTTCATAAAGTCGATGCACTCGAACGGTGCACTCGTCACATGCACACGAACGATGCACTCGTCTTATATATCTGCTACCAGAAACAGGTGTGAAAACTCCAGCTCTGCCAAAAGGATCGCAAGATGAATTTTCCCGTACACTCTGGCTGCCTCTTCTGTTGCAGTTTTCAGACGGTAGGTGTTGGTGTTATGCAGCCATGTCATCTTCACCAAGTCTTTTTGAACAATGGAGGCAGTGGCAATGGTGTCGATCGTAGCCACTTGTTTCTTGCCGTTTAATAGTGCCTCCACAGTCAGACTTCTATTGTTTCCTTTAGTCTGCGAGACCTGAATAGTGGTTCTGGGGCCATCAATACCAGAAACTAGCTTCTGCCCCTCGAAGTTGGTTCTTACACGTTTCCCGGTTGGGAGACAGGTAGAGTTGGAGTATTGATGTTATTCTTTCCATTTGTGCTTCCAATATGTTGACATGCAGGTCTTCTTGGTGGAAATCTGCACTGACGTTTGAGATGTCCAGTCTTGTTACAATTCCTACATCTAGCAGGTCTCTCGCTGGTTTCTTTGCAACGCTGTTCTCCAAAGTCACATGCCTGACCGGCAGAGGACGCAGTTTATTTTTAATCGTGATTGAGTAAAGTTGGTTGTAAAAGTAAAGTGATGAATTAATTTCAATGGTGAACAATAAATTGTTTTGTAATGCGAAAGTAAAGTGTTCTATTTTGTAAAGTAAATAAGTGGAAAATTTAAATAAAAAGAATAAGTTATATTAACGAACATGAGAAAATATTACATTGGTGTAAGAAGTGGAATAAAACGTAATTTATTTGTGTTGTGTTAAGCAATTGTGCTTTAACAGACAGTAATTAAAAAAAAAACAAGTGAATGTGACTGTGAAAGTAAAAATAAGAAAAGACAATGGGTAAAACTTTGAATGATTTAAATTCAATTGAACTAATGGCAGAGCTGAACAAGCGAGGTCTTCCTACTGCTGGAACAAAGAATGATCTTATTATTCGTCTGCAGACACGTTAATACTTGACATTGAAATGGAGGAAGAGCAAGAACAAGCAAGACCATCCGACAAGAGCAATATGCTGTCTTAGCTGCTCGCCTAGTTTGAAGAACAACGCAATGAACAACATAATGAATAAAAGAATCTTCTCGAACGATTCAAGCAAAAATGCCAAGAACAACGCAATGAACAAAAGAATCTTCTTGAACGATTTGATCAACAAAGCCAAGAACAAAAGAATCTTCTAGAACAACAAGGCCAGGAACAAAAGAATCTTTTAGAACAACAGAGCCAAGAACAAAGGAATCCTCCAAATCTTCTCGAAGGTAAGTTAGAAGCCTTTGGCAACAGAATTATTGCCCTTGACGAGTGTGTCGATAAAAAATTTTTTTACTATCGATAAGCAATTGTCGACAATAAAAGCAAAGTTCGAAAAGGTCGAAGATAAAATCGAATGCATTACAAAGGAATTGGATAAAGTAAGGAATATGAAGGTTCGAGAAATTTCTGGCGACTATCCAAAAAGTAAGGAAATGCATTCACCAACCTTCGATGGACAAATTTCTTGGTCAATCTATAAGTAGCAGTTTGAGGTAGCCACAGCAACAAATGGCTGGAATGAAGAAGACAAATATATAGCTCTGGCACTTGCCCTTAGAGGAACAGCTGCTGAGCTGCAACACACCATACAAGCAGATGAGAATGGCAACTTCAGTGCTCTTGTTAAGCCATTGACAAACGCTTTGGAGATGGCCCTATGCAAGAAGTCTTACGCGTTCAACTCAATACTAGAATCCAAAAAAGAGGAGAAACTCTGCAACAGCTTTAAGCAGACATCGAATGGTTGGCACATCTGGCAAATCCGGCTGCAGGGTATGAAATCATCAACCAATTTGCCACACAAGCCTTTGTCCGTGCGGTATTTGATATCAACCTTCAGCGAGCAATTCGAACTGCTGGAAAACGCACACTTCCTGAGGCATTGGCGTTCGCCCTGACTATGGAAGCAGCAGAACAGGCTCCTCGAGGAGTTCATCGAGTAAGAGAAATAGAAATTGTGATGTTTTCATGTCAGAAAACAGCGTTGCCAAGGAACCATGTAGGTGGAACTGTTCGATGCTGGAATTGTAACAAGACCGGACATCTCTAACGTCAGTGCAGGTTACTACCTAGAAGACCTGCATGTCAATATTGTGGAAGTAGAAATGGGAACAATAACATCAATACTCCAACTTTACCTGTTTTCCAACCGGGAAACGCATTCTAGGGGCAGTAGGTGGTTTCTGGTATCGATGGCCCCAGATCCACTATTCAGGTCTCGCAGACTGAAGGAAACAATAAAAGTCTGACTGTGGAGACAATATTAAACGGCAAGAAACAAGTGGCTACGATCGACATCAGTGCCACTGCCTCCATTGTTCGAAGAGACTTGGTGAAGATGACATGGGTGCATGACACCAGCACCTACCGTCTGAAAACTGCAACATGAGAAGCAGCCAGAGTGTACGGGGAGGTTTGTCTTACGATCCGTTTGGCAGAACTGGAATTTTCACACCTGTTTCTTATAGCAGATATATGTGACGAGTGCATCGTTTTAATCGACTTTATGAAAGAGCACGGAGTAATCCTAGATATCGGGAAGCAAGTTCTTAATTACCGAAATGTGGAGATTCCTATGGCTTATGTCAATGAAAGCACATCAACTCTGAGGACTATCATTAAAGAGGATATATGCCTGCCACCTTCCTCAGAAGTATTCGTTTGGACAAAAATAAAGGGTGATTGAAATACCTAATGGTGGATCCAGACTCTGAGCAGTCTTCCCAAAACATCACCCTGGGGAAGACTCTTGTGCCACCAAACAACAACATGGTGCCCGTACGGATACTAAACATCAAACCGTAAGAAGTCAAGCTTAGAAAAGGAGAAGTTGTTGGAAAGTGTGAATCAGTGTCCGCTATAGCTAAGATCACAGAAGTGGACACTCAACAATCTGTTGGCCCGAGAAAATTGAACTCTTTGAAGGCAAAAATTCTCAAGTCATCCAATTTAAGTGAACAACAGCAAGGTGTTGCTGGAAGCCTCCTTCACGAGTGCGCTGATATACTCTTTTCACCCAGCGGGCAGTATAGTCGAACACAACTGGTGCAGCATCAAATCGACACAGGGGACGCAAGACCAATTCGACAAGCAGCGAGACACCTCCCATTAGCCAAAACAATCCAAAGTTGAAGAGATGATATCGACGATGAAGAAAGATGGGCTAATTGAAAATTCTAAAAGCCCTTTGGCATCCCCAGTTGTTCTTGTCAAAAGAAGGATGGAAGTATTCGATTCTGTGTCGACTATCGGAGGCTGAACGATGTGAGAAAATAAGACAGCTACCCTCTGCCAAGATTCTCAACACTGGACTCGAAGAGTGGCTACTGGCAGGTAGAAATCCATCCAGAAGATCGAGAAAAGACGGCTTTCTCCACAGGAAATGGTCTGTGGCAATTCAAAGTAATGCCTTTTGGACTATGCAACGCTCCGGCAACATTTGAGCGTTTTGTGGAGTGCGTTTTAGAAGGACTTACTTGGAAGTCATGTCTGGTCTATCTGGACGATGTCATTGTTTATGGTTAAACTTTTGATGAGTATTGTGGAAACCTTAAGGCCGTGTTCCAGAGGCTTCGAGAAGCAAACTTGAAATTAAATCCAGACAAGTTTGCATTCTTCAGGTCTGAGATAAAATTCTTGGGCCATATCATCTCGTCCCAAGGACTGAAGACTGATCCTGATAAACTGAGCACTGTTAAGAATTGGCCAACTCCGCAAGATACACATAAGTTTTGGAGCTTTCTTGGTCTCGCCACGTACTTTCGTAGATTTGTCAAGGATTTTGCTGGGATCTCGAAAAGTTTGCATCAGCTTACCAAAAAAGGAAAACCATTCAAATGGTGAAGTGAGTTCGAGGATAGCTTTCAGGAACCTAAGGTAATGATAGAGAAGAGAAGGTCATCGCCCATTACAGCAAGACGCTCTCAAAGCCAGAGAGAAACTATTGGGTGACCACAAGAGAAGCACTAGCTCTAATATCGGCTACAAAACGCTTATAAGTTCATCTATGGACAGAAGTTCCTTCTTCGAACCAAACAGACCATGGCGCACTTATTTGCCTTTTGAAATTCAAAAATCCAGAAGGTCAAGGAGCAAGGTGGCAAGCATTGCACATGTCGAGTTGAAAAGGAGGTAGCTGCCATCCAGCGATTAAAAATCGATCCCATTAATGGTTGGAGTAATGAAGAACTGAGGACTGCCCAACAAGAAGACTCGGATATTGAGCATATTCTTGCATGCAAAGAAAACCAGGAGAAACTAGAATTGGTGACATCTCCGATAGAAGTCCAACTCTTAAGGCATATTGGGCACAATGGGACTCGCTTCATGTGCAAGAAGGAGTTCTAAGACGTAAGTGGGAGTTAATAGACGGCAAATTATATGTGATGCAGCTAATCATACCTCGATCCAAAGTTAATGACGTTCTTCAAAAGATGCATGAGGGAGCTTTCGGAGGAAGTTTGGGGATCAATAAGACACTGGAGAAGGTATGGCAGCGATTCTACTGGCTATATGCAAGAGAAGACGTTGAAAAATGGAGCCGAAAATTTGATACTTATGCTGCAAGCAAGGGACCAGGCAGAAATCCAAAGTAAAATGCAGCAGTATAACGTGGACACGCCTTTTGAGAAGATTGCAATAGACGTTGTGGGACCTTTTCCAGAAACCGAAAGTGGAAACCGATACATCCTGGTAGTAATGAACTACTTCAGCAAGTGGCCTGAGGCATTTGCCATCCCAAATCAGGAAACCAAAACAGTCGTGGATCAGATTGTTTTCAACTGGGTAAGCAGGTGTGGTGTACCGATGGAACTTCATTCAGATCAAGGAAGAAATTTCGAGTCCAAAATCTTTCAGGAAGAACACCGCTTCATCCACAATCTGATGGAATGATTGAACGATTCAACAGAACCCCTAAAGAACACCTTTCCAAAGTTGTAAGCGACAGCCAACGAGACTGGGAACGGCATATTTCATTATTCTTGATGGCTTATCGAAGTGCAGTACTTAGCTCAACAGAACATATACCACTAGAACTCCAGCTCGGGATTACAATACGACTGCCAAGTGGAATGAAATTTGGATGTTATGGTAATGAGCCTCACGAAATAAACAACTACGTGGAAGACCTGAAAAAAGCTTCTTGACATTCACGAAAGGACACGGGCAAATATAAACCTATCAAGTGATCGGATGAAAATACGATGCGACACAAAAGCAACAACGAACGGATTCCAAGCGGGAGAACTTGTGTGTTTTTGTAATCCCCACCGTCGGAAGGACATTCACCGAATCTTCAACAAAATTGGGAAGGCTGTTACTGTTTTACGAATAAAAACTCGAATAAACGAAGTTGTCAACCGCATTCAGAGAGGACTTAGAGACAAAATGAAAGTAGTTCACAATGACCGTTTACACCACAATAATGGTGAATGATGTGATGGATTTGCTCGGGACCATCAATCCTAAAGAGGGGCAGTGTAACGACTCTCACATTTTTACTGTAACGACTCTCGAATGAACTATAACTAGTCTCGAATAACAGAAACACCGAATTTCGAACTAGACAGGACACAAACCAACCTACGGAGAGCTTTGGTGAGCTTTCAAACTTCCAATACAAAACGTCAAATTGAAAGCTTTGGAAAGGGAAATTTACCCTATGGATATCTCTGGAAGCAAATTCTAGAACCTTCCAGTTTTTCGGGAACCTCGTGGAAAGTATAAAAGCACATATCTGACCGGCAGAGGACGCAGTTTATTTTTAATCGTGAATGAGTAAAGTTGGTAGTAATAAAAGTAAAGTGGTGAACTAATTTCAGTGGTGAACAATAAATTGTTTTGTGGTTGTAAAAGTAAAGTGTTTTATTTTGTAAGAAAAATAAGTGGAGAATTTAAATAAAGTGAATAAGTTTTATTAAGAACCTGAGAAAATTTTACAATATTCTTAAATCTTTATAGGCATGGCTAAAAGAGCCATCAGCCTGATGATAGCTTGCTTGTAACAATTTTGAATAATTTTACGTGAATCAAGTTTTAACTTTGGAATTAAAAATCTTCTCTCCCTATCTTGTTTCTGTATATCAAAGAGTACTTTATAAATTTTTTTAGTTTTTGCCAATCATTTCAATTTAATATTGCCGTATATTCTGCTTGGTCTAAATAGTTTGTCTGCCATATCTGTCGCCGTTTTTCTACCAGCATAGGGCATTTTCCAATAAAATGCAAAACGTTTTCTCTTTCAGGAGTGTTGCACATGGAGCAGTTAAGTAGTAAATCATTTCGGTGTGGTATGAAGTTTAGGGGAAGCAATTCTCCTCTGGCTCGAAAAATCATTGATATTTGTTCTCCATTATAGCGGTCATTAAGATAATAAGTTTCACCAAGATTGTATTTGAGATTTAAAGACGTTTCCCTGTATATTGAGCTCTTTACCTATTCATTGCTGTCATTTCTTATTTTCGAGTGTAGCTTTTGTAACAACTCTTTCAGGTATGGTTTCCACTAGAGATAAATCAAAAGGTAGCGCACTATATTTTCCCATTCTTCGAACCAAGAAGTTTTTGAATTAGTAATTGCATAGCGACTCTTTGAGCAATTTTTTCAGTTGAGCTATACATGAGTTTAACAATGTAGTTGAAGTGGAGTTTTAAGGACGTGAGATAGAGAGGTGATAGGCTTGTTTCGATTAGAAGCATGTAGTTTGGGGTTGTGTCAGGGAGTAAGTAGAATTGCAGTAATTTTTCGGTGGTCTCATACTGACGCCATCCCCAAGATTGATCTGAGTAAAGCATGATTGCATCGGATGTGGCAGCACACACTTAATATTTTGTACTCAAAGACAAATCCTTGTTTCCATACACATTTCGCCAAACTGTACCAATTGCATTTTTGGCAGTCGATGATTTTTTGCCCAGGTGCTTTTCTAAGATTAGGTTGTTTGCTACCGTGAAGCCTAAGTATGAGTTCTCCTTTACAGTCTCAATTTGATATGCTCCATAGAACCATCTTTCATTTCCAGCTAGGATATTGAGCATATTCTTGCATGCAAAGAAAACCAGGAGAAACTAGAATTGGTGACATCTCCGATAGAAGTCCAACTCTTAAGGCATATTGGGCATAATGGGACTCGCTTCATGTGCAAGAAGGAGTTCTAAGACGTAAGTGGGAGTTAATAGACGGCAAATTATATGTGATGCAGCTAATCATACCTCGATCCAAAGTTAATGACGTTCTTCAAAAGATGCATGAGGGAGCTTTCGGAGGAAGTTTGGGGATCAATAAGACACTGGAGAAGGTATGGCAGCGATTCTACTGGCTATATGCAAGAGAAGACGTTGAAAAATGGAGCCGAAAATTTGATACTTATGCTGCAAGCAAGGGACCAGGCAGAAATCCAAAGTAAAATGCAGCAGTATAACGTGGACACGCCTTTTGAGAAGATTGCAATAGACGTTGTGGGACCTTTTCCAGAAACCGAAAGTGGAAACCGATACATCCTGGTAGTAATGAACTACTTCAGCAAGTGGCCTGAGGCATTTGCCATCCCAAATCAGGAAACCAAAACAGTCGTGGATCAGATTGTTTTCAACTGGGTAAGCAGGTGTGGTGTACCGATGGAACTTCATTCAGATCAAGGAAGAAATTTCGAGTCCAAAATCTTTCAGGAAGAACACCGCTTCATCCACAATCTGATGGAATGATTGAACGATTCAACAGAACCCCTAAAGAACACCTTTCCAAAGTTGTAAGCAACAGCCAACGAGACTGGGAACGGCATATTTCATTATTCTTGATGGCTTATCGAAGTGCAGTACTTAGCTCAACAGAACATATACCACTAGAACTCCAGCTCGGGATTACAATACGACTGCCAAGTGGAATGAAATTTGGATGTTATGGTAATGAGCCTCACGAAATAAACAACTACGTGGAAGACCTGAAAAAAGCTTCTTGACATTCACGAAAGGACACGGGCAAATATAAACCTATCAAGTGATCGGATGAAAATACGATGCGACACAAAAGCAACAACGAACGGATTCCAAGCGGGAGAACTTGTGTGTTTTTGTAATCCCCACCGTCGGAAGGACATTCACCGAATCTTCAACAAAATTGGGAAGGCTGTTACTGTTTTACGAATAAAAACTCGAATAAACGAAGTTGTCAACCACATTCAGAGAGGACTTAGAGACAAAATGAAAGTAGTTCACAATGACCGTTTACACCACAATAATGGTGAATGATGTGATGGATTTGCTCGGGACCATCAATCCTAAAGAGGGGCAGTGTAACGACTCTCACATTTTTACTGTAACGACTCTCGAATGAACTATAACTAGTCTCGAATAACAGAAACACCGAATTTCGAACTAGACAGGACACAAACCAACCTACGGAGAGCTTTGGTGAGCTTTCAAACTTCCAATACAAAACGTCAAATTGAAAGCTTTGGAAAGGGAAATTTACCCTATGAATATCTCTGGAAGCAAATTCTAGAACCTTCCAGTTTTTCGGGAACCTCGTGGAAAGTATAAAAGCACATATCTGACCGGCAGAGGACGCAGTTTATTTTTAATCGTGAATGAGTAAAGTTGGTAGTAATAAAAGTAAAGTGGTGAACTAATTTCAGTGGTGAACAATAAATTGTTTTGTGGTTGTAAAAGTAAAGTGTTTTATTTTGTAAGAAAAATAAGTGGAGAATTTAAATAAAGTGAATAAGTTTTATTAAGAACCTGAGAAAATTTTACAATATTCTTAAATCTTTATAGGCATGGCTAAAAGAGCCATCGGCCTGATGATAGCTTGCTTGTAACAATTTTGAATAATTTTACGTGAATCAAGTTTTAACTTTGGAATTAAAAATCTTCTCTCCCTATCTTGTTTCTGTATATCAAAGAGTACTTTATAAATTTTTTTAGTTTTTGCCAATCATTTCAATTTAATATTGCCGTATATTCTGCTTGGTCTAAATAGTTTGTCTGCCATATCTGTCGCCGTTTTTCTACCAGCATAGGGCATTTTCCAATAAAATGCAAAACGTTTTCTCTTTCAGGAGTGTTGCACATGGAGCAGTTAAGTAGTAAATCATTTCGGTGTGGTATGAAGTTTAGGGGAAGCAATTCTCCTCTGGCTCGAAAAATCATTGATATTTGTTCTCCATTATAGCGGTCATTAAGATAATAAGTTTCACCAAGATTGTATTTGAGATTTAAAGACGTTTCCCTGTATATTGAGCTCTTTACCTATTCATTGCTGTCATTTCTTATTTTCGAGTGTAGCTTTTGTAACAACTCTTTCAGGTATGGTTTCCACTAGAGATAAATCAAAAGGTAGCGCACTATATTTTCCCATTCTTCGAACCAAGAAGTTTTTGAATTAGTAATTGCATAGCGACTCTTTGAGCAATTTTTTCAGTTGAGCTATACATGAGTTTAACAATGTAGTTGAAGTGGAGTTTTAAGGACGTGAGATAGAGAGGTGATAGGCTTGTTTCGATTAGAAGCATGTAGTTTGGGGTTGTGTCAGGGAGTAAGTAGAATTGCAGTAATTTTTCGGTGGTCTCATACTGACGCCATCCCCAAGATTGATCTGAGTAAAGCATGATTGCATCGGATGTGGCAGCACACACTTAATATTTTGTACTCAAAGACAAATCCTTGTTTCCATACACATTTCGCCAAACTGTACCAATTGCATTTTTGGCAGTCGATGATTTTTTGCCCAGGTGCTTTTCTAAGATTAGGTTGTTTGCTACCGTGAAGCCTAAGTATGAGTTCTCCTTTACAGTCTCAATTTGATATGCTCCATAGAACCATCTTTCATTTCCAGCTAGGATATTGAGCATATTCTTGCATGCAAAGAAAACCAGGAGAAACTAGAATTGGTGACATCTCCGATAGAAGTCCAACTCTTAAGGCATATTGGGCATAATGGGACTCGCTTCATGTGCAAGAAGGAGTTCTAAGACGTAAGTGGGAGTTAATAGACGGCAAATTATATGTGATGCAGCTAATCATACCTCGATCCAAAGTTAATGACGTTCTTCAAAAGATGCATGAGGGAGCTTTCGGAGGAAGTTTGGGGATCAATAAGACACTGGAGAAGGTATGGCAGCGATTCTACTGGCTATATGCAAGAGAAGACGTTGAAAAATGGAGCCGAAAATTTGATACTTATGCTGCAAGCAAGGGACCAGGCAGAAATCCAAAGTAAAATGCAGCAGTATAACGTGGACACGCCTTTTGAGAAGATTGCAATAGACGTTGTGGGACCTTTTCCAGAAACCGAAAGTGGAAACCGATACATCCTGGTAGTAATGAACTACTTCAGCAAGTGGCCTGAGGCATTTGCCATCCCAAATCAGGAAACCAAAACAGTCGTGGATCAGATTGTTTTCAACTGGGTAAGCAGGTGTGGTGTACCGATGGAACTTCATTCAGATCAAGGAAGAAATTTCGAGTCCAAAATCTTTCAGGAAGAACACCGCTTCATCCACAATCTGATGGAATGATTGAACGATTCAACAGAACCCCTAAAGAACACCTTTCCAAAGTTGTAAGCAACAGCCAACGAGACTGGGAACGGCATATTTCATTATTCTTGATGGCTTATCGAAGTGCAGTACTTAGCTCAACAGAACATATACCACTAGAACTCCAGCTCGGGATTACAATACGACTGCCAAGTGGAATGAAATTTGGATGTTATGGTAATGAGCCTCACGAAATAAACAACTACGTGGAAGACCTGAAAAAAGCTTCTTGACATTCACGAAAGGACACGGGCAAATATAAACCTATCAAGTGATCGGATGAAAATACGATGCGACACAAAAGCAACAACGAACGGATTCCAAGCGGGAGAACTTGTGTGTTTTTGTAATCCCCACCGTCGGAAGGACATTCACCGAATCTTCAACAAAATTGGGAAGGCTGTTACTGTTTTACGAATAAAAACTCGAATAAACGAAGTTGTCAACCGCATTCAGAGAGGACTTAGAGACAAAATGAAAGTAGTTCACAATGACCGTTTACACCACAATAATGGTGAATGATGTGATGGATTTGCTCGGGACCATCAATCCTAAAGAGGGGCAGTGTAACGACTCTCACATTTTTACTGTAACGACTCTCGAATGAACTATAACTAGTCTCGAATAACAGAAACACCGAATTTCGAACTAGACAGGACACAAACCAACCACGGAGAGCTTTGGTGAGCTTTCAAACTTCCAATACAAAACGTCAAATTGAAAGCTTTGGAAAGGGAAATTTACCCTATGGATATCTCTGGAAGCAAATTCTAGAACCTTCCAGTTTTTCGGGAACCTCGTGGAAAGTATAAAAGCACATATCTGACCGGCAGAGGACGCAGTTTATTTTTAATCGTGAATGAGTAAAGTTGGTAGTAATAAAAGTAAAGTGGTGAACTAATTTCAGTGGTGAACAATAAATTGTTTTGTGGTTGTAAAAGTAAAGTGTTTTATTTTGTAAGAAAAATAAGTGGAGAATTTAAATAAAGTGAATAAGTTTTATTAAGAACCTGAGAAAATTTTACAATATTCTTAAATCTTTATAGGCATGGCTAAAAGAGCCATCAGCCTGATGATAGCTTGCTTGTAACAATTTTGAATAATTTTACGTGAATCAAGTTTTAACTTTGGAATTAAAAATCTTCTCTCCCTATCTTGTTTCTGTATATCAAAGAGTACTTTATAAATTTTTTTAGTTTTTGCCAATCATTTCAATTTAATATTGCCGTATATTCTGCTTGGTCTAAATAGTTTGTCTGCCATATCTGTCGCCGTTTTTCTACCAGCATAGGGCATTTTCCAATAAAATGCAAAACGTTTTCTCTTTCAGGAGTGTTGCACATGGAGCAGTTAAGTAGTAAATCATTTCGGTGTGGTATGAAGTTTAGGGGAAGCAATTCTCCTCTGGCTCGAAAAATCATTGATATTTGTTCTCCATTATAGCGGTCATTAAGATAATAAGTTTCACCAAGATTGTATTTGAGATTTAAAGACGTTTCCCTGTATATTGAGCTCTTTACCTATTCATTGCTGTCATTTCTTATTTTCGAGTGTAGCTTTTGTAACAACTCTTTCAGGTATGGTTTCCACTAGAGATAAATCAAAAGGTAGCGCACTATATTTTCCCATTCTTCGAACCAAGAAGTTTTTGAATTAGTAATTGCATAGCGACTCTTTGAGCAATTTTTTCAGTTGAGCTATACATGAGTTTAACAATGTAGTTGAAGTGGAGTTTTAAGGACGTGAGATAGAGAGGTGATAGGCTTGTTTCGATTAGAAGCATGTAGTTTGGGGTTGTGTCAGGGAGTAAGTAGAATTGCAGTAATTTTTCGGTGGTCTCATACTGACGCCATCCCCAAGATTGATCTGAGTAAAGCATGATTGCATCGGATGTGGCAGCACACACTTAATATTTTGTACTCAAAGACAAATCCTTGTTTCCATACACATTTCGCCAAACTGTACCAATTGCATTTTTGGCAGTCGATGATTTTTTGCCCAGGTGCTTTTCTAAGATTAGGTTGTTTGCTACCGTGAAGCCTAAGTATGAGTTCTCCTTTACAGTCTCAATTTGATATGCTCCATAGAACCATCTTTCATTTCCAGCTAGGATATTGAGCATATTCTTGCATGCAAAGAAAACCAGGAGAAACTAGAATTGGTGACATCTCCGATAGAAGTCCAACTCTTAAGGCATATTGGGCATAATGGGACTCGCTTCATGTGCAAGAAGGAGTTCTAAGACGTAAGTGGGAGTTAATAGACGGCAAATTATATGTGATGCAGCTAATCATACCTCGATCCAAAGTTAATGACGTTCTTCAAAAGATGCATGAGGGAGCTTTCGGAGGAAGTTTGGGGATCAATAAGACACTGGAGAAGGTATGGCAGCGATTCTACTGGCTATATGCAAGAGAAGACGTTGAAAAATGGAGCCGAAAATTTGATACTTATGCTGCAAGCAAGGGACCAGGCAGAAATCCAAAGTAAAATGCAGCAGTATAACGTGGACACGCCTTTTGAGAAGATTGCAATAGACGTTGTGGGACCTTTTCCAGAAACCGAAAGTGGAAACCGATACATCCTGGTAGTAATGAACTACTTCAGCAAGTGGCCTGAGGCATTTGCCATCCCAAATCAGGAAACCAAAACAGTCGTGGATCAGATTGTTTTCAACTGGGTAAGCAGGTGTGGTGTACCGATGGAACTTCATTCAGATCAAGGAAGAAATTTCGAGTCCAAAATCTTTCAGGAAGAACACCGCTTCATCCACAATCTGATGGAATGATTGAACGATTCAACAGAACCCCTAAAGAACACCTTTCCAAAGTTGTAAGCAACAGCCAACGAGACTGGGAACGGCATATTTCATTATTCTTGATGGCTTATCGAAGTGCAGTACTTAGCTCAACAGAACATATACCACTAGAACTCCAGCTCGGGATTACAATACGACTGCCAAGTGGAATGAAATTTGGATGTTATGGTAATGAGCCTCACGAAATAAACAACTACGTGGAAGACCTGAAAAAAGCTTCTTGACATTCACGAAAGGACACGGGCAAATATAAACCTATCAAGTGATCGGATGAAAATACGATGCGACACAAAAGCAACAACGAACGGATTCCAAGCGGGAGAACTTGTGTGTTTTTGTAATCCCCACCGTCGGAAGGACATTCACCGAATCTTCAACAAAATTGGGAAGGCTGTTACTGTTTTACGAATAAAAACTCGAATAAACGAAGTTGTCAACCACATTCAGAGAGGACTTAGAGACAAAATGAAAGTAGTTCACAATGACCGTTTACACCACAATAATGGTGAATGATGTGATGGATTTGCTCGGGACCATCAATCCTAAAGAGGGGCAGTGTAACGACTCTCACATTTTTACTGTAACGACTCTCGAATGAACTATAACTAGTCTCGAATAACAGAAACACCGAATTTCGAACTAGACAGGACACAAACCAACCTACGGAGAGCTTTGGTGAGCTTTCAAACTTCCAATACAAAACGTCAAATTGAAAGCTTTGGAAAGGGAAATTTACCCTATGGATATCTCTGGAAGCAAATTCTAGAACCTTCCAGTTTTTCGGGAACCTCGTGGAAAGTATAAAAGCACATATCTGACCGGCAGAGGACGCAGTTTATTTTTAATCGTGAATGAGTAAAGTTGGTAGTAATAAAAGTAAAGTGGTGAACTAATTTCAGTGGTGAACAATAAATTGTTTTGTGGTTGTAAAAGTAAAGTGTTTTATTTTGTAAGAAAAATAAGTGGAGAATTTAAATAAAGTGAATAAGTTTTATTAAGAACCTGAGAAAATTTTACAATATTCTTAAATCTTTATAGGCATGGCTAAAAGAGCCATCAGCCTGATGATAGCTTGCTTGTAACAATTTTGAATAATTTTACGTGAATCAAGTTTTAACTTTGGAATTAAAAATCTTCTCTCCCTATCTTGTTTCTGTATATCAAAGAGTACTTTATAAATTTTTTTAGTTTTTGCCAATCATTTCAATTTAATATTGCCGTATATTCTGCTTGGTCTAAATAGTTTGTCTGCCATATCTGTCGCCGTTTTTCTACCAGCATAGGGCATTTTCCAATAAAATGCAAAACGTTTTCTCTTTCAGGAGTGTTGCACATGGAGCAGTTAAGTAGTAAATCATTTCGGTGTGGTATGAAGTTTAGGGGAAGCAATTCTCCTCTGGCTCGAAAAATCATTGATATTTGTTCTCCATTATAGCGGTCATTAAGATAATAAGTTTCACCAAGATTGTATTTGAGATTTAAAGACGTTTCCCTGTATATTGAGCTCTTTACCTATTCATTGCTGTCATTTCTTATTTTCGAGTGTAGCTTTTGTAACAACTCTTTCAGGTATGGTTTCCACTAGAGATAAATCAAAAGGTAGCGCACTATATTTTCCCATTCTTCGAACCAAGAAGTTTTTGAATTAGTAATTGCATAGCGACTCTTTGAGCAATTTTTTCAGTTGAGCTATACATGAGTTTAACAATGTAGTTGAAGTGGAGTTTTAAGGACGTGAGATAGAGAGGTGATAGGCTTGTTTCGATTAGAAGCATGTAGTTTGGGGTTGTGTCAGGGAGTAAGTAGAATTGCAGTAATTTTTCGGTGGTCTCATACTGACGCCATCCCCAAGATTGATCTGAGTAAAGCATGATTGCATCGGATGTGGCAGCACACACTTAATATTTTGTACTCAAAGACAAATCCTTGTTTCCATACACATTTCGCCAAACTGTACCAATTGCATTTTTGGCAGTCGATGATTTTTTGCCCAGGTGCTTTTCTAAGATTAGGTTGTTTGCTACCGTGAAGCCTAAGTATGAGTTCTCCTTTACAGTCTCAATTTGATATGCTCCATAGAACCATCTTTCATTTCCAGCTAGGCGTCCTGTCCCTCTGTGGAAAATCATGGTTTTTGATTTAACCAGGTTGACAATCAAGTTACATTCACTACAGTAGTCACGCAATCTATTGATCATCAACTGTAATGACTCAGGGGACTCTCTCAAAAGAATCAGGTCGTCAGCATACATAAGGATCTTGATCAGGAGTCCCTCAAATGTGATTCCACAAGGAATGATTTTGTGCAGGTCTTCATTATATAAAGCAAAAGCTGGTGGGCTTTGATTACATTCTTGTTTTAATCCTACCGTAGAAAGGAACCAATCAGAAAGATTTTTGCCATTCCAGACCGCGTTTAAAGTTTGACTGTAAATGCGCTCAATTACACTGCCAAACTTTAAAGACATTCCATACCTGTATAGTTTATACATAAGAGCCTTTCTGTTTATGGAATTGAAAGCTGCTCCGAAGTCCACGAAGAAGACAAACAGCTGTTTGCACCTACGGAGGTATGTATCTGCAATATTTGTCAGGCTGAAGATGTGGTCCACAGTTTAATTGCCTTTCCTAAATCCTTTCCTAAATCCGATTTGGAATTCGCTGAGTAGATGAGTGGACACCATCCAATTCGTCATACGTCTCAATATTTCCATAAATATTTTTAGAGATGAGTTGAGAAAAGCAATATTACGGTAGTTTGACGGATCCATCGTGTCTCCCTTCTTGAAAACTGAAAAAATGATTTATTTCTTAAAGGCTTCGGGTATTTCTGACGATTTGAAGATATTGTTGTATGCTGTGGAGAGATATTTTAGAAACCCTTCTGTTGCATATTTAAAAAACTCATTGGGGAATCGGTCACATCCAGGTGCTATTTTGTTTTTTAATTTGGAGATCGTTGACTTTACCTCAGATAGTGTTGTATCGCAGTCTAAGATTTCATTTTGAAAAGCGAGTCTAGCGTACTGCATTTCCTGTTCGCAGAAATCTCCATTTACTAGATTCTCAAAATATTCTCGGAGTTACGATTTAGATAAAAGAATATCTAAACTAAATTGTTTTGCTTTGATATTTTGAATGGCTTTCCAAAAGTCTGAGAATTTTTGCAGTTGATTAAGTTCTCCGTCTGTTTTTTAGAAAAATTTTCTTTTTTGAGCTCGCATAAGAATTTATATGCCCGGTTTACTTCTAAGTACTCTTTTTTTAAACATTCGGAAGTATAATCTTGGAAAAGTTTCAAAATAGCGAATGATCTCTTTCTTCGTGATTCGCATTCTCCATCGTACCATAGTGAATGATATTTTGCCGCTACTTTTTTGCTCCTAGGCAGGACTGCTGACAGTTCTATGATTTGTTGTAAGTCCTTTATTGTTATTTCAGATTCATTTGAGACCTGCGCTGCAATGTTGATATTTATGTTCCGTTTATAGACTTCGACTTGATTTCCTCGCCATCTTAGTTTGGGTAGAAGGGGTTTTATTGTGCCAAGTTGTGTCTCGCTAACCAATTTTGAGGTTGTCAGTATTGTGATCAGAGGCATATGGTCAGAGTATATCTGGCTGTCCTCCTCAAAATTTGATAGTAGTGAGTAGAAACATAAAGACATAAATAAATAATCAATTACAGATTACCCTGGATTTCTTACAAAAGTGAGATTTCCTTCTTTATCTCCTTTTCCCGTTCCATTAATTATGAATTATGGATTTTGTGGAGTTGCAGTACCTAAAAGCCTGAAACGACAAATTTATAAATCAAGGATCAAAGTGAGTACAATAATTTTATTAAACTTTTTTTTTTGAGCAGCCAACAATCAGCACAAAATCATCAGATTCAATTAAGGGCTTGTTAGACAAGTCAACGGAAATGCTTCTGCTATAAAAAACCTCGGTGTTCCGGTAGATAGTTGGGATGTTTTAGTTGTCTTCACTCTGCTTCAAAAACTACCAATGAATACAATTATGGGAAGAGAAATTAGGTTTGAGTACAGAGCCAAACATTTTTCAGTTTTATTGGAAACTAGGTTTCGTTCTTTAGAAGTTGTCAGCCAGCAAGGTTCCAAATCAAAAAACAGTATGAACAGGGAATAATCTAAGTTCAAACCTAAGGTGTTGCATCTGAAATCAACGCAGAAGGAGAAGTATAGCAAAGCAGTTTGACACAAAGGTCAGCATTCACTTCGATCGTGTCACTCTTTTTTGAAGCTGGATATATCTGCAAGGATGAAAATCATAAAATCACCAATGAATACAATTATGGGAAGAGAAATTAGGTTTGAGTACAGAGCCAAACATTTTTCAGTTTTATTGGAAACATTATTCAAACAACAGTCAAACATAAGTCATTCAAATTCTCAACCTAAGAATTTGCAAAATTGTCAAAATTCAATAGCTCAAAATTCTCAATCCAATCGCTCACATTTTTCTAACTCAAACAGAAATACAAGTTCACAGTCTCTTATTCCTAATAACAATCAAAATATGTATCGTTTCAACACAAATAAATTCAATCGCACTACCATTTAATCCAGTTAGTGAGCAAGCTTTGACAAACTCCATTGCTAACAAATATCTTGTCGCGAATCCGATAAATACGAAGGTCTTACTTGCAACAGCAGTCGTCCAAATTCAATCATCCAACGGAGAGTTTATCAACATGAGAGCGCTCATAGATCCAGGTACGGAAACAACTTTCATCATTGAACGAGCTGTGCAACAACTTGGGTTGAAGAAATGTCGCACCTTCGTCAAAGTCTCTGGATTTTAAACATCAAAAATCGATCGTGTCAAATGTCATTAGAAACTTAAATCTTGACATACCTCGTTTGAAACTAAATCTAGGGCGTTTGCTTTCAAAACTTTAACTGGCCTACTTCCCAATAGAGAACTTCTTCCACAATGGAATCATATTCAGATTTTGAGTTTAGCTGATTCTTCATTTTATAAACCTTCAAGTGTTGACTTGCTCTTAGGTAGTGATGTTACCTCTGATGTCGTTTTGCCAGAAAAAGTTAAAGGAAATTGTAGCACTTTTTCTGGGTGGAGTTGGGGAACTTTATTTGTTGTATTTTGTTGTAATTTGAACAAATTAAACGAATTCAAACACCGCGAATTAATTAGATTTTCTTTTTGTTAATAAAAAAAATTAATGTGCACTTGTGCACCACAACAAAATCTTTGACCAAAAAAACCAAAACCAAAAAAAAAAATAAAGACAATGATACCGAGTTTTTTGTAAATTCTTCTCGGTAAAAAATAAAACCGACCTGGATTTAGTATTAAGATAGTTCCTAGGCCAAAAGACATTAGCATTAAGTTATTATAGTTTAACTTAGAGCGCCCGACTGTAAGTTAGTTTTAAGATAAGGATAAGTAGGCCAGTTTTTATGAATTTTTGTCTAGCTTTACGATAGTTTTAAGAAAATAAAAAAAATAAAAATGAATTAAAAAAAAAAAAACAAAATCTTTGACAACTAATAAGCCAAACAACGAAGAAGAGAATAAAAGAAAATACTCAGCTGCTCAGCTGGGTTGGGTTCGGCGGAAGAATTTGACGACAGTAAAAACAATTATCTTTGATTTTACTAATCAAAATACACGAAATGTTTTATTGCAAGTACGGTGGGATACTTACAATAAAAAGTGGCCGCCAGGAATTTTAATTAGACAAGATTAGCAAAATTCCAAATCTAATTTAAATGTGAACTAAAGGTCCAAAGAAATGAAACCAAAAGTTTGTATGCCCAGATGGAGACTTTAAATAAATTTTTGGGAAACCTTGGACGAACCAGGATAAAAACCCAAAATTTCAAATTTGTTCAATTATTAATAAGGTACAATAAGAATTTATAACTGCTCATGGGGAACCGTTGAGTCAAAGAAACAAAGAAAATGAAAATTCAAATGGGCCGTTAACGCAAAAAAAGGCAACTACCGGGAAGAATAATTCCTCAATCGATTCAAAATCAAAATTCAATTAAAATTAGATAAGGCAAACAAAATAGGCATGTTTTGAAATGAACAAATTAAAAGAAAATTTTACTTAAGTGAATATCTCTACTCTACTTATCTTTTCTATCTGTTATATCTTCTTGAATTTCTTCCTTCTTTCCTCAATAGTTTATTTGCACCTGGAATCCCTTATATCTTTCTCCAAATTTTCTCGATTTTCCTTATCCTTTTTAAATTCTTTACTATTTCTCGATTTTATTTTTTTCCTTTCTTAAAACTTCTCGAATTCTTCAACTACTCACTTGGTTAGCTCTCTCAAGAGTGAATTTTTCCAGCAAAAAAAAACCAATCCTTCCCTCGACCATTCCAATCACTCACACATTCATACATTCAGCCATTCGATTTCGTGATCATCGGTCACGGGACATCGGCTTCCTGGAAGGCTTTTTCCCTCCCCAGAAAACCACCGTTGTTGAATCTTAACGAAACTTTACTCTCACTCTCACAAACACAAATTCAACCAGTTGTTGGATGTCTTTCCAAAACTTGCCGAATTACCCCCTCATACACAAATTTAACGAGTTGTTGGATGTATTTCCAAAACTTACTGAATCTTAATGACCGAGTTCAGTCCTATCCCAAACTAAATTTTTCGTGAAAAATTAAAAAAGAATCAAAACCAAGAAAAAGCCTTTGCTAGGCATTCTCGTAGTTAACACAAATTACTCGCGAGAGATTCGAAGCGCAAGGCAACTATTCCAAAACTATTTGTTTCGAGAAGAGAGAGGAAGGCATATTTTAAAAAACCTCGCGATTTACTCAACTGTTTTCGAGAAAAAGATATGGTTTGAAGAAGTAAATGCGTTAACCCCCCATTTTGTTTACAATAAAATGTAAAGTTAAGTTAAGTTAAGTTAAGTATAAGGATGTTGTGTTTGATTGTAGAGTAGGTATCTTCAGCTCATCCGCTGGCATTTTTCTCATTGCATGAGACCACCCGTCTGCATGCTGGATTCGCTCTAGATTTTGAAACCGCTTGTTCTATTCGATTCATCAATCACTCGAACGCCTGTAGTTGCTTTGCAAGATCCTGGCTTAGTACACCAATGGTTGATTATACCATGGTTGACCTCAACCTCACCAGTATTTTGCAGCCACAACGGAAACAAAAAGAAGGAAAAGGAAGCAGTCAAAGACTGGTCATTGTTGCGGTAAATTTCGCCGTAACAAATCCCACCCTTAACTCCCAAGAAATGTGTTTACTTTTGAAAGCAAACCAAACTTAATGCTCGGCTAGGAAGGCTTAGAAAGGTAAACAACACAACATCTGGGTTTCATCATAAATTAATTAATAAAAAGTTTTTTAAGAGAAAAAAAGAGACAAAAAGTGACACATTAAAAAAGATATTACAAAATTAATAAACAGAAATTAAAATGTAATAAAAACAAAACTTAAAAAGAGAAAAGATTAAGGGACTTGACTCAACCATCTTTAAAAGGTTTTAAATCCTTAACGTACCACGTCCCCCGATCTTTTCTCATGGCATCCATTAAAAAATATGTTCAAGGTGATACCCGTTTAGCAATTGTAAATAAAAATTTTTTTGGTAAACTGTGCTGCATAGTAATTCGCTGCATCGGACAGCGTAAAATTCCTTCTCCACGCCAGATCGCCAGGTTGATACTGGGTATCTCTCCTCCTGAGATTGTAGGTTTTTGCAGCTTTGCCGCTTGCTGCCTTTAAGTTCTTAGCTATATCCTCACGAAGTTTTTTAAACTGCCTACTTATCTCCTCACTATCTTGGTCCCTATTGTCAATTTGATTTCCTAAATCATGGCCACTAGTTGCCATGTTCCTACCAAAATTCACATAGTATGGCGAAACTCCTAACACTTCATGTTGTGAAGTTTGGATCGCACAGGCTACCTTTGCCTGTTGCGAATCCCAACTTCGATAGTTCTCTGAGACGTATGCTCTGAGCGTCGTCTTAATAATTTGGTTAATGCGCTCCGCAGGATTTGCCTGCGGATGGTAGTGCATCGTATACTTAAGTTGTGACCCGTATGCTTCACTAATCGTTTTCAGTTCTTTGCTACGGAATTGGGGACGGTTGTGACACATGATTCACGTTGGAGCTCCGAAAAGAAGAAAAACGTTTTCTTCCAACTCTTTGCAAACCGCTTTTGCGGTCATAAGACCACCTGGTTTCTTCTAATCGGTTTCACTTGTTGGCAAATCTTACAGTGCCTAACGTATTTGATAATATCCCCTCTCATTTTTGGCCAGTAAAACTTTTCTGCTACCCTCGCAAAGGTTTTCTTCACATCCATGTGTCCTGCTAAGGGACTATCATGGCACTCACTTACTTAAAACTTTCGACCTATCGTTTTTGCCTAACACTAGTTTCCACACCAGCTAACTCTGGAACTCCTCGCGACAACATGTCAGGAACAACGTGTTCTTTGCCCTTTCTGTTAATGATTTTGAAATCGAATTGTTGGAGCCGAAAGGCGCAATGAGCTAATCTACCCTGCGGATCTTTAAGGTTACTCAGCCAGACCAATGAGTGATAATCAGTTACGACCGTAAATCGAACACCTTCGATATACTGTCGAAACTTCTCGATCGCCCAAAGAACCGCAAAGCATTCCGTTTCAGTCGTAGAGTAGTTCCTTTCATTCCTAATCA
Source organism: Dasysyrphus albostriatus (assembly GCA_946251815.1). NCBI lineage: Eukaryota > Metazoa > Arthropoda > Insecta > Diptera > Syrphidae > Dasysyrphus > Dasysyrphus albostriatus. The sequence continues at coordinate 113,351,318 of OX276335.1, forward strand.
ATGACCGAATAATATATCAAATCGCTTTTTCCCCATCTTCAAACTCCTGAGAAAGTACGGCCCCGATACCATAATCGGACGCATCTGTTTGAACAACAAACGGCCGAGAAAAATCTGGACAGGTCAGTATCCACTTTTCTTCACTTTGCCTTGGTAAAAAAGGTAATGGGCGCGTTTGTGCACGTTTTTCTTAAAATCTATTGCTCCTACGAAAAAAAGTGTTATAATCTACTTTGAGCAAAATTTTATAAGCATTAACATAAACTTATTAGTTTTTTGAAAAAAAATTATATTTGCTGAGATATTAACAAAAAACCGTTATTTTTCCATTTACAATACAAAATAAAAAGTGTTACTTTGATACGCTATAACTTCAAGATTAATAAACATACAGAGTTTGTTAATAGCTAATTTTTTGGATAATTTTATTGTCTAAATGTAATTCTTTCATGATTTTGTTGTAAAAGGAAATTTCACCCAGTTGCTGAACAAAAACCAAATCACATTCTTTTTCAAGATGGCGGTGTTCCCCTTATTCCGGCCACCACAAAATCTTGGGGTTTATAAAGAGGAGTTGTAGCCAAAAAATAAAATTTTAATAAATTTTTTGACAAAATTTGTTCCACCGTGAAGTTCTTGCATGATTTTCTCAGAATCTATTACTTTTATGAAAAAAGTATGTTAATTTTTTTGTGTAGAGTGACATAAGCGACACTTTGAACCTTCCCATTTTTTCAAAACAACTTTTAGTTTTTGAGAAATTTAGAAAAAACTAAATTTTACCCCTTTTAACCCCTCCTAAAAAATTAAGCCCCGGTCCAAATTTACGGAACTTTTCAGAAAATGCTTAAGACGTCAAAACAAAGCTCTCTACCAAAATTCAGCTTTGTCGGAATTTTTTCGTAGTTTTACCATTTTTTTTGTCTAATTTTCTTGGGCTATACCTTTTTTAAAACCTGCTTCAATTAATCGTTTAGAAACTTCTTTGTGAATTTCAAGGTGTTTCTCAAAAGAATCGGTGACGATGATAATGTCATCCAAGTACACAAATACGAATGGTTCTAGATTGGCACCTAAAACATCGTCAATGAACTTTTGCCAAGTTGCTGGGGAGTTGTGTAAGCCAAAAGGCATTCTCCAAAATTGGTAGAGACCTCTCCCCGGCACAGTAAAGGCTGTGTACTTACGCGATTCTTCCTCCATGGGTACCTGCCAGTATGCAGACTTTATATCTAGTGATGACAAGAACTTCGCTTTTCGAAGCTTGTCTAAAATCGCGGAAATAAAGAGGAGTGGATAAGCATCCCTATCCGTAACTTCATTTAGTTTTCTATAATCGACGCAGAACCGAAAATTACCATTCATCCTTTTGACCAGAAGAATCGGAGATGCCTACGGGCTTTTTGATTTTTCGATCACTCCAGCTTCCAACATCTCTTGAATCTCTTGATCAATGTGCTTTTGAATTGCAGGTGACACTGGATAGTATCGCTGCTTGATCGGTTCTGCGGACGTCCTAATTTTGTGCTCAACTAAGTTGGTGCACCCTTAGCCTTCGGTCATTGATTCAAAAAGTTCTTCTAAAACTGATTCTAACTTTTTACCCTCTTCATCGTTCAGATCCAATTTTTCCCTAATCGCTACCATGTCTGTTATCTACGCCACCATCTCTTGGCTCGAAAAACTCCACATACCTGATCTCAAATCCAGGACTATGCCTGAGAGTGGCCAAAAATCAGCACCTAAGATCAACAGGTGAGGGAGACTGGGTATAACCACACATTCTATCAATAAGGATTTGTTCTCAACCTCCATAGGTAAAGAAACAGATGCAGCTACTCCTACACCCTCCCCGTCTCCTTACGCTTTTGATTCAACACAATTTTTTCCTAATTTAAGACCTAACTCTTTTAAAAATTTCCATTCATCTCCTCCTACAATGGTGCGTGAACCTCCTGAATCAAGCAATCCCAAAAACTTGATTCCATAAATTTGTACTCCTAAATATGGCTTACTATCCCTACCATTTGCCGCTAACGTGAAGCTCAGTTTTACTCAACATCGAGCTGGTCGTCAGCTAACCTAACTAACGCCGACGGCTATCTCGTCCTGCTGACACAAGAGCCCATTCCCCATTTCCCGAACACTGCCTACAATCCCTACGATAGACACCTAGTATCCCACAACCAAAACAACGCTTTGCAACTGAACAGGAATGGACAAAATGCCCTTCTCTGTTGCAGTTGTAACACCTTACTGCTTGACGGAATGGATTATCCGGAGTCGAGCTGATAATTGCCACTTGGTTTGTCCAGAAGTACTCGGCCGGTATCCACACTCCGGTTCCAATAATTTTCGTCTCTAGAGGGTGGGGTGAAACTATCAACGTTAACTTTCAATGAATCTATTTCCCTACCTAACACAGCAAGTTCCTTAGCCGTTTTTGGTTTAGCACTCGCGATCTACAACTGGAAGAAAGGGTCAACATTTTTCCTCAAAATAGAAAGCATCCTTTCCTCTAACAATGGTTCCAACAATCTTCGAAGCAATGTCCTCATCGTGGCCATGTAGGATCCAAAGGACTCGTCCTTTCCTAGCGAACGACGATTGATCTCCTCCAACAAAAGATCATCGTAATTCACAGGTTCGCAGGAATTCTGCTCTGAGTTCCCTTATGAGCTCTTGCCAATCCTCAATATCTTCCCTAACCATCCTAAATCACATAAGATGGGTTTCTGGAACATCGTTAACCAAACGAATTTCCTCCACCCTCTCCAAGAAAGAATTTACTGATGCTCCGTCCGAGTCACCACTAAATCTCACCCCACTTTCCTATATATATATAGGCCACCTTTGCTGAACCAAAAATTATTCAGGGGGTATCTCAACCCTCTCTAACCTACATTCTGGGACCCTAACAATAACTTCCCTGGCTATAGGACTGCTGTCACCACGACTTGGTGCAGCTATAGTCTCTAAGGCAGACCCTAAAGAAATCCTAGCTAAACAAGAAGTTGATGGAGAACGCGGACTTACTGTTTCTGTCCAACCAACTGGTACTTATAGTTGGGTTTCTACCCTAGCTACTTCTTTATCGGTGACTCTTCTTCTCTATCGCTGATCTCACTATCCCCTGTGAGATCACCTAATAAAAATAAAACATCGTTTCGAATTGAGCTAACCTCTCCTTCCTCATCTTCACCATCACACGGTGTCCTATGCACCATTCTATTTTGGTCATGATTTTAATGTATTCCGAAGACTTTGGATTCGGTGGATCCCTTAAGAGAGCCCTAATCTCTTCCATCTTTGCCTTAACGGCATCCCTATCTTCCCCAAAGCTAAAAGGATAAACAAAACTAACATCTATCGAGTTCCTCTTAGAGAGTTATCTCGATGCTCTCAATGCTTTGCGCATTTCCTCCACTGTTCCTACTATTAATCCCCTGACCTTAATTTCATATGCCAGTTCGTTCTGTGCTAAGTGACCTTTACTCAATTTTTTAGAACGAAAATTAAAAAGTTAAAACAGTAAGAAAAAAAACTTTCTCAAAATGAAAGAGGGTAACTCTAATAATATTTCGAAATTTATTAGATACGCACCGACAAAATCGTAAACAAAATTATGAATTCGTTTGGTACTTCTGTGAACCAGAAACCAACTACAAGAAATCAAATATTACAAATTTAGGTTAAATCCAAAATTAGAAACCCCGAATTAAGCTAAAGGAAACACGAAAGAAAGAATAAATAACGAAAAAAAGAAAATTGTACCCGACACAATCACCAAACCAAAACAATCAGATGAAACAATAAAAAACACCAAATTTAGTTTAAAGAAATGTATACACGCCTTAGTGTTAACCAATTCTGTTCACCAGAGTGGATATTCCCTTTTAAATAACTAAAATACAAAATTACGTTCAAGTAATGAAAACACAAACAGAAAAAAAGTTGGCAATCCTACGATTGTATCAAAATAATCATTAGTTGCAATAAAATTTACCTAAATTTGATCAATTACAAAATTCCACACTCTAAACGAAAATAATTTTAATAACTAAAATAATGAGAGTTGACAATCATGAAATGCACTTACACTCAAGTCAATTAAAATTAAAATTCCTTTTTCCCGAGGTTTTTTGCCACACGTTTAATTAAATTAATGAATAATTATGCACCTAATAAAAAAGAATAAAACAGCAGGATTAAATGTTCATATATAACGAAAAAAGAAAATTGTACCCGACACAATCACCAAACCAAAACAATCAGATAAAACAATAATAATAATAAATAAACAATAAAAAAAACACCAAATTCTTCCAAAGGTTTGCCTCACACGTTTTGGGCTCCAATCGTTGCACTTTTTCTCGGTGGAGTTGGGGAACTTTATTTGTTATATTTTGTTGTAAATTAAACGAATTTAAACACCGCGAATTAATTAGATTTTCTTTTTGTTAATAAAAAAAAATGAATGTGCACCACAACAAAATCTTTGACAACTAATAAGCCAAACAACGAAGAAGAGAATAAAAAAAAAAAATACGAAAAAGTGCAAACAGCAGCACGATAAAAAGAAGCTGCTGCCACGGCTGCTCACTTGGGTTGGGTTCAACGGAAGAATTTGACGACAATAAAAAAATCATCTTTGATTTAATTAATCAAAATACACGAAATGTTTTATTGCAAGAACAGTGGGAAAAAGTGGGCGCCAGGAAATTTAATTAGACAAGATTAGCAGAATTCGAAATTTAATTTACATGTGAACTAAAGGTGAAAAAAAAAATGAAACACAAAATTTGTATGCCCAGATGGGGATTTCAAATAAATTTCTATTCGGGGAACCTTGGATAAAAAACACAAATTTTTTTCAATTATTAATAAGGTACAATAAGAAATTATAACTGCTCATGGGGAACCGTTGAGCCAAAGAAACAAAGAAAATTTAAATTCAAACGGGCTGTTAACGCAAGAAAAAGGCAACTACCGGGAAGAATAATTCCTCAATCGATTCAAAATCGAAATTCAATTGAAATTAGATAAGACAAACAAAATAGGCACGTTTTGAATTGAACAAATTAAAAGAAAATTTTACTTAAGTGAATATCTCTACTCTACTTATCTTTTCTATCTGTTATTTCTCCTCGAATTTTTTCCTGCTTTCCTCGAATTTTTCTGTTTTTTCTCAATAGTTTATTTGCACCTGGAATAGTTTATTAGCACCTTCTTGAATTCTTCAACTACTCGCTTGGTTAGCTCTCTCAAGAGTGAACTTTCCCAGCAAAAAAAAACCAATCCTTCCCTCGACTATTCCAATCACTCACACATTCATACATTCAGCCATTCGATTTCGTGATAATCGGTCACGGAACATCGGCTTCCTGGAAGGCTTTTTCCCTCCCCAGAAAACCACCGTTGTTGAATCTTAACGAAACTTTACTCTCACTCTCACAAACACAAATTCAACCAGTTGTTGGATGTCTTTCCAAAGCTTGCCGAATTACCCCTTCAGACACAAAATTCAACGAGCTGTTGAATGTATTTCCAAAACTTACTGAATCTTAATGGCCGAGTTCAGTCCTATCCCAAACTAAATTTTTCGTGAAAAATTAAAAAAGAATCAAAACCAAGAAAAAGCCTTTGCTAGGCATTCTCGTAGTTAACACAAATTACTCGCGAGAGATTCGAAGCGCAAGGCAACTATTCCAAAATTATTTGTTTCGAGAAGAGAGAGGAAGGCATATTTTGAAAATCCTCGCGATTTACTCAACTGTTTTCGAGAAAAAGATATGGTTTGAAGAAGTAAATGCGTTAACCCCCCATTTTGTTAACAATAAAATGTAAAGTTAAGTTAAGTTAAGTTAAGTATAAGGATGTTGTGTTTGATTGTAGAGTAGGTATCTTCAGCTCATCCGCTGGCATTTTTCTCATTGCATGAGACCACCCGTCTGCATGCTGGATACGCTCTAGATTTTGAAACCGCTTGTTCTATTCGATTCATCAATCACTCGAACGCCTGTAGTTGCTTTGCAAGATCCTGGCTTAGTACACCAATGGTTGATGATACCATGGTGGACCTCAACCTCACCAGTATTTTGCAGCCACAACGGAAACAAAAAGAAGGAAAAGGAAGCAGTCAAAGACTGGTCATTGTTACGGTAAATTTTACCGTAACAAAATGAGCCCATTGCACCGATTGCGCAAAGTACTCAACTTGGCTGGATCGTCAAGTGCAAGTGCAAGTCAGCAAGGAGCACTGCAAAGATTTTTCCAGCTGGAAAGAAGATTTAGCATTAATCCTGAATTGCACAAACAATACTCTGCCTGCATGATCTTTAGCTTGATCAGATGGAAGAAGCAAATGTCAGTGAAGGTGAAATTCTAAGATTACCATTCCATTATGTTTTGCCTCATCATGGCCACCACGCCGTCAGCGGGCCGACTTTCGATTTTCACAAAAAAAAAAAAATGCCATGCGATGTATTTCTAATTGCACATTTCAAATATGTAAAAAATTTAATTGCACACCCCCCTATTTTTTTTTTAAAAATATAAACAAATTGCACTTTGTATGAAACTTTCAAATGGTCATATCTCGGTAACCAAGTAATGGGTGATTTCTTAGCTGGTTTGGTTTTGGCAACACTATTTTTGACAGCTGACGTGTGTTTAGTACCTTGTGTCACTGTCAAACAGCTTCAATTTGGTTTGCAATTTAACCATGGATCGTCTTACAAATGAACAACGCTTGCAAATTATTGAATTTTACTATCAAAATTCGTGCTCGGTTCGAAATGTTCATCGCGCGCTGCTTCCATTTTATGGTCGGCATTCTCGCCCTTCTGAGCATTCTATTCGGAAGATTGTGACCAAATTTCGCACCAAATTTACTTTGTTGGACATTAAACCACCAACACGTTTACGTACTGTGCGTAGTGAAGAAAATATTGCGGCCGTATCAGCTAGTGTGACAGAAGACCGCGAAATGTCGATTCGGCGCCGTTCCCAGCAGTTAGGCCTTTGTTACAGCACTACGTGGAAAATTTTGCGGAAGGATTTGGGCGTAAAGCCTTTTAAGATACAGCTGGTGCAAGAACTAAAGCCAGCCGACCTACCACAACGCCGAATTTTTGGGTGAATGGGCTCTTGGAAAGCTGGCGGAGGATCCGCTTTTTTATCGAAAAATTGTGTTCAGCGATGAGGCTCATTTTTGGTTGAATGGGTACGTAAATAAGCATAATTGCCGCATTTGGAGTGAAGATCAGCCAGAAGCATTGCAACAGCTACCAATGCATCCCGAAAAAGCCACTGTTTGGTGCGGTTTATGGGCCGGCGGCATTATTGGGCCATATTTCTTCAAAGATGATGCGATTCGCAGCGTTACTGTCAATGGTGAACGCTACCGAGCGATGATAACAAACTTTTTTTTGCCCGAAATGGAATTTCTTGACTTGCATGATATGTGGTTTCAACAAGACGGTGCCACATGCCACACAGCACGCGAAACAATGGCGCAATTGCGAGGCGAGTTTGGTGAACAGTTAATTTCACGTTTCGGGCCGGTCAATTGGCCGCCTAGATCGTACGATTTGACACCATTAGATTATTTTTTGTGGGAGTATGTCAAGGCTAATGTCTATAGGGACAAGCCCGCTTCGATTGACGCACTGGAAGCCAACATCCATGCATTCATTCGTGAGATACCGGCCGATATGTGTGAAAGAGTATGCCAAAATTGGACTCAGCGGATGGGCTACCTGAGACGCAGCCGCGGTCAACATTTGCATGAAATTATCTTTAAACATTAAATTGCAAGGTTCAAACTATTGATTCAAATAAATATTTCATTCATTTTTTTGAATTTTTTGTGTTTTTTTTTTTTTTTAAGTTCTAAACCTCTTTAAAAATCACCCGTTATAATTTCGAAATGCACAGGGGCTAAAATAATTGCTTATTTCAAAATTGAATTTGCACACCAAAAATTTTAATTTGCACACCCTTCATTAATTAATAATTAATTAATTTAAATTTCGCTAAGGAAAAGAACTAAATAATTAAAAGAAGACTTATTACAAAATAACCCAACCAAAATATATCAATCAATGGCCCAGCATGAGAGCTGCCTACTGTGAACCTAAGTGTCATGGATACGAGTCCTATGAGGATCGTTCACATTTTTTTTATTTTTTATTACTTGTTATACAGTATTTCTTTTTTTTTCTAATAGAAAGCGAGTGTATGTGCTTGAAAAATGCATAATTGCACAGCTAAATAATAAATTAAAACATAAAAAAGCACGAAAAATTGCCATTTTCATTCCTCACGGAAAATGAAATACCTCGAACACTATATTTTCAACCGTTAAAAATTTTAAAAAATTATGCATTTTATATTCAAATTTGAATACTCAAAGTTTTTGTTTGCACACCTTTGGTTAAACTGTAATTTAATGATCAGGAAATTGCTACAAACATAGAAAAATGCAATTTTCACAACTTATTAAAATGCCTATATCTCACTAACCAAAAACAATTTTGAACAGTTCAAAATTGTGTTTGGTTATTGAGATATAGCCATTTTAGTAAGTTGTGAAAAATGCATTTTTGTATGTTTTTAGCAGTTTCCTAATCATTGATTTATTTATTAATTAAAGGTGTGCAAATTCAAATTTTTGGTGTGCAAATTTGACTTTGACATGTACGATTTTTTGAAATTTAGAACAGTTCAAAATTGTTTTTGGTTATTGAGATATAGCCATTTTAGTAAGTTGTGAAAAATGCATTTTTGTATGTTCGTAGCAATTTCCTGATCATTAAATTACAGTTTAACTAAAGGTGTGAACAGTTCAAAATTGTGTTTGGTTATTGAGATATAGCCATTTTAGTAAGTTGTGAAAAATGCATTTTTGTATGTTTTTAGCAGTTTCCTAATCATTGATTTATTTATTAATTAAAGGTGTGCAAATTCAAATTTTTGGTGTGCAAATTTGACTTTGACATGTACGATTTTTTGAAATTTAGAACAGTTCAAAATTGTTTTTGGTTATTGAGATAAAGCCATTTTAGTAAGTTGTGAAAAATGCATTTTTGTATGTTTTTAGGAGTTTCCTAATCATTGATTTATTTATTAATTAAAGGTGTGCAAATTCAAATTTTTGGTGTGCAAATTCGACTTTGACATGTACGATTTTTTGAAATTTAGAACAGTTCAAAATTGTTTTTGGTTATTGAGATATAGCCATTTTAGTAAGTTGTGAAAAATGCATTTTTGTATGTTCGTAGCAATTTCCTGATCATTAAATTACAGTTTAACTAAAGGTGTGCAAACAAAAACTTTGAGTATTCAAATTTGAATATAAAATGCATAATTTTTTAAAATTTTTAACGGTTGAAAATATAGTGTTCGTGCTTTTTTTATGTTTTAATTTATTATTTAGCTGTGCAAGTAAGAACTTTTTTCAAACACATACACTCCCTTTCTATTAGAAAAAAAAAATACTGTATAACAAGTAATAAAAAATAAAAAAAAGTGTGAACGATCCTCATAGGACTCGAACCCATGACACTTAGGTTCACAGTCGGCAGCTCTCATGCTGGGCCATTGATTGATATAGTGTGGATGGGTTATTTTGTAATAAGTCTTCTTTCAATTATTTAGTTCTTTTCTTTAGCGAAATTTTAATTAATTAATTATTAATTAATGAAGGGTGTGCAAATTAAAATTTTTGGTGTGCAAATTCAATTTCAAAATAAGCAATTATTTTAGCCCCTGTGCATTTCGAAATTTTACTTGGTTACCAAGATATGACCATTTGAAAGTTTCATACAAAGTTCAATTTGTTTATATTTAAAAAAAAAAATAGGGGGGTGTGCAATTAAATTTTTTTACATATTTGAAATGTGCAATTAGAAAAACATCGCGTGGCATTTTTTTTTTTGCGAAAATCGAAAGTCGGCCCGCTGACGGCGTGGTGGTCTCATCATGTTGTGTTCAAGAAATCCAGCACAGCCACGAAGCTTCATGTAGTTTTCGATGCTGCTCTTAAAACTACAGATGGGACTTCCTTGAATGAGCATCTTTTAGTTGGACCTAAGACATAAGCAAACATTATGGATATAATTCTAAAATGGAGGAAATTCAAGATTACCTTGACGGCTGACATCTATAAAATGAAAAGGCAGATCCAGATAAGACAACCAGATTCCTTTTATCAGCTGATTTACTGGTGAGATAACAGAATGAAGTCATTGTGTCCTTTCAAGACGATGACTTTTGGAGCAGCTTCTGCTCCCTACCTGGCTACTCGAACGTTGAACAAGCTTGCTGATGACGAGAAGGAAAAATATCCATTAGCAGCTCAGAAGATACGTCAAGAAATTTACGTCGACGATTTGGTTAGTTCAAGAGGCTCAACAAAAGGTTTCCGAAATCAACAAACTTCTTTTATCAGCTGGTTTCCACTTGCGTAAATGGGCAAGCAATTCTGAAGAAGCTCTAATCAATATTGTGCCTCAAGAACGTTAAGTCGATTTTCTTCTGCCCTTTGACTGCCTGAACAGAATGGAGACGGAGCTGCAACTAGAGCTGCAACTGGAATAGCTGTCAAAATGTTGAATACACACAAATCCATAGACACGAACAGAACATCACGCAGCTGCAGACGTAGCTGGACAAGCTGGCCAACTTTTAACTTTTGCATGCAGCTTTTTTGACGTTTCAAAATTGTGAGCACAACCAAGTGCTTGCATGGGGGTTGAAGAGAGTTTCAAACTCTTTTTAATCTCTGATAAAGACGTAAAGTAATTTAAGCTTCCATTTCATCATTATTCATGCTAGTTTTTGTGTAATTTTTATTTTTGTGTTGAATTAAGTTCTCACAGCTGACCCGAAATGCCTAAAATATCAGAAAGCTGTACAGCATATTGTGGGCGAATAAAAAAAATCACGTACAACATTTTTTGACAGCTTTTCCAGTTGCAGCTCCAGCTCCAGTTGCAGCACTCCCTTCTGGTCAGGCAGTGATTCTGCAGAGCACACTAAGACATTGGGTATAAAACGGCTTCCTTCCAATGACTCTTCCTCTTTTCAGTGGTTGATTTCCGCGAAAATAATTATGAACAAATTGTGTTTGAAAGGTTTAACATGGGATGTTCCTGCTCCATTGGATTTTCTCTTCGTTCAGAATTGCCACTGCTTGAGCATATCCGTATAACTCATTAAATTTTCACTGAAAAGAGAAATTCAGAGTTGCCATTGCATGAAAGCATACGGAGCTGTAGTTTTTCTAAGGGCTCTAGACAAAAATAACCAAATTCACACTCACCTCATCATGCCTAAGACTAGGGTCGCTCTTCTGAACACAGTTTCACTTCCTCGACTTGAGTTATGCGGTGCTGTCGTATTAGCTCAACTTCTTTGCTATGTTAAAAGCGTTTTGCAGCTAGGCCAAATCAACATCTATGCGTGGACTGATTCCACCATCACACTACGTTGAATAGCTGCACCCCCATCGATATGAAAAATATTCATCAGCAACAGAGTCTCTAAGTAGCTAAATTATTTCAAAAAATTTCGGACTTAAAGAAACTGGTACGAATAATCTTTTACTGCCAGAGGATTGTACGAGTTTGCCTCAAAAAACTTCCGATGAATCAGTTAAATGATCCACTTACCCCTAAGGATATACAAAATGCAACTTTTAATTGCATAAGAGCCGTCCAATAGGAAATGTTTTCGGAAGTCATCGGAGATCTAACTAAGCAGCCATCATCATCAAAACATCTTGGATCTCTGCATCCATTCTTCGATTGCCATGGTATTTTGCGTGTTTGAGGACAACTTCAGAATTCGAGTTTCAAATTTGAACAGCAACACCCGATTATCCTGAACCCGATCACCATTTTTCCAATTCGCTAATCCGTGAAGCTCTTGAAAAAATGCTCCATGGAGGATTGCAGTCAATGGCTGGCTATCTACGCACCATATTGGATTTGAGAGTATCTCGCCCATTCACTCACACCAGAGTAGACTATGCGGGACCGATAGATGTGAAGGCGAATATGTACTAGGGATACTTCGCCATATTTGTGTACTTAGCGACCAAAGCAATCCACCTGGAGGCAGTCAACGATATGACGAATCAAGCATTTCTGGCAGCTTTTCGAAGATTCACTGCACGTCGAGGTATCTGCGCAGAAATATATAGCGATTGCGGAAAAAACTTTGTGGGAGCAAATACCGAGCTCTAAATAATGCTGATGGCTGCAAACATCGACTGGAAGCAAATCCAATCAGCATCAACCAACGTCGGAACAAAGTGGAACTTCATTTTTCCCGATTCTCTCCATTTCAGAGGACTTTGGGGAGCCAGAGTGAAGTCCGTAAAGTTTCACTTGAAACGGGTTGTCAAAAATGAAACTCTGACATTCGAGGAACTCTAATAGAAGCATTTCAGTCAATATTTATTAATTTCACAATAATAAGAAAATAATACCAAGGAGTACTTATACAGAAATTCAGATAAGTGTTGATAGCGCGTTATGTTAAGTTATTTTATTCATTTGAAAAGAATTGTAAGTTTTGTGAAAGACTTCACAAAATAAAAGCTGTGCTCTTTTAAACTAAAATTATTTTCTTTTTATTTCGAAAAATTGCATTGTGAATCTTTAATTCACATTTCAGACAAAATTCTATTGCAAAAACTCTTGATCATCAAGTTGGTAAATATCGATTCTTAAGCTCGTTAAACCAATAGTAAATTTTAAGTCTTTTCAAATTTAATTCTATTCGGAATAGAATAACAATTTCATAAGCAGTGGGAAAAATTAATCAATCAAAACTTATTTCCAAACCTTCACCGCAGATGCTTGGAACCGTACTTGGAACCGTACTTCAAACTATTCAAAACAATATTGCAAGTCTATTGAGTAGTTTTCCTTAATCTTCATCATATTTGGCAATTACTATACCTACTCAACAATTCAAATAAAAGCAGCTCTCAGTTGCTTTATGTATAATTGAGAATACAATAATTTTATTTTAAAACCACTTCTACCCTCAAGGACCCATACACTTGAGATTTCACACAATAGAACTTATACAGTCTTCCTTACTTTGGTGATATTATAAGAACATTTATAATTATAGCAATCATTTTGTATACATATGTACATAAAAATTTTTCATTTCTGCTTTGCCATTCAGGTGGCTTTAAATCACGTGTTGAATGATACAGTTTAGTTTATTCGGTTGGTTAGTAAGCACTGAATTATAATAACATTTCTAATGGTCATATTATGAACTCGTTTTATCCATATTAAAATCTAAATCCAGATTTAAGCTAATTTTTATCTGAAAATTTGATTCTTAGGTCTTTCCTATTATTTATTCGCTAAATGGGTTACATATTTGCTTGTAATGTACAATAGTAGCCCAGTAAGAATAGATTTTTTCAAGGAAACAAATTGTAACAGGCTGATTTGGTACACACGTGGGGAATGATGTAACCTAAAATCTGAGAAAAAGTCCCCAAAAATCCGATGACGGCTAGGTCAGTTATAGGAGGTCAAAGGACACAAAAATGGGGCCTTGACAAATATCTCGAAAAGGAGCTTATAGCCCAATCTATCCTGTTAACTGTGCAGATAGCCTTGGCTATCTTCCAGTCCTCCCGGTTTGTTCTGAAAGGTATTCTCTCCATTGTGTTTGCTACCATTGGTATAGTACCCAGAAAGTGAGTATTTATCAAAAGGGTTGAACTTTGCTCCTCATTTTCTGTATAGCTACCATCAGGGTTTCTAATTGCTAATGATGTTAATGTTTTCTCTTTCGCTAGAGCTTTGTGTAGTCTTGTTGCTGCTGGTGTGGTAGAAATCCCTTCACAAAAATTTGCGAAACTACTTCTCTTGGCTTTCCTTACCTCCCCATTGTATTTGGTCATCTCTGCAGAGTAGTTATGCCACTCTCCATTTCTCTCTGCTTTTCTCAGCTGATAACATATGCCTCGATTATAGCCCCACTTAACTCATTTACTGTATGTTCTAGTTCCAGGTAGCTGTTTGTCGTTTCTACTGGTCCTAACTGATCAAGATTTATCTTGAGAGAATCTTTATAAAAACTCCAGTTTGTTTTCTTGGGATTCCTTCCAGAGGTGTTCTCTGTCGAAAGGTTCTCCAGGGTTAACATTATAATTCTATGGTCAGACATTGATGGTTCGTTGGAAACTCTCCAATCCCTGACCAAGCTATTTAAGTTCGGAGTTCTGAAGGTAATGTCTAAAACTTCTTTTCTAACTCTAGTTACAAATGTAGGGGTATTCCCTACGTTAAATAGATTTTTTTTTGATAATAAAGTCTAAAAGGTACTCACCCCTTTGGTTTATATCGGTACTTCCCCATGTTGTATAGTGGGCGTTTGCATCGCACCCGACCATAAGGGGTAGTCTTTTGCTATTGCAATAGTCCACTAGTTTCCGAACTTCTGTTGGTAGTATATTCGCATCATCACCAGCAAAGTATGCGGATGCTACAACCATCGTTTGAGGGCTGCCGTCAATGTAAATTTGGGCCAGTATTGAAACTAGATCCCTCGTCATAAATTCTGGAAGACATATAAAATTTATATTATATATTTCTTATTCTTATGCATGCTCTGCGCGAGTGGTTTCTCGTATGTTGTATGTATAGGCCTCTTATTTGGCCCCCGTAAATCAAGGGTTCTTGAATCAGCGCTAGTACCAGGTTTTCAACAGTAAATTTCCGCGCAATGACAGCTGATGCTGCCTTAGCGTGGTGTAAATTCACCTGGGCTAGCCTGGTGCTGATCCCACATCCAGTCATTTTGTTGCCTTTTAGAAGATGGGGGCAAGCAGTTCTCCTGATTGGATTTGCTAGGAGTGAGGTCTATGCCCTCTATCTCTTTGCTTACCTGACTTCCTGCATCCATTGCCAGTGGTGTTACCTGGCTCTGGATTCCAGGAATAGAACAGGTTGGGGTATGGGGTGTGGTTGGGGTAGTTTGTGAGGGTTCAGTTTTTTGGAGAGGTTGTGTTTGCTGGGAAGTTTGGATGGTATTGGGTGTGTTGGGAATCTTCACTGTGTCAGAATTTTTGGGGTGGGGTATCGAGGGGCTAGAGAGGTTGGTGTCCTTGGTGTTTTTGACTGAGGTGATAGCAGAAGTTTTCTTCCTTGCGGCCTCACGGTTGGGGACTGCTGCCTTACGGAGACCTGTGACGGCTACCTTTCCGAACTTGTAGTGGAGCTGGTTCTAAAATGCAAGCCGTTGAATTATAGCTTGTGCCTCAACCCAAGAAAGACCTCCTCAATTATGGCTTCTTCCAGTGCTGACAGCTCATCAACACTAAGAGTTACTTGAGGGTATTCCCTTGGTAGAACCCCAATTCTCACACTCTTTGCCGTACTTGCATAAAAGAGCTTTTGTTCCCCAGCTTCAGAAACAGCGGTGCTTGTTCGCCCTGCTGTCGTCCTGGGCTTTTTGGCATTCTTCTTGGGGGGTGGGGTTATATGATGGCTTCTCCTCTTACCCTGAACAACGGTCAAAGAATCTGTCTTCTTATCATCTACCTTCTTCCTTGCTTCCTTTGGGGACATCCTGTCAGAAAGAAATCGAAGGTACCATCTCGAGGACGCACAGCTCAATCCTTTTTTTAGTGGGCTATCCAAGCCACCTGGCTGCCCCAGTTAAGGAAGTAGACCAGAAAAGCGATTACGTCTTCTAGCTGGCTTCTTAGATGGTTCAGAGGTCACTCGTGATGGTGTCTTCCCATTACTGGAGCATTTCACGGTCTTAATTTCATAATTTGCTGGCATAGGAGGTATTCTCCTCTTGCTAGCGGTCGATGTGCTAGAAGTATCATCTTCCATTTGCCTGGGAGGTGTTGTAAGTTCCTCTGAGGTTTTCTCTTTAGGAAAAAACTGCTCCCCAGTCTCAGATCATCACCATGGAGGTTCTTCTCCATACGGTCGGCATATTCGTTCGCGGTGACATCCCGCGGAACGTTAGATTTGTTGTGGTTTTTGTTGTTTCTTCTTTTTAAAATTTTTGGCATTTCACTCCCACGAGTAGCTAGAGAAATATATGGTCAGCCATACCAGATCTCCGCATAGTATGGTAAGGTCTTAGTTACTCTTTGAAACGACCCCATCACAAAGAGGTACCGTTAAAATACAGCCGGTATACCCCCTGGCTGCAAACCATCCAATAGGCACGGTCCACTTAGCACCCTGGATTAGGGGGGGCAGTTCTTAGTTCGTTACTCCTCAAAATCACCACTGCTTGTAGGTTGCCCCAGAAAACAGTAGGTCAGATGAATCTTTGAAACTTAGACCTACTCACCCCGACAAGGTGACTGCCGCGCAAAGGAGGAAAGAGTTACTAAAGTAACTTCCACAATGAAAAATACCATAGACAAGGATCAACAAACCCAACTGCTAACAGTCTTAGGTCTCACCACCCATATGTATGTCACCAACATCGAAAACATTCAAGATTCATTGCTAGACCTTGTACTTAACACTCAGCATGGAACAACTCATCATCTGATAATAACTCCCGAACAATTGAGAAAACATTTAACTGATATTCGTAATCAAATACCAGCAACTATGACATTACCAGATGAATGTCCAGATGAATTACTTCTGCTTTACAAACTAATGAATGTTCAAGGGAGAATAACTATGAGTTATATTATCTTCGAATGTAAAATTTCCATACTAGACTCGGAAAATTACCAAGTATATAGAATAATACGCGTTCCAACACCTTATCAAGAACAATTGATCTTCATTGCCCCATCATCAAATTATGTTATAACCAACCTAGACCGAGACAAATACTATTCAATGCAGCAGAGCGAATTTGATAAATGTATACCAATGGAAGAAGATCTACATTACTGTTCAAAACTCCACCCATTACACAACCTACAATCCGATACATCCCAATGTGAAATCAATCTTCTAAATCACAACAAGGAAATTGAAAGAAAGTTTGAAGTAGTACGAATGAAACCCAGAAAAGTGTGGATATTACTGCGGGATCTAAGCAGTTGGTTATATGTAATGGATAAAGAAACTACCTTCAACTTGATTTGCAGGGGAGAAATATCTTCCATTACCCTATAATCAATGACGGAATACTAACGTTAGAACCCGATGTCAACTAAATTTGGATACTATGGTGATCATAGCTCAAGCACAATACATAACACGGTTAAATGCATCATTTACACCACAACTCAACTTAAGCACAATCACGCTCAAACTCACTAGTGAACCAGTCGCCCACCATTCAAGCATACTAAATGTTTTTCATTATCAAGATGAGCAAGTAAGAAACCTAGAACACTCCATAAAACAATTAAAAGAATCAGAAAACTCCAGACCTAATGTCTCCTACAGCGCTCACCATATCGTTCACTACTCCAGTTACACCATACTCATAATAATATTAATCATTGCATTTGTAAGATGACACCAGCAAACTCATAAAGAAATTCAACTCCCGGTGCCAACACCAAGAACTTCGATCTAGAAGACAGGGGGGAAAATGTTGAAAGTACCTATCAACAGTAATCAACAAAAACATTAAACATAATATATATACCTTAACTGTATAATGCGTTGCATTAAAGCGCAGTGTCATCAATAATTGTATTTCTGGTTATTATTTATGCTTTGATTTGCTTTCCGTATTCATAATTTAATCGTTTTATAGGTCAACCTCAAATTATTGTTAATATATTGTAATAAATTGGGTTTCAAAAAAGTTATAAGCAATGTATGTATTAGAGTTAAAATAAAGTAAAAGTAAGCATTAACTCTGTAGTACCTCGTGGCATGATGGTTAGTGCGTAGGGCTGTCATGCCAAAGGTCTGGGTTCGATTCCCAGCAGCTGCCACCTTAAAAAAGAAATGTTTTTTTTCGCGAGGTACTGCCTCTTGCGAGGAACTGACAAATCCTCCAAGAGTATACTTGTCATGAATAAATGCTTTCTCATCTAGCCGTTCGGACTCGGCAAAAAATTGTAGGTCCCCTCCATTCCTGCCAAAAATACGCACACATGAATGGTTGAGAGTTGTAAGTCACTAGGCCTTGGCTCTTCACGAGCTGTTGTACCACCGAATTTATTTTATTTTCAAGCATCAATTCTAGTATAAATAGACCTAAGTTCGTGACAATAAATCAGAATAAGTTTTATAACCAAAACGCGTGTTCTCACCCTTTGCTATGATCCCCCACCCGCGCTACGGTAAGATCGATTCAAAGTAAACAGTGGATTTACATGTATCAGATTACATGGGTCAGATATAATGACAAAATATGAACGTGTGAAAGAGTACAAGGGTGGTAACTCTATTTTAATAACTATAATATGCTATAATCTGTTTGACTGTCAAAAACAATTTTTTTTGTCTTTGATACTTCACTTCTTTTTTATTTTGTTTTTAATCAGCCCAAAAAGTTATAGCAAAACATGCACACATATACAGTTTCAGTTGAGGATAAACTTTATCTTTCAGTTGTCAAAAATCTAGGGCCATCGATGTGTGGAACTATGGATATCTCCCTTCACGCATGAAAATAGAGATGGCACCATAACGGAATTGCACTCACAATAACATTCACTATCTAAATTGAGATGCGCCACAACTAAAAATGCACTCGGAGTTAACTTTAAATGAAAAATATTTTTCTGGAGTTAGATCAGGTTTAACTCCGAGAGTAGGATGATTTCAAACGGAAAAACTGGCCCTTTCAATTTCAAATAGGCCCAAATTTCCTCATAAAATGACTTCCAAGATTTCAATGATCATTGGAAAAGTAGTTCAATTATTGAAATAAGAAAAGTCTTTTATGTGAAAAGTTGGGCCTATTTGAATTTTTTTATACTAAAAATACTAACTATGTCCTCAGCTTTTTTGTCCATCAAAATAATAAATGATTTTGCTTTCTAAATGCCTCAAAATCAATCATTGCATTTTTCAATGATGAGTTTCAATGATAGATATAATGCCTTAGGTGCCAGTTATAGCTATCATTGAAACTCATCATTGAAAATTTTAATGATGGGTTTTGAGACGTTTAAGAACTAACTAAAACCATTTACTTTTTTGATGAACAAATAACCTCAAGACTAAATTAATATTTTTCGTCAAACAAAATTTCAAATAGGTCCAAATTTCCACATAAAAAGACTTCTTTTTTCAATGATTGGAATTGGAATGATTTCATTGAAATCTTTAAAGTTATTTTATGTGGAATGTTGGGCCTATTTGATTTTTTTTACTGGAAATATTAATTAAGTCTTGAGCTTTATTTGTCCATCAAAATAATTAATTATCTCGCTTTCTAAATGTCTCAAAATCAATCATTAAAATTTCCAATGATGAGTTTCAGTGATATGTATATGTATGTATAACTGGCGCTGTAGAATGCCATTAATTGAATCGTTTTCAAATATGTTTGGAATAATGGGTGTTAGTACGGGACAGTTCTCCAAAATATGTAAAAAAAAAAAAAAAAAAAATTAAGTATGTTTTGATGGAAGGTCGATATGGGATGCCTTACCCATTAGAGTAGTGATTCTTGGTGGTATCTTTTTTGAAATTTTATGATTTGTTGCACTTTTTACATAGTCTATCAATCACTAAATAAGCGGAGAATATGAGTTTTGTAGATAGTAGGAAGGAGATTGCGTCTCTACGTTCATCTATACTCGGTAATCCTCCTGCTGCTAATCTATTTCTGCTGGGAGTAGTTCGACAAGCGGTAATACTACTTCTTTCTGCTTAGCGGTACATTGGTTTTATGATTTTTGAAGTTGATTTCGGATAATAGTCATACAGTGTTGGCCAAAACATTAGCTTCTAAAATAACCACTATTGTTACGTAATTCAAAAACTAATAATTGAATCAAATCATGAGGATGTTTTTAATTCAAAATTTAAATACATATGTTCACTTCCTAATAGGCAACAACATCAACCAATTTTCATAATAGTTCATGAAATATTGCATAATTAGTACCATTGACGTATATATTGTAATATTTTCTCAGGTTCGTTAATTAAACTTATTCACTTAATTTAAATTCTCTACTTATTTACTTTACAAAACTTTACTTTTACAACCACAAAGCAATTTATTGTTCACCAATGAAATTAGTTCACCACTTTACTTTTGTTACTACCAACTTTACTTATTCACGATTAAAAATAAACTACGTCCTCTGCCGCTCAGACATGTGCTTTTATACTTTTGACAAGGTTCCCGAAAAAGCTGGAAGGTTCTAGTATTTGCCTCCAGGGTGTCCATAGGGAAAATTTCCCATAAATTTCCCTTTTCAAGGCTTTCAATTTGACGTTTAGTATTGGAAGTTGGAAAGTTCACCAAAGCTCTCCGTAGGTTGGCTTGAGTCCTGTCTATTTTAAATTCGGTGTTTCTTTTATTCGAGAGTTGTTATAGTTCATTCGGTAGTCGTTATAGTACAAATGTGACAGTCGTTACACTGCCTTCTCCTTAAGATTGATCGTCCCAAGCAAATCTTTAACATCCTTCACCATTATAACGGTGTAAACGGTCATTGTGAACTACTTTCATTTTACCTCTAAGTCCTCTCTGAATGCGGTAGACGACATCGTTTATTCGAGTTAAAACAGTATACGGGCCTTCCCAATGTTGTTGAAGTTTCGGTGAAAGTCCCTTCCGACGGTGGGGATTATAAAACCACACAAGTTCTCCCGCTTGGAATCCGTTCTTTGTTGCTTTTCACTTGATAGCTTTATATTTGCCCTTGTCCTTTCGTGAATGTCAAGAAGCTTTTCTTTCAGGTCTTCCACGTAGTCGTCTATTTCTTAGGGCTCATTACCATAACATCCAGATTTTATTTCACTTGGCAGTCGTATTGTGTTCCCGAGCAGGATTTCTGATGGTGTATGTCCTGTTGAGTTATGTACTGCACTTCGATAGGCCATCAAGAATAATTTAAAATGCCGATCCCAGTCTCGTTGGTTGTCGCTTACAACTTTGGAAAGGTGTTCATTAGGGGTCCTGTTGAATCGTTTAACCATTCCATCAGATTGTGGATGAAGCGGTGCGCTGTTCACGTCTTTTATATGCCAAGGAGTGTACAAACTTCCTGAAAGATTTTAGACTCGAAGTTACTTCCTTGATCTGAATGGAGTTAAATCGGTACGCCAAACCTGCTTATCCAGTTGAAAACAATCTGATCCACGACTGTTTTTTTTTCCTGATTTGGGATGGCAAATGCCTCAGGCCACTTGCTGAAGTAGTCCATTACTACCAGGATGTATCGGTTTCCACTTTCGGTTTCTGGAAAAGGTCCAGCAACGTCTATTGCAATCCTCTCAAAAGGCGAACCCACGTTATGCTGCTGCATTTTACTCGGGATTTTTCTGCCTGGTCCCTGGCTTGGAACACAAGTATCACATTTTCAGCTCCATTTTTCAACGTCTTCTCTTGCATGTAGCAAGTAGAATCGGTACTTTACTTTCTCCAGTGTCTAATTGATCCCCAAATGTCCTCCGGAAGCTCCCTCATGCATCGCTTGAAGAAAGTCATCAACTTTGGATCGAGGTATGGTTAGCTGCATCACATATAATTTGCCGTCTGTTAACTCCCACTTACGTCTTAGAACTCCTTCTTGCACATGAAGCGAGTCCCATTGTGCCCAATATGCCTTAAGAGTTGGACTTCTATCTCTATTCTGGTTTCACCTGGTGTTCTTTCCATGCAAGAATGGGTTCAATATCTGAGTCTTCTTGTGGGGCGGTCCTCAGTTCTTCACTAATCCAACCACAAATGGGATCGATTCTTAATCGCTGGATGGCAGCTACCTCCTTTTCTTCTTGACGTGTGCCATGCTTGCAGTCATTTGTGTGCAACTTTCCTCTTAGATTTTGAATCTAGTAGTCGAATGTATGCAATCTCTCGATCCACCTTGCCATTTGATCTTCTGGATTTTTGCAGTTCAAAAGCCTATTAAGTTCGCCATGGTCTATTCGGTTCGAAGAAGGAACTTCTGTCCATAGATATTCTTATGGAAGTGTTTTGTAGCCGATATTGGAGCTAAAAGTTCTCTTCTGGTCACACAATAATTTCTTTCTGGCTTTGAGAGTACCTTGCTGTAATAGGCGATGACTTTCTCTTCTTCATCATGAACTTGTGACAGTACGGCTCCAATTCCCACGTTACTTGCGTCAGTGTCGATGATGAAAGGTTTTTCTGGTGTCGGATAGGCCAGAACAGGTGTATTGCATACGCGCTGCGTGAGTACCTGAAAGCTTTTCTCGCACTCACTTGACCATTTGAATGGTTTGCCTTTTTCGGTAAGCTGATGCAAACTTTTCGCGATCCCAGCAAAATCCTTAACAAAACGACGATAGTACGTGGCAAGACCAAGAAAGCTCCGAAGTTGATGTTTATCTTGTGGAGTTGGCCAATTCTTAACAGTATCCACTTTCTCAGGATCAGTTGTCACTCCTTGGGATGAGATGATATGACCCAAGTATTTTACCTCAGACTTGAAGAATGCACACTTGTCTTGATTTAATTTCGAGTTTGCCTCTCGAAGCCTCTGGAACATAGCCTTAAGGTTTCCACAATGCTCATCAAATGTTTTACCATAATTAATGACATCGTCCAGATAGACCAGGTATGATTTCCAAGTAAGTCCTTGTAAAACGCACTCCGTCAAACGCTCAAATGTTGCCGGAGCATTGCGTAGTCCGAAAGGCATTACTTTAAATTGCCACAGACCATTTCCCGAAAGCCGTCTTTTCTCGATCTTCTGAATGGGATTTCTACCTGCCATAGCCACTCTTTAAGTCCACGGTTGAGAACCATTCAGCTCCTTCCATCGCGTCCAACGTATCGCTGATTCTTGGTAGGTGGTAGCTGTCTTTCTTTGTTACATCATTCAGCCTCCGATAGTCCACACAGAATCGAGTACTTCCACCCTTTTTTTTGACAAGGACGACTGGGGATGCCTATCTTTCTTCATCGTCGATATCATCTCTTCAACTTCGGCTTGTTTGGCTAATGGGAGACGTCTCGCTGGTTGTCGAATTGGTTTCGCGTCTTTCATGTCGATTTGATGCTGCACCAGTTGAGTTTTTGACCATACTGCCCACTGGGTGAAGAGAGTATATCAGTGTACCCTTGAAGGAGGCTTCCAGCGACACTAGGCTGTTGTTCACTTAAATTGGATGACTTGAGAATTTTTGCCTTCATAGAATTCAATTTTCTCGGTTCCACAGATTGTTGAGTGTCCCCTTCTGTGAAGTTAGTAATGGCGGACACTGATTCACACTTTTCCACAACTGCTCCTTTTCTCAGATTGACTTCGTACGGTTTGATGTTAAGTATCCGTATAGGCACCATGTTGTTGTTAGGTGCCACAAGAGTTTTCCCTAGGATGATGTTTTGGGAAGACTGTTCAGAGTCTGGCTCCACCATAAGGTGTCGATGGCTACCCAAAGCACCCTTTATTTTTGTCCAAACGAATACTTCTGAAGAAGGTTGCAGGCATATATCATATATAATAGATGTGAAAACTCCAGTTCTGCCAAACGGATCGTAAGACGAACCTCCCCGTACACTCTGGCTGCCTCTCCTGTTGCAGTTTTTAGACGGTAGGTGTTGGTGTTATGCAGCCATGTCATCTTTACCACTGGAAGCAGTGGCATCGGTGTAGATCGTAGCCAATTGTTTCTTGCCGTTTAATAGTGCCTCCACAGTCAGACTTTTATTGTTTCGTTTAGTCTGCGAGACCTGAATAGTGGTTCTGGGTCCATCGATACCAGAAACCAGCTTCTGCCCCTCGAAGTTGATTCTTACTCGTTTCCCGGTTGGCGGTTTGGAAACAGAAAGAGTTGGAGTATTGAGGATATTGTTTCCATTTCTGCTTCCACAATATTGACATGCAGGTCTTCTAGGTGGTAATCTGCACTGACGTTGGAGATGTCCTGTCTTGTTACAATTCCAGCATTGAGCAGGTCCATATCGCTGGTTCCTTTGCAACGCTGTTCTCTGGCATGAACACTCCTCAATTTCTATTTCTCTTAATCGATGGACTCCTTGAGAAGCCTGTTCTGCTGCTTCCATAGTCAGGGCGAACGCCAATGCCAGCAGTTCGAATTGCTTTCTGAAGGTTGATATCAGATACAGCACGGACAAAGGCTTGTGTTGCATATTGGTTGATGATTTCATCCCCTGCAGCCTGATATGCCAGATGTGCCAACCGTTCTATGTCTGCTGGAGCTGTTGTAGAGTTTACCGTCTTTTTTGGACTCTAGTATTGAGTTGAAAACGAAAAACTTCTTGCATATGGCCATCTCCATAGCGTTTGTCAATTACCTGAAATGGAGCACTGAAGTTACCATCTGCTTGTATGGTTTGAAGCAGTTCAACAGCTGTTCCTCTAAGGGCAGGCATCAGAGCTATATATTTGTCTCTCTCGTCCCAGCAATTTGTTGCCGCAGCTGCCTCAAACTGTTTCTTATAGATTGACCAAAAAGTTTGCCCATGGAAGGTTGATGGATGCATCTCCTTTTTTTGGAAATTCACCAGACCTTTCTCGAACCTTCATTTTCTTTACATTATCCAATGTCTTTGTAATGCATTCGATTTTGTTTTCGGCCTTTTCGAACTTTGGTTCTACTGTCGACAATTACTTTTCGACAGTCAAAAATTGTTTATCGACACGTTCGTCAAGGGCAATAATTCTGTTGTCAAAGGCTTCTAACTTACGTTCGAGCAGACTTGTATGTTCTTGGAATTGCTAAAGAAGTTTTTAATCTTGATTTTCGAGCAGAATCGTTTATTCACTGCGTTGCTGTTCTAGAACATTCTTTTGTTCTTGGCTTTGTTGTTCTAGAAGATTCTTTTTTTCGATTACTTGATAGCTTTATATTTGCCCTTGTCCTTTCGTGAATGTCGAGAAGCTTTTCTTTCAGGTCTTCCACGTAGTCGTCTATTTCTTAGGGCTCATTACCATAACATCCAAATTTTATTTCACTTGGCAGTCGTATTGTGTTCCCGAGCAGGATTTCTGATGGTGTATGTCCTGTTGAGTTATGTACTGCACTTCGATAGGCCATCAAGAATAATTTAAAATGCCGATCCCAGTCTCGTTGGTTGTCGCTTACAACTTTGGAAAGGTGTTCATTAGGGGTCCTGTTGAATCGTTTAACCATTCCATCAGATTGTGGATGAAGCGGTGCGCTGTTCACGTCTTTTATATGCCAAGGAGTGTACAAACTTCCTGAAAGATTTTAGACTCGAAGTTACTTCCTTGATCTGAATGGAGTTAAATCGGTACGCCAAACCTGCTTATCCAGTTGAAAACAATCTGATCCACGACTGTTTTTTTTTCCTGATTTGGGATGGCAAATGCCTCAGGCCACTTGCTGAAGTAGTCCATTACTACCAGGATGTATCGGTTTCCACTTTCGGTTTCTGGAAAAGGTCCAGCAACGTCTATTGCAATCCTCTCAAAAGGCGAACCCACGTTATGCTGCTGCATTTTACTCGGGATTTTTCTGCCTGGTCCCTGGCTTGGAACACAAGTATCACATTTTCAGCTCCATTTTTCAACGTCTTCTCTTGCATGTAGCAAGTAGAATCGGTACTTTACTTTCTCCAGTGTCTAATTGATCCCCAAATGTCCTCCGGAAGCTCCCTCATGCATCGCTTGAAGAAAGTCATCAACTTTGTATCGAGGTATGGTTAGCTGCATCACATATAATTTGCCGTCTGTTAACTCCCACTTACGTCTTAGAACTCCTTCTTGCACATGAAGCGAGTCCCATTGTGCCCAATATGCCTTAAGAGTTGGACTTCTATCGGAGATGTCACCCAATTCTGGTTTCTCCTGGTGTTCTTTCCATGCAAGAATGGGTTCAATATCTGAGTCTTCTTGTGGGGCGGTCCTCAGTTCTTCACTAATCCAACCATAAATGGGATCGATTTTTAATCGCTGGATGGCAGCTACCTCCTTTTCTTCTTGACGTGTGCAATGCTTGCAGTCGGGTTTGCAGGGTCTCCTAGACAAGGCATCTGCGTTTGAGTGCAACTTTCCTCTTCGATTTTGAATCTGGTAGTCGAATGTATGCAATCTCTCGATCCACTTTGCCATTTGATCTTCTGGATTCTTGCAGTTCAAAAGCCTATTAAGTTCGCCATGGTCTGTTCGGTTCAAAGAAGGAACTTCTGTCCATGGATATATTTATGGAAGTGTTTTGTAGCCGATATTAGAGCTAGAAGTTCTCTTCTGGTCACACAATAATTTCTTTCTGGCTTTGAGAGTAACTTGCTGTAATAGGCGATGACCTTCTCTTCTCCATCATGAACTTGTGACAGTACGGCTCCAATTCCCACGTTACTTGCGTCAGTGTCTATGATGAAAGGTTTTCCTGGTGTTCGATAGGCCAGAACAGGTGAATTGCATAGGCGCTGCTTGAGTACTTGAAAGCTTTTCTCGCACTCACTTGACCATTTGAATGGTTTGCCTTTTTCGGTAAGCTGATGCAAACTTTTCGCGATCCCAGCAAAATCCTTAACAAAACGACGATAGTACGTGGCAAGACCAAGAAAGCTCCGAAGTTGATGTTAATCTTGTGGAGTTGGCCAATTCTTAACAGTATCCACTTTCTCAGGATCAGTTGTCACTCCTTGGGATGAGATGATATGACCCAAGTATTTTACCTCAGACTTGAAGAATGCACACTTGTCTGGATTTAATTTCGAGTTTGCCTCTCGAAGCCTCTGGAACATAGCCTTAAGGTTTCCACAATGCTCATCAAATGTTTTACCATAATTAATGACATCGTCCAGATAGACCAGGTATGATTTCCAAGTAAGTCCTTGTAAAACGCACTCCATCAAACGCTCAAATGTTGCCGGAGCATTGCGTAGTCCGAAAGGCATTACTTTAAATTGCCACAGACCATTTCCCGAAAGCCGTCTTTTCTCGATCTTCTGAATGGGATTTCTACCTGCCATAGCCACTCTTTAAGTCCACGGTTGAGAACCATTCAGCTCCTTTCTTTGCTGTCTTTCTTTGTCCACACAGAATCGAGTACTTCCACCCTTTTTTTGACGAGGACGACTGGGGATGCCTATCTTTCTTCATCGTGGATATCATCTCTTCAACTTCGGCTGGTTTGGCTAATGGGAGACGTCTCGCTGGTTGTCGAATTGGTTTTGCGTGATCCATGTCAATTTGATGCTGCACCAGTTGTACTCCACCATACTGTCCACTGGGTGAAGGAGGCTTCCAGCGACACTAAGCTGTTGTTCACTTGAATTGGATGACTTGAGAATTTTTGCCTTCATAGAATTCAATTTCCTCGGGTCCATAGATTGTTGAGTGCCCCCTTCTGTGATGTTAGTTATGGCAGACACTGATTCACACTTTCCCACAACTGCTCCTTTTCATAGATTGACTTTGTACGGTTTGATGTTAAGTATCAAACCATGTTGTTGTTAGGTGCCACAAGAGTTTTCCCTAGGATGATGTTTTGGGAAGACTGTTCAGAGTCTGGCTCCACCATAAGATGTCGATGGCTACCCAAAGCACCCTTTATTTTTGTCCAAACGAATACTCATGAAGAAGGTTGCAGGCATATATCATATATAATAGATGTGAAAACTCCAGTTCTGCCAAACGGATCGTAAGACGAACCTCCCCGTACACTCTGGCTGCCTCTCCTGTTGCAGTTTTTAGACGGTAGGTGTTGGTGTTATGCAGCCATGTCATCTTTACCACTGGAAGCAGTGGCATCGGTGTAGATCGTAGCCAATTGTTTCTTGCCGTTTAATAGTGCCTCCACAGTCAGACTTTTATTGTTTCGTTTAGTCTGCGAGACCTGAATAGTGGTTCTGGGTCCATCGATACCAGAAACCAGCTTCTGCCCCTCGAAGTTGATTCTTACTAGTTTCCCGGTTGGCGGTTTGGAAACAGAAAGAGTTGGAGTATTGACGATATTGTTTCCATTTCTGCTTCCACAATGTTGACATGCAGGTCTTCTAGGTGGTAATCTGCACTGACGTTGGAGATGTCCTGTCTTGTTACAATTCCAGCATTGAGCAGGTCCATATCGCTGGTTCCTTTGCAACGCTGTTCTCTGGCATGAACACTCCTCAATTTCTATTTCTCTTAATCGATGGACTCCTTGAGAAGCCTGTTCTGCTGCTTCCATAGTCAGGGCGAACGCCAATGCCAGCAGTTCGAATTGCTTTCTGAAGGTTGATATCAGATACAGCACGGACAAAGGCTTGTGTTGCATATTGGTTGATGATTTCATCCCCTGCAGCCTGATATGCCAGATGTGCCAACCGTTCTATGTCTGCTGGAGCTGTTGTAGAGTTTACCGTCTTTTTTGGACTCTAGTATTGAGTTGAAAACGAAAAACTTCTTGCATATGGCCATCTCCATAGCGTTTGTCAATTACCTGAAATGGAGCACTGAAGTTACCATCTGCTTGTATGGTTTGAAGCAGTTCAACAGCTGTTCCTCTAAGGGCAGGCATCAGAGCTATATATTTGTCTCTCTCGTCCCAGCAATTTGTTGCCGCAGCTGCCTCAAACTGTTTCTTATAGATTGACCAAAAAGTTTGCCCATGGAAGGTTGATGGATGCATCTCCTTTTTTTGGAAATTCACCAGACCTTTCTCGAACCTTCATTTTCTTTACATTATCCAATGTCTTTGTAATGCATTCGATTTTGTTTTCGGCCTTTTCGAACTTTGGTTCTACTGTCGACAATTACTTTTCGACAGTCAAAAATTGTTTATCGACACGTTCGTCAAGGGCAATAATTCTGTTGTCAAAGGCTTCTAACTTACGTTCGAGCAGACTTGTATGTTCTTGGAATTGCTAAAGAAGTTTTTAATCTTGATTTTCGAGCAGAATCGTTTATTCACTGCGTTGCTGTTCTAGAACATTCTTTTGTTCTTGGCTTTGTTGTTCTAGAAGATTCTTTTTTTCGATTACTTGATAGCTTTATATTTGCCCTTGTCCTTTCGTGAATGTCGAGAAGCTTTTCTTTCAGGTCTTCCACGTAGTCGTCTATTTCTTAGGGCTCATTACCATAACATCCAAATTTTATTTCACTTGGCAGTCGTATTGTGTTCCCGAGCAGGATTTCTGATGGTGTATGTCCTGTTGAGTTATGTACTGCACTTCGATAGGCCATCAAGAATAATTTAAAATGCCGATCCCAGTCTCGTTGGTTGTCGCTTACAACTTTGGAAAGGTGTTCATTAGGGGTCCTGTTGAATCGTTTAACCATTCCATCAGATTGTGGATGAAGCGGTGCGCTGTTCTCGTCTTTTATATGCCAAGGAGTGTACAAACTTCCTGAAAGATTTTAGACTCGAAGTTACTTCCTTGATCTGAATGGAGTTAAATCGGTACGCCAAACCTGCTTATCCAGTTGAAAACAATCTGATCCACGACTGTTTTTTTTTTTCCTGATTTGGGATGGCAAATGCCTCAGGCCACTTGCTGAAGTAGTCCATTACTACCAGGATGTATCGGTTTCCACTTTCGGTTTCTGGAAAAGGTCCAGCAACGTCTATTGCAATCCTCTCAAAAGGCGAGCCCACGTTATGCTGCTGCATTTTACTCGGGATTTTTCTGCCTGGTCCCTGGCTTGGAACACAAGTATTAGATTTTCAGCTCCATTTTTCAACGTCTTCTCTTGCATGTAGCAAGTAGAATCGGTACTTTACTTTCTCCAGTGTCTAATTGATCCCCAAATGTCCTCCGGAAGCTCCCTCATGCATCGCTTGAAGAAAGTCATCAACTTTGGATCGAGGTATGGTTAGCTGCATCACATATAATTTGCCGTCTGTTAACTCCCACTTACGTCTTAGAACTCCTTCTTGCACATGAAGCGAGTCCCATTGTGCCCAATATGCCTTAAGAGTTGGACTTCTATCTCTATTCTGGTTTCACCTGGTGTTCTTTCCATGCAAGAATGGGTTCAATATCTGAGTCTTCTTGTGGGGCGGTCCTCAGTTCTTCACTAATCCAACCACAAATGGGATCGATTCTTAATCGCTGGATGGCAGCTACCTCCTTTTCTTCTTGACGTGTGCCATGCTTGCAGTCATTTGTGTGCAACTTTCCTCTTAGATTTTGAATCTAGTAGTCGAATGTATGCAATCTCTCGATCCACCTTGCCATTTGATCTTCTGGATTTTTGCAGTTCAAAAGCCTATTAAGTTCGCCATGGTCTATTCGGTTCGAAGAAGGAACTTCTGTCCATAGATATTCTTATGGAAGTGTTTTGTAGCCGATATTGGAGCTAAAAGTTCTCTTCTGGTCACACAATAATTTCTTTCTGGCTTTGAGAGTACCTTGCTGTAATAGGCGATGACTTTCTCTTCTTCATCATGAACTTGTGACAGTACGGCTCCAATTCCCACGTTACTTGCGTCAGTGTCGATGATGAAAGGTTTTTCTGGTGTCGGATAGGCCAGAACAGGTGTATTGCATACGCGCTGCGTGAGTACCTGAAAGCTTTTCTCGCACTCACTTGACCATTTGAATGGTTTGCCTTTTTCGGTAAGCTGATGCAAACTTTTCGCGATCCCAGCAAAATCCTTAACAAAACGACGATAGTACGTGGCAAGACCAAGAAAGCTCCGAAGTTGATGTTTATCTTGTGGAGTTGGCCAATTCTTAACAGTATCCACTTTCTCAGGATCAGTTGTCACTCCTTGGGATGAGATGATATGACCCAAGTATTTTACCTCAGACTTGAAGAATGCACACTTGTCTTGATTTAATTTCGAGTTTGCCTCTCGAAGCCTCTGGAACATAGCCTTAAGGTTTCCACAATGCTCATCAAATGTTTTACCATAATTAATGACATCGTCCAGATAGACCAGGTATGATTTCCAAGTAAGTCCTTGTAAAACGCACTCCGTCAAACGCTCAAATGTTGCCGGAGCATTGCGTAGTCCGAAAGGCATTACTTTAAATTGCCACAGACCATTTCCCGAAAGCCGTCTTTTCTCGATCTTCTGAATGGGATTTCTACCTGCCATAGCCACTCTTTAAGTCCACGGTTGAGAACCATTCAGCTCCTTCCATCGCGTCCAACGTATCGCTGATTCTTGGTAGGTGGTAGCTGTCTTTCTTTGTTACATCATTCAGCCTCCGATAGTCCACACAGAATCGAGTACTTCCACCCTTTTTTTTGACAAGGACGACTGGGGATGCCTATCTTTCTTCATCGTCGATATCATCTCTTCAACTTCGGCTTGTTTGGCTAATGGGAGACGTCTCGCTGGTTGTCGAATTGGTTTCGCGTCTTTCATGTCGATTTGATGCTGCACCAGTTGAGTTTTTGACCATACTGCCCACTGGGTGAAGAGAGTATATCAGTGTACCCTTGAAGGAGGCTTCCAGCGACACTAGGCTGTTGTTCACTTAAATTGGATGACTTGAGAATTTTTGCCTTCATAGAATTCAATTTTCTCGGTTCCACAGATTGTTGAGTGTCCCCTTCTGTGAAGTTAGTAATGGCGGACACTGATTCACACTTTTCCACAACTGCTCCTTTTCTCAGATTGACTTCGTACGGTTTGATGTTAAGTATCCGTATAGGCACCATGTTGTTGTTAGGTGCCACAAGAGTTTTCCCTAGGATGATGTTTTGGGAAGACTGTTCAGAGTCTGGCTCCACCATAAGGTGTCGATGGCTACCCAAAGCACCCTTTATTTTTGTCCAAACGAATACTTCTGAAGAAGGTTGCAGGCATATATCATATATAATAGATGTGAAAACTCCAGTTCTGCCAAACGGATCGTAAGACGAACCTCCCCGTACACTCTGGCTGCCTCTCCTGTTGCAGTTTTTAGACGGTAGGTGTTGGTGTTATGCAGCCATGTCATCTTTACCACTGGAAGCAGTGGCATCGGTGTAGATCGTAGCCAATTGTTTCTTGCCGTTTAATAGTGCCTCCACAGTCAGACTTTTATTGTTTCGTTTAGTCTGCGAGACCTGAATAGTGGTTCTGGGTCCATCGATACCAGAAACCAGCTTCTGCCCCTCGAAGTTGATTCTTACTCGTTTCCCGGTTGGCGGTTTGGAAACAGAAAGAGTTGGAGTATTGAGGATATTGTTTCCATTTCTGCTTCCACAATATTGACATGCAGGTCTTCTAGGTGGTAATCTGCACTGACGTTGGAGATGTCCTGTCTTGTTACAATTCCAGCATTGAGCAGGTCCATATCGCTGGTTCCTTTGCAACGCTGTTCTCTGGCATGAACACTCCTCAATTTCTATTTCTCTTAATCGATGGACTCCTTGAGAAGCCTGTTCTGCTGCTTCCATAGTCAGGGCGAACGCCAATGCCAGCAGTTCGAATTGCTTTCTGAAGGTTGATATCAGATACAGCACGGACAAAGGCTTGTGTTGCAAATTGGTTGATGATTTCATCCCCTGCAGCCTGATATGCCAGATGTGCCAACCGTTCTATGTCTGCTGGAGCTGTTGTAGAGTTTACCGTCTTTTTTGGACTCTAGTATTGAGTTGAAAACGAAAAACTTCTTGCATATGGTCATCTCCATAGCGTTTGTCAATTACCTGAAATGGAGCACTGAAGTTACCATCTGCTTGTATGGTTTGAAGCAGTTCAACAGCTGTTCCTCTAAGGGCAGGCATCAGAGCTATATATTTGTCTCTCTCGTCCCAGCAATTTGTTGCCGCAGCTGCCTCAAACTGTTTCTTATAGATTGACCAAAAAGTTTGCCCATGGAAGGTTGATGGATGCATCTCCTTTTTTTGGAAATTCACCAGACCTTTCTCGAACCTTCATTTTCTTTACATTATCCAATGTCTTTGTAATGCATTCGATTTTGTTTTCGGCCTTTTCGAACTTTGGTTCTACTGTCGACAATTACTTTTCGACAGTCAAAAATTGTTTATCGACACGTTCGTCAAGGGCAATAATTCTGTTGTCAAAGGCTTCTAACTTACGTTCGAGCAGACTTGTATGTTCTTGGAATTGCTAAAGAAGTTTTTAATCTTGATTTTCGAGCAGAATCGTTTATTCACTGCGTTGTTGTTCTAGAACATTCTTTTGTTCTTGGCTTTGTTGTTCTAGAAGATTCTTTTTTTCGATTACTTGATAGCTTTATATTTGCCCTTGTCCTTTCGTGAATGTCGAGAAGCTTTTCTTTCAGGTCTTCCACGTAGTCGTCTATTTCTTAGGGCTCATTACCATAACATCCAGATTTTATTTCACTTGGCAGTCGTATTGTGTTCCCGAGCAGGATTTCTGATGGTGTATGTCCTGTTGAGTTATGTACTGCACTTCGATAGGCCATCAAGAATAATTTAAAATGCCGATCCCAGTCTCGTTGGTTGTCGCTTACAACTTTGGAAAGGTGTTCATTAGGGGTCCTGTGGAATCGTTTAACCATTCCATCAGATTGTGGATGAAGCGGTGCGCTGTTCTCGTCTTTTATATGCCAAGGAGTGTACAAACTTCCTGAAAGATTTTAGACTCGAAGTTACTTCCTTGATCTGAATGGAGTTAAATCGGTACGCCAAACCTGCTTATCCAGTTGAAAACAATCTGATCCACGACTGTTTTTTTTTCCTGATTTGGGATGGCAAATGCCTCAGGCCACTTGCTGAAGTAGTCCATTACTACCAGGATGTATCGGTTTCCACTTTCGGTTTCTGGAAAAGGTCCAGCAACGTCTATTGCAATCCTCTCAAAAGGCGAACCCACGTTATGCTGCTGCATTTTACTCGGGATTTTTCTGCCTGGTCCCTGGCTTGGAACACAAGTATCACATTTTCAGCTCCATTTTTCAACGTCTTCTCTTGCATGTAGCAAGTAGAATCGGTACTTTACTTTCTCCAGTGTCTAATTGATCCCCAAATGTCCTCCGGAAGCTCCCTCATGCATCTCTTGAAGAAAGTCATCAACTTTGGATCGAGGTATGGTTAGCTGCATCACATATAATTTGCCGTCTGTTAACTCCCACTTACGTCTTAGAACTCCTTCTTGCACATGAAGCGAGTCCCATTGTGCCCAATATGCCTTAAGAGTTGGACTTCTATCGGAGATGTCACCCAATTCTGGTTTCTCCTGGTGTTCTTTCCATGCAAGAATGGGTTCAATATCTGAGTCTTCTTGTGGGGCGGTCCTCAGTTCTTCACTAATCCAACCATAAATGGGATCGATTTTTAATCGCTGGATGGCAGCTACCTCCTTTTCTTCTTGACGTGTGCAATGCTTGCAGTTGGGTTTGCAGGGTCTCCTAGACAAGGCATCTGCGTTTGAGTGCAACTTTCCTCTTCGATTTTGAATCTGGTAGTCGAATGTATGCAATCTCTCGATCCACTTTGCCATTTGATCTTCTGGATTCTTGCAGTTCAAAAGCCTATTAAGTTCGCCATGGTCTGTTCGGTTCAAAGAAGGAACTTCTGTCCATGGATATATTTATGGAAGTGTTTTGTAGCCGATATTAGAGCTAGAAGTTCTCTTCTGGTCACACAATAATTTCTTTCTGGCTTTGAGAGTAACTTGCTGTAATAGGCGATGACCTTCTCTTCTCCATCATGAACTTGTGACAGTACGGCTCCAATTCCCACGTTACTTGCGTCAGTGTCTATGATGAAAGGTTTTCCTGGTGTTCGATAGGCCAGAACAGGTGAATTGCATAGGCGCTGCTTGAGT
Organism: Dasysyrphus albostriatus; assembly: GCA_946251815.1. Taxonomy (NCBI): domain Eukaryota; kingdom Metazoa; phylum Arthropoda; class Insecta; order Diptera; family Syrphidae; genus Dasysyrphus; species Dasysyrphus albostriatus. Next base: position 113,386,072 of record OX276335.1, read on the forward strand.
ACTTGAAAGCTTTTCTCGCACTCACTTGACCATTTGAATGGTTTGCCTTTTTCGGTAAGCTGATGCAAACTTTTCGCGATCCCAGCAAAATCCTTAACAAAACGACGATAGTACGTGGCAAGACCAAGAAAGCTCCGAAGTTGATGTTAATCTTGTGGAGTTGGCCAATTCTTAACAGTATCCACTTTCTCAGGATCAGTTGTCACTCCTTGGGATGAGATGATATGACCCAAGTATTTTACCTCAGACTTGAAGAATGCACACTTGTCTGGATTTAATTTCGAGTTTGCCTCTCGAAGCCTCTGGAACATAGCCTTAAGGTTTCCACAATGCTCATCAAATGTTTTACCATAATTAATGACATCGTCCAGATAGACCAGGTATGATTTCCAAGTAAGTCCTTGTAAAACGCACTCCATCAAACGCTCAAATGTTGCCGGAGCATTGCGTAGTCCGAAAGGCATTACTTTAAATTGCCACAGACCATTTCCCGAAAGCCGTCTTTTCTCGATCTTCTGAATGGGATTTCTACCTGCCATAGCCACTCTTTAAGTCCACGGTTGAGAACCATTCAGCTCCTTTCTTTGCTGTCTTTCTTTGTCCACACAGAATCGAGTACTTCCACCCTTTTTTTGACGAGGACGACTGGGGATGCCTATCTTTCTTCATCGTGGATATCATCTCTTCAACTTCGGCTGGTTTGGCTAATGGGAGACGTCTCGCTGGTTGTCGAATTGGTTTTGCGTGATCCATGTCAATTTGATGCTGCACCAGTTGTACTCCACCATACTGTCCACTGGGTGAAGGAGGCTTCCAGTGACACTAAGCTGTTGTTCACTTGAATTGGATGACTTGAGAATTTTTGCCTTCATAGAATTCAATTTCCTCGGGTCCATAGATTGTTGAGTGCCCCCTTCTGTGATGTTAGTTATGGCAGACACTGATTCACACTTTCCCACAACTGCTCCTTTTCATAGATTGACTTTGTACGGTTTGATGTTAAGTATCAAACCATGTTGTTGTTAGGTGCCACAAGAGTTTTCCCTAGGATGATGTTTTGGGAAGACTGTTCAGAGTCTGGCTCCACCATAAGGTGTCGATGGCTACCCAAAGCACCCTTTATTTTTGTCCAAACGAATACTCATGAAGAAGGTTGCAGGCATATATCATATATAATAGATGTGAAAACTCCAGTTCTGCCAAACGGATCGTAAGACGAACCTCCCCGTACACTCTGGCTGCCTCTCCTGTTGCAGTTTTTAGACGGTAGGTGTTGGTGTTATGCAGCCATGTCATCTTTACCACTGGAAGCAGTGGCATCGGTGTAGATCGTAGCCAATTGTTTCTTGCCGTTTAATAGTGCCTCCACAGTCAGACTTTTATTGTTTCGTTTAGTCTGCGAGACCTGAATAGTGGTTCTGGGTCCATCGATACCAGAAACCAGCTTCTGCCCCTCGAAGTTGATTCTTACTCGTTTCCCGGTTGGCGGTTTGGAAACAGAAAGAGTTGGAGTATTGAGGATATTGTTTCCATTTCTGCTTCCACAATATTGACATGCAGGTCTTCTAGGTGGTAATCTGCACTGACGTTGGAGATGTCCTGTCTTGTTACAATTCCAGCATTGAGCAGGTCCATATCGCTGGTTCCTTTGCAACGCTGTTCTCTGGCATGAACACTCCTCAATTTCTATTTCTCTTAATCGATGGACTCCTTGAGAAGCCTGTTCTGCTGCTTCCATAGTCAGGGCGAACGCCAATGCCAGCAGTTCGAATTGCTTTCTGAAGGTTGATATCAGATACAGCACGGACAAAGGCTTGTGTTGCATATTGGTTGATGATTTCATCCCCTGCAGCCTGATATGCCAGATGTGCCAACCGTTCTATGTCTGCTGGAGCTGTTGTAGAGTTTACCGTCTTTTTTGGACTCTAGTATTGAGTTGAAAACGAAAAACTTCTTGCATATGGCCATCTCCATAGCGTTTGTCAATTACCTGAAATGGAGCACTGAAGTTACCATCTGCTTGTATGGTTTGAAGCAGTTCAACAGCTGTTCCTCTAAGGGCAGGCATCAGAGCTATATATTTGTCTCTCTCGTCCCAGCAATTTGTTGCCGCAGCTGCCTCAAACTGTTTCTTATAGATTGACCAAAAAGTTTGCCCATGGAAGGTTGATGGATGCATCTCCTTTTTTTGGAAATTCACCAGACCTTTCTCGAACCTTCATTTTCTTTACATTATCCAATGTCTTTGTAATGCATTCGATTTTGTTTTCGGCCTTTTCGAACTTTGGTTCTACTGTCGACAATTACTTTTCGACAGTCAAAAATTGTTTATCGACACGTTCGTCAAGGGCAATAATTCTGTTGTCAAAGGCTTCTAACTTACGTTCGAGCAGACTTGTATGTTCTTGGAATTGCTAAAGAAGTTTTTAATCTTGATTTTCGAGCAGAATCGTTTATTCACTGCGTTGCTGTTCTAGAACATTCTTTTGTTCTTGGCTTTGTTGTTCTAGAAGATTCTTTTTTTCGATTACTTGATAGCTTTATATTTGCCCTTGTCCTTTCGTGAATGTCGAGAAGCTTTTCTTTCAGGTCTTCCACGTAGTCGTCTATTTCTTAGGGCTCATTACCATAACATCCAAATTTTATTTCACTTGGCAGTCGTATTGTGTTCCCGAGCAGGATTTCTGATGGTGTATGTCCTGTTGAGTTATGTACTGCACTTCGATAGGCCATCAAGAATAATTTAAAATGCCGATCCCAGTCTCGTTGGTTGTCGCTTACAACTTTGGAAAGGTGTTCATTAGGGGTCCTGTTGAATCGTTTAACCATTCCATCAGATTGTGGATGAAGCGGTGCGCTGTTCTCGTCTTTTATATGCCAAGGAGTGTACAAACTTCCTGAAAGATTTTAGACTCGAAGTTACTTCCTTGATCTGAATGGAGTTAAATCGGTACGCCAAACCTGCTTATCCAGTTGAAAACAATCTGATCCACGACTGTTTTTTTTTTTCCTGATTTGGGATGGCAAATGCCTCAGGCCACTTGCTGAAGTAGTCCATTACTACCAGGATGTATCGGTTTCCACTTTCGGTTTCTGGAAAAGGTCCAGCAACGTCTATTGCAATCCTCTCAAAAGGCGAGCCCACGTTATGCTGCTGCATTTTACTCGGGATTTTTCTGCCTGGTCCCTGGCTTGGAACACAAGTATTAGATTTTCAGCTCCATTTTTCAACGTCTTCTCTTGCATGTAGCAAGTAGAATCGGTACTTTACTTTCTCCAGTGTCTAATTGATCCCCAAATGTCCTCCGGAAGCTCCCTCATGCATCGCTTGAAGAAAGTCATCAACTTTGGATCGAGGTATGGTTAGCTGCATCACATATAATTTGCCGTCTGTTAACTCCCACTTACGTCTTAGAACTCCTTCTTGCACATGAAGCGAGTCCCATTGTGCCCAATATGCCTTAAGAGTTGGACTTCTATCTCTATTCTGGTTTCACCTGGTGTTCTTTCCATGCAAGAATGGGTTCAATATCTGAGTCTTCTTGTGGGGCGGTCCTCAGTTCTTCACTAATCCAACCACAAATGGGATCGATTCTTAATCGCTGGATGGCAGCTACCTCCTTTTCTTCTTGACGTGTGCCATGCTTGCAGTCATTTGTGTGCAACTTTCCTCTTAGATTTTGAATCTAGTAGTCGAATGTATGCAATCTCTCGATCCACCTTGCCATTTGATCTTCTGGATTTTTGCAGTTCAAAAGCCTATTAAGTTCGCCATGGTCTATTCGGTTCGAAGAAGGAACTTCTGTCCATAGATATTCTTATGGAAGTGTTTTGTAGCCGATATTGGAGCTAAAAGTTCTCTTCTGGTCACACAATAATTTCTTTCTGGCTTTGAGAGTACCTTGCTGTAATAGGCGATGACTTTCTCTTCTTCATCATGAACTTGTGACAGTACGGCTCCAATTCCCACGTTACTTGCGTCAGTGTCGATGATGAAAGGTTTTTCTGGTGTCGGATAGGCCAGAACAGGTGTATTGCATACGCGCTGCGTGAGTACCTGAAAGCTTTTCTCGCACTCACTTGACCATTTGAATGGTTTGCCTTTTTCGGTAAGCTGATGCAAACTTTTCGCGATCCCAGCAAAATCCTTAACAAAACGACGATAGTACGTGGCAAGACCAAGAAAGCTCCGAAGTTGATGTTTATCTTGTGGAGTTGGCCAATTCTTAACAGTATCCACTTTCTCAGGATCAGTTGTCACTCCTTGGGATGAGATGATATGACCCAAGTATTTTACCTCAGACTTGAAGAATGCACACTTGTCTTGATTTAATTTCGAGTTTGCCTCTCGAAGCCTCTGGAACATAGCCTTAAGGTTTCCACAATGCTCATCAAATGTTTTACCATAATTAATGACATCGTCCAGATAGACCAGGTATGATTTCCAAGTAAGTCCTTGTAAAACGCACTCCGTCAAACGCTCAAATGTTGCCGGAGCATTGCGTAGTCCGAAAGGCATTACTTTAAATTGCCACAGACCATTTCCCGAAAGCCGTCTTTTCTCGATCTTCTGAATGGGATTTCTACCTGCCATAGCCACTCTTTAAGTCCACGGTTGAGAACCATTCAGCTCCTTCCATCGCGTCCAACGTATCGCTGATTCTTGGTAGGTGGTAGCTGTCTTTCTTTGTTACATCATTCAGCCTCCGATAGTCCACACAGAATCGAGTACTTCCACCCTTTTTTTTGACAAGGACGACTGGGGATGCCTATCTTTCTTCATCGTCGATATCATCTCTTCAACTTCGGCTTGTTTGGCTAATGGGAGACGTCTCGCTGGTTGTCGAATTGGTTTCGCGTCTTTCATGTCGATTTGATGCTGCACCAGTTGAGTTTTTGACCATACTGCCCACTGGGTGAAGAGAGTATATCAGTGTACCCTTGAAGGAGGCTTCCAGCGACACTAGGCTGTTGTTCACTTAAATTGGATGACTTGAGAATTTTTGCCTTCATAGAATTCAATTTTCTCGGTTCCACAGATTGTTGAGTGTCCCCTTCTGTGAAGTTAGTAATGGCGGACACTGATTCACACTTTTCCACAACTGCTCCTTTTCTCAGATTGACTTCGTACGGTTTGATGTTAAGTATCCGTATAGGCACCATGTTGTTGTTAGGTGCCACAAGAGTTTTCCCTAGGATGATGTTTTGGGAAGACTGTTCAGAGTCTGGCTCCACCATAAGGTGTCGATGGCTACCCAAAGCACCCTTTATTTTTGTCCAAACGAATACTTATGAAGAAGGTTGCAGGCATATATCATATATAATAGATGTGAAAACTCCAGTTCTGCCAAACGGATCGTAAGACGAACCTCCCCGTACACTCTGGCTGCTTCTCCTGTTGCAGTTTTTAGACGGTAGGTGTTGGTGTTATGCAGCCATGTCATCTTTACCACTGGAAGCAGTGGCATCGGTGTAGATCGTAGCCAATTGTTTCTTGCCGTTTAATAGTGCCTCCACAGTCAGACTTTTATTGTTTCGTTTAGTCTGCGAGACCTGAATAGTGGTTCTGGGTCCATCGATACCAGAAACCAGCTTCTGCCCCTCGAAGTTGATTCTTACTCGTTTCCCGGTTGGCGGTTTGGAAACAGAAAGAGTTGGAGTATTGACGATATTGTTTCCATTTCTGCTTCCACAATGTTGACATGCAGGTCTTCTAGGTGGTAATCTGCACTGACGTTGGAGATGTCCTGTCTTGTTACAATTCCAGCATTGAGCAGGTCCATATCGCTGGTTCCTTTGCAACGTTGTTCTCTGGCATGAACACTCCTCAATTTCTATTTCTCTTAATCGATGGACTCCTTGAGAAGTCTGTTCTGCTGCTTCCATAGTCAGGGCGAACGCCAATGCCTCAGGAAGTGTTCGTTTCCCAGCAGCTCGAATTGCTCGCTGAAGGTTGACGGACAAAGGCTTGTGTTGCAAATTGGTTGATGATTTCATCCCCTGCAGCCGGATATGCACAGATGTGCCAACCGTTCGATGTCTGCTTGAGCTGTTGCAGAGTTTTCCCTCTTTTCAGGACTCTAGTGTTAAGTTGAAAACGAAAAGCTTCTTGCATATGGCCATCTCCAAATCGTTTGTCAATTACCTGAAAAGGAGCACTGAAGTTACCATCTGCTGTTATGGTTTGTAGCAGTTCAGTGGCAGTTCCTCTAAGGGCAAGCGTCAGAGCTATATATTTGTCTTCTTCGTCCCAGCCATTTGTACCCACAGCTGCCTCAAACTGTTTCTTATAGATTGACCAAGAAGTTTGCCCATCGAAGATTGGTGGATGCATCTCCTTTCTTTTTGGACTTCCTTTGTAGTGCATTCGATTTTGTTTTCGACCTTTTCGAACTTTGCTTCTACTGTCAACAATTGCTTATCGACAGTCAAAAATTGTTTATCGACACGCTCGTCAAGGGCAATAATAACTTAGCTTCGAGCAGACTTGTCTGTTTTTGGAATTGGTGAAAAAGTTTTTTCTCTTGATTTTCGATTAGACTCTTTTATTCACTGCGTTGTTGTTCTAAAAGATTCTTTTGTTCTTGGTTTTGTTGTCTTAGAAGATTCTTTTGTCCTTGGCTTTGTTGTTCTAGAAGATTCTTTTGTTCTTGGTTTTGTTGTTCGAATCGTTCGAGAAGATTCTTTTCCGGACTATCAAATTTGGTGAGCAGCTGAGACAGCAGATTGGTCATGCGAAACGTACTTACTTGTTCCTGCTCTTCCTCCATTTTAATGTCGAATATAAATGTGCCTGGGTTTTCTCCACGTTTTCTTAAACCTTCTTGCAGACGAATTAAAAGATCATTCTTTGTTCCAGCAGTAGGAAGACCTCTCTTGTTCAGTTCTGCCTTAAGTTCAACTAAATTTAAATCATTTAAAGATTTACCCATTGTCTTTCCTTATTTTCACGTTCACTTTTTATAATTCTTGCCTGTTTAAGCACAATAAATTATCTCAACACTAATAATCTAAGTTTTATTCTACTTCTAACACCAATGTAATATTTTCTCAAGTTCGTTAATAAAACTTATTCACTTCATTTGAATTCTCCACTTATTTACTTTACAAAATAAATCACTGTACTTTTACAACCACAAAACAATATATTGTTCACCACTAAAATTAGTTCACCACTTTACTTTTATTAGCTGCGTTTTATTATCGACCAAGATCCATATAGATCTTTATTTGTTAATAAAACGATCCGGATCCCAAAAAATTTTACTTTTCAACTGTGGTATACCTGACTTTTTTTTCGACGATTTTCTGACAATTGTGACATGCAAACAAAAATAAAATCAAAACGAAGTTGATAAAGTATTTTATTAAAAATTTAATTATTTGTATAACACTTTCTAAAATTGGTCCACCAATTTTTAACGCAGACTTTTTAATTTATCTGTACATATAGAGAAGCACAGAAGCTATTGGACAATTGGAGCCGACTACTTGCATCTAGCAGTAATGGATGCCAAATTTTAATTTGGGCATATTTTAAGTGTATTTGAAATAAAATCAAAGTGAGGATCACTAAGATCCTTTAAGGTATAGAAAATTTATTAATTCTTAGTCACAGAAATTCAAATCAAAGGAACACAAATTTTATGTAAACAAAAACATATCTTTATTCTTTTCTTCAATGTCATTTCATTTTTGTTTGTTTTTTTTTTGCACAGTGCTAACAACATTTATGAAATAAAATTGTCACCTGGTGTTCAGAATAAAAACTTATTCTTGGATCTTGAAATAGATCCCGATAAAAAGCAAGATCCTAAATTGTTTTTGTATTGCGTGTAAAAGTAAATCCAGATCTAGATCCGGATCCCGATAAAAGATAATAAAACGCAGCTATTACTACCAACTTTACTCATTCACGATTAAAAATAAACTGCGTCCTCTGCTGGTCAGACATGTGCTTTTATACTTTTCACAAGGTTCCCGAAAAAGCTTGAAGGTTCTCGTATTTGCTTCCAGAGCTTTCCGTAGGGGAAATTCCCCATAAATTTCCCTTTCCAAAGCTTTCAATTTGACGTTTAGTATTGGAAGTTCTAAACTTGGTTTGGGTCCTGTCTAATTCGAATTTCGGTGTTTCTTTTATTCGAGAATGGTTATGGTTCATTCGAGAGTCGTTATAGTACAAATGTGACAGTCGTTAAAATATATATGTGGTAGGTGTGTATGTGCGACATCTATTGTATTTTGCCAATTGTTTTTTATTTGTTTTCCTTTTGTTTTGACGATTATGACATTTACAAATTTAATTTACAAGACAAAATGCAATCGCACAGATAAAAGTGTCTATTGTGTATTTAAAAAAAGAAAAATCTTGCAATTTGTCTTACAATTTTTTAACTACCTACTAAAATTTCCAAATAAGAACAATACACTCCAGTCAAGAAATCCTATATTATGGCCTCACCTACCTAAATTTTCGTTTGGTCCTGTGCTTTAATAAAAAAAAGCCAGTTTATTGTGTCGGATTTTGTAAAAACCATATTAACCATAGCTACTCGGATCTAAAATGTTACATGTTTGTGGGATCTTCATTTCTCCAAACATTTTTGAAGCCTATATATCGTCGGCTTTCTGTCAAAACCTCGTAAGTCGAATTGTTTCGCAAAATGACCTTTATATGCATTTTCGATGAAAAATAATCACTGAATTCAAATATCAATACCTTTTTGCTCTATAGCTTCATTACTTTCGGCTCTATCAACCAATTTTAAAATTTTCGTTTATATCTATATATCTACTTTAAACTCAATACCTCGTTTGTCTTATAAGCAAAACACAAAAGACAATGGTGCACCTTGCGATTATACCCTGAACACGAGCTATTGTGAAAGTCTGTGAGGTGAGAAGTAGACACCATTTCTGAGTTTGCTAGAATTTAAAAATTATCGCTATTCTTCTTGGCGTTTTTCGTTATTGTTTGAGTACCTACATACGTTTTATTTCCATTTCTTCGTTCGATGAAGGTTGAACAAGCTTTTGTAAAATATGCGGAGTGAAGAGTGCACACTGCGTAGAGATGACTCATTTTCACTTGCCTTGGTGTTTTCTTTTGGAGTGCACTTTATGCGACCCGTAGACAGCACACTTCTTCTTTAGCTTTGTATGTAGTGTGTCGATCGGTGCTATTTGAGTGCGGAGTGTGTGCATACAAGTGTGGTAAGTATGGGCCACTTAACACGTTATGTACATATGTATATAACTATGTATGCCTTTTTCATAGAATCATTTGCCAAAGTATATACGAAACCATTTTGTTAAAACGTGTTCACGACAATTTTCTGAAAAAATTATTTAAAAAATTAACAAATTAGTTATGTCTAACCGAAAACTTTTTGTTAATGCTGCAAAAGACAGTAGAGGTTGGAAGATGCTGAAAACATCTTTGGATTCCAACTGCTCTGATACGTATTCACATTTTAAAATCAGTTTAATATAAAAATTTAAACATTAAATATGATTGTAAATTAAAATGTTCGAAAATTCCACTAATGTTGACAAAGTTGCTGAAGAAACTTACCGTAAATATGATTTACACCAAATTCCATTGAAAATAGTTAATGGTACGTTCAAAAAACTAGTTCAGATTTTTGTAGCCATTTCTATTTTGTTTTCTCAGATGATGCAGGCGGATTGCAAGATCAACTTAACATGGTCTAAGTTAATGATGTTGTGCAGGAGGTTCCTTCGAATGAAACAGATGAAACCTTTTCTACGGATCCAGTTATGCAGGAAGAAATTCTCTTACATGCTGATGGTGGAGGAATAGTAACAGAACCTGAGGAGCTTTCTGAGGATGAAACAACCAATAATCTTGGTAGGAAAACGGCCAGGAAAAACTAGGCGAAACCGGGAAACTGGATGCAGAAAAAAAACAGGCTTTATAGGCAAAAAGGATTACCTTACAACGGTCTTATAAAAAGTATGAGTTCTGATGGGAAAACTAAATGGAACTATGGTGCTCAAAAATCTAAATGCCAACTAAGGCCAAGATGCAATTGTCGTTTATGTCAAATCAATTCCAAAATAAAATGTGGTAAGTTTTCAAACCATGATAGGGAGACTATATTCAATAATTTTTGGAACTTATCGTGGTCAGAGAAAAGGGTAACAGTTCAGTTATTGACACAATTAAGCACTCCAAAGAATACAAGCAATCAAAAGAACGAAGTATCAAGAAGACGTAATACTATTTTCTTTCCACATGAAATAGCCTGGGAGTGGTGAGGTGATGAGAGTATGTAAAACAATGTTCCCTTACACTCTTTGTATCAACGGGTGGAGTGCAATTAATTGGACAAAAAACCGTTCAAATAACATAGATGATGTTAGTTTCGAAAGCAATGCCAACATTCCAGGTAAAGAAAAGGCATATTTAGCCGACAGCGAAAAAGGAAGAACCTTTCTCGATTCCTTACCAAAAATTGAGTTCCATTTCTGCAGGCAGTCAACTTTGAAAGTGTATTTGAAACCCATTTGGATTTCAAAACGAAACGTTTTTCGTGAATACCAAAAGTACTCAATAGAAAAAAATCTCCATCAAGTGAAGTTTAAAGTATTCCATGATGTCATTAATAAGATGAATATTGGTTTATTCAAGCCGAAAAAAGATCAATGTGATCTTTGCATATCACGAAAGGTAGGCAATGGTTCAGAAGAAGATTATGTACGTCACCAAAAAATGAAAGAAGCTGCACGACAAGAAAAAGTGAAAGATAAGAATAATGCGAAGCACGTAAACACAATGGATCTCCAAGCTGTTCTAGTGGCTCCATCTTTAAAAGCTTCTACCTTATATTACAAAACAAAGTTGGCTGTGCACATTCAAAATTTATGACTTAAAACCAAAAAGAGGTTTTTGCTATCTTTAGGATGAGTCGCAAGGAGCCTTAACTGCAAACGAATTTGCATCAATTATCCACAAGTAACCAATTTAAGGGCTCTTCAATATCAAAGTAGTGGTAATATAAGCTGCAAACTTAATCAAGAAGATGATTTGAAGGATCATCCACAGAGAAGAAGCAAGCAGTTTACGGGCCTTACGATTGATTGTAAATAAAAATAAATAAATTTAGTGGCGCAACAGCTCAAAGAGAACTAGAGCCTAGTGACTAACAACTCTCAACCATTCCTGTGTGCGTGTTGTTGCCAGGAATGGAGGGGACCTACAATTTTTTGCCGAGTCCGAACGGCTAGGTGAGAAGCACTTATTCATGACAAGTATACTCTTGGAGGATTTCTCAGTTCCTCGCAAGAGGCAGTACCTCGGAAAGAAACATTTCTGTTTTTAGGTGGCAGTGGCCGGGAATCGAACCCAGACCTTTGGCATGACAGTCCTACGCACTAACCATCATGCCACGATGTACTACTTCTACTACTACGATTGATTGTATTCCAAAATTATATAATCAACAACTGAAAATCAAAAAAGAAAAATGGCTGCATTTACAACAACTTAAGGTTTTACACAAAGACTACCATGAATACTGTGATTCTCTTTTGTTTAACTGAAATTATTTATATTCAAGCATTTTTCCCAAAAATATCTTAACCTAACCTCCTTGTTTTTTTAAATAGTTACTGATGAACACATAATAACCTCGTATGTTCCACAGAAAAGTAAGAAATTAATATTTTAAAACCTCGTACGTCTAAAAACCTCATTTTATTAATTTATCAATCAATTCATATTAATTTGTCGCTAACCTCGACCGTTTTAAATGGGGTCATTTTTTTAGCACACTTTGTATGGAAATGTCATACAACTAGCAGTCCATATGTATTATGTCAATGCCTATATGCAGAGTATATCAATTACCAAGAAGCCAATCCTTGGCTGTCATCCTACAAACTAAATCACGCACACATAGACAGTTGGGCTTAGTCCACCACTTGGTTTTTGCACACATTGACAGCTGGACTAAGTCCACCACTGATTTATTCGCACACATAGACAGTTGGGATCAATCCACAACGAATATGTCGGTTATTTTTGAAAATCTTCAGTTATTTTTAAATTCAAATGGGCTGCAATGGGCTTGTTCAAAAAGTATAAAAAGGGAGAAATTATATATCAAAAGCTCACCGGACTTTATGAGAATAAGTTGTGATTTTTTTTTAATGTAAATTGTAGTCACTTTTTACTAACTCCCGCCTGTTTGTAAAATAAATATCTTTGATTACTTTCAATTTAAAGGTAAAGCGACCATCAGTCCAAATGTGTTTCGCCCAGCTGCAACAATTGGGCTCATCAGTTAGATGTTGTTGTACCCTACTAAGACGCATAATTTTAGTCGATGGTTACCGACACGTATTTATCATTTATAAAATTATTTCTCTTGAACAAAGTTTTTTCTTATTAATGCAAGTTTTTGTCTCATAGGAGACAATTCAAGATAAATGTGATTCCGATTTGATGCATTCAACTGTATATATGATATTCATTCAGCGGTTAAGCGACAGTTGCTTCAGGGGGACATGGGTTCAATTGCTGAACCCACGAACAAGATTTGTTTAATTTCATTTAATGTGAACTTTTTTAAAACTCTCATAATTAACTCCATAAAGGTACAATAGAGGTGAAAAATGGTCGCCTTTTTCACTCTATGGAGTTTTATGCAATGCTTTTATGTGTAGATTGAATGAACACGAGATGCATCTGTGGATAAATATAGAAGCGAAATTTGTTAGTTGAGCAAGCCTATTTCATAAACGAAAATTTAAGATAAAGTGATTCTGATTTAATGCAATGCCTCAACGAGTGTGATGGTGGAAAACAAAAAAGCATCTATGGATGAATATAGGAATGACATTGCTAGCTGAGTGGATCTGGATGATGGCGGATTTATTTTTTTTATTTTATTTTCATAAGAGCCCAAATGAGGTTATTTTGCAAATTACAGAAAAAGTGTTCTCATCTGTAGTTTGGTATTTCTTTCGACAGCTCATTTCATTCTTTGAGTTTCAACCCTGCCTGTTAAACGCTTTTTGTTTTTGACTTTTTTAATTCAGCTTTAACATTTTGGTACAAAATCTTTTAAGAGCTCTTCAAAATGTGACCAATTGGTTGTGTTCGCAAGGTTTTGACTTAATTTCCTACAAAATTGCGTGCAAGTTTAGTTGAAATTATCTCATTTCGAAATTTGAATTTGTGTGGAAAATTGGAAAATGAAATGATTTCGTATCAAATTTGAAAATTTTCAACGTAATTTCCCCATTTAATCTAACGAAAACATAGTATTAAGGCTCCCCAAAACCAACACGAATGCCGATTGATTCGCAGCGAATCATTCCCAATAGTACAAAATATGACAAATACATACACAACGCTAAACAACAACAAAAATTCATCGTCGCTCCTCATTCGCTTTGGCTTGGGAGAGCTTTTAGTTTGTTTTACTTCATTTCTGTATTGATTGTTCTAGTAAACAAGGTCACTCTAGAAGCTATAACTAGCCATTTTATAATTTTAATTCAGCTTGGCCCCCGAGCATATTTCTATTACTTCTCATTACTGTAAGCCAAAATGTTTAAGGTATGCATTTATTAATTAATATAAATGATATGTGTTTGTATTAATTAAACGGGGTTAATGTTTTGATCCATAGCTCCGCACTCTTAGCTCACTGATTTGGTGGTTTAACTGAGGGTGGTTCAAGCATGTAATTGGCTTTTATAACTTACATGAAACCTAAATCATCATTAAAACGCAGTACATCCACAGAAATTGATTAATTAAACATTTTGAACCACGGAGCATTGTTAGCCCCGACGTCGTTTTTTGCGTCCAACCCCATTCAGACAAGGAAAAAAAACACACCTAATGTGAACCTGGCCCTTGTTAGGTTTCTATTTGTTGAATACATCCCATGGTCAGAATTATTCACCTCGGTCTGTAAATTATATTTCAAAACAAAACCAAATACTGGATGTTCCCTATTTCATGCAGGATAATTTATGAAATGATATTTAAAAAAAACCATATGGGAGGGGGGATTTCTTTTCACTTTTAGATAAAAGTAATGACTTCCTTAAAGAAAAATAAAAAAAATCAATGGCACCACTAACTTGCAAATTGCAATGTTATGCTCTTTATTTTTGTTTAATTAACTTTTTTGAATTTTACGACAAAATTTATTTAAAATACAAATAACTAAAAAATACGACAACAGCTACAAGGTCATGCTATAATTTCTTAAAAACCATTCTCGAATCAATTTTTCTAATTTAGTTGTTTCATAATCATTTAAAAAAAAACTTTAAACTTAAAAAAAAATTTGTGTTAAAACAATTTCATTTCTTTTATATTATAAAGTATAATTTCAGTTATAAGTATTCAATACTCCTATTAAACACTCAAAACCAAATGCTTAGATGTCATGAACTTAAAAAAAATAAAAATAGCTATTGCTGTTTTACTACTCGTATCTCCAAAAGAGGGCTGGATTAACTTTTAACATGTGCTACAAAAACGATTTTGAGAACTCCTCATTATTTCTTTTTTTGTACTAAGGATAATCCAGATCGAGTCCCGACAGAAGATAACAAAACCCACCTAATATCTACTTTAATACTTATAAAGTGGAAATCGAGAGTTAAGTGGAGTTTAAACAACAAATTGAAGTTGCAGTGTCAAATTGCAGAAAAACTATTTTTTTATTCCTTATTTTTCTTAACTATTTTTTTCCTTAGAATATATCTAACAATAATTTTAAAATTATTCTGGATAAAGAAAGGGCCACAATGTACAATATGAAAGATGCATTGAAGATGAATGGAAATCTGAGTGATTGAAGACATTTTATGGATTAATTTTTATGTATTTTATTATAATTGTGGATGAGTATTAACTAACAATTACAATTGTTTGTGTACATTTAACTAATTAAACAATTTCACATCGATGTTTTAGTTAGCCGAAGTAAAATTCTCAAAACTATTTTCCAATTTTTAAAGAAAAAAAACTGAGCTGTCAAAACAAATAAATCTTACCGCGTTACATTGTTATTGCAATTCACATCTATTCATCGACATGAAATGAAATTGCAAATACAACAATGTTAACAAATGGGATTTGGAGGGTGAAACGTACGAAAGATTGGCTTCTTGGTAATTGATATTCTCTGCCTATAGGGATTTAGCGAATTGCGCGTATACGTAATCAGTGGTTAAGTAGAATAAAAGCACTGATCTCTATAATACATGTGTATTATAGAGATCAGTGAGCACAGAGGGTTGTTTAAAGTGTTTTCTTTTGCTTTGTTTAAGGCCGATCATACTTGAGATAAAAAATATTTTGTAGGAAAGTGAATCAAGTCAAACGGAGCCTTTGTGCTAAGAAAAGCCATCTTCTTTTTCTTTCCTTCAATATATAATTGCTTTTCTTTTGAAATATTTTTTTTTCCAATTTTTCTCTCATTCTGTGCTAAGGGGCCAGTTATAGCGATCAGGATATTTTTTTCAAATGGATTGTTGGCTACGCCAGTATGCGTATAGCATGCAATGGAACTTCTTTTATTCACTGATCTCTATATTACACTGGATAGCGTATCGACACAAGAAAAATGCGGCTCTGAACCTTTGGCACCTCATATATGGGAAATTTGATATTTTAGAATATCATCTAATTGGTCAGTAATTGGTCAAGAAAGGTCAACTAGTCCTAGAAATTGGTCAGCCCTTGATAACTAGTT
This sequence comes from Dasysyrphus albostriatus, assembly GCA_946251815.1. Classification (NCBI taxonomy): domain Eukaryota; kingdom Metazoa; phylum Arthropoda; class Insecta; order Diptera; family Syrphidae; genus Dasysyrphus; species Dasysyrphus albostriatus. Next base: position 113,401,818 of record OX276335.1, read on the forward strand.
ATAAAGACTTAAAGTTTCTCAAGGTCACTCAAGGTCACGCGCGATTTTTGGCACCTCATTTATGGGAAATTTACAAAAAAAAGATGCCATCTGAAAGATTTGTAGATAGTGATAAAAGGTCAACTATTTTCAGTAATTGGTCAGCTATAGTTTTTTTTCTATGAATTTTCAAAACTCGTTTCAAGGTCACAAAAAAAACTTTTGGCACCTCATTTGGGTCATTTCAAATAAACAAGTATGTCATTTGAAAGGCCATTTCACGGTCATAAAAGGTCAACCATTTTCAGAAATTGGTCAGGCATAGTTTTTTTTTAATGAATTTTTAATTTATTTAAAAAAAAATTTCAAGGTCATAGCGATTTTTGGCACCTCATTTATGGGAAATTTGCAAAAAATATATACCATCTGAAAGATCTCTAGATCTATATAAAAGGTCAGCTATTTTCAATAATTGGTCAGCGATAGATTTTTTTTAATAATTTTTTTTTAAATTTCAAGGTCATAGCGATTTTTGGCACCTCATTTATGGGAAATTTGGGAAAATTGCATACATTCTGAAGGATCTCTTGATCTATATAAAAGGTCACCTAGTTTTAGTAATTGGTCAGCCATAGATTTTTTTTAATGAATTTTTGAATTTTTGTTCAAGGTCATAGCGATTTTTGGCACCTCATTTATGGGAAATTTGGGAAAATTGCATACCATCTGAAAGATCTCTAGATCTATATAAAAGGTCAACTACTTTCAGTAATTGGTCAGCCATATATTTATTTTTATGAGTGTTATATTTTTTTTTATTTAGGTCACAGTATAGATTTTTGGCACCTCATTTGGGGTATATTTGCATAAAATTTATACCATCTAAAAGGCCAGTAGATCGCGATAAAAGGTCAACTAGTTTCAGTAATTGGTCAGCCATAGACGTTTTTGTATGAGTTTTTGAATTTTCGTCAGTAGTATAAGAGAATGTTAATAGCTAATTTGGAACATGAAAGCAATGCCTAGTCATGCGCAAATTACCTATGCATCTGTAAAAACAATCTAGTTGTTAAAAAACCCTAGAAAAAATTATTTTGACGCTAATAAGAGCTTGGCAATGGTAATAATCGAAGGTGTCGCCTTGCCAGCAATTTTTAGCCCAGGAAAATTAGACTTTTACTTCGAAAAAATTCCGACAAAGACGAATTTTGGTAGAGAGCTTTGTGTTGGCGTGTTAACCATTTTCTGAAAAGTTCCGTAAATTTGGACCGGGGCTTAATTTTTTGGGGGTGTTAAAGGGGGTTAAATTCAGTTTTTTCTTAACTTCTCGAAAATTATAAGTTTTTTTGAAAAAATGTGGAGGTACAAAGTTTAGCTTATGTCATTCTACACAAAAAAGATTAACATACATACAATCATGGTGGATTAAACCAAACACTTTCTTTTTCAAGATAGCGGCCATTCCCTTACCCCGGGCACCTCAAAAACTTGGTTTCTTAAAGAAGAGATGTAGCCAAACTCAAATCGTACCCATCGATTATGGAAATTTTAATAAATTTTTTGACAAAATTTAATCCACCATGATTTTCTCAGAATCTATTGTTTGTATGAAAAAAAGTATGTTAATCTTTTTTGTGTAGAATGACATAAGCTAAACTTTGTACCTTCACATTTTTTCAAAAAAACTTATAATTTTCGAGAAGTTAAGAAAAAACTGAATTTAACCCCCTTTAACACCCCCAAAAAATTAAGCCCCGGTCCAAATTTACGGAACTTTTCAGAAAATGGTTAACACGCCAACACAAAGCTCTCTACCAAAATTCGTCTTTGTCGGAATTTTTTCGAAGTAAAAGTCTAATTTTCCTGGGCTAAAAATTGCTGGCAAGGCGACACCTTCGATTATTACCATTGCCAAGCTCTTATTAGCGTCAAAATAATTTTTTCTAGGGTTTTTTAACAACTAGATTGTTTTTACAGATGCATAGGTAATTTGCGCATGACTAGGCATTGCTTTCATGTTCCAAATTAGCTATTAACATTCTCTTATACTACTGACGAAAATTCAAAAACTCATACAAAAACGTCTATGGCTGACCAATTACTGAAACTAGTTGACCTTTTATCGCGATCTACTGGCCTTTTAGATGGTATAAATTTTATGCAAATATACCCCAAATGAGGTGCCAAAAATCTATACTGTGACCTAAATAAAAAAAAATATAACACTCATAAAAATAAATATATGGCTGACCAATTACTGAGAGTAGTTGACCTTTTATATAGATCTAGAGATCTTTCAGATGGTATGCAATTTTCCCAAATTTCCCATAAATGAGGTGCCAAAAATCGCTATGACCTTGAACAAAAATTCAAAAATTCATTAAAAAAAATCTATGGCTGACCAATTACTAAAACTAGGTGACCTTTTATATAGATCAAGAGATCCTTCAGAATGTATGCAATTTTCCCAAATTTCCCATAAATGAGGTGCCAAAAATCGCTATGACCTTGAAATTTAAAAAAAAATTATTAAAAAAAATCTATCGCTGACCAATTATTGAAAATAGCTGACCTTTTATATAGATCTAGAGATCTTTCAGATGGTATATATTTTTTGCAAATTTCCCATAAATGAGGTGCCAAAAATCGCTATGACCTTGAAATTTTTTTTTTAAATAAATTAAAAATTCATTAAAAAAAAACTATGCCTGACCAATTTCTGAAAATAGCTGACCTTTTATGACCGTGAAATGGCCTTTCAAATGGCATACTTGTTTATTTGAAATTACCCAAATGAGGTGCCAAAAGTTTTTTTTGTGACCTTGAAACGAGTTTTGAAAATTCATAGAAAAAAAACTATAGCTGACCAATTACTGAAAATAGTTGACCTTTTATCACTATCTACAAATCTTTCAGATGGCATCTTTTTTTTGTAAATTTCCCATAAATGAGGTGCCAAAAATCACGCGTGACCTTGAGTGACCTTGAGAAACTTTAAGTCTTTATAACTAGTTATCAAGGGCTGACCAATTTCTAGGACTAGTTGACCTTTCTTGACCAATTACTGACCAATTAGATGATATTCTAAAATATCAAATTTCCCATATATGAGGTGCCAAAGGTTCAGAGCCGAAAAATGCTTCAATTTGAAGAATTGTTATATTATGAAGCTGACAAGACGTCAAATCCCCGTTCGTTGCTCCCCCCCAAATCTGTTCGCTATCATTGCTGTGTTTGTAATTTTATTTCATTCACAAATAGTTAAATGAAATGGAATTACAAACGTAGAGTGTGAGAAGGAGGTAAAATCATAAAAAATTACAGACTATGTAATTGCATTCTATTCATCACACTTTTGTTTTGTTTAACTTGTTTGATGAACGAAGTCAATGGTTCCCATCTACATATTTACTTTTACCTATTTAAACACCTTTTTAATGATATAATTCTAGTGCCATTGGAAAATAATAGCACAAAAAAATGCACACAGTGAAAAACTTAATGATAAAAAATAGTAAAACAAACTTCTAAAAAGTTTTTCCCTTTCATATCATTGGTCTGTTTCTCTTTCTTCAGATTTACATCTTTGAAACACTTTTTTTTGTGTAGATGTAGACGTCAAATTATGAAGCCGACCACCTTATTGTCATCTTCAAATGGAAGCAAAAAACTGTTATACATTATAAGGAATACACTATCCAGGATATTATAGATATCAGTGTCTGTGCTTAACTGACGTGAACAGTGTTACCAGATTTCTCAAAACAAGTGGAGCCCAATTTAAAAAAAAAAACTTGAGCTGAAAATAGCTATACTCAAAAATAATGCACACCCAACTAACAATTTAACTTGTTTTAGTTTTAATACAAGCTATTTCCCGGCTTGTATAGTAACTAAAACAGGCCTTACATAAATCATTTTGGCTGACATTAAACAAGCAATTTGATTCCCTTAAAACCTGTCATCACAGGTGTTAAACAATCAAATAGCTTTCGATCAGCAGTTTAATAAGGCCTTACAAAAACCAAATATTGCTCATCTTAACAAGTTATTATATGAACGCAAATGGCTTGTATAATAAGACCTTTGAAAGACCATATTAGGGTTTGCACTAAGGCCTTATAAAAGCCACTCAATGCAGTTGTATTAAAAAAAATTCCTTAATTTCAATTTATTATAATTTTTATTAACTTTATTTGTTCTTTTATTTTCTCGACATTAGGAGGGTTTATGCTACGATTTATTTTATTCTGAAATATGGAGAATTTTATTTTATTTGAAAAAATGTTACTTATATAATTGACTTTTCCGAGGTTTGAACTCATATCCTTCCAATCACCTATCCAGCGCGCTAACCACTAGGCCATTCCCAATTCATAAAAGTCATGAAAAAATTTTAATTAGTTGATACACTTCACGAATACTTCGTAGCTTGTATAATTTTGCCAGCAATATATGAGTGGTAAGGTCCATGTGTTGGGTTTATAAAAAAGTGACATGAAATTTTAATTAAAATTTATATTACGATAAATCGTATACCACCATACATTTAAAGATAACTTCACTTCTAAATTGCCTGTACATCAACCTAGCCTACCTTAGCCAAAATTTTCTTGAATCTGGGTTCTTTTTTTAGTCTAAAGTGTGAATCAATTAATTTTTGACGTGTTTGAAAGAGGTATTTCAAAAAATGTATGCTTAAATCTTTAGCATTTTTTCCATACATAAAACTTTGAAAATAAATGATTGAAAGATTTTAAAAAATCTCTTATTTCTTTTGAAACAAAATTTTGATATTAAATAATTTTCTGGCTGTTTAAAAGAAAAACTTTAATCCCTACAAAAGTTCATCTCGTTATAAACTTTTGGGTAAATGTTTATTAATTTACCAATAAAAAGTTAGCTTTCGAAACAACTTGAATTAAAACAGCAAGTATGTGCGACTCATATGTGTTTACAATCAACATTTGTCACAAGCAAAATGAAATAGCTGGCGAAAAACGGCAATAATTTGTAAAAGTTTGCTATTAACATTTACAAAAACAATACATTTCCTTACGCAGTGCAGCATTTGTCACACGCAAAACGAAATGGCTCACGAAAGAGAGAAATGAACTCCTTAAGTTTGCTACAAACATTTTATAAAACCATATTTTTCCTTACAGAGGACAACATCTGTCCATCTGTCAAAATCAAAACAAAATCGCTCACGAAAATAAACAATAATTTCCATAGGTTTCTTTTGAAAATTTTCTTTTATTTTCCAAACAAATGTGTACATATATATGTATAACAAAATTCTTGTTGATTTCTAATCAGAATAACTTAAACAAATAAACATATATTAACTGCAAATGGCGAATTTCTTACAATCATTTTTGAACAATTTGTTGGAGAAAAGGTACATTAATTTGTAATAACTAATTTTTTTGCTTGAGGCAATAGTAAAAAAACCAATTCACATTTAAATTCAAAACAAATCGAAAAGTACATTATTTTTGCATAAATTCAAAGATTAAAAACAAATATATTTCAAGAATAGTTGCAGAAATAGTTGTACATTTCTTAAAGTAAAAAAAAAAAACAACACAAATTCCATCAAGAAACACACACATCAATCGAGGAAGACATTGGCGAGTGCTGGCTTCATGTCGTTATTCTACTTTGGGAATGAAAGTTCAGTGATATTTGTTCTTATTAATTATTTACCACTTTTTGATGAACATTTTTTCTTATAATTTTATATTTTGTTTATAATTTATTCTAATGAATAGCGAAAAAAAAATTTGTTAAGCCCGGTGCAGTCTGCAAAACATTTTCAACTAAAGAGAAATGTCAAATCTTGCTGCTGTGTATAACGAGCTTATTTAAGAAAGCCGTATACAAAACTTTTCAATTTACTTTCAGTAAAACAACTTGGACAGGCCTTAAACAGGTCTTTTCATACTAAAGCATACAAGCCTTGTATACAACTTGCAAATCTCAATTTAAAAGCCAATTTACAGGCTATTATCAAAAATATATATGGGAAAACGGTTGAGTTGTATAACAAAGCCTTATTTTAGTTCTATGCGAGCTATAGCTTACCAAATTTGAAAATCAGACCTAATACAAGTTAAATTGTTAGTTGGGCAATAAGAGGTGTTATTTTTAGTAACTTAAAATATTTATTTGCTTAAGTGTACATTTCGGAAGCTATGCTTCCATCAATTGAAGGCATAACACGTTCTGTGAAAAGGGTCACCACGTCGTGGAGGTGAACCTATATTGGAAAAATTGTGCAATTATTATTGCTATTATATTAACCAAACTGAAATGAATTGGGTACGATATAATTTTGGAAAGCATCATCTGCGGTACAGCTGGCAAGAAATCAAGTTGCTGAACAAGATATTGAAAAGCCAAAGGGCGTAATGGTTAAATTCGTTTGCAAGTTATCTGACTAAATTTGACTAAATCAGTTTTCTGCAAACAAGACGCAGACTTCGCTTTCATACTTGAAAGCGAAGTCTGCGTCAAGAACAGTGGTCATTTAACGACACAATTGACTTTTATTTTCCATGGCGTATCAGATCAGAATTTTTGATTCGAGCTTGTTGTATTTTAAGTTTCGTAAAATGGACGACAGAAAAAATGTTGAATTGTTAAAACATCGACAGGTTGAAACATTGATTTATATAGACATTTTGTGTGTTGGTACTAAGGACGGTGCTCATACCAGCTTCATGCTAGAAGACTCATTTTAACGTTTTACTTTTACCTCACTCCATCTCTTGGACAAAATGGGATGGCCAAGTGAGGCAGAAGTTTTTTTTGAAAATGTTTGCCTCATCTCTTCCTTTTTAAGAATTTGGAATGAGATACAAAAGAGAGGTTTCAAAATGAGATTCCTCACGTGAAGCTGGTATAAACACCGTCAAGTGTTGGGAAGAAATCTCGACAATTCGTTAAAAGTCGATACTTTTCTCAACTTTTTTCAACGCAGCTGATTTTTTGTGGAGTTGAGATTTCAAAACTAAAATATTTAGTGAATCAGTAAAAAAACAAGGTGTTTTTATTTTAACTTGGAAGAAAGCCGATACCAGATATTTCAAATGGTTTTTCTGTCGGTTATTGAAAATTGACTGAACTAACACTTTTAAAGCGCCGCCTGGAAAACGTCTTGGACAACTACTTTTGTAATCATGTGAGCTTACTCTACATAAAGGAACAAAAATTTTGTTGTTATCACAATTATTTCAAACTCGATTTTTGTCCAATTTTAAAAGCGCTTGACAGACAGAAAGCCGCCTTCCAAACGTAATGGGCAATTTTTTTTATAATCGGAAGAGCTTACTCTACATAAAGACAAATATTTTTCTTTGCTTTTTTAATTATTAAAAAATCAATTTTTATCCCATTCCGAAAGCTCCTGCCGGGCAGAAGGCCGCCTGTAAAGCGTCTTGCGCCACCATATCTGACATCAGGGTGATAAGTTTTTTATAATAAAATGTAGTTTAAGATGTTATCACAATTATTTAATCAGGCGAAAAATGTGTGAAACTGCAAGACGCTTACATTGGAAAATAAAACTATAAGTATATACTATCGAATACAAATATTTTTTTTATGTAATCGTTCACAAGCAAAAACTACTGTGTTCTTAGTCTCTAAAACAAGAAGAAATCAGACACAAAATGCATCTACAGGGAATGCAACCTCGAGTTTTCTCGTCAAAGGGAGTTAAGAGTGGTCTGGACCAAATTGCCATTTTTTCAAGTGGAATTGTGAAGCGTGTATTCGTCTGATCAAAATGACTTCAGTATCATTGGAAAGTAAAAACTTTATCTAGTCCATCATTGTAAAAAGAGTATAAATTACATACTCCATTTTCAAGAAACAAGAAATCGCTGTTTTCGACCTTTTTGAGGTTTTAAACAAAAACGTCGAAAGCAGCGATTTCTTAACAGAGATAAAAGACTTTCTTTGTATTTTTTTTATGAAACTAAAATTCAACATTTTTACTATTGAAACAAAAACTCGATTATAGGTCAGAAGTGTAAAGAAAAATGCTAGTGAAAGTTTGTATTTTTCATTTTTTTTTATAAAACATAATTTTCGTAAAATTTTTTTAATCACTTTAATTTGTATTTGTTCTTAGCATGTTTCGATAAAAATATTTTGTGAAAAAAGGCACATTTTATTTTTATTTCTAAACATGTCTTTTGAAGCAAAAATTCCCTAGATTTAAAAATTCAAATTTGTAACGAACTTTTTAGTTCATTGAAATTCTGACAGGAGGCCAGTTTAGAATTATCAATGACGAGTTAAAAAAAAAAAATTACTGAGGACAAATTAACCAGTTTACATGACAAATGAACCGCAGATGTCGAGTTTTAAGAACAGCCCATTCTTTTCAATTGGTTTTTATACTGAAAATATAGTCGCCTTTACATAAAAGTGACAATTACTTTTTTCAAGGAGCTCGTATCGACTTAATGTTGGTGTCATGTGATTAAACATTAAAGACTTCCATAAAAACATGTGTCATATGCTTGAGTTTTTCCAAGGTTTATTTTCTGTTTGATACACTCAATTTCCCCCCTTTTCACCTTAAAAACTACCCTTCCATGTAAAATACTTTTAAAGACTATTTTGATTAATCATGTGAAATACTTTTAAAGACTATTTTGATTAATCATTCTTATACCACGTAATACCTCGTTGCATAACGGTTAGTGGGTAGAACTGTCATGCCAAAGGTCTGGGCTCGATTCCCGGCCACTGCCACCTAAAAACAAACAGAAATTTTTTTCCGAGGTACTGCCTCTTGCGAGTGACTGACAAATCCTCCAAGAGTATACTTGTCATGAATAAGTGCTTTCCACTTAGCCGTGGGGACTCGGCAAAAAATTGTAGTTCCCCTCCATTCCTGCCAACAACACGCACATAGGAAAGGTTGAGAGTTGTTAGTCACTAGGCTCTGGTACTCCATGAGCTGTTGCGCCACAAAATTTTTTTTTAATTTATTTTTTCTTATACCACATAAAATGTTTTCACCAAGTTTCATGATGGGACCAAAGTGAAAATAATTATTTATTTATTTGAACTTCCAAACGAAGATAACATTTGTGCCGTTTTGCTTTTCAATATCTTGTTCGGTAACATGATTTCTTACTGTTCAGCTGTACCACAGATGACGCTTTCGAAAATTATATCGTACCCAATACATTTGCAATAATAATTGCACAATTTTTCCAATATAGGTTCACCTAGACGACAAACATATCTATCCTTTTAAACTTTATGTTTAAGTACTCTTAGATAACCCGAGCGTATGACTAAAATGTATTTTTTAACATATATATTGTATGTCCTGATTTACAAGCCCTCAAAGTTAAAAAATAATTTTACTCAAATCGCGAACCGTATTTTCAACAAATTTTGAGATGTTTTTTTCCGAAGTACCCTTAAATAAATTCTCTAGCTTCGTAAATAATTTAATTGGTATATTTTTGATTATCTTAAAAAAAATAAAAATTGATTATTTCTAAAAGATACATTCTATAAGTAGCCTGAAGCTTTAGTACTAAGAAAAAATGCTTTTTTTAAACTTTTTGATTTAAAAAAAAGCACCAAAAGATATCAAGAAAGTCAGTATGCCAGCATATGCTTCATACATTCATTTTAAAGCACAGAAAAAATAAGTTGCAGATGCGTGCAGATGTGGAAGTTATGCTCAAAAATATTTCACTGAATTAGATTTCAAAAAACTCCGTCTTGACGGTGGTGGAGTTTTCGAAGTAGAACTAACCCAAAGTGTATTGCCCGAAACGTCAACTAATATGGGAAGACCACGAAAGAGTTTTGACGAATGCTGTGATCGAGCTAAAATCAGATAGTTTTCCTGCTCACAATTTGATCCAGATAAGGCTTTTGCATTATTTATACAAGCAGAATTCTCGAAACGCCAATATAAAGTATTGAGACATGCCCTAAAAGACGAAGGACATGATGTTTTTCCACCTTATATTAAATTACTGGAAGCAAAGAAAAAGTGCTATCCTTTAGATATAAATATCACGGAAAGCTCAGCAAGTGTCCCACTACAAAAATTGTTAGACCATACTTTAACAAGGTTATTAGAAGGAAAGACATCAGAGGAGATAATCAGAATTGAAGGATAGTCTTTAGCACTGTACACTAAATGGGGATGTGATGGTGCTTCTGGACAACCAGAATACAGTCAAACATTTGACAATGAAGAAACTTCGGACGCTAATATGTTTATAACATCTTGAGTACCAATTCAAATGATTATGGAGGATAACAGGAATATTATTGTGTGGAACAACGATCGACCATCCTCTACAAGATACTGCAGAGCCATCCAATTTTCTTTTGTTAAAGAAACTGGCAGAAATCATACGAAACGAGAAACAAAGAATAGATACGAAAATCAGTAATTTAACTCAGATGATAATTCAAATAGGCGAACGTCAGTTTACAATCAAACACGAACTCATGTTCACAATGCTGGACGGGAAGGCAGCCCAATCTGTAATAGAAACTCCTGCAGCTTCTTCCTGTTACATATGTGGAACTACAACTTCTGGAATGAATAACCTGACAAATATAAGAACCAAAGCTGTAAACAGAGAAGCTTTGAAAACGGGAATGTCTCCTCTTCACGCTCGGATAAAAATTTATGGAGTGTATCTTCCATGTTGCCTACAATTTGCCATTTAAAGCATGGAGAACCAACAATGAGACCCGCCATATTAGAGATGCTCAGAAAAAGAAAATTCGGCAGGAGTTTCGTGAAAAACTGGGCATCATTGTCGATCTTGTAAAACAAGGTACGGGGACAAGTAATGACGGCAACACCTCCAGAAGATTTTTTGCAAATCCAACCATGACTTCAGAAATCACTGGAGTTAGTGAATCCCTAATTCGGCGGTTTGCTGTTATCCTTGAAGTAATAACGTTAAATGAAAAATTAGATTTCAAAAAATATGCAGCTTACAAGTGGGAAATTAAAAGCTGTGCATTTCCTTTTGGATCGCTCTCCGAGGAAGCCCAAGAATGCGCAAATAATCATATACTCTTACCCTCAGATCCAATAATAACAGGTTTAAGTCACAGGCAAAAAAGAAAATACTTCCAATCAGCGCAGACGCTGAAAACCTCATTTTAGCATTATAAAATGACTACTTCATAATTGTTTTTATTTATTTTTTTTAATGTATTTATTTATTTTATTTTATAATATACATAGTTAATAATAATATTTTATTCAAAATAAAAAGTTAAGATTTTACTAAAAAAAACTTTTATTTAAATATAACATTAAAACCCTCAAATTTTATAAAAATGCCAATAACTTTTTTTCTAATAATTTTTTCTGGACCAAATTTGTACAAAACATATAAGACTTGTATTAAATCCCCCTAGTGGGTGCCGGGCGGTAATGATCACCACAGTAATCTTGTACGATGTCAAGATGGGGATCAGCTAAGGTAAGGTCACAATGTTTTAGGGTTCCTTTACTCCTTAATAGTTCAACCCTAAAGCAATGCGATTTTACCATAGAAACAGGTCCCTAATTTTCAGTGGTGTTGTGAGCGATTTTTCATAATACGTGCCGAAGAAATGGAAGGCTGGGGGGAAAACCAGTCGATAACGAGCTCATTCGGATGCCCTGGCCGGGTCCGTCTTAAACCTTTGCCTTACCCCGGTATATCGGCTCTACCGGGGCTGACCTCTTTTTCCGACCTACTCGTGGGAACCAAATTTATAAACCTATTAAACATGGACAAACTAACGACGAAAACTGATTTTACAACTGACAACGAAGATGAACTCCTGGCCTCCAGCCAGGAAACACTGGCGGGAAGCTTTCTCGGCACAGATGCCGAGATGCCTTCCAAACCTTCAGGGAGCATAGCGAGTACCAGCCATAGTACTCCTGTGCTCCCTAAACCGACAAATACCAAGCCATCGGGTAGCAATGCCAGCCATAGCATTGCTGTCCATGGCAAGAGAAAATCTTCTGGCGTTCTTCGAAAGAACCAATTCCTCCATGCCTCGTTTATTCTTGACAAGATTGCTAAGAATGAGGCTGCGGGAACTGGTCATGTGAGGGATGCCTTAGATAAAATCAAATACCAGAAGATTGTTGAAGAATACAATCTTCTGGCAAACAAAGAAAAGGCCGTCAAGCGTAACAGATCTCTAGAGGAGACCTTACCTTCCCAAAAGAAGAGCAGGCTTGATGGTAGGTCGAAAAAGGAGAAGACCAAATCTTCCAGAGCGGTGCAACCGCCTACTCTAAGCGAGGTTGTCAGAGATGACCTCCAGGTAGCGGTTGTTGATGAGCTCTCCGCCAATAGCAAAGGTCTGCTATCGGTGTGGAACTCTATCGAAGCCAAGCTCTCCGAGATGGTTTTCCAATACACCTTATCGACAAGTGAGGGACCCTACCCAAGTTTCGACTCTGGTGAAATGCTCAGGCGATACAGGGTGATCAAATGCGAAGACGCGTTTTCAAGGGATTTCCTTAGGGACAGCATTGCTAAGGTCAGCAATGACTGGGAGGGTTTGAAGCTCAAGCTTATCCCAGCTAAGGAGATCCCTAGACAACCTAAGGCTCGCATTTGGTTGCCCCTCATGGGCATAAAACCGAGCGGGCAGGAGCTGATTCGGGGTCTTCAAAGGTTGAACCCACTGGTCCCCATGCATGATTGGGTGGTAATAAAGGCGGAGGAACCGCAAAAGACCAGTACCTCATACCTCTTGAAGATCACCGAGGAAAGCAGAAGGGCCCTCATAAAATCGGACTTCAAGCTTCGTTTTGGCATCAGGCATGCCAAAATCAAAACCCTGCAGAGTCAGGGACCAGATGCTGATAAAGCAGATGATAACGCTGAGTTCAGCGCTGTTGTTGACGGATCGGCAGTCCCTAAAGATGCAGGCCCTTCACCGAATTAAAAACGCGCTAAAGGTCATACAGATTAATCTGAAGCACTCTAAATGTGCTTCGGATAATCTGAGAGTTTTCCTCAGTGAGGAAACCATTGACATTGGCATTATCCAAGAACCATGGGTTAATGGCCTCAGAGTGAGAGGCCTCCAAGACACCCAATACGACCTTATATACAAACCAGTAAATCCAGAAGAAGGTAATCCTAGAACTTGTATCTTAGCTAAAAAACACTTAAAAGCTTTTTTGTGTCCCAATTTTAGCACTCCCGATTTGACAGTTGTTAGGCTGGAAGACAAAGAGACAAAAGGACTACTGGTAGCATCTGGCTACTGCGACCACAACTGAGAATCACCGCCTGAGGAGGTGAAGAGACTGATTGAAGCAGCAAAACTCAAAAAGACGAACCTTCTGATTGGATGCGATGCGAACGCACGGCATTCTCTCTGGGGTAGTTCCGAAATCAACGAACGAGGTGAGTCTCTTTTTGATTTTATTATTGATTATAACCTAATTGTTTGTAACAGAGGTGACACCCCCACCTTCGTTTTTCCAAGCTCGGAAAATTACGACGGTTGGGAAGATGTACTTGATATCACTGTGACAAACAACTGTAATCTGGTGGTGGAAAATTGGAGAGTGTCCCTTAAAAATTCCTTTTCGGATCACAAATGGATCCTCTTCAACATAGGTTTCAAGGTAGAAACCCCTAAGGTAAAGACTTTTGAGGCAGCTATTAACACTGCCTTCAAAGTCTCTTGTACGGTTAAGCATAGCCGTAAAAAATTCCCTCCTTGGTGGAATGAAGATCTATCTGCGCTAAAAAAAATGACCAGAATATACAAGCGAGCCATAGCAGCATCCAAGAAACTAGGATGGAGAGAATACTGTCACTCCATAGAAAATATTAAAGATTCTGCCAGGCTTAGTAAAGTGTTATCGAAGGAACATTGCAATCCTTCGTTTTTGAAAAAATTTGACGATCTCTGGACAGCCTCTCCAGCTGAGTCCCTGGAACTGCTGATGACAACGCATTTCCCGGGTTGCGTGAACAGCAACCCCAAAACGCTTAGTAATACATTAGGCCGAAAGGCATTAGCATTAAGTTATTATAGTTTAACTTAGAGCGCCCGACTGGGGCCAGTAAGTTAGTTTTAAGATATTGATAAGTAGGCTAGTTTTTATGAATTTTTGTCTAGCTTTAAGATAGTTCTAAGATAATTAAAAAATAAAAATGAATTTACAAAAAAAAAAAAAAAAAAAAAAAAAAAACGCTTAGTAATACGAACACCAATTTAGCTCATAGGGAGCAAATCAATTCCGTTATAACTGGAGATAGTATTTCATGGGCCATTAATACTTTCTTCTCTTATAAATCACCAGGCCTTGATGGCATAATACCTATTATGCTACAGAAACTGCAAGACTTGGCAGTGCCATGGCTTGAAATGATTTTCAAAGGTTACCTCTATCTCAATCATGTACCTGAGTCATGGAGACATGTAAGAGTGGTCTTTATTCCGAAAGTCGGTAAGAGAGGTCATGAATCCGTGAAGGACTTCAGACCAATTAGCCTGACATCTTTTGTACTTAAGACACTAGAGCGCATTCTTGACACTCACATTAGAGTTATACTAGATGGTCGTCCTCTTGATGAATCACAACATGCATACCTCAAAGGCAAGTCTACGGAGACTGCCCTGCATAAATTGGTGCGTACAATCGAGAAGACAGTTCACTATAAATAATATACCCTCGCAACCTTCCTAGACGTGGAAGGTGCCTTCAATAATGTCCTAACTGAATCCATTCGCGAATCACTTGCTCACTTCGGGATAGAGGGCTTCATATCTGAATGGATTGTTTCTATGCTCAGTGACAGGAGGATTCAAGCATCGTTGGGAAACACTACAGCTACTAAATATGTTAGTAGAGGAACACCCCAAGGTGTTCTCTATGGCTTTTAGTCATGGACAAAATTCTTGTCAAGCTAAGATGTAGTGGTGTGAAAGCAGTAGCGTATGCTGATAATTTGGTTTTATTGGTCTCAGGAAAGTTTACCACAGTGATTAGCGAAATCACTGAGTCGGCTCTGAAAAAAGTTAGCAACTGGGCCACAAGTAGTGGACTAGGGGTTAATCAGAGTAAAACGGAACTGATGCTCTTTACTACCAGGACAAAAATACCTACCTTGACCCCACCTCGACTTAACGGACAAACCCTATCCTTATCTTCTAAGGCAAAATACCTCGGAGTTATTCTTGACCCCAAACTGAATTGGAAGGTAAATATTGAAGAACGGGCTAAGAAAGCCTGCATAGCTTTCTATGCCTGCAGAAAAACATTTGGTAAGATGTGGGGCCTACAGTCGAAGATGATCTTGTGGACGTACACTGCCGTGGTTCGACCGATTTTATCATACGGATCGATTGTGTGGTGGCCTGCACTTAGCAAACAATATAATATTGAAAAACTTAAGAAGGTACAAAGAACGGCTAGCGTCGGCACTACAGGAGCCCTTCGAACTTGTCCAACAGATGCCCTTAGCGTTATCCTGCACCTTCTACCACTCGACCTTTGTATAAAATATCTAGCGGCATGCAGTGCTGTAAGACTAAAAGAATCTAATTGTTGGTTTTCAAAACCCTATGGTCATGGAAATATAACAAAATTGATTCCTCAGGATATTTTTCTAACGAACACCAACTACTGTATTACCCCTCTTGGCCTAGGCGGGGACTTCAAAGCCGTTTTTCCAACCAGAGAGGATTGGAAAAATGACATTGTTACGAAGGTCTACGACACTATAATCTTCACTGATGGGTCTAAGATGGAGTGCGGTGTTGGTTCAGGAATTTTTTCTAAGACCCTTAATATATCCAAGTCCCTCAGACTACCAGACTTTGCTAGCGTATTTCAAGCTGAACTACAAGCAATCAGGGAAGCATGCAAGTTACTCAAATCAAACCAAAATCAATTCAGAAACACAGCAATTTGCTCAGACAGCCAGGGTGCCATTAAGGCTATTAAATCGGCTACATCCACCTCTGTACTTGTCCAGCAATGTCGAGATGAACTATCGAGTCTGAACATTAACCTCCAGGTCACTCTCATTTGGGTCCCAGGTCACAGTGGCATAGAGGGTAATGAACGGGCTGACGTCTTAGCTCGACAAGGCTCGGCCCTTCATAGCTCACTAGCGGTAAATGTAAATATGCCTATTGGTGCTATAAAGAGAAATATTTTCTCGATTTTTCTCGATGAATCTAACCTCAGATGGAGCAGTCTTACAAACTGTGTCATATCAAGAATGATATGGCCATCCTATAACAAAACTCGTTCTAACGATCTTATATGCAGACCCAGGCGCAAAAAAGCCAGGATCACAGCAATATGCACCGGACACTGGCCCACAGGGGAGCATGCAAGGAAGCTGGGAATCTCCTACAACTCCCACTGTCGTAGCTGTGGGGACCCTCAAGAAAAAGAAACTGTAGTTCATTTTCTTTGCAACTGCCCTGCTTTAGCCAATTTTAGATTGTCTTCCATTGGATAGGCCTTCCTCGATGACCCAAAAGAGCTTTCTGAAAAGAAAATCAAAGATCTGATTATCTTTTTTGAATGCGACTAAATGGCTCTAACAATGGTCCGTTAAAGTCTATAAAGCCATATAATTCCGTATTAAATTACTACTAGGTTAACACAAGTAATTGGTATCAAAACGGCGCACTCCAGCGCTAATTGAGTCGCGAGGCCAGGGCTAGCGACTGCCATCTTTACCTAACTACCCATGTATAAGACTTTCAACATGTGTGTCAAATTTCATTAAAATTCGTTTAAAAGTTCAGATTTTACAGACTTTTTTCCGCTCTCCCATACAAACATCAAAACCCTCAACTTTTAGAAATATGTCAATAACTTTGTTTCTAATTATTTGTTTTCAACCAAATTTTGACGAAATATGTATAAGACTAATCTAAACATGTTCGCTAAATTTCATTTAAATCCGTTGAACCATTCAGAAAAAACAGACTTTTTTCCACTCTCCCATACAAACCGAACCACTATGACAGTGGTGCGAGAGCGGAAAAAAGTCTTTTGAAAAAGTCATATCTATCCTTTTAAACTTTATGTTTAAGTGCTCTTAGATAACCCGAGCGTATGATTTTAAAGTATTTTTTAGCATATATATTGTATGTTCTGATTTACGAGCCCTCAAAGTTGAAAATAATTTTACTCAAATCGCGAACCGTATTTTCAACAAATGTTGAGATGTTTTTTTCGAAGTCCCTTTAAATAAACTCTCTAGCTTCTTAAATAATTCAATTGGTTTATTTTCGATTATTTAAAAAAAATTGATTATTTCTAAAAGATACCTTCTATAAGTAGCCCGAAGCTTTAGTACTAAGAAAAATTTTTTTTTTAAAAACTTTTTGATTTAAAAAAAAGCGCCAAAGGAAACCAAGAAAGTAAGTATGCCAGCATATGCTCCATATATTCATGTTAAAGCACAAAAAAAATCTGCTGCAGATGCGTGCAAATGTGGAAGTTATGCTCAAAAATTTTTAACTTAATCGGATTTCTAAAAATTCCGTCTTGACGGTGGTGTTTACCAAAGAGTTTGATTTTTTCGGTATCAATTGTCAGAATAATCTGGTTAAACCCATTGTTTTAAGAAAAAATATCAAACTTTATTTTAAAAATAAAACAAAATTAATACGTTGACCCAGGTCTGAGAATTTCGATTTTTGCGAAACCATTTATTTTTGCCAGGAAAATTTTTCAACTTTCAACTCAATTTTATTTGAGAAATAATATAGCTTAAGATAGCTTATAGATACGAAAATCAGTAATTTAACTCAGACGATAATTCAAGTAGGTGAACGTGAACGAAAGTTTACAATCAAACACGAACTTATGTTTACAATGCTGGACGGGAAGACAGCCCAATCTGTAACAGAAACTCCTGCAGCTTCTTCCTGTTTCATATGTGGAACTACAACTTCTGGAATGAATAACCTGACAAATATAAGAACCAAAGCTGTAAGCAGGGAAGTTTTGAAAATGGGAATGTCTCCTCTTTCACTAAAATTTATGGAGTGTATCCTCCATGTTGCCTATAATTTGCCATTTAAAGCATGGAAAACCAACAATGAGACCCGCCATATTAAAGATGCTCAGAAGAAGAAAATTCAGCAGGAGTTTCGTGAAAAACTGGGCATCATTGTCGATCTTTTAAAAAAAGATACGGGGACAAGTAATGACGGCAACACCTCCAGAAGATTTTTTGCAAGTCCATGACTTCGGAAATCACTGGAGTTAGTGAATCTTTAATTCGGTGGTTTGCTGTTATCCTTGAAGTAATAACGTCGAATGAAAAATTAGATTTCAACAAATATGCAGCTTACACATGGGAAATTGATGAACTGTTTGTTGAGAAATATAAATGGTTCAATATGCCAGTAACCGTATATAAGGTTTTGATCCATGGAGAAGAAATAATTAAAAGCTGTGCATTTCCTGTTGGATCGCTCTCCGAGGAAGCCCAAGAATGCCAAAATAAGGATTATAAGGCCTACCGCAGGTTTCATTCGAGAAAACGCAGCCGAATTGCGACGAATGAAGATGTGGTGCATCATATACTCATATCCTCAGATCCAATAATAACAGGTTTAAGGCCACAGGCAAAAAAGAAAATACTTCCAATCAGCGCAGACGCTAAAAACCTCATTTTAGCATTATAAAATTGTTTTTATTTATTTTTCTTGTGTATTTAGCTATTTATTTATTTAATTTTATAACATACACAATTAATAATATTTTATTCAAAATAAAAAATTAAGATTATACAAAAAAAAAAAACTTTTATTTAAATATAACATCAAAACCCTCATATTTTATAAAAATGTCATTAACTTGTTTTCTAATAATTTTTTCTTAATCAAATTTTGGCCAAGCCTGTATAAGACTAATTTTAACATGTGTGTTAAATTTGATTAAAATTCGTTCAATAGTTCAGACTTTATAGACTTTTTTCCGCTCTCCCATACAAACACCAAAATCCTCAAATTTTAGAAAAATGTTAACAACTTTGTTTTTAATTATTTGTTTTCTAACCAAATTGTGACCAAATATATATAAGACTAATCTAAACATGTTTGCTAAATTTCATTTAAATGACCTACGCAATTTATTTTCAAACGTTTGTAAGTTATTTAAGTTTGTATCGCAGGTACAACCCCAAAGTTGTATACCATAAGTCCAAACAGGTTTAAGAACCTGTCGGTATAAAATCAATTTATTTTCAATACTAAGCCTTGAATAGTAACCAGTTCATATCTCTTAATTTACTTTTTAGTTCTTCGCATTTCTTTTTCACATTCGGCTTCCATTTTAATTTCGCGTCCAGAGTAACTCCCAGATACTTTGCCTCATTTGCAAATGGAACACGAGCGGTATTAAGAAAGACGGGTATTCTATTTATTTTTTTTATACGTAAAGTCCACGTGGACTGGCTTTTCTTCATTGAGCGCTATTCGCCAAGTTTTTGTCCACCCATTAACATTATTAAGAGCATTTTGTAATTTAATTGTATCATCAGCAAACGTGGCTACAATTGTGTCATCTGTTTGAGGTATATCGCGTGTAAATAAAAGGTTCAGAACTGGACCTAATTCACTTCCTTGTGGTACCCCAGCCACTATTTCTTTGAAATTAGAATAGTCATTTCCGTGTCTTACACGAAAAAGTCTTTCATTTAGATATGTTGTAAAGTCCTTCTTTCCCCGCTGTCAAGCCTTCAAGGTAATTTTCAACTTCAAGGTTTTTTGAAATCTGATATCGCCGTTCTCAGCATATTACTCAAGCGATTTAAATGAGCTTTGTGTTGAGGAGCACGGGTTTGCTGCCATTTTGTTCGTGCTTTTCGTTTCTCTTTCACTAAATCTTTTATTTCTTGCGGATATTTTATATCTTTATAGCGAAGCATTAGCCTTTGATAAGGTGTGTTATCCCAAGCTGCTTTTTGTATTATATCAACAAAGGTATCTACTGCGTCTTCAAGCTCAAGAGGCGTTTGTAATGATATCCTTAACTCAACGTTGTCCTCGATATCTTTTTTAAATCCATTACAGTTGGTTTTACTGTTTGTTAACCTGGGTGGTTTTTCAATTTTAACAAGGCTTTCGCTCATAATGAGTACGACGGCAGAATGATCTGAGAAGAGGTCATAACCCCCTGAAATTTCTATACGGTTAAAGGATATTCCTTTCACCATGAATAAATCGATTAGGTCAGGTATTTTCGACGGATCAGTTGGCCAGTAAGTTGGCTTGCCAGTCGAATGAAAGTCACAATTATTTTCCATTCCTGCTTCATACAGCATGCGACCCTTTTGAGATATGCATCGTGAGGCCCAGAAGGTGTGCTTTGCATTAAAGTCACCACCAACAATTAAATTTGGACTTAGTGACTTTATCAATGTCGTAAATTTACTCTTATCAATTTTGCAACGTGGAGGGCAATATATGGAAGAGACATTGAGAGAAATATTTTTAACCTGTACACTACTCAATTGCATTGATTCCACCTCTATTTTGAGGCCAATCGAGTGTTCAATGCATTCTTTTATATACAATGATGATCCACCTCTTGCTTTGTTTGACGTATAAATGGCGTGGTAGTCATGAAACCCGTGGATGTTTAGATTTGATTCATTTTTGGCATGCGTTTCTGATATCAAACATATGTCGATATCATTTTCTCGCATATACATCTCCGATTCTCCAAGTTTTTGCCATAATCCATTGGCATTCCACGTTAGAATTTTAAGCTTTTCCATCATATATTTTTTGAAAGAGGTTTGGGTCGAAAACAAGTTTCGAACTTACTTAATCTATGAAAGATAAGTTTATTTGTTTCACATTGTTCTTCAAGTTTTGACAAAATTATTGAAAAGACTTTCGAAACCGGTTCTGTTTCAGTGTCTTTCTTTACGGGTACATTTTTTGCCGCTATTTGGGCATATGTTTCTGTTTCATTTCCTTGCTTCGATATTTTCTCCGAAGGTACTGACACTGTTTTCTTTTCCTTACGGATACTAGGTTTTGGACCTTTCGTAGATTTGGCACTCTTGGGAATTGCGGTTTCTAATTGTCTTGGTGGGTTTCTTTGTGTTTGGGCAGATTTTGATCGTTGCTTTTGTTATTCTTTAGCTACTTCACAGCCCCTATAACTTGCTGGGTGATTTCAATTACAATCAATGCACGTCGGTGGACTTTAACTTTTTCCGTTGCAGTCAACGGTTAGATGTTTTCCAGCGCATTTTACACACCTTGGTTCTTTTTTGCAATAGGTTTGGGTGTGATTGAATTCTTGGCAGCGTTTACACTTAGGTATTAACCTTGTGCTCATTCTTAGAGGTTCGATCCTAACTACGATGTTTAGAATTGTTTTAATTTTATAAATTTCATCTAATTTTTCAGTCTTATCGAACGAAAGTATAAATAGTGGGAGACCACGTTGTACCACTATCGGTTCACCCTCTTTTTTCTGTTTCTTTCTTTTGACAATGTTCGTCGCATCTAAGATTTTGAGGTTGCGCTCTTTGAGATCACTTATAATATCGTCTTTTAAACATGATGCGTGTAGACCTCTTGCCACAACACGTAGGGGTCTTTCCGACTTATTTTCATAGGTATACCATTCTACTTTTTCTTCGTTTAGTTTTTGTGACAGAAGACGATAACTTTCGGGGTCTTTCACACAAACTTTCCATATGTTGTTGTTAAATGAAATTATTTTAAAAGCCGATGGTAATAATGCCTTTATTATGGTTTGCAACTTGTTATACTCCGCAATACCGATAACATTTATCGGTGGTGGGGGCCGTTCCTTAACAGGTTTTTCTTTTACTGTCGCATATTTTGGTGAAACTCTTATTTCAAATGAAGAGGCTGCTTCAGGTGAAGAGCCAGCCTTACGCTTTTTACTCAATCTTTTCTTTGAGGACTTCTCCGTATCACGTGCTATCTCTTCTTCGTCCGTTTCATATCTACAATGATTGACTTGTGGCAAGCTAGACTTTGAGTTTATAAGAGGATTTTCGCTTTTCAATATCTCATTTTCTTTTCGAAGAAGATCGACTTCTTTCTTTAGCTCTTGATAAAGTTCCATTACTTGATGAAGTTTTTGTCGAAGTTCGTTATTATCTTTTTCAAGATTTTTTGTTTTATTTGAGTCTATTTTGGCGCGCGCATGCGTGACGGGTGAACTCTTTTGCCCGAATTTTGATGGGTTTGCACTCGATTTAGATGGTGGTGATCAAGATACCCTTGCACTTTTTAGGAAGGGATTTATTAAATGCAATAATTGGCTCTCCCCAGAATCCATAGAGCTGACCTCCGAAGAGGGTGGATTTTCCAGTGAACCTGGACTGCCACCTGGGGTACTATATCTTATTGTGTTGCTCATTGCATAGTTATGTATACATCAATCTCAGTATACGAAGTTTGGATTTTAGTCGCCTCTTACGACAGGCATGCCAACCTCGGGTATATTCTTTCCCCTTACCCGCAGGGGGAGAAAAGTTTGATTTCTTCGGTATTAATTGTCAGAATGAACTGGTTAAGCCCATTATTTTAAGAAAAAATGTCAAACTTTATTTTAAAAATAAAACAAAATAATACATTGACCCAGGTCTGAGAATTTCGTTTTTTGCGAAACCATTTATAGCAAACCATTAGCAAATAGAAACTGTGCTGTCAGAATTAAAGAACCGGTTTATGTCTCATTTTTAAGTCATTAATAAGTAAAGGTCATTTTGTAAAAAATACACTCATTGGCTCGAAGGAGTTTTCGAAGTAGAACTAATCCAAAGTGTATTGACCGAAACGTCAACTAATATGGGAAAACCACGAAAGAGTTTTGACGAATGCTGTGATCGAGCTAAAAGGTGTAAGAGGGAAGAAATTAGAAATATATTTCCTCAAGAAGAGATTAACTATGCAGCAACATCAGATAGCTTTTCCTGCTCACAATTTGATCCGGATAAGGCTCTTGCATTATTTATACAAGCAGAATTGTCGAAACGCCAATATGAAGTATTGAGACATGCCCTTAAAGACGAAGGACATGATGTTTATCCACCTTCTATTAAATTACTGGAAGCAAAGAAAAAGTGCTATCCTTTAGATATAAACATTACGGACAGCTCAGCAAGTGTGCCACTACAAAAATTGTTAGAAGGAAAGACATGAGAGGAGATAATCAGAATTGAAGGACAGTCTTTAACGCTGTACGTGATGGTGATGTGATGGTGCCTCTGGGCAACCACAATACAGTCAAACATTTGACCATAGAGTACCTATATTACCTAGAGTCGCGACTCGTACCCCTCTTGCCTAAAACACGCGCAAATTTTATTTGAGCACATTAAGAGAAAACTCTCTTAAATTCCGTGTCTGTGAATACGTGTGACTTGTTGATACAAATTAAAAATGGTGTCAGTAGCTCAAAAAGGTGAAGTTTGTTTTTTTTTTATAATTAAAAGTCAAAATAACAGTTCTCGGTTTTGTGTTCTGATAATTTGTGTGCGTGGATTTAATAAATTTGTAGTGTTGATTTCTTCAAACAAATTCAACAAAAAACTCGGTATTAGGAAAAAATTCTATTTCTTATTACTTAAATAATAGTTATAATTATTTAAAGTGGTCAATAATATTAAATAACTTAGATTTCAAGTGCCCTGATCTAATTGAACTCTCTTTACTTAGATCAAACACAACTCCGGGCACTCCGCATGGTGAGGGTCTTCCTATTCCCGAACCTCAATTGATGATTCTATGCCCGTTCCTTCAGTAGTTTCACCAGGCAGTGCAGCTGCATCACCTCAACCAAATTTCACACTATTGCAGCCTTCTTCTGTTCCGCCTTCGGATCAGGTAATTTCATCACCAATTATTGTCAATATATTTATTTTTTAGATTGTTATTATTTCAGTTAATGTCTGTGACATCTGCATGAGCTCCTACACCGGTGACGCCCTTGCAGCAACAAGCAACACTGATTGATCATTTGCTTGATAAAATGCCAAGCCAATGGACCAGCATGACAACAAAAGCATTACGGTATCGCCGTATGTTCATCCAACATCTAGTGTTGAGCCACCACCATCGGCAGATGGTATGAAGTACACCAAATCTTCAGTGTGGAACTATTTCGGTGAAAAAGTTCTACACCACTGGCAATGGAGGTGGTGAGAGTGTAGTCGGTGGAGTTAGAGGTGTTAATGCACCACCAGCGAGCATTCCAGGTGCAAATACTGGCGCAATAACTTGGCATCGTCAGCGGCGGCGGAAACAGCATACTTAAATCTTTGCAAACATCCAAAATTGACAACTTTAGACATCGAGGGACTCAGGAATGATGAAGTTCCATTAATTTTAGCTCACAGAAGCATGGTAATCTAATAAGACTAAATCGGCATTCAGAAGAGTATTTGAGGGGCACTTTTTTTAAGTTCATAAGCATGTGTTATCTTAGACTTTAAAAAAATTTAAAGTCTTTAAAGAAACTATTGTTTATAATGGATTAATCCAACAAAGATCTTAAAGGATTTGAACTTTATTTTGTAGTCGCGTTAAATTATTGAGTAAAAGCAAGAGACACCTGTTTTAAGGTATATAAACATACTAAAAAACTCAAAAACGCAGAATTAACAACCTTATACAAACAAAATAAACAGCTTCAGGACAACAACAATACAGATAGAGCATTGATGACGTATTTCCCACCAAAAACAAACAAAATGCACACAAAATTAAAACAACAAAATATAGAATGCGTTTACTCTAGTAATGGTAAAATCAAAAATATGCTAGGGTCAACCAAAGACAAATCCACAAATGTCAACAAATCTGGAATATATGAGATTCAATGTGGAGACTGCAACGCTGTTTACATCGGCCAGACAAAGCGGAGCATTGGTGTCCGTTTCAACGAACACACGAATCACATAAAGTTCAACAGACCCGAAAAATCCTCCCTCACCAACAACCACTTCAATTTGCGCTTAGAAGATGTAAAGCTCATAAAGCATGTAACAAACCACCGACGACTTGATGCCTATGAAAGCCTTTTCATTAACAACAACAACAACACCATGAACAGTGATAATGGAAATATTATGTCAGCTTTGTTTAACCTTATTTAATGTTTCTCTTTCACTCCAATTGTTAAATGTAAAGCTTTCTTTAATTTCTTTTCTTTGTTTTGATTTGTATTTTCTTTCTTTCTTTTTTGCCAAATTTGTGTATTGCTGAAGATGAACCACAGTTGGTTCGAAATGCATTCAATGTTAATAAAATAAAATAAATATCTAAACAAAATTGTTTGTGTTTTTTGTTTGTTTTATTTTTTAATCGCTTGTGGTCAATAAGGAGTCTCTTGCTTTTACTCAATAATTTAAAAAAAAAGTTAGTAAGTTCCTTATATTTCTATATAAATACATTTTTTTTTTAGATTCCCAACTTAATTTAACTAGCATTTTTTGTTGTTGAATTTTAGGTTAAACCATCCTCTGAAGCGCTTCAAAGACATTGCAACACCGAAGACACATTGTACGATGCGTCACACGAATCTATATGATAGTCACATGCATATAAAACCTCTAATGCCAACACCAGG
Source organism: Dasysyrphus albostriatus (assembly GCA_946251815.1). Taxonomy (NCBI): domain Eukaryota; kingdom Metazoa; phylum Arthropoda; class Insecta; order Diptera; family Syrphidae; genus Dasysyrphus; species Dasysyrphus albostriatus. Next base: position 113,427,442 of record OX276335.1, read on the forward strand.
TTCTATTTAAGATAACCATCTCATGAAACTGGAACTTTCAGACACTACAGCATTCAAAAGTTGCCTTACAAACAAAAATTTATCCATCTCTAATATACTTCAAGAGCACTATTTCACGAAATCAAAAAGGGACAGCATTGACGGGCTGAAACGCTCAACGAACAGTACGAAGGCGGCTTT